>CM038678.1:330221550-330821550 GCA_021605205.1 Aegilops longissima | reverse complement strand
TAAGCAAAATTTTAAGCTCATTAAAAGCGGTGTCTTGGGATGTTCCCCAAACAAACAGTGCATTTTTCTTACTCAAAGCATGCAAAGGTGAAGCAATTGTGCTAAAAGCCTTCATGAATCTACGGTAGAAACCGGCTAAACCAAGAAAACTACGCACTTGTTGCAAGTTGGTTGGTTTGGGCCAAGTTTTAATAGCATTGATCTTAGATTCGTCAACATGAGCACCCTTAGAAGATACAACAAAACCCAAGAAAACAAGCTTATCAACGCCAAAAAGGCATTTGTCCATGTTAGCATAGAGACGCTCTTTTCAAAGAGTTCGCAACACAGTTCGAAGGTGGGTGACATGCTCTTTGAGAGATTTGCTAAAAACAAGGATATTGTCGAAGTAGACCACAACGAACTCACCAATGTAAGGGCGAAACACATAATGCATAAGACGCATGAAAGTACCGGGTGCTTCCGATAAACCCATAGGCATAACTAACCACTCATATAAACCAAACTTTGTTTTGAAAGCGGTTTTCCATTCATCACCCTCTTGTATGCGTATTTGATAGTAACCACTTTTTAGATCAATTTTGGAAAAATAGTGGCACCGCTAAGTTCATCTAGCATATCATCAAGGCGTGGAAAGGGGTGCCTATAGCGAACGGTGATAGCATTGATAGGTCTACAATCGGAACACATGTGAAAGCTACGGTCTCTTTTTGGCACAAGAATGACCGGTACGGCACAAGGACACAAACTTTCACACACATGTCCATGATTGATGAGATGCTTTACTTGCCTTTCTATTTCTTTGGTTTCTTCGGGGTTGACGCGACATGGAGCCTTGTTTGGAAATGGTGCTCCGGGGATGAGATCGATTCGATGCTCAATGCCTCGTAGTGGAGGTAGACCCGGAGGTAGCTCGTCAGGGAAAACATCTTCGAATTCCTGCAATAGAGAAGATAACACTAAAGGTAGATTGTGAGAGGTGTTAGCTTTTGGTGCCTGGTCCTTGCACAAAAGGACATAGTGCATAACACTTGATGGGTTCTCACACACTTCTCTTATCTCACGTTTGGTGGCAAATAGAACTAAGTTCTTCTTGTCGCTCATCGTGGAGGCACTCAATTTTGGCTTGTGGCACTCACTCTCCTTTTGGTGGTTCGCTCTCTCACTATTCTCTCCATGATGGGTGGATTGCTTGTCGGTGATCACTTGCTTGGAGACATGGGTCGTAGCACATACTCCTTCCCTTTCATCTTGAAGCTATAGTGATTTTTACGCCCGTTGTGGATGACACCTCGGTCGAATTTCCATGGCCGTCCAAGAAGGAGATGGCACACGGTGATAGGAACAACATCACACTCCAAAGTGCCTTCGTATGCTCCGATCTTGAAGGAGACTTGTACCCTATGCTCCACTTGGAGAGTGCCGTTGTCGCTTAGCCATTGAACTTTGTATGGGTGCGGGTGCTTCGTCTTGACCAATTGGAGCTTGGAGCATAGTTCTTCACTTGCTAGGTTATGGCAACTCCCTCCATCGATGATGACCTTGACGGACCTTCCATTAATGCCGGCCTTGGTGTGGAAGATATGGCATCTTTGGTCTTCATCTTGTTGATGTTGAGTCAAGACCTTGGAGACAATGAGAGCGGGGCTCGAATCTTCATCACAAAAGACTTGATCATCTTCATCGTTGTTCACTTGGCTGTGCATGGCCACTTGCTCAGGCTTTCCATTTCTCCTTCACTCATAGAGTCATAGGTTCCGTCGTCGTTGAGGATCATGGTGCGCTAGTTTGTACATTCAAAGGACTTGTGGCCTCGTCCGCCGCATGTGAAGCATTTGAAGGAACTCATCTTGATGGTCTCATCGGTTGGGGTAGATGATGGTGAAGCTCTCGGCTTGACATTGCTTGTAGTAGGAGGATGACCTGAGGTTGCCGAAGTTTTCTTGTAACTTGACTTGTCTTCGTTGCTTGTAGATGGCTTGGTTGAGGTAGAAGGTGTTGGAGTCGTCGAAGCTTGGTTGTTGGAGAAGCCGTAGGACTTGGATGAGAACTTGGCGTATTTCAAGTCATCTTGCACTTGACGTTCCGCTTTGGTAGCTTGATGCACTAGCTCGATGAGGTTCGAGTATGGTTGGAAGTCGGCGATCTTGTTGATAGGATGATTGAGTCCATTCAAGAAACGTGCCATAGTTTGCTCATCATCTTCTGTGACATTGGCTCTTATCATGGCAATCTCCATCCCTTTGTTGTATTCTTCAACGCTCTTGGTTCCTTTCTTGAGTAGTTGGAGTTTCTTGAAGAGGTCGCGGTTGTTGTAGTTTTGCACGAAACATGCTCTCATGACATCCTTCATTTGCGTCCAAGTTGTGACGGGTGGTTCTCCTCTTGCCTCACAGCGCTCAATGACTTGTTCCCACCAAATGAGGACGTAGTCTTGAAACTCAAGAGATGCCATCGCGATCTTCTTCTCTTCTTCATAGTTGTGCAAGCGAAAGATCTTGTCGACTTTCGATGCCCATGATATGTACTCTTCGGGGTCATGGCTTTCGGTGAACTTTGGCATGGTTTACTTGAGCTTGTCGTAGCGTTGTTCTTCATTCAATTGGGGTCGAGGATGATGACGCCCATGTCATTGAGGATTGACACACTCATGTTGCTCTTGGCGAGGAGGGTTGTCGACCTCATGTTGCTCTTGTCTTGGATGATTTCCATTGTCTTCATGTTCTTGGCGAACTTGAGGTTCTTGTTGAGCTTGAGGAGGCACTTGTCGATCTTGACGAAGAGCTTGACGATGCACACATGATTGATAATTCTGCTCTTGAACTTCATCACGAAGGGCTTCTTGATGCTCATGAGCTTGTCGGCCTCGGTTGGCTACGGCTCGACTTGACTCATGAAGGGCACGTTGCGCCTCAAGTGCTTGAGCTTCACGTAGTGCTTGTGCATCTTGGTGTTGTCGTGCTCGCTCATCTTCTTCTCGTTGACGTTGGCATTGCCGTTCTTGTGCTTGCGCGAATGTAGCTTGGTTTTGACGATGTCGATGCTCTTGAGAGTCATTGTCGTGTAGGGGATTGCGGTTTGCTTCAAGATCTTGACGCGTGGCTCATGGTATAGTGTTCGATGTTGGGGTACTTGAGCCGGAGATGGTGTCGTCGGAGTGTCGACTCGAGCGGCTCCGTCTTGAGTAGGACGAAGTGGTAGAAGAGCGGTTGACCAACAAGGCACAAATCTCGTCCATTATTGCATTGTTCTCTTGCTTTTGTTCATCGAGCTTGTTGTCAAAGTAGTCTCTTGTACATTGCTCAGAGAGTCGCAAGTTGGTGGCGAGGTTGTCGATGCGGTCGCTCATTACTAGTTTCTCTTCATGCAAGGCTCATTGCGTTCCAAACAGGTGTAGCTTGGTGATGTAGTTGTTCGGGTCATCGTCTTGCTCAAGGAAGAGTGGGTTGGTAGAAGTACTTGGCCTATCCATCATTTAAATCAAGTATGTGAGTGGGAGAAAGATAAGCACTTATACCAAATGTACCTTGACCGATGTTGAAGATGGGTCAATGATCACTCCAATGTGTAACAAGGAAATAGCACAATTGGTACCAGTTCTTGTCAGTTTCTCACACCTACACAAGTAAAAGCTTATGGTGGAGCTCGGTTAGGATGGTGGCACAAAATTTTATGCAATTGTTACTGAGACTCAATAATGTTGGAGAAGATTCACAAATTTGCAAATGCAACAAGTAGACCAATAGCAAGATGTGGTACACGGAAACACACATGCAAATAGAGAAGTGGGGTCAGACAACCAAGGAATGAGCCAAAATGTGGAATCCACGAAAATGCTCTTGTTGCACAACGCTAGAGAGACACTAGCACAGTTGCATAATAGGCAGATACGAACTTGTGCACAACCTTCTAAGCAAAAAATGCAAAGACTACTATCCCAAGTATGCTATATGTATGGTATTCCGATGATGTGATCCAAGATGATCGAATATCACAATCTTAATGTTGTATGATGCTATGGTTCTTG
This sequence comes from Aegilops longissima, assembly GCA_021605205.1. Lineage (NCBI taxonomy): Eukaryota > Viridiplantae > Streptophyta > Magnoliopsida > Poales > Poaceae > Aegilops > Aegilops longissima. The sequence goes on along the minus strand of CM038678.1, from coordinate 330,817,523 downwards.
CTTATTGTTGGGGAACGTTGCAGAAAATTAAAATTTTTCCTACGGTTTCACCAAGTTTTTCCTTCTATGAGTTTATCTAGCAACGAGTCATGTGAGAGTGATTGCATCTACATACCACTTGTAGATCGCGTGCGGAAGCGTTCAATGGAACGGGGATGATGGAGTCGTACTCGCCGTGATTCAGATCACCGATGACCTAGTGCTGAACGGACAGCACCTCCGCGTTCAACACACGTGCGGAGGCGGATGGCGTCTCCTCCTTCTTGATCCAGCAAGGGGAAGGAGAGGTTGATGATGATCCAGCAGCACGACGGCGTGGCGGTGGATGCAGATAGAACTCCGGCGGGGCTTCGCTAAGCAACTACGGGAGGAGGAGGAGGTGTTGCGAGGAGGAGGCGCCGGGGCTTATGGGTGCGGCCACCCCTCCTCCCTCCCTTTATATAGGTGCAAGAGGCGGGGAGGGCGCAGCCTTGCCCCTTCCTCCAAGGAAGGGGTGCGGTTAAGAGGGGGAGGAGTCCATCCTCCCAAGGCACCTCGGAGGTGCCTTCCCCTTTAGGACTCTCCCTTTTCTTATATCTTGGCGCATGGGCCTCTTGGGGCTGGTGCCCCTGGCCCATATAGGCCAAGGCGCACCCCTACAGCCCATGTGGCCCCCAGGCAGGTGGACCCCGGTGGACCCCGGACCCCTTCGGCACTCCGGTACAATACCGATAACGAAACTTTTCCGGCGACCAAAATAAGACTTCCTATATATAAATCTTTACCTCCGGACCATTCCGGGACTCCTCGTGACGTCCGGGATCTCATCCGGGACTCTGAACAACATTCGCTTTGCTGCATACTCATATTCATACAACCCTAGCGTCACCGAACCTTAAGTGCGTAGACCCTACGGGTTCGGAGACATCTGAACATGACCGAGGCGGCTCTCGGGCAATAACCAACAGCGGGATCTGGATACCCATGTTGGCTCCTACATGATCCTCGATGATATCATCGGATGAACCACGATGTCGAGGATTCAATCAACCTCGTATACTATTCCCTTTGTCAATCGGTATTTTACTTGCGAGATTCGATCGTCGGTATCCCAATACCTCGTTCAATCTCGTTGCCGGCAAATCACTTTACTAAATCCGTAATGCATGATCCCATGACCAAACACTTGGTCACTTTGAGCTCATTATGATGATGCACTACGAGTGGGCCCAGTGATACCTCTCCGTCATACGGAGTGACAAATCGATCTCGATCCGTGTCAACCCAGCAGACACTTTTGGAAATACCGTAATGCACCTTTATAGTCACCCGATTCGTTGTGGCGTTTGGTACACCAAAGCACTCCTACGGTATCCGGGAGTTACGATCTCATGGTCTAAGGAAGAGATACTTGACATTGGAAAAGCTCTAGCAAAGCGAACTACGATCTTGTGCTATGCTTAGGATTGGGTCTTGTCCATCACATGATTCTCCTAATGATGTGATCCGTTATCAATGACATCCAATGTCCATAGTCGAAACCATGACTATCTGTTGATCAATGAGCTAGTCAACTAGAGGCTCACTAGGGACATATTGTGGTCTATGTATTCACCGTGTATTACGATTTCCGGATAATACAATTATAGCATGAATAAAGACAATTATCATGAACAAGGAAATATAATAATAATACTTTTATTATTGCCTCTAGGGCATATTTCCAACAGTCTCCCACTTGCACTAGAGTCAATAATCTAGTTACATTGTGATGAATCGAACACCCATAGAGTTACGGTGTTGATCATGTTTTGCTCATGGAAGAGGTTTAGTCAGCGGATCTGCGACATTCAGATCCGTATGCACTTTGCAAATTTCTATGTCCCCATCTTGAACATTTTCACGAATGGAGTTGAGCGGCGCTTGATGTGCCTGGTCTTCTTGTGAAACATGGGCTCCTTGGCAAGTGCAATACCTCCGGTGTTGTCACAGAAGAGTTTGATCGGCTCCGGCGCATTGGGTATGACTCCTAGGTCGGTGATGAACTCCTTCACCCAAATTGCTTCATGTGCTGCCTTGAGGCTGCCATGTACTCCGCTTCACATGTATATCCGCCACGATGCTCGCTTGCAGCTGCACCAGCTTCTTGCTCCACCATTTAACATATACACGTATCCGGTTTGTGACTTTGAGTCATCGGATCGTGTCGAAGCTAGCATCGGCGTAACCCTTCTGACGAGCTCTTCGTCACCTCCATAAACGAAACATGTCCTTTGTCCTTTTCGGTACTTCAGGATATTCTTGACCGCTGTCCGGTGTTCCTTGCGGGATTACTTTGGTACCTTCCTACCAAACTTACGGCAAGGTTTACATCAGTCGGTACACAGCATGGCATACATAATAGATCCTATGGCTGAGGCATAGGGATGACACTCATCTCTTCTTTATCTTTTGCCGTGGTCGGGCATTGAGCGAGCTCAATTTCACACCTTGCAAAACAGGCAAGAACCCTTTCTTGGACTGATCCATTTGAACTTCTTCAAAATCTTATCAAGGTATGTGCTTTGTGAAAGACCTATGAGGCGTCTCGATCTATCCTATAGATTTTGATGCCTAATATGTAAGCAGCTTCTCCAAGGTCCTTCATTGAAAAACTCTTATTCAAGTAGGCCTTAATGCTGTCCAAGAGTTCTATATCATTTCCCATCAAAAGTATGTCATCTACATATAATATGAGAAATGCTCTGAGCTCCCACTCACTTTCTTATAAACGCAGCCTTCTCCATAAGTGCGCATAAACCCAAACGCTTTGATCATCTCATCAAAGCGAATGTTCCAACAGAGATGCTTGCACCAGCCCATAAATGGATCGCTGGAGCTTGCATACCTTATTAGCATTCTTAGGATCGACAAAACCTTCGGCTGCATCATATACAGCTCTTCCTTTAGATAACCGTTAAGGAATGCCGTTTTGGCGTCCATCGCCATATCTCATAATCATAGTATGCGGCAATTGCTAACATGATTGGACGGACTTAAGCTTCGCTACGGAGAGAAAGTCTCATCGTAGTCAATCCCTTCAACTTGTCGATAACCCTTAGCGACAAGTCGAGCTTTATAGATGGTAACATTACCATCCGCGTCCGTCTTCTTCTTAAAGATCCATTTGTTTTCAATCGCTCGCCGATCATCGGGCAAGTCTGTCAAAGTCCATACTTTGTTTTCATACATGGATCCTATCTCGGATTGCATGGCTTCAAGCCATTTGTTGGAATCTGGGCCCGCCATCGCTTCTTCATAGTTCGAAGGTTCACCGTTGTCTAACAACATGATTTCCAGGACAGGCTTGCCGTACCACTCAGTGCGGAGCGTGTCCTAGTGGACCTCTGAAGTTCAGTAGCAACTTGATCCGAAGTACCTTGATCATCATCATTAATTTCCTCTCCAGTTGGTGTAGGCACCACAGGAACATTTTCCTGAGCTGCACTACTTTCCGGTTCAAGAGGTAGTACTTCATCGAGTTCTATTTTCCTCCCACTTACTCCTTTCGAGAGAAACTCTTTTCCGAAAGGATCCGTTCTTGGCAACAAAGATCTTGCCTTCGGATCTAAGGTAGAAGGTATACCCAATGGTTTCCTTAGGGTATCCTATGAAGACGCATTTTCCGACTTGGGTTTGAGCTTTTCAGGTTGAAGTTTCTTGACATAAGCATCGCATCCCCAAACTTTTAGAAACGACACTTAGGTTTCTTCCCAAACCATAATTCATACGGTGTCGTCTCAGCGGATTTAGGCGGTGCCCTATTTAAAGTGAATGTAGCTGTCTCTAGGCGTATCCCCAAAATGATAGCGGTAAATCAGTAAGAGACATCATAGATCGCACCATATCCAATAGAATGCGATTCGACGTTCGGACACACCGTTCTGTTGAGGTGTTCCAGCGGCGTGAGTTGTGAAACGATTCCACATTTCCTTAAGTGTGTACCAAATTCGTGACTTAAATATTCTCCTCCACGATCGATCGCAAGAATTTTATCTTTCGGTCACGTTGATTCTCTACTTCATTCTGAAATTCTTTGAACTTTTCAAGGTCTCGGACTTGTGTTTCATCAAGTAGACATACCCATATCTACTCAAGTCATCGGTGAGAGTGAGAACATAACGATATCCTCCACGAGCCTCAACACTCATTGGACCGCTTTACATCGGTATGTATGATTTCCAATAAGTTGGTTGCTCGCTCCATTGTTCGGAGAAGCGGAGTCTTGGTCATCTTGCCCATGAGGCATGGTTCGCATGTGTCAAATGATTCATAATCGAGAGACTCTAAAGTCCATCAGCATGGAGCTTCTTCATGGGCTTGACACCAATGTGACCAAGGCGGCGATGCCACAAGTATGTGGGACTATCGTTATCAACTTTACATCTTTTGGTATTCACACTATGAACATGTGTAACATTACGTTCGAGATTCATTAAGAATAAACCATTGACCATCGGACATGACCATAAAACATTTCTCTCATATAAATAGAACAACCATTATTCTCGGTTTAAATGAGTAGCCATCTCGTATTAAGCGAGATCCCGATACAATGTTCATGCTCAAACTTGGCACTAAATAACAATTATTGAGGTTTAAAACTAATCTCGTAGGTAAATGTAGAGGTAGCGTGCGACGGCGATCACATCGACCTTGGAACCATTCCCGACGCGCATCGTCACCTCGTCCTTCGCCGATCTCCGTTAATTCCGCAGCTCTGCTGTGAGTTACATATATGAGCAACGGCACGGTATCAAATACCGGGAGTTACTACAAGTCTTGGTAAGGTACACATCAATTACATGTATATCAAATATACCTTTAGTGTTGCGGCCTTCTTATGCGCTAAGTATTTGGGGCAGTTCCGCATCCAGTGACCCTTCCCTTTGCAATAAAAGCACTAAGTCTCAGGCTTGGCTCCATTCTTTGACTTCTTCCCGGCAACTGGCTTACCGGGCGCGGCAACATCCTTGCCGTCCTTCTTGAAGTTCTTCTTTCCCTTACCCTTCTTGAACTTAGTGGTTTTATTGACCATCAACACTTGATGCTCCTTCTTGATTTCCACCTCTGCTGACTTCAGCATTGAAAATACTTCAGAATAGTTTTCACCATCCCTGCATTGTAGTTCATCACAAAGCTCTTGTAGCTTGGTGGAGCGATGAAGGATTCTGTCAATGACCGCCTCGTCCAGGAGTTAATGGCCATTTGGGACAGGCGGTTGTGCAACCCAGACATTTTGATTATGTGCTCCTTGACAGAACTGTTTTCCTCCATCTTACAACTATAGAACTTGTCGGAGACTTCATATCTCTCGACCGGGCATGAGCTTGAAAACCATTTTCAGCTCCTCGAACATCTCATATGCTCCGTTTTGCTCAAAAGCGCTTTTGGAGCCCGGTTCTAAGCTGTAAAGCATGCTGCCTTGAACGAGGGAGTAATCATCAACCGAGACTGCCAAGCATTCATAATGTCTTGGTTCTTCTGGGATGGGTGCATCACCTAGCGGTGCTTCTAGGACATATTGTTTCTTGGCTGCTATGAGGATGATCCTCGGGTTCGGACCCAGTCCGAATACTTGCTGCCATCGTCTTTCAGCTTGGTTTTCTCTAGGAGCAGCGTTGAAGTTCATGGTGACATGGCGTTGGCCATTTGATCTACAAGACATTTTGCAAAGATTTTAGACTAATGTTCATGATAATTAAGTTCAACTAATCAAATTATTTAATGAACTCCCACTCAGATTTGACATCCCTCTAGTCATCTAAGTGTTACATGATCCGAGTCGACTAGGCGTGTCCGATCATCACGTGAGACGGACTAGTCATCATCGGTGAACATCTCCATGTTGATCGTATCTTCCATCGACTCATGTTCGACCTTCGGTCTCTTGTGTTCGAGGCCATGTCTGTACATGCTAGGCTCGTCAAGTTAACCCTAAGTGTTTATGCATGTGTAAAACTGTCTTACACCCGTTGTATGTGAGCGTAAGGATCTATCACACCGATCATCACGTGGTGCTTGAAGCGACGAACTTTAGCAGCGGTGCACAGTTAGGGAGAACACTTTCTTGAAATTGTTATGAGGGATCATCTTATTTACTACCGTCGTTCTAAGTAAACAAGATGCATAAACATAATAAACATCACATGCAATTATATATAGTAGTGACATGATATGGCCAATATCACATAGCTCCTTTGATCTCCATCTTCGGGGCTCCATGATCATCCTGTCACCGGCATGACACCATGATCTCCATCATCATGATCTCCATCATCGTGTCTTCATGAATTTGTCACGCCAACGACTACTTCTACTTCTATGGCTAACGCGTTTAGCAATAAAGTAAAGTAATTTACATGGCGTTCTTCAATGACACGCAGGTCATACAAAAAATAAAGACAACTCCTATGGCTCCTGCCGGTTGTCATACTCATTGACATGCAAGTCGTGATTCCTATTACAAGAACATGATCTCATACATCACATATATCATTCATCATTCATCACAACTTTGGCCATATCATATCACAAAACACTTGCTGCAAAAACAAGTTAGACGTCCTCTAATTGTTGTTGCAAGTTTTACGTGGCTGCAATAGGGTTCTAGCAAGAACGTTTTCTTACCTACGTGAAAGCCACAACGTGATTTGTCAACTTCTATTTACCCTTCATAAGGACCCTTTTCATCGAATCCGCTCCAACTAAAGTGGGAGAGCAGACACCGCTAGCCACCTTATGCAACTAGTGCATGTCAATCGGTGGAACCAGTCTCACGTAAGCGCACGTGTAAGGTCGGTCGGGCGCTTCATCCCACAATACCGCTGAAGCAAGAAAAGACTAGTAGCGGCAAGAAAGTTGACAACATCTCGCCCACAACAAATTGTGTTCTACTCGTGCAATAGAGAACTACGCATAGACCTAGCTCATGATGCCTTTGTTGGGGAGCGTTGCAGAAAATTCAAAATTTTCCTCACGGTTTCACAAAGATCCATCTATGAGTTCATCTAGCAACGAGTCATGGGAGAGTGATTGCATCTACATACCACTTGTAGATCGCGTGCGGAAGCGTTCAATGGAGCAGGGATGATGGAGTCGTACTCGCCGTGATTCAGATCACCGATGACCTAGTGCTGAGCGGACAGCACCTCCGCGTTCAACACACGACGGAGCGGATGGCGTCTCCTCCTTCTTGATCCAGCAAGGGGAAGGAGAGGTTGATGATGATCCAGCAGCACGACGGCGTGGTGGTGGATGCAGTGAGAACTCCGGCAGGCTTCGCTAAGCAACTACGGGAGGAGGAGGAGGTGTTGCGGGGAGGAGGAGGCGCCGGGGCTTATGGGTGCGGCCACCTCCCTCCCTCCCTTTATATAGGTGCAAGAGAGGGGAGGCGCAGCCTTGCCCCTTCCTCCAAGGAAGGGGTGCGGCCAAGAGGGGGGAGGAGTCCATCCTCCCCAAGTCACCTCGGAGGTGCCTTCCCCCTTTAGGACTCTCCCCTTTTTCTTATATCTTGGCGCATGGGCCTCTTGGGGCTAGTGCCCCTGGCCCATATAGGCCAAGGCGCACCCCCTACAGCCCATGTGGCCGCTCGGGGCAGGTGGACCCCCCCGGTGGACCCCCGGACCCCTTTCGGCACTCCCGGTACAATACCGATAACGTGCGAAACTTTTCCGGCGACCAAAATAAGACTTCCTATATATAAATCTTTACCTCCGGACCATTACGGAACTCCTCGTGACGTCCGGGATCTCATCCGGGACTCCGAACAACATTCGGTTTGCTGCATACTCATATTCATACAACCCTAGCGTCACCGAACCTTAAGTGTGTAGACCTCGGGGTCGGGAGACATGAACATGACCGAGGCGGCTCTCGGGCAATAACCAACAGCGGGATCTGGATACCCATGTTGGCTCCCACATGCTCCTCGATGATATCATCGGATGAACCACGATGTCGAGGATTCAATCAACCCCGTATACTATTCCCTTTGTCAATCGGTATTTTACTTGCCCGAGATTCGATCGTCGGTATCCCAATACCTCGTTCAATCTCGTTGCCGGCAAGTCACTTTACTCGTACCGTAATGCATGATCCCGTGACCAAACACTTGGTCACTTTGAGCTCATTATGATGATGCACTACCGAGTGGGCCCAGTGATACCTCTCCGTCATACGGAGTGACAAATCCCAATCTCGATCCGTGTCAACCCAACAGACACTTTTGGAGATACCGTAATGCACCTTTATAGTCACCCGATTCGTTGTGACGTTTGGTACACCAAAGCACTCCTACGGTATCCGGAGTTACGATCTCATGGTCTAAGGAAGAGATACTTGACATTGGAAAAGCTCTAGCAAAAGCGAACTACGATCTTGTGCCATGCTTAGGATTGGGTCTTGTCCATCACATCATTCTCCTAATGATGTGATCCCGTTATCAATGACATCCAATGTCCATAGTCAGGAAACCATGACTATCTGTTGATCAACGAGCTAGTCAACTAGAGGCTCACTAGGGACATATTGTGGTCTATGTATTCACACGTGTATTACGATTTCCGGATAATACAATTATAGCATGAATAAAAGACAATTATCATGAACAAGGAAATATAATAATAATACTTTTATTATTGCCCCTAGGGCATATTTCCAACACTTATAAGCTCTTTGCTTATCTTTCCCTTTTTCTTAAAAGCTTGTTTGGCTCTTTGTGTTTGAGCTCTTTTCTCATTCAATGCTTCACGAATCAAGATAGCAATTGAGTATATGCGATGAAAACTTTGTGACACCAGAGATGATACCTAGATATGCACCATGATGATATGGTATGTATGCTATGGGAAGTATGATCACTAATGTGCACAAGTCACGTTGTCGGCAATACTCAAAGACTAGTCTCGATGGGTAAGTTACGCAAAAATGGTCTATGGTGGTTATCAATGCAATGGCAAGAATGTAAGATGATATCATGATACCAAGATGAGGTTACCGTTGATGTTGGTAAGTAAGCAAGAACGGTTGATGGTGTTGATGATGAGTCCATGGCGAAGATGAGCTGTGGTGGTGTCGATGTCGAACCGTACCTAGATTGCCGAAACACAATAGGACACGGGAACCGCAATTCAAATTCTCAAAGACCAAAACATGTCAAAATCGTGTCGAAAGTGGTAGCGGAAAAGCTAGGGTGGTGCTATGCGGAAGTGGTGGAAGGTATTGGATTGCGTATGCGGAGGTGGAGGTGGAGAGGTGCTGGTGGCTGAACTGAACTTTTTCAGTTTCGTCAGGAAACGTCGGACGTCCGGTGGTGGAACGGTCGTCCGGTCGTCGGACGTCCGGAAGCTGTCGGACGCCCGGTGCCTGCGCGATCTCGGGCACGGGATGAACTGCTAGGGTTCGTCATGGAGAGGTCAAAATGGTCAAATCCGAGTGATTTTGCGGATGGAAATGGTGGAGATGATGGGGGAAAGCTAGATCAACTCGTGGCAAAGCAAATCCATGGATTGAATCCAACAAAACTTCATCACACCAACAAATCACAAAAAAAAAATTGGGCTATTTTTGTGCGGAATTTTTTAAAGGGAAGAACACAACAAAATCAAGCTAGAAAACGAAGAGGGGAGGCTCCAAAATCGTGATCAACCTTGGTCATGATACCAAGATGATGTAGGGTGGAACCCTAGATGGCCGATCTTTCACGAAAGGAGCGGATCCCAACGAGGAACACGAAGAGCACGAGGGAAAACACAAGAGAATCACTCAAACCAACAGGATTCGATTACACATGTGCTAGATCCACGAGACACATACGGATAAACGATCAAAAGTCAACCAGGGATGATACATAGGGTAACCGGTTCTTCTTCGAGAGGAGGTCTTCATGGGGCCACCCAAGAGGGGGTCTTGAATCCAAGGGGGATCTTCTCCGTAGAGGGGCCGCAGTCTCTCTCAAGGAGTAAATCAGTATGGATGAGCGAGACTCTATCTCACAAATGATCTATCACAACGCTAACCCTAGCTAGGAGGAGGGAGAGGTCTATTTATATTCATAGTACAAAAAGGGGCAAAGTGAAAGGGTAAATGGGCCTCAGCCCGCAACTGGACACAACCAGGGGTCGAACGTCCGAAAGTAATGGTCGTCCGGAGGTTCACGAGCGTCCGGACGTCCTGGGATCCTCGGATTTCCGTTAATTACGTTCTGTTGAAGTGGCATCGGACATCCATTGGAGCCCGATCGTTCGGTCGTTGGTCGTCCAGTCTTCCTCGGACTTCTGCTATTTTCGTTCTGTTGAAGTGGCGCCCGTCGTCCGGGGCCTGGGAGGTGTCGGGCTTCTGGTCCTGGGCGGACGTCCGGCGGCTGTAGCATTCGTTGGCCTGGGTACCTGGGGCTGGCGTGACCTTCAGGGGCCGGATGTCCGGTCTGGACCGGTCGTCCGGTGGCTGTAGCTTCCATGGCAGCTCTTCTTCTTGTCCTTCGCACTTAATGTCCTCGCCGTCTTGCCCGTTGGATGTAGATGTTCCGCGGCTTTCCTCCAAGTGCCTGATCACACATAGTGTTTCTGCTTGAGGTAGCAACCATGTCTCATGTAAAGAAAGTGGTAGTTCGAAAAGGAGCAAGTTCACCTTATCTTCGATAGCCTTTGCTCGGGCTCTTGTCATAGGTCCAAGTGGTGTCGTGGGAGACTTAGGTAGGTCCATGGGGATGACCTTGGGATGCTCCGCACCACTTTGGCACCTTACTTATGATGCATGCATGTTTGATTGAGCCTATTGTATTTGGTTGTTCTCGCATCATATGCATCCATACTATGCAATACTCTCTTGTCCTTCCTTATGATGAGCATGATGCATACACTTGTTTGGTATGTTACCACACGAATGATTGGTTTTGCACTTCCGCTAACCTCATTTGTTTTTTCGAGTGTTTGTTATGTTGTTTCATTTTAGAGGATTCACAAGGCGGTACCGTTATGCGACAACTTGGTCATGCGGAGGCATACACGATGTGCAACACCAACATTTGCGAGAATATCCTAAAGGTGAACTTCTTCCCTTTGAGGCATTCTCAATTACGCATATTGGATGGGTCATTCTTTCATTGTTGTCTCCTTCTTATTGTCTACATGATACATCTATTGGATGGAGGATCGGCATTGAAGATTGGCTCTATGGACCTTCACAATGAGGAGCTCTCGGACTTATCGGATGCACCTTCAAACCTCATGCCACGACATCAAGCATTGGTACATCAACACTCCTTTGACACATTGCACCCACACCTTAATATTTGTTGACTGTGCTCACACATGTCATTCTTGATGGACATATCATACTCACCACAAGTTTGCACCCTATGCATGGATTGACACACATTATGCTTGTCTTGTTGCACCCATTCTCATGTCATCCATGATATATGAGCTTATGCACTTCCTAAGCAAATTTGTTGTGATCTTTCTTGATGGCATATTCATACATCATGATCATATTGCCCACCATCAATTGCATGATTACATAGTCACATTGAGCACCAATTACCATGTTCATGCTTTTGGCACACCGACCCATTATGACATCATTTTGCACAATGGTTGCATTGATCATATTCACAACACCTTTTGTGTGCACAATGAATGCTTTTGCTCCCATAAATGCTTTGCATATCATTCTATATCATCTTACTAAGCTTCATGCGCTTTGCCACAAACAATCTTGCCGAACGGACCCATACTTACTTGATGCACACCTTGTGTGCGCTAACCATTGTATTTCCAAGTGTCGTTCGTGTTTGCTCTTTTTGCATGTGTACCACTCCGGAGACACCTTGGAGTATTTGGATTGCGCCATGTCTTCCACTTCGTCCAACTACAAGTCCGTCCACAACAACCGTTTCCATGGTGATGAGGATTACGATCCGAGGTGGATGTTTCCCAAGGGAGGGGAGATGATACGGAGCATCCTACGATCATCCCCTTGTACACTATGACTACTCCTCAAGCCCCAAGTGCCCATATGTTGAGACCTCAAGCCTCAAGCATACGCCATTGGACCTAAGGTGAACTCGCTCCTTTCCGAATCTTCCCTTTCCGCATGTAAGACATGAATGCTACTTCAAGCGCGGACCTTGTGCATACTCAGGTACACCCGAGGAGACCATGGACAGCCCGAGGATCAAGGCCAAGTGTGCGCAGGAGCGAAGGAAGGAGAAGGAAGTAGAGCCAGCTCCTACAGCAGCTGGACATCTGGACATGTCCCGGACATCCAACCCCTGCCCCGGAAATCCGGCATCGGCTATCCAGAGAGCATCGCAAAGGACCAGCGCAGCCCGGACATCCGGCACCATGCCCCGGACATCCGGCTCCTCACAAAGCCCCGGACATCCGGCCCCTTCACCCGGAAATTCGGCCCCTCATCACAGAATGCAACCGAAGCCAGCCAAGTCCATCCTGGACATCCGGCTCTTCTTGAGCCACCGGACATTCGGCCCCCAGCCCAGACATCTGGCGCCTGCCTACGCATAGTGAATGGGCCAAGGGCCCATGTATCCCCCCTCTCACTTACCCCTTCGTGGGCTAACACTATAAAGAGACCCCCTCCTCCTCCTAGTTAGGGTTAGCGTTGTGATAGTTCATTTGTGAGATAGAGCCCCGCTCATCCATACGGATCTACTCCTTGAGAGAGACCGCGGCCCCTCCACGGAGAAGATCCCCCTTGGATTCAAGACCCCCTCTTGGGTGGCCCCATAAAGACCTCCTCACGGAGAAGAACCAGTTACCTCTTGTATCGTCCCTTGTTGACTTTGGAGCGTATATCCCTTTATGTCTCGTGGATCTAGCACATGTGTAATCGAATCTTGTTGGTTTGAGTGATTCTCTCGTGTTTTCCCTCGTGTTTCCCTCGTGTTCTTCGTGTTCCTCGTGTTCCTCATTGGGATCCGCTCCTTTCGTGAAAGATCAGGCATCTAAGGTTCCACCCTACATCATGTATCATCATGGAAGTGTATTTTTTTTGTAGTGAGTTTGACGCCAACTTGCTGACTGTGGAAGCCTGGTGTCAAACTTGAAGCGTTCAGTGAAGCCATCTGCTTGAAGATCGTCTTCATAACAGAGCATTGTGAGGCTCTTCCAGGCACGCCGACAGGCTTCATGAGCAACAAACGAGTTCTTGGTTGCAAGGTTGTGGATGCGATTGACATCAACAAGAAGACTTTGCATTTTGAGCTTCATCCAGTCATGATGCCTATCATGTTTCTGATGAAGTGACACTAGAAGCTCTCTATTATTAAGTACACGAGCACGCTTCTGAGTCCTTTGGGCTAATATGCTGGCTGTTGCATCAGTGTTAGCACGACGCAGCATCTGGAGCTGACTGACAAGAGGACCAACAATAGTAGTGGTTGGGTTCGAAAAATGAATCCCTTCAAGGGGTTGAGTGAAGCTTTGGAAGGCAGCATTGTCTTTGTGAACAGGCTCCTTGGCTTGCTCAGGATATATGGCTTCATGAGACATATCCACTTCAGGCAGAAAGACAACATGGTTGCGCGCTGAAGTTTGATAGTTGATGGTGGAGTGAAGCTTAATCAGCCGCATGACCCATGGAGCATAGAACTTGAGGCCAAGAAAATTAATTCCTGAAGCAGCCAACTGACGGATGAAGAAGTCTTGAGTATTGAACTTGATGCCATTGATGATGTAGAAGATCAATGTCTTCATAGTTCCTTCAATCTTGGCGTGAGGAGAATGCCCCTTAATTGGCCATAGAGTATGCCTCAGTATGTGATAGATGGTGCGGGGCAGATACTCGAGGTCATTGACATAGAATTCCCTGGGGTATTCAACATCAACTGGCAATGGCTTCATCATGCTGAGCATTTGACTCATGTTGGGCTCAGGCTTCTGAAAGATGCTCTGCAATTCTTGTTCAGAACACTGACAACCTGGCTAATAGAGACCACCAGGAGTGGGCAGGGAAGTTAGCTCGATGATGTCTTGATCTTTGGCTTCGTGATGTACATCATGTGACATCCACTTAAGGACCCGTGTCTTTGGATCCCTGTTGTAGCTTGATATATGGAGAGTGGCATAGAATTGCAACAAGAGTTCTTCATTCCAATGCTCCTTGTCGACGAAAAATGGGAGCAAGCCAACTTCACGAAAGCAGTCAAGAGCTTCCTCAAGGCAGGGGAGTCCAGCAATGGCATCGCAGCACAGGCGCTAGTGGGGAATGATCATGCCATGGTTGTATAAGATGCAAGAGTAATAGCTTCGCTGCTGGTGGCTCCAGAACGTGTTAGAAGATATCTTTGGCTTCTGATATGGATTCTTGGCCGTGTCAAAGAATGTGTTGTTCTCTCTGAAGCTGAGCACACTGAAGTAGCCTTGTGTGGTAACGACACTGGGAAGCCTTGGCAGCCTGGGCTTTGGCTTACGCGTCTGCGGCCTTTGCTCCACATGATAGTTATACTGGGGACCAGGAGCAACTGGAGGCGTCATAATGGGCCACTTGATGCTGATGAGCACACCTTCATGATTGAAGGCCCTTGACATTGTATGTGGAACGGGTGGAGCAGTAGAAACATCCGAGGAGGATGGCTGAAGATCTTCTGTGGCTTCAGGGGCTTCAGACTAAGGGGTGGCTTCAGGAGAAGCATTGACTTCAGCCATGAAAACGTCATTGGCTTCAGTAGCAGTGGCAGCAGCATCATCAGGTGCAGGGGCTTTAGTGGTTTCAACAGCTGGTGGGTCAGGCACAATCACATCCCATCCTCTCTCGTTTTAACGGTAGGGGGAATAACTTCAGACTCTTCTTCTTTGTCATCGGCTGATGCAGCCGGAATATCTTCAGCCTCTTTGGCTTCAGACTCTTGAGCAGTGACTGAAGGGATGGATTCAGGGAACACTTGACGTGCTACTGAGCTTGTGGCGTGCACATCCTCTTCAGGAATGCTCGACATAGAGACCGTGGGCCTAGGGCCTCTGCGAAGCCTTCGAAAAGATGGCGACGCTTGTGGTGAGGGAGTGGTCTTCTCCATGTCTTCGGAGGTGTCTTGCGGAATCTCAATCACAGGAGTAGTGACTTGAGCTGGTGGTGTGTGAGGAATGACTTCATGCAGTAGGGAGTTGGGGTGTTGCTCTTCCGAGAACTCATCATGTGCGATTGGCGTCGTGGGACCGCCAATGCTTATTTGTTCACTACTGGATTGAGCAGGCGATGATACCGGCTTGGGCATGATCTGGGGGAACTGAGGAAGGACTTCATCATCAACAACATTTTCTTCAAGACCAATGTCTTCAGCTGCGGTGGTGTCAGCAGCTGGAATCTCTTCAGACACATGAGCCTCTATGGTAGCAGGCTCATGAACAACCAGACGACGCTCACAGTTGGAGGATGCAGGAAGGGCAACTGAAATGGGTTCAACAAGCAGTGGCTCACTAGGAGCAGATTAGGCGGTTTGTGCTTGGGCCCTTCGTGAAGCCTTAGAGGACTTCTTCAGCCTCTTTTGAGAAGGAGCAGCATCAGATGCTTCTTGATGCTTTCACTTCTTAGCTTTAGCTTCAGCCTGTTCGTCTTCTTCTGCTCAGAAGCAGTAGAAGGGACCTTTGGCTTCGAGCTAGTCATGCTGGCAGGGAAGACAATGCTTGTTTTTTTCCTTTGAGTTTCAGCCTCAGTTTAGATCGGCTTCTTCTTCTTCTTAGCTGCAAGCTTGGGGTCAATGCCTGGACGCCCAAGTGCCTTCCTCTTCAAGGCTTCATTATGAGCCTGAACGTAGTTTTCAGCATAGTGCTTGAGGCGCTCTCCTGAGCCTTTGGCTTCATCACGGTGCTTAGCAAATTCAGCCCTGAGATCAATCATCATTTGCTTGAAATTTTGCACTTCAGTGACACAGAGTCAGGCCGTGTGCTTCTTGAAGAGGGCCTTTTCATGGTCAATCTTGTTCTTCTACTCAATGACCTTTTTAACAATTGCAAGCTCTTTGGCAATATAGCCCTGAAATGTCAAGCTGATACCAATCGGAAGTTGCAGATCATCGAGGGTAAGAGAGGTACCTTCATACTCATCATTGAAGTTGTTGAGAATATCAATATCAAACAGAGGCAGATCATTGAATACTTCGGCCTCCTATTTGCTCCTTATCAGCATCTCAAGGGCATCATCATCTACGTCTTCATCGCTAGATAGATCGACAATATCTTCATCATCGCGAAAGATGTGTGCGGCTGTAAAAGCTTGCCCTAAGGTCTTCTTGGCCTTCGCGAACTTCTTGGAGATGCGAGACAAGTCCTCAAACTGCACACTTGATTCAGGTGGTGTAGATTTCAATGGCTTCACAACTGAAGCTTTTGGTGCAGTAGAAGATTTTGAAGCCTTTGCTTTTTTCTTTGGCTTCGTGGGCTCTAGAACTTCAGGATTTCCCTCTTCCACAGCAGCTTCTTCAACAGTGGCCCTTTGAGCGGCACAATGTGCCAAGTATGAATCGAAATCCTCAAAGGGGCCAATGAGATTTGGCTCAGCTTCGCGACTGCCATCTAGCCTTGGAGCAGCTGGACCTGGGTTGAAGTCGATTCCAACGTCCTTCTTGTTTTGAGATGCTGAAGCCTTAACAAACTGAAGATTGGCTTGAAACAGTTCATCCTCACGACACCATCAAAGACTGGATTGGTCGGCATTGTCAGGCATTGGGCTAAGGACCATGCAAGGAAAGAAGCCTTTTGCAATGACTTCAGCCTTGGTCTTGGGTGAAGTTTCCTGTATACAATATCCGCCAAGGGTGGCCTCACAGCATTCTTCTTTGCATATTCAGGAGTTACAAAGTGATACTGAAACCATTGCTCTGCCCAATATCTTTAAATCCTAGGTTTCTTCAGGATCAGACTTGTACATCTCATATAGATCTGGTGGCAAGTCCAAATCAGTGTTGTCACAGTGCTGCCTGCCACTCTTCTTTGTAGATTTGCTAGATGCCATTGAAATTCAGACTGAAAGGCTTCGCAATAGTGTTTGGCTTCAGGCGACTGGTCAGACAGGAACTGGCTTTAGGTGATTCAATATGATGCTGTAAGAACTCTTCAAATGAAAGCAGACAATAAGAACCAAGGGATTCTCCCACGAACATGTACCCGTGACAGCATTATAGATGTGAGGGAAGGGGAAGAGGTCATATGCATTCTCAGAAGATTTTGAAGATAAATCAGTTTGAAGACAATTGACCTCACAGTGCGAAGACGTTCACTTATAGATATAACTTGGTTCTAGATTTGTACGAATCCAAAAAAAGCACAAGTGAGGAATCAAACTAGATGTGAAGCATTCATAAGTGAAAGATCATTGCAGAATATGAGATTCAGAGTAGATAAGATCCAGATTTGGAAGTGTAAAAACAACTTTTGTAGGATGTGAAGATTTCAATGGATCTAAATAGTAAAAAGTGAGTTCTTATTTACCGCACGAAGAACTGCTAGATGAGAAAGATGGAGGCCGAGCAGTACAATCTCCCGCGCCCTAACATGGAGGAGGAAGAAACCTACGGCGGCGGCGGGGGGAAGATGTCCACGGCTGGCGTGAAGACGACGTCGGAGAAGTCGCTGCAGCGAAGCGCTTCGTCTCCAGCGACGACGAAAGCTAGTGGTGGCGCTCGGGTTTGAGCGAGACGGCGAGGGGAGAAGAAATAATGACCGCAGGGGAGGAGTATTTATAAGGAGGGTCGGCACAGTGTAATTACTCAGCTGCCCCTGGTGGTTCACATTTGAAGGACACGTGGCAAGCATGCAACTGATTGAAAGTTGTGCCATGACCCCACGCGTGCCTGGTTTGTCGGGTGGTCATTCCGGCTTCTCCGGTATTCAGGCAAAAAAGGATAGAGATAATAAAAGCAGTTTTAAATGTGTGTCTCTGTATCTTTAGCTGACAAGACACAGTGAAGACAATCGAAACGTGTCAATAGAATGCATATGAAGAGACAGAGATAATTTGAGAGATAAGCACAGAAGAGGTTAGGTCCGATCACATTCACTTAGCGCAGAAAATGGCAACTTAAAGACATAGCTATAAGTGAATGTTGTAGAGGACAGAACACACACACACATACACACACACAGAGATATATACAGCCGGTCTATTATGCTAATATTAGCAGAATAACTATTCTGATAACACTTCCGCACTGCACGCTTAATGCAAATGCACTGCACTTTCAATAGTAAGGGTACTGCAATACACGGACTAGTGAACTTCGTGTCAGGAAAAAACTACACGCGGTGTTTTTTTGATACCTTTTTTGCTCTAGTTTTTTAATCGTTTATGAGAACAAGACGTGTAATACACCATTGACAAGCTATGGATTAGGCGCAACTTCGCCATGTTGAACACTTTCCGAGATTCTTCACGGTTTAAGAGCAGTTTTGAAAATGGTGCGGCGCACAACAAGTGGCGGCGAGCGTTTTTTCGCGTTTGTTTCTAAACCGCTCATCGGGATAAAGCAAATGATACGCCATTGGAAAGATATCATCGAGGCGCATATTTTTCATATCTATTTTTTCTCTAATTCGTTACGGTCTAAGAGCAGTTTCAAATTTAATAAATCGCGGAATTACGTTTTTTTGAATTTTTTGCAATTTTGATACTGTTTTCGCTCTAGTTTTTGAACCGTTTGTTGAAACGAGGCGTGTAATACGTCGTTGGAAAGCTATGGACAAGGCGCAACTTTCATATGTAGGAATGGTTTTGAGATTCCTTACAGTTTTTAGTTAATTTTGAAAATTGTGCGGCTGAGAACGAGAGGCAGCGGCCGTTTTTCGCAAAATTTTTACAAACAGTTGATCAGAATGATTCAAATCATACGCCGTTGGAAAGATATCGACAAGATGCAACTTTTTCATGTAGAACACGCTCTCTAATTCCTTATGATTTAAGAGCAATTTTGAATTTACCAAAATGCGGACACTATTTTTCGTGACACCAAAATCGACGAGTGAACCGCATCGGACAGAAAACCGCACTGCTTAAGACTGAAACCGCACTGCATCAGACGGGCAAGTGAACCCCATAAGTTTTATCTTTTTTTGTTTACTTTCTTACGCTTATTTGTGAACCTCATGGTCAAAGTTAGTGAACCGCGTGGCCTAGACTAGAGAACTGCATTTGTTCGGTTGGTGAAAGTGAATCGCGGGGCAGAAACTAGTGGACTTCATCTAAAAAGAAACAAACTTCTTCTGTGTTGAATTTTTATTGTTTTTACAAAGGGAACTTCATCTAAAAAGAAACGAACTTCTTCTGTGTTGATTTTTTTATTGTTTTTACAAAGGGAACTTTATCTAAAAAGAAACGAACTTCTTCTGTGTTGATTCTTTTATTGTTTTCACAAAGGGAATTTTTTTACAAAGGAAACCAAAGGAGTGCACTGCAAACATACATACACCGCATTGCAAGCATACAGAAAACAAGTGAAACGGCCACATGCGACAATACAAATTTTCTTCTAAAAAAGCACATGACCGATGGGGTGTACAGCAAACATACACACACCGCATTGCAGGCATATACTCCCTCCATCCGGAAATACTCGTCGGAGAAATGCATAAAAATGGATGTATCTAGAACTAAAATACGTCTAGATACATCCATTTCTCCGACAAGTATTTCGGGACGGATGGAGTACAAAACAAACTGGATGCACATGATGCTTCCTTTTTCTCGCATATACAAAAGTGAACCAACGTATAGTACAAGTGAACCGCATCGAAAAAGAAAGAATACCACTTGTGGTTTTATTAAGAGAAGTGAAGCACCAAATTCTTGTCACAAACAAGAGCGAAACAGCAAACTTTTCCAGTTTCCCTTTTGGACTGAAACGGACTGAAGCACAATATGAGATGCACTGCACGCCGAAGCCTTCGGACCGTGAGACGCCATGGGTGCTCGGCCACAACAAGAAACACGGGCGCACATCACGAATATACATGCCCACACTGTAAGACCATGCCAAGGCACTGCACATAGTGTGCCTGCCAAACCGCTTGCTCAAGCGAGTGAACTGCACGTCGCACCGCCGGAAAGCTTCAAACATGCCGTCCTGGCTTTTTGTATGTAGTACTCCATGGCGGAGGAAGTGAAATAGTGGGGGACTCATGTGGGAAAAGCAGTGCAAGGCACACATCATCCGGCGAACTGCACAAAGGAATCAAACATCATTAGAAAATTCACTACACCGAATCCACTAGATCAACAGCAAAAAAAATGAAAAACGCAAAAAGTGAACTCCAAGCCGCGATGAGCTACTGCTCATCCTGGATCTCATTTTACGACAGAGGATGAAGGTGGTCAGGGGCGGCGGCGGCCTTGCTGAAAGTCAAAATCCAAAAAAATGCACTCTGTGGCTCTTCGCACTACAGCTAACCCGCACCGAACCATGAGCAGATGTCGAGGGAACTGCGTTGTCTTGTCGAAGGAGGAGGTCAAGCTGGTGCAGGAGGAGCAGCCTAGGTGAGTCAGTGCAGAGGCGTCAACTGCACGGCAACCATGTATAAACTGCAAAGCAATGGACGAAGATGGAGGCTAGTCGTGGCCATCGGGGGAGAGGAAGGCGGGGACAAAAGGTAGCCGGTCGGGCGGTCGTTGCAGATCTCGGTCCATGGCAGAGGAATTCGAACATAGGAGGGGTACGAGAACTACAGAGGTGGTCAGAGCAGTAGTGGCCGCGTGTGTTACACCGTTTGGGCCCAACATGCTGGCCGCCGCCGTGAGGGTCGTCCGGGCCGACCGCGGGGCTTGGAAGGTGCTTGCCTGGCAGATCCCCTACTGTCGATTGTAGAGGGGCCCACGACATGGAGAGGGGGCGCCGGAGAGGAGAGGGAGAGGTCACTGCATCTCAACGAAAGGAGGAGCACCACCTCAACCCGTGTAGTGCGGACGATGAGCACGTGCAGTGCGATGGCGCGCCGGTAGGGGAATTTGGCCATGGCAGTGACCAGAGGGAGAGGAGACGGAGGTCCTGCTCTCCCCCAAGTAGGACGAGCCCCGCGCGCCCGAACCTTCTCCCCGCCATGAGCACACTCCTCCACCGCCGCTCATCGCTGCCAAGCGGCGTGGGTGAGGGGGAAGGAGAGACGGCCGCAAACGAGCTGCACGGGGGGCACAACCGAGCTGCACGAAGGGGGGCGGCGCCCGAGTACCACTGATGGTGCAGGGAGGAAGATGGGAACACGGCGCCATCTCCGATCATGGCAGGACAGGGCGAGGCTCCGAAAGTCGTCCGGGCAGCGAGCGGGGCGGCGGACCTTGCTGCCGTCAACTGGATGTGACGCGAGAACCACGGAGACGGCCGGATTCACTGTGGTGGCGCCCCCATGGCCGGGCGGCGGGGTGGGAGGTGGTGGTGCCGGCGGTGGCCAGTGGCCGCGCCGTCGTGTCCCACGGGCAGCTCGGTGGAAGGTGGTTGTTGGCGGCGCGGTGGGAGGCGGTGGTCGGGCGGCGCATCGGGAGGTGGTGGTCAGCCGGGCGCCGTGGGGAGGGGGATAGTAGTAGCCGGGGAGTGGGGAGGAACCGAGGAGGTGGTGGGGGTGGGGATTTGGATGGGATCGATGGGTGGGTGGTGGTTAAGGGAGACGGAGGTGTTAGCAGAATAAGCTTTTTTTGTTAGCAGAATAAAGTCTTAAGGGGTGTTATTAGAATAGAACCACCTATATATATATATATATATATATATATATATATATATATATATATATATATATATATATAGGTGGGTCTATTATGATAACACCCTTAAGAGTCTTATTCTGGTAACAATGTGCTCATTCTACTAACACCTTCACCCCTGTCGCGCCTACCAGACCCGAACAGACGGGAAAAAAGAAAAAGTCAACCAACCCCATGAAACCACCCCTCACTTCCCATGACCAACCCCCTCCCTCCCACCTTCTTCC
The DNA here is from genome assembly GCA_021605205.1 of Aegilops longissima. Lineage (NCBI taxonomy): Eukaryota > Viridiplantae > Streptophyta > Magnoliopsida > Poales > Poaceae > Aegilops > Aegilops longissima. Next base: position 330,795,579 of record CM038678.1, on the reverse strand, counting down.
TCCCCGCACTTACTCCCACCTCCCCTCCACCTTCCACTACTGGCGCCACCCCAGGGCCCGGCCAACTCCCTCCCCCGCGGTGGCTGGCGAGCTGCCCATCTTCAGCGCACCTTGCCGGTGCCCCGTCCTCCCTCCCCACACCTTGCCCATGCAAGACACCCCATCAAGACCACATCTCCCAAGACTGACCCCTTCGGTCGACGGCGCCGGATCCGGTGCGTTGCCATCCTCCCGTGCAGCCCCGACCCGCCCACACGCTGCCCCAACCCGTACCAGCCGCGCGCCGCCCGACCTCGCTCCTGTTGCGCGCCGGCCCCACCCCAACCCAGCCAAGACTAGCTGCAGGCCGCCCCACCCCGCCACGGCGCGCCGCCACCACCTGTCCGGCCGTCTTCTAGAGGCCCGATGAATTCCACCGTGCCCCGCCCCAGCGAAACAACTTCCTCCCCCGCCTTCTCGACCTAGCGTCGGATCCATCGATCCCGGCAGGGAGCTGTCGTCGACCTACGTGCCAGATCCTGCCTCTGCTCATCTCCCCCGCTCAGCCACAGCCCCCCTCTCCTCTTCTCCGGTCGCCGTCGAAGACGAGCTCGCAGCACTCCAACGGCCACGGCTCCACTCGGCCGGAGTTTGTAGCAGCCCTCATCTTCAGCGGGGGCAAGCTCACGGCCCGCTGGCGAGGATCCCCTCTCCTCCCACCAGCACGAATCATCGGCACTTCAATGGAATCCCCATGCATCCCTCGCGACAGTCCTCCTCTCTTCTCGCCTTTACTGCGAGCAATGCAGTGCAGTCCTTGGAGTCGGAAGAACGGCGGCCTACTCCGGCGGCATGGGATGTAGTACTTGGGCACGCGATGTGCGGTGCGCAGTGTGAGCCAGTTCTATCCGTCGGTGTTGCATGTGCAGTGCCCTTTGGGCATGTAGTGATTCCATTGCAGTGCCAATGACTCGATTTTGCTGTTGATTTTGGTGAATTTAGTGCAGTATAAAATCTCTAATGCAATTTGATTAATTCCCAGTGTGGTTCGTCGGACGTTTGTGTGTGGCTCGCACTAACCAACACGGTGCTTCCCGTGACCAACCCCCTCCCTCCCACCTTCTTCCTCCCCGCACTTACTCCCACCTTCCCTCCACCTTCCACTGCTGGCGCCACCCCAGCGCACGGCCAACTCCCTCCCCCGTGGTGGCTGGCGAGCTGCCCATCTTCAGCGCACCTTGCCGGCGCCCGTCCTCCCTCCCCGCACCTTGCCCCTGCGCACACCCCCACCGCACCACGTGTAGCGACCAGACCCGAATGGATCAAGTCTCTGTGCTCAGTGTCATCCCTGGATCAGTAATGCTGACACCACACAATACTTCGAAGGATTTATAGCAGAGTAGCAATCACACACTTATTACATCGTTGTCCACAAGGGAACTTATTACAATAATATGGCTTAAGGCCATCTAATGATAACAGCGGAAGGCTTGGAAGATAAGCGAGTCCATCAACTCCAACGGCATCACTGAGTATAGAACCACGACCTAACACCTTACTCGTCGTTCGAAAGTCTGCAACGTGAAAGTTGCAGCCCAAAACGGGTCAAGACATGGAATATCTTGGCAATGTAACACATAAGAGCAATGAAGGAATAAGCCTATACTACATGCATATATGGCTGGTGGAAAGCTCTATGGTTACGATTTTTTATAAAAGCCAATTTTTCCCTACATCAAAGGAATAAATTTATTTAACTATCATGGTGGTTGTTAAACATAGAGAATGGTTGAAGATCCTCAATCCCAATTAAAAGGTACTCATCAAAACCCAATAACTTTTATTTAGAAGTAACATGTTGAGATTCACATGATATTCAATTACAGATACTCAAATTGTCCATAACCGGGACACGGCTAATCATGATTAGTTTATACACTCTGCAGAGGTTTGCGACTTTTCCCCATTAAGACTCGATCGCCTCCGCTTGGTTCTCGTGACCTGTGGTGTTTGAGAAACGGATGACCGAGACATAGTCTTCGAAGCGCTAGCACCTTACGTGTGGGTAGACCGTATCAACCTACATCCCCTACATCAGCTAGCCTACCCGTAAGAGTTCGCACGACTTAGTCAACTATGCCAGAGCCCATAATTGGCTTGTGGCTGCACACGGAAGTTTCTGCTTGAATAATCTTATGATCCCTTAGAGCACAGGTGGCGGTCCAAGAAATACAGGCAAGTCCTCGATAGAAACCAGTGCCTCAATCCACCCAGATGTGTGTTTAGGTTGCCACCTTAGATAAACCATTAATTAACAATCTCACATCTGTCATGGATATTCACTCACCCAATCCACGCCTACTAGCATAGCATGGCATAATAGCAAACGAGAAGTAACTCCCAAGGTTTCATAAGTAAAACAGTAATAGGTACTACCTCAATCTACTTCCCAATCCCACAATTTATTTAGGTCCTAAACATGCAAGTGTTTGAGGGTTGATCTAATGCATAAAAACCTGGGTAGTAGAAAAGGGTATGATCAAGTGTTACTTGCCTTGCCGATGATCCGCGAGACCTAGAGATTCAAGTAACAAGCGGCGACTCCGGTGATCTAACGCAGACAAACAACAAGCATACAATAAGTACTCATCTAATGCACGGGAAATCTCGAATAAAAGATCTAACCAGAGAGTTCAACTTAAGAACCCCGTTGCAAAAAGAATCGAGTCAATAAAGCATCGAAAGTCGAAACTCGAGAGAGAACGACTCGGTTTAGCAATCTGAAACTAGGTCAAAATTTTACAGTAGCAAAACTCTGTGTAAGTAGGTTAATCGAACGGCGGTTTCACATTTAAACTCCAGCGCTTGAATCACCCGATTCGATAAACGAGCAAGAAATAAAACAGATTTGAAAATCGGATCGAAATCGAATCGTAAAAATAACGGATTAATTCCGATTTTAAAAAACGACGAACGGATTAAATAACGGACGTTCGTTAACATAACTAATCCAACGAACACGTTCATTGAAACGAATGGTTCGTGAACGTCAGTTAAATAAGAAAACCGAAAAAAATAAACCATCTAGGGTTTTGAAAAACCAATATCTCAAAACCGGATCGGGTTTTTCTATAAAAACCGGATCGGGCGGGCGGCGGCGGCTACCTCCGGTGGCTTCGCCTGGCGGCTCGGCGGGCTCGGGGGGCGAGGGGGCGGGTCGGGAGGTGGCGGCGAGGGGGCGGCGGGTTCCGCGCGGCATGGGAATGGCGGCGGCGGCGTCCGGGCGACGGGGGGGCGGGCTCGGCTTGGTCGGGCAGGGGATGAGAGAGAGGGGGTGGCGAGTATTTAAGGAGGGGGGGGTGGCTTGGGAGGGGCAAGCCGGGCCGGGCGGAGGCGGACTCGGGCGGCGGGGCGGCGGGGCGGCGGCGCCTCCAGCGGCGCGTCGCGAGGGGAGAGGAGGTGGGCAGGCTGGGCAGGGCTGGGCCTCGCCCGGGCGCAGCTTTTTTTTTTAAACAAAAACTAAACGGATTTAAAAAAATACCAAACGAACTCCGATTTTAATAAAAATAATTTTCCCCGACTCCTAAAAATGAGTCGAACAAAATGAACTTTAAAAACGGCAAACATGCATATATTTTTAAAATGCTCATTTTTTTGCCTAAGCAAAATAAATCTTCCAAAAGCCAAATTTGATTTATTTATAATACCTTCGTTTTTCCTAAATGTTGGGAAAGTCATATTATTCCCTCTCTTAATTTTTTTATAGGAAAACTTTATGAAGATAATTTAAATAAATCCAAATGATCCTATTTTCAAAATTTGAGAAATCCCAAATATGAAAATTATGAAACTTCCAACTCTCTCCGAGGGTCCTTGAGTTGCGTGAAATTTCTAGGATCGGAAAATGCGAGAAAAATATGATATGCATGATGACCTAATGTATAACATTCCAAATTGAAAATTTGGGATGTTACAAACCTACCCCCTTAAGATGAATCTCGCCCTCGAGATTCGGGTTGGCTAGAAAATAGGTGAGGGTGGTCCCTGAGCAAAACTTCCTCTCTTTCCCAGGTGGCTTCATCCTCGCAGTGGTGGCTCCACCGCACTTTGCGTAACTTGATAACCTTGCTGCGGTAACTCTGTTGGCAAACTCGAGAATCTTAACCGGTTTTTCCTCATATGTCAAGTCATCCTTCAACTGAATTGCTTCCGGTGGTCTTGTATTCTTAACGGTACCTCCGCCATCTCGGGTGACATTTCTTCAATCGAGAAACATGGAATACATCATGAACTCCCCGACAGTCCTTCCGCAATTCCAACTTATACGCAAACTTCTCCCATGCGTTGCAAAATCTTATATGGTCCAACTAAACGGGTGCTAACTTCCTTTAACTCCAAAACGCTTAACTCCTCAAGCGGGATACTCTAAGATATACTCTGTCTCCAACCTCATACTCAATCGCTGCGCTTTGAATCGGCATAGCTCTTTTGTGCGGACTGGGCTACCTTGAGCCTGTCTCAATTAACTTAACTTTCTCGTTCGACTCCTTAATCAAATCTGGTCCAAACAACCGACGATCTCGGTTTAGTCCCATGACAACGGTGTCCTGCACCTTCTTCCATACTGAGCCTCGAAGGTGCCATCATTAAGCTGGTTTGGTAGCTGTTGTTGTAGGAAAATTCTGCATACGGCAAATTATCATCCCAACTAGATCCATAATCTAGTGCACAAGCTCTCAAAGATGTCCTCCAAAATCTGATTGACTCTCTCGGTCTGTCCATCGGTCTGTGGGTGGAAAGCTGTCTGATCAATTCTAGTCTGGTTCCCAATGTTTCGTGTAACTGGTTCCAAAATTTCGAGGTAAACTGGGTTCCTCTATCGATACGATGCTCCTTGGAACTCCGTAAGCACACAATTCTGGTCATGTATATCTTTGCCAACTTAGCACTGCTATAGGTAGTCTTGACGGAATGAAATGAGCTACCTTGGTCAAACGGTCGACTATGACCCAAATCGAGTCATATCTGAACGAGTCTTTGGCAAACCTGTGATGAAATCCATGCCTAGTTTATCCCACTTCCATTCGGTATCGGCAACGGTTGTAATAATCCTGCTGGCTTCGATGCTCGCCTTTACTTTTCGACATACGCCGCAAATTGCTACATACTCCGCAATATACTTCTTCATTCGGTCCACCGTAAAATATTCTTCAAATCCAAATACATCTTGGTATTTCCGGTGAATCGAATAGGGTGAATCATGGGCTTCTTGTAAAATCAACTTCGATCTACGGGTCATTGGGCACATAAACACGGTCTTCAAACCATAGGGTATCGTGCTCATCCTCACGAAATCCTTTAGCTTTTCCTTTGCCCATTTTCTCCTTTATGGAGGCAACTTCCTTATATGCCTTTTGGGCTTCTCCGATTTTGTCCATTAGTGTCGATTGAATCTCCAATGCTGCTACATAGCCTCTGGAACTATTTCCAAACATAGTTCTCGAAGGTCCTCGGCTAACTCATTGGGTATTCCTCCCATCATTAGGGTATTGACGTGGCTCTTACGGCTCAATGCGCCGCCTCGACATTAGCCTTTCCGGGTGATAATGCAATCTCATATCATAATCCTTGATAAGTTCTAACCATCTCCTTTGTCTCGAGATTCAATTCTACGTGTGAAGATGTACTTCAAACTCTTGTGATCCGTATATACTTCACAATGATTTCCAATGAGAAAATGTCTCCACGTCTTCAAGGCATGCACAACGGCTGCTAACTCCAAATCATGAGTGGCATAATTCAACTCATGGGGCTTAAGTTGTCGTGAAGCATACTGAAACAACTCTTCCTTCCTGCATAAGCACGGCTCCAAGTCCTCGACGTGAAGCGCCGCAATACACCTTATAATCCTTAGTCCGATCCGCAATATCAAACTGGTGAGGTAACCAATCTTTTCTTCAACTCCTGAAAACTAGCCTCACAGTCCTCGGTCCATATGAATTTGTTTTCCTTTTTCAACAATTCAGTCATAGGATTTGCAATCCTTGAGAAATTCTCAATGAATCTTGGTAGTATCCTGCGAGTCCAAGGAAACTCGAATCTCTCCAACTGTCGTTGGTGCTTCCCATTTGGTTACGGTCTCAACTTTTGTGGGGTCAACTGCTATCCCTTCTCCGGATATAACATGTCCGAGAAATCCAACTTCCTTTAGCCAAAACTCACATTTGCTGAACTTGGCATACAACTGGTGTTCCTCGTTTCTCCAAAACCAATCTCAAATGTTCCTTGTGTTCCTCTTCATTCTTCGAGAAAATCAAAATATCATCAATGAACACCACGATTTAATTTATCCAAAACTCCATAAACACTTTGTTCATCGTGTTCATGAAATAGGCTGGCGCGTTAGTCAGTCCAAATGACATAACGGTATACTCATACAGTCCATATCTCGTGGTAAATGCTGTCTTGGGTATGTCTTGCTCCCGAATCTTCAACTGATGGTACCCTGATCGCAAGTCGATCTTGGAAAACACTTTGGCTCCTTGCAAGCGATCAAACAGATCATTTATCATAGGTAGTGGGTACTTGTTCTTGATTGTTACTTCATTCAATCCACGATAATCAACAACCATTCTCAAAGATCCATCCTTCTTGTCTACTAACAAAACGGGTGATCCCCAAGGTGAAGGACTTGGGCGAATAAAACCTTTATCCAATAGTTCCTTAATCTGCTTCTTGATTTCCGCCAAATCCTTTGCGGGCATCCCTGACGGTCGCTTCGATATCGGGCCTGTTCTCGCAACAGCTCGATCAAAAACTCAATGTCTCTATCCGGTGGCATTCACCGCAATTCTTAGGAAATACATCAGATAATCCTTCACCACCGGTACTTCTTCCTGTACCACTCCGATAAGCAATTAACTTGTGCTCTCCTCGGCTCGTGCCGTGATACATACTTAATCCTTCTTCCTTCGGTGTGGTGAGCAAAATTGACCTTGTGGTACAATCTATGTTTCCTCCATACTTTGATAACCAATCCATTCCTAATATCACATCCAATCCTTGGGATTCCGAACTATTAGGTCTAAGGGGAAAACATAGTGTCCAATCCTTAGTGGCGATCGATCACACCATTTACTAGCCATGTACTCGCCTCGGGTGAGGTTACTAGCATGGGTGACCTAAGGGCTTGGGTCGGTAACTTGTACTTATCCACAAATCCCTTGATATATATGAATGCGATGCACCAAGATCGAAAAGAACAACTGCAGTAAATGACTTAACCAAAAACTTACCGACATCTTGCATCGGGCTGATCTTCAACCTCCTCCACATCAATGTGGTTCACATCCCCTGTTGAAAGGGTTTGGCTTCTTTCCGAGCTTCCATTGCCATTTCCATTCGCCTACTCGATAGTCATTTGCATAGTGCCCAGTCTTGCGGCACTTAAAGCAAGTAATGTGACTCAGGTCTACCTTGGATGGTGTTGACGGGTTGGTGCGGTTCTGTCCATTGCTTCCTCCATTCCGCTCCCATTCTTGGCGCCATTATGGTTATGCAAATTACCTCCTCCATGGGTATCTGAAACTGAATTCCTGATTTAGGGGTATAACGAGGCTTCTTGGGCTCCGAGTTATACTTCCCCGTCCATACTTCCGCTTGCAGTTCTCAATTTGTCTGCTGCTTTCCTTCAATCATGAGGGCTCGGTCTACTAACTCCTGGTAGTTGTTGAAACTTGCTACCATCAACGGCATGTGAACTCATCATTCAGTCCTTCTAGAAACTTCTCTGTTTAGCAGCGCCGTCGTAGCAACGCTATCGGGGCATAACGTGCTAATTTGCTAAAGTCATCCACGCATCGCCAACAGTCCTTCCTCCTTGGCGAAGTTGCGAAACTCACGCTTCTTCATGGCCATTGCTCCTGCCGATACATGGGCAAGGCGAAAAGCTTGCTCAAACCGATCCCATGTGATGGTGTCACCGGGTAAGTGGCTGTGAAATTCTCCCACCATGCCGCTGCGGGTCCTTCAAGCTGATGTCTGCAAACTTCACTCTTTCACCATCTCGGCATCCCGCAGTGGTCAGCTCCCTTCCTATCTTGCGGAGCCACCATCTGCTACAATCGGCGGTGGTTATTTGGAATACACCGCGGTTCAGTCTAAGGAAATGAGTCGATGATCCGCGGTGGTGGTGGTGGTGGGTTGTTGTTGTTGTTGTTGTTGTTGCCTGGTTCGCACCAATGTTTGAATCAGGGTATTCTGCTGCTGGATCAATTGGGTGATCTCTGGCGGAAAAACGAATCCGGGGTCGCGTCTCGGAGGCATCTGATGGGGTTTAGAAAAGAAGAGAAATTTAGAATAGAATGAGGTCTAAGGGGAATCACTACCCAAATGCACATGAGCAAAAACACACAAAATCACTTCATTCAATCAAACAAGGGCTTACAACGATCTAACTATCGCGAAAGTGCGTGTACTATAATGTTTACATGGAGGGAAATACTACTAATATGTGGGGACTTCTACTAATTTGAACCGTGGAAGACTCCATGATGTCCGCTCCACTTCGCCTTCAAAGTCGGGTTCACTTGGATCCCAATCGGTGTCGTCGATGTTAATGTAGTCGCTTGGGTATTCAACATATGGTCTTCATTCCCGAGCGCCAACTTCTTCTTGAGTTCTTCGATCTCATACTTAAGATCGTTATTGTGTCTTGCCAGAGCTACGATCTCGTCCATGTAGTCCTTGCGTGTAGTCTTTAGTTCTTCTTCCAGTTCTAGGATCCTCCCCTTTGTCTTCTGCAACTCCAACATGTCGTTGCACATTTGGTTCTCCTGGCGTCGAACGTGCTGATTTAACTCCTGGATGAAAGCTGCAATGGATCTATCCTTCTTGGTGCTGACGACGTCCCAGTTGTCATCTCGGCGTCCGCAAATCTAGTAGATGGTGTCCTTGAGGTCTTCTTGATAAACTTCTCCAAATCGTCCCATGGTGATGTGAGCTGCCATGCTCCTTCCCAGACTCCAAGTGGGTGCACTGAAAACACTATCTATAGGCTTGGTGATTGGGGCGAATGTCCTTCCCGAACGTGAGCGTGAATCTTCCAGCTCCTCTTGAGTGAGTGGCGTTGAAAGTCCGGTGAAGCTTGGTAGTCCAATGTTCGTGTACTTGGTGACTTCCTTCAAGTGAAATCCAAAAGGTGTGCCTTCATCCGGTTGGGTGTACTTGATCTTCGTGTCCGTCATCCTAAAGAGTAGAAAAGATGAGGAGTTAGAAATGGGAAGAGAGTAGTGATCTATGGCTTTAACTTAGTGGTCATGTCCTACGGTCAACGTGTGCTCGATACCATTCTCTCAGAGCGACCAGACCCGAATGGATCAAGTCTCGTGCTCGGTGTCATCCCCGGATCAGAATGCCGACACCACACAATACTTCAAGGATTTATAGCAGAGTAGCAATCACACACTTATTACATCGTTGTCCACAAGGGAACTTATTACAATAATATGGCTTAAGGCCATCTAATGATAACAGCGGAAGGCTTGGAAGATAAGCGAGTCCATCAACTCCAACAAGATCACCGAGTATAGAACCACGACCTAACACCTTACTGTCGTTCTGCGAAAAGTCTCGCAACGTGAAAGTTGCAGCCCAAAACGGGTCAAGACATGGAATATGCCGCAATGTAACACATAAGAGCAATGAAGGAATAAGCCTATACTACATGCATATATGGCTGGTGGAAAGCTCTATGGTTACGCTTTTATGAAAAGCCAATTTTCCCTACGCAAAGGAATAAATTTATTTAACTATCATGGTGGTTGTTAAACATAGAGAATGGTTGTGAGATCCTCAATCCCAATTAAAAGGTACTCATCAAAACCCAATAACTTTTATTTAGAAGTAACATGTTGAGATTCACATGATATTCAATTACCAGATACTCAAATTGTCCATAACCGGGACACGGCTAATCATGATTAGTTTATACACTCTGCAGAGGTTTATGACTTTTCCCCACAAGACTCGATCGCCTCCGCTTGGTTCTCGTGACTACTGTGGTGTTTGAGAAACGGATGACCGAGACATAGTCTTTCGTAAGCGCTTAGCACCTTACATGTGGGTAGACCGTACCAACCTACATCCCCTACATCAGCTAGCCTACCCGTAAGAGTTCATGACGACTTAGTCAACTATGCCAGAGCCCATAATTGGCTTGTGGCTGCACACGGAAGTTTCCAGCTTGAATAATCTTATGATCCCTTAGAGCCAGGTGGCGGTCCAAGAAATACAGCAAGTCCTCGATAGAAACCAGGTGCCTCAATCCACCCAGATGTGTGTTTAGGTTGCCACCTTAGATAAACCATTAATTAACAATCTCACATCTGTCATGGATATTCACTCACCCAATCCACGTCTACTAGCATAGCATGGCATAATAGCAAACGTAGAAGTAACTCCCAAGGTTTCATAAGTAAAACAGGTAATAGGTACTACCTCAATCTACTTCCCAATCCCACAATTTATTTAGGTCCTAAACATGCAAGTGTTTGAGGGTTGATCTAATGCATAAAAACTGGGTAGTAGAAAAGGGTATGATCAAGTGTTACTTGCCTTGCTGATGATCCGCGAGACCTAGAGATTCGAAGTAACAAGCGGCGCACTCCGGGTGATCTAACGCAGACAAACAACAAGCATACAATAAGTACTCATCTAATGCACGGGGAAATCTCGAATAAAATATCTAACCAGAGAGTTCAACTTAAGAACCCTGGTTGCAAAAAGAATCGAGTCAATAAAGCATCGAAAGTCGAAACTCGAGAGAGAACGACTCGGTTTAGCAATCTGAAACTAGGTCAAAATTTTACAGTAGCAAAACTCTGTGTAAGTAGGTTAATCGGAACGGCGGTTTCGTTACGAAACTCCAGGCGCTTGAATCACCTGATTCCGATAAACGAGCAAGAAATAAAACAGATTTGAAAATCGGATCGGAAATCGAATCAGAAAAATAACGGATTAATTCCGATTTAAAAAAAACGACGAACGGATTAAATAACGGACGTTCGTTAACGGAACTAATCCAACGAACACGTTCATTGAAATGAACGGTTCGGTGAACGTTCGTTAAATAAGAAAACCGAAAAAAAATAAACCATCTAGGGTTTTGAAAAAAAAACCGAATATCTCAAAAAAAACCGGATCGGGTTTTTTCTAAAGAAAAACCGGATCGGGGCGGGGCGGCGGCGGCTACCTCCGGTGGCTTCACGGCTGGCTCCCTGGGCTCCGGGGGGCGAGGGGCGGCGGGTCTGGAGGTGGCGGCGAGGGGCGGGGGTTCAAGGCGGCGGGAACGGCGGCGGCAAGGTCGGGCGACGGGCGGCAAGGGCTCGGCTTGGGGCGGCGGCGGGATGAGGAGAGGGGGGTGGCGAGTATTTAAGGAGGGGGGTGGCGCCTGGGGGGGGGCAAGCCGGGCCGGGCGGAGGCGGACTCGGCGGCGGCGCGGCGGCGGCGTCGGCGGACGCCTCGCGCCGCAGAGCGTCTTGGAGGAGGAGGAGGAGGTGGGCCGGGCTGGGCCTGGGCCTCGCCTGGGGGCGCAGTTTTTTTTATAAAACAAAACTAAACGGATTAAAAAAATACCAAACGAACTCTGATTTTAATAAAATAATTTTCCCGACTCCTAAAATGAGTCGAACAAAATGAACTTTAAAAACGGCAAACATGCATATATTTTTAAAATGCTCATTTTTTTGCCTAAGCAAAATAAATCTTCCAAAAGCCAAATTTGATTTATTTATAATACCTTCGTTTTTCCTAAATGTTGGGAAAGTCATATTATTCCCTCTCTTAATTTTTTTTATAGGAAAACTTTATGAAGATAATTTAAATAAATCCAAATGATCCTATTTTCAAAATTTGAGAAATCCCAAATATGAAAATTATGAAACTTCCAACTCTCTCCGAGGGTCCTTGAGTTGCGTGAAATTTCTAGGATCGGAAAATGCGAGAAAAAATATGATATGCATGATGACCTAATGTATAACATTCCAAATTGAAAATTTGGGATGTTACACCACGTCTCCCCGGCACCGGACCCCTTCGGTCGACGGCGGCCCCCATCCCGCGCAGCACGGCGCCGGATCCGGTGCGTTGCCATCCTCCCGTGCAGCCCCGACCCGCCCACACGCCGCCCCACCCCGTACAAGCCACGCGCCGCCCGACCTCGCTCCTGTCGCGCGCCGCCCCCACCCCACCCCAGCCACGCACCTACGCGTGCCGCCCCCACCACGCCCTGGCCGCGTGCCGCCACCACCTGACCGGGCGTCTTCCAGAGGCCCGTCGACTTCCACCGTGCACCGCCCCGGCGAAACAACTTCCTCCCCCGCCTTCTCGAGCTAGCGTCAGATCCATCGATCCCGACAGGGAGCTGTCGTCGACCTACGTGCCAGATCCTGCCTCTGCTCATCTCCCCCGCTCAGCCACAGCCCCCCTCTCCTCTTCTCCGGTCGCCATCGAAGACGAGCTGGCAGCACTCCAACGACCACAGCTCCATTCGGCCGGAGTTTGTTGCAGCCCTCATTTTCAGCGGGGGCAAGCTCACGGCCCGCTGGCGAGGATCCCCTCTCCTCCCACCAGCACGAATCATCGGCACTACAATGGAATCCCCATGCATCCCTCGCGACAGTCTCCTCTCTTCTCACCTTTACTGCGAGCAATGCAGTGCAGTCCTTGGCGTCGGAAGAACGGCGGCCTACTCCGGCGGCATGGGATGCAGTACTTGGGCACGCGATGTGCGGTGCGCAGTGTGAGCCAGTTATGTCCGTCGGTGTTGCGTGTGCAGTGCCCTTTGGGCGTGTAGTGATTCCATTGCAGTGCCGATGACTCGATTTTTCTGTTGATTTTGGTGAATTTAGTGCAGTATAAAATCTCTACTGCAGTTTGATTAATTCCCAGTGTGGTTCGTCGGACGTTTGTGTGTGGGTCGCACTAACCAACACGGCGATGAGGCTACCCTGGGTCAACACTATTCTGCCTCCTCTACCGCAGTCCATATTTCAAGCCCATGCAGCTCACAGACTGCCTATGTGCGATGCTGCTATGTGTGCTTGCACATCAGTCTCTCGCTTCTTTCTTTGACGCCCATCCACTTAGTTGGTATGTAGGTGGTACAAAGGCCAGCGAGAAAAGCCCAACGATGGACAGAAATGCAATGGCCAGACCCACCTCGTAGTGAATTGAATCAATGTAGAAAACAAGCTGCAGTCCACAATTTGTCTTCTTTAAAAAATCTAACTGAACATTAGTCATTATTAACCCAAAAAATATATATGCAATGCACTACGCGGAAAACCAAACTCTATAGAGAAAAAGGAAAAATAAAAATGCAGTGCACTCCGGTCTTTTAAAAAGTCCACTCCGAAGGACTTTGAAGTACACTTCACTTGAAAAAATGTATTTAAAAAATTTATGTTGTGTTTCTTGAAAGAAATTTAAACTAGTAAAAGAAAGTAATGAGGTTCGCTCTCAAGAGTGTTGTGGATCACTTTCAAGAGTGTTGGGGTTCACCTGCCGTCCTATATGCGGTCCACTCGTTCATAATTTTTTTATAAAAAAGATAGAAGAATCCATGCAGTTCGCTTGACCCTTGTATGCAGTGCGGTTTTTCGTCTGAAGCAGTGTGATTTTATGTTGTATGAAGCTCACTCGTCAATTTGAGTGTCGCTAAAAATAGAGTCTCGCAAAAATGTTTTCGTGTGTCTCAGAATTTAATCGACTACATCAACACGTGCAGTGCCTTCGGTCTTCGAATGTCGTTCACTTTTGAGGGTGATGCTGTTCACTTGCGCCTAGCATGAAAAATGTGAAAATTTAAGCGAATCAACAAAAAAGTAAAGCGGTTCACTTTGATATATGATGTGGTTCACTTGCCCTAGTCTCTGCGGTCCACTCTCGTTCATAAAGAAGTTAAAAAACAAACAAAAACTCGTATGAGAAAAATAACGTCCGACAAAAGAAATTATGCAGCTCGCTTGCCCATCCGATGCAGTGCGGTTTTCATTCTGAAGCAGTGCGGTCGGCAGTATGATGTTGTTCATCCCGTAAGTGCAAAAAAATTGTTACGAAAGCGAAAAAAGTAGTGCAGTTCACTTCTTGATAGTGTTGTGGTTCATTTACACCCGATGTGAAGTGCACTCTACTTTCTCGTCCTTGAAAAAATTACGTTTGAATAAAATAAACTATGCAGTTCTCTAACACGTCCGATGCAGTGCAGTTTTTCGTCCGATGCAGTGCGGTTTTCAGTCGGATGAATTACCCACGTCGATTTGGGTGTCGCGAAAAACAGTGTCCGCATTTCGGTAAATTTAAAACTGCTCTTAAACCGCAAGGAGTTAGAGAGAATGGTCTACATGAAAAAGTTGCGTCTATATCTTTCCAACGGCATATTGTTTGAATAATTTCGACGACCGGTTTGTAAAATTTTCGTGAAAAACGGCCGCTGCCACTTGTCGTCCACTGCATGATTTTCAAAATTAACTTAAAACTGTAAGGAATCGCAAAATCATTTCTAAATATGAAAGTTGCGCCTTGTCCATAGCTTTTCAATGACGTATTACACGTCTCGTTTCGACAAACGGTTCAAAAACTAGAGCGAAAACAGTACCAAAAATTGCAAAAATTCAAAAAAAGTAATTCCACGATTTAGTAAATTTAAAACTGCTCTTAAACCGTAACTAATTAGAGAAAATAATATATATTAGATAGATGCGCCTCGATGATATCTTTCCAACGGCGTATCATTTGCTTTATTCCGATGAGCGGTTTAGAAAAAATCACAAAAATACGCTCGCTGCCACTCGTCATCCGCCGCACCATTTTTGAAACTGCTCTTAAACCGAGAGAGAGAGAGAGAGAGAGAGAGAGAGAGAGAGAGAGAGAGAGAGAGAGAGAGAGAGAGTTAGAAGAATAAGCACATTGTTAGCAGAATAAGACTCTTAAGGGTGTTATCATAATAGACCCACCCCTATATATATATATACACATGAAGACAAGGCAATGTTGAAGACAAACCAACTTTTAAGATAATGCAACATGACACCAAACGAAAATCTTCAAGAAAGGTTGGTGTTGGCATTACCCACCCTATAGGAAGTATTAGACCCAGACACGATGCATAATTATCGTGGCACTCCGAAGTCAAATTCCACACTAATGTATTCTCACTCGGAGGGTATGTCTTCATGAATTGAAGACATACGTTACTTCGTGTGTTGCGCACCTAAGTTATCCATATGCATAAGCGTTAGGATGTGTCTCCATTCGCAGGACATTCAAGGATTCTAAGATATTTAGCTCACACCACAGCTTGCAAAACCTTTTCTCATCCAAGGGCTTCGTGAAGATATCTGCCAATTGCTCTTCAGTGTTGACGTCAATGATATCAATGTCTTCCTTCAACACATGATCTCTACGAAACTATTGAAGGATCTGGATGTGCTTTGTCTTTGAGTGCTGAACTGGATTGTGAGCAATTTTGATGGTTCTTTCATTGTCGCAGTAGAGGGGCACATTGTTCATGTTGATGCCATAGTCCTTGAGGGTTTGCTTCATCCAGAGAAGCTAAGCGCAGCAGGATCCAGCAGCAATGTATTCGGATTCAGTAGTGGAGAGTGACACACAGTTCTGCTTCTTTGAAGACCAAGAGACAAGAGATCATCCAATAAAGTGACATGTGCCTAATGTGGACTTGCGATCAACCTTGTCACCAGCATAATCAGCATCTGAGAATCCAACTATATCAAAGTCTGAGCCCTTTGGATACCATAATCCTAGCATCGGGGTGTGAGCCAAATATCGAAGTATTCGCTTCACCGCGAGGTGATGCGATTCCTTTGGTGCCGCTTGGAATCGGGCACACATGCAAATGCTAAGCATTATATCTGGCCTAGATGCACATAAGTACAATAAAGAACCAATCATGGAGCGGTATACCTTTTGATCGAACTCTTTACCATTGTCGTCGGGGCCCAATTGGCCTTTGGTTGGCATTGGTGTCGTGTACCCTTTGCAGTCTTGCATTCCAAACTTCTTCAGGCAATCTTTGAGGTATTTTCCTTGTGATATGAAGATGCCATTTCTCTGTTGATGGATTTGAAGACCAAGAAAGAATTTCAGCTCGCCCATCATGGACATCTGGTATTGTTCTTGCATCATATGCCTATACTCATCCCTGTATCTCTTATCAGTGCAGCCGAAGATAATGTCGTCCACATAGATTTGGCAAACAAACAATTATCCATCATATGTCTTCGTGAAGAAAGTGGGATCAGGAGAACCAGGTTTGAAGCCTTTGATCTTCAGGAAGTCTTTGAGTGTGTCATACCAAGCGCGAGGTGCTTGTTTGAGGCCATACAGTGCCTTGTTGAGTTTGTAGACCATATCAGGACGCTTTAGGATCTTCAAAACCACGTGGTTGAGCTACATACACTTCTTCTTCAATTTTGCCGTTGAGGAAGGCACTCTTCACATCCATTTGATACAGAAGGATGTTGTTGTGGTTAGCATAGGCTAGCAATATGGGAATGGATTCAAGCCTAGCCACAGGAGCAAAGGTTTCACCGAAGTCAATTCCTTCCACTTGTGTATAACCTTGGGCAACGAGACGAGCCTTGTTTCTGACAACTTGACCATGTTCATCTTGTTTGTTGCGATAGATCCATTTAGTGCCTATAATATTGTGCTTGCAAGGGTCAGGACGTTTGACTAGCTCCCAGACATTTTTAGCTTAAATTTTTGAAGCTCTTCTTGCATAGCGTGAATCCATTCAGGTAACATGAATACATCTTTTAGCCATATGCATTGCTGGTGTTCAGTAAAAACTTATATAGTTGACACAATCATATAGAACATCATAGCACACTGAACTTGCATACACAAATTTCATGCAGGCGGCACAAGCAGGGTGGAAGCAGTGGATCGCTACGGGTAGCGCTATGTTGAAACCAACGAACTCGTACATAAGGGTTCATCGTCTTTATCAATGACGGGGAAATATCTTGAATGCTATGCAAAGAATACAGACATACAACACAATAAGTTTTTCTAGCACATTTAGTTGACGTACAACCCTTTCTAAAAAAATTCAGGTACAAAAATAGAACAGGCCACAATCAAATGTACTGGCACATCAGCGCTTCACACCAATAGCTCGGATTTAACTAGTCTCTGACAAGATTCAGTTGTTACCTCAAATTATAGCACATCCAGGCAGCCAGCCCTGCCTCTACTCCCGAAGAAGCAGTGGCCTCCGCCGCGCGATGGAGTAGGCCCTGTGCCATCCATCGTTCTGAGCAACACGGGCAAAGTATGACGTTGACTCCTATAATGGTGTCGTCGACGGACCCTGGCACCAGCGGCGGTTGCAGGACTTTGATTGATGGATTGACCACTTCTTCGACATGCACGAACACTCAATACAGGTACATCCCTAACGTGGTCCGCGGCGGCCTTGGTGACGACGAATAGTACAACCCCGGTTCCTGCTCCGGTATCTCAACACCAATCAACGACTTCTTCATCCGTGCCATAATTGTCAGAGCCCAGCTGTCTGGAGGAACAAACATACTTACGTGCTCACCTCCAAGGTCGTTGATAAGCTCATTCATGGACTCGCTGTTCCAAGCACGTCGAGGCATGCCATGGAAGGTAAGCTTTGTTAAAAACTCAAGCTCAGAGGGCACCATGCCCCATCCTGGGTGCCACCGATCAAAGCTCACCAGCGCGCCATCGCAGAACAAAATCAGGGAAGATTCGAACACACGACTGCAGTTGAAAGTTGTCTGGAACCTGACGAAGAAATCAGTCGATGGCTGTCACGCCCAATATGCGACCCTATCCAAAAGGAACTCGACGGTCCCACCAAGGATAGACCCGCATATTGAAACGCTTTTGCAAGGTGGATATCATTACATCAACATTACATAATAGATGGGGATACATACATAAGGCACAAATGCCATAAGAATACAACATCAACATCATATACAAGATCAACATCCGACTACGGATGAAACATAAACAGAAACTCAAACGACAACCACCCTGCTAGCCCAGGCTGCCGACCTGGAACCTATCACCTGATCGAAGAAGAAGAAGAAGAAGAACTCAAGACAAGCAAGCATCGCTCTCGCGTCATGATCATCGCAAACCTGTACCTGCAACTGGTGGTGTAGTAATCTGTGAGCCACGAGGACTCAGCAATCCCATTACCATGGGTATCAAGACTAGCAAAGCTTAAAAGGAAAGGAAGGGGTAAAGTGGTGAGGCTGCAGCAGCGGCTAAGCATATATGGTGGCTAACATACGCAAATGAGAGCGAGAAGAGAAACAAAGGAACGGTCGTCAACTAGTAATGATCAAGAAGTGATCCTGAACTCGTACTTACGCCGACATAACCCGAAACCGTGTTCTCCTCTCGATCAACCCCAAAAGAGACACTCACGTTACGCATACGGTTGGTGTATTTTAGAAGAGTTTGCTTCGAGTTTACTACAACCGGATATTAACAAATTCCCATCTGCCACATAACCGCGGCACGGCTTTCAAAGTTTATACCTGCAGGGTGTCCCAACTTAGCCCATGATAAACTCTCGCGATCAACGAAGGATATTCCATCTCCCGGAAGACCCGATCAGTCTCGGAATCCGGCTACAAGACATTTCGACAGCAATAAAACAAGACCAGAAGACCTCCCGTGCCGACACCACGATAGTAGCCGCACAGATCTCGCCTCGTGCCACGACCGGATGAGCGAGACGACGGCAACCGACGATACCCCAAGTTGCCTCGGGCGGCACCGCAAGTGGCTCTAGTTTGGACCAACACTTAGACAAGCATTGGCCCGGGGTTAATAAAGATGACCCTCGGGATGCGCGACTCCCAAGGGAAAAAAGGCTAGGTGAGGCAAATGTAAAACCAATGTTGAGCCTTGTTGAAAAGTCTTATTCAAAGCGAACTGTCAAGGGGGTCCCATAAATCACCCGACCGCGTTAGGGACGCGCAAAATCCGGGAACATAATACCGGTATGACGGAAACTAGGCGGCAAGAGTGGAACAAAACACTGCATAAGGCCGAGCCTTCCACCCTTTACCAAGTATATAGATGCATTAATTAAATAAGATATATTGTGATATCCCAACAAGTAAACATGTTCCAACAAGGAACAACATCTCCATGTTCCAACAAGGAACAAACTTCATCTTCACCGCAACTAACAACGCTATAAGAGGGCTGAGCAAAGCGGTAACATAGCCAAACAACGGTTTGCTAGGAAGGGTGCAAAAGGTTAGAGGCGACATGGCAAATAGGTAGGCTTGAGCAACAAGTGATAGGTAGCGCAAGCATAGCGAAAGAACGAAGCAACTAGCATAGCAATGATAGTAGTGAGATCCAGGTAGCGGTCATCTTGCCTGAAATCCCGCAAGGAAGAAGAACGAGTCCATGAAGAAGATGAACGGATGAAGCCGAACCAAGCGTAGACGAACGAATCCTCACGATCGCAACGAAACAGGAACTAACAAGAAGAAGCACACCACATAGTAAACACACCACACATGAACAAGACATGATGCTCAACCAAGTATGATGCATGACAAAGCTACATGAAGCTACTCATGGCAAGAGATGATGCAAACAAGGGCAACACATCAAGACAAGTTTAAATGAGGCCGGGAACAACATAGAACAATTCCGGTAAGTCCTCCTATGCAAATTTCAAAATTGGTCCAGATCTGAATAAACCTTATGTTCAAGTTGTTAAACAGCAAGTTAAGATGCAGCATGATGATCTACACGAAATTCTAGTCAAGTTACATATAAAGTTCATTAGATTCGGAGCTACGGCCTAGAAGATATGAGCAAAACAAGATAAACATGACATTGATGCAAAATGCATACAAACATCAAGCAAACACCTCAAAACATGGATGCAACATGATAATATGAAACTACATGCGAAATCAAGCAAGTTTCATATAGAGCACACTCAAAACGGAGCAACGGTTCAACACATACACACTATACAAGTTATGACAACAATCTGTCCATAACAGCAACTAGGCATATTGCGAGCATCAAAACAACATGCTACAGGACCTCAACACAATAACAAAAGGCATGGGCATGATGTACAGGTAAAGCATTACAAAACATGAACACTGAGCTATCTCCAGAAACAACTAGAACATGCTCAAAATGACAAGGCAAGATTGCAAATAATAAGAGTTTCAGACTTTAGCAGAAATAACATCAGGTTGCAATGTTTAGAGCTATCAAACAACATGTTACAAGAACTTATCATGGCAAACAAAGACATGGCATGAATCTACTAATTGCATAGAACAAAAGTCCCTTACTGACCATAAGCCAAAAAAGATCAAAAAATATGATGGCACCCATGTAAACATTGCAAGTTATATTACAGATTTGAACATGGCAGGAACGACGATAAGTAGGCATGTTGGTGAGCTTGAAACACTCACTACCGAGCAATACATGGCATGGAAAGGCAACCAACAGTAAGAAGACATGGCATAGAATCTATACATGGCAAGAACAACATCATAGGGTGCATGGATCAACTACAACAACCTTGGCAAAATTGAATAACATGTAAACAACCTGCCAGGAAACATTTTATAGCAAAAGTAGAGCTCGATTGACTCAAGCTATGGCACTCCATAATTGCAAACAAGGGCATGGATGGATAGAGCAAGACATGTAGAACAAAACATCCTTACTGAAGTATCTCAAAATATGCATGGAACTCTCTCAGAGCATCAAGTTAACATGGCATGAAAATATCAAGAAAACAGGGCTGAAATCAGCAACAACAAGACACCTAGTTTGCATGCTTGTGCTAGTCACCACATAGATCACAAAAATACATGGCATACACCCCTAGAAAGATGGCATGGCATATTACAAAACACATGTAGGACTCAAGTCCATAGGATGCACACATCAATCATGGCAACAAAGACAAAAGTGCAATTTCTGTTAAGAAACAGAAACTAACATCACATAGCACTCTTCCAACAGAATTTCGGGTATCAAGATGAGCTCAAATGAAAATGACGCAATGAGACGAAATGATCTACTCATCGAGTCGAACATTTTAACATATTACACGCGCAAAACGGAGCTACGGATGCAGAGATATGATGCGATGAAAATGCAACCAAATATGCAACAATTTCGGGGACTTGGTGGATTTTCGGAAGAAAAAAACAGGTGAGCGCAATATAGCCAAAGTGTGCCCGGGGCGGAGGATATGCGGGCTCACCCATTGGGCTCGCCCATTTGCAGAGGAGGAGGCAGGCGGCTTGGCTGGGCCTTGGGAGGCCGGATCTGGGCGGTCGGCCGGGATGGGCCGCATCGGGCCCACGGCGCGAAAGGTGGTCCTCCTCCCGATCCCGCCTGGATCGGGAGGCGGGTCAACGGCGGCGGCTGGCGGCGGCGCCGGGCGGAGCGGGCAGGCCGGCCGGGAGGAGCGAGAGACGGCGAGGCCGGAGGGCGCGGGCGGCGGCTTGATCTCGCCGGATCTCGCCGGATCCGGCGCGCGCGGCGGCGGGGATCTCGGGACGGCTGCCAGCGAAGGGCGCCGGGCGCCGACCGGCGGACGGCGGCGACCGGAGGCACGCAAGGACGGAGCTTCGGCGAGGGCGCGGGAGGCGCGACGGGCGCTGGAGGTCGGCGGAGTCCGCGTGGCGGCGCAGCACACGGCCAGCGCGGCCTCGATGGGCTCATGGCTCGCGCCGGCTCGGGCGGGCGCAAGGCGGCGCGGAGGCACGGGAACGCGTGGCTGCGCCGGATTGGCCGAGGAGGCGGCGGCGGGGTGACGTGGCGTCCCCGGATTGGTCCGGGCGACGTGGCGGCTGGCGGTGGACGTGTCCGGCGAGGGAGCGGACGAGTCCGGTGGCGGCGGAGAGCGATTTTAGGGTTTCGGGGGATTTTGACCGCGAATTTGGACGGGGAGGACATATTTATAGGTAGAGGGAGCTAGGAGAGTCCAAATGAGGTGCGTTTTCGGCCATGCGATCGTGATCGAACGACCG
The DNA here is from genome assembly GCA_021605205.1 of Aegilops longissima. Classification (NCBI taxonomy): domain Eukaryota; kingdom Viridiplantae; phylum Streptophyta; class Magnoliopsida; order Poales; family Poaceae; genus Aegilops; species Aegilops longissima. The sequence goes on along the minus strand of CM038678.1, from coordinate 330,773,494 downwards.
AGAGCATGGAGGGGAGTTTGCTGGGTTTTGGGCCACTTTAGAAGGGGTGTTGGGCTGCAATACAAAAGAGGCTTTTGCGGTTACCCGGTTAACCGTTGGAGTACCAAACGACCTCCAAATGATCCGAAACTTGACAGGCGGTCTACCGGTGCTATAGCAAGGCCGCTTGACAAACCTCGGTCCATTCCGAGACCGTTTAACACCCGCACACAAAAATAGGTAAAAGGGGGCGCCGGGAGATATAGGAGTGCCGGATTGCAAAACGGACAACGGGGAAAATGCTCGGATGCATGAGACGAACATGTATGCAAGATGAAATGCACATGATGACATGATATGAAATGCAGATGATGACATGGAAAAGTGCAACACGCAAGCAAATGACATGGCAAAGACGGCGAACAACTGGCAGACACCTGGCGCATCGAATCCGGGGCGTTACAACACTCCTCCACTAACAAGAGATCTCGTCCCGAGATCTTAGGACCGAGACGGAAGAGAAAAGGGATGAGGTGAAACAAAAACTCAAGAGAAGAAGCAAAGAACCGAGAGCACTCGAGAGGAAGAGAGGAACGACGAGAATGACGAGAATCAAAAGCTCACGGAATCAGATAGACTATGAAACACTCCGGTTAGAACGAGATAAGAAACAAATAAGACTGAAAGGATTTAGGCAGCACTCCGGCTGAACATGGAAGGAAAAGAACATGAACTTCCCAAGATGGGATGAAACTTGACGAGATGAACAACACAATGCCTCCGGAAGAACTGAAGAATGGAATGAAAAGAATTTAGAAGGAGGGTTTGAACTGAAGTTGTTGAGAAAATCAACAACGAAAGAATAAGATTGTTGTGGACTTATGGAAAACATCTCAAAATTATAACGTGATAACCGACCACAAACGGAAATGATAGAATAGCTGAGAAGAACGAAGAAATGCAAAACTCCACTTCAAAAGAATACGAAGGAGATGCGAGAAGAAAAGATACTTGAGCTCCACCAACAAAATCTTGATAAACTCCTGAGGAATGAATTGAATCATGAACAACCACCGTGAAGAACTCCGGTAAACAAAAGAATGACGAGATAAAATTGAAGGATGAAAGAATAAGAATAAAGCTTGCGACGATTTAGATGGAGGTTCCGACGAAATGGCCGAGGAAAATTGAACTCCGGAAAGAAAAGATGAAAAAACTTGGAAGTAGAATTTATTTCTCAAGAACAACTCCGAAGGAAAGGATTAATCACTTTGAGGAAATAAGAATAAGATTTATTGTATGCTTATCCTTCATCAAATTAAATTGATGACAAGCGATGGATTCTGCATATTACTTATTCTTCTTGAAAATGATTGAGAAGAGATATAACGCAAACTTGAGAAGGTCTTCATGAACCACCGGTAGGATTGAAAAGAACGAATGGATTAATATGATAAACAAGGAAAAAGAATCTTGAACGAACCACCGTAAGAAATGACAATGAACGAAGAAAAGAGAAAGAATCGCCGGGAAGAATTAGAAAAGCACGAAGATACTTGAGGGTATTAAAATGCAAGAGAACGAAGAGATCGCGAACTGATAGAAGAATACTTGAACGAAGCACCGGAAGAATATTGAGACGAACGAAGGGGCACGAATATGGAATAATTGGAGAACGAATTTGAAAAACTTAGAATGGAGAGATACTCCGAAAAGATGGCCTCCGGATGATCGGAACAGAAAAGCAACTCCTGAAATACTCCGGATGGGTAAGAAAAGAATCTCTGACAAACGGAATAATTTTTGAGGATAACATGAAGCTAGAACCACGAAACTTCGAGAGAACGGACAACTGAGGATTGAATTTGCAAAGATGAAGGGGTTCGAGTCGACTTGATGTGAAATGCACCGGATAAAAGAGCTGAGACCCAACGAATGAAAAACCAACTGCGTGATCCTAAAGAAAATTTGAAGGGGAAGAGAAGTAATTCAAAACACCTACGCCAAGATTCCTGACCAGAGCGACGAAGGGGCTGAGGAGTAAAAAGAATTCCTACTCTCCGATATAACTAGACTCCGAAAACATTTTTATTCTAGACTCAACTGCGCCAAACTACACGAACAATCAAGGGGGCTCCTAGGGTCGGTCGAGGCTCGATACCAACTTGTCACGCCTAATATGCGACCCTATCCAAAGGAACTCGACGGTCCCACCAAGGATAGACCCAGATATTGAAACGCTTTTGCAAGGTGGATATCATTACATCAACATTACATAATAGATGGGGATACATACATAAGGCACAAATGCCATAAAAATACAACATCAACATCATATATAAGATCAACATCCGACTACGGATGAAACATAAACAGAAACTCAAACGACAACCACCTTGCTAGCCCAGCTGCCGACCGAACCTATCCCCGATCAAGAAGAAGCGGAAGAACTCAAGACAAGCAAGCATCGCTCTCGCGCCATGATCATCGCAAACCTGTACCGCAACTAGTGGTGTAGTAATCTGTGAGCCACGAGGACTCAAAGAATCCCATTACCATGGGTATCAAGACTAGCAAAGCTTAAAAGGAAAGGAAGGGGTAAAGTGGTGAGGCTGCAGCAGCTAAGCATATATGGTGGCTAACATACGCAAATGAGAGCGAGAAGAGAAACAAAGGAACGGTCGTCAACTAGTAATGATCAAGAAGTGATCCTGAAATCCTACTTACGCCGACATAACCCGTAAAACCGTGTTCTCCTCTCGATCAACCCGAAAAGAGACACTCACGGTTACGCACATGGTTGGTGTATTTTAGAAGAGTTTGCTTCGAGTTTACTACAACCGGATATTAACAACTTCCCATCTGCCACATAACCGCGGGCACGGCTTTCGAAAGTTTATACCCTGCAGGGGTGTCCCAAGTGAGCCCATGATAAGCTCTTTTGATCAACAAAGGATATACCTTCTCCCCGGGAAGACCCGATCAGTCTCGGAATCCCGGCTACAAGACATTTCGACAGCAATAAAACAAGACCAGCAAGACCTCCGGCGTGCCGACACCTCGATAGTAGCCGCACAGATCTCGCCTCGAGCCACGACCGGATGAGCAAAGACGACGGCAACCGACGATATCCCAAGTTGCCTCGGGCGGCACCGCAAGTGGTTCTAGTTTGGACCAACACTTAGACAAGCATTGGCCCGGGGTTAATAAAGATGACCCGGGATGCGCGACTCCCAAGGGAAAAAAGGCTAGGTGAGGCAAATGTAAAACCAATGTTGGGCCTTGCTAGAAAAGTCTTATTCAAAGCGAACTGTCAAGGGGTCCCATAAATCACCCGACCGCGTTAGGGACGCAAAATCCGGGAACATAATACCGATATGACGGAAACTAGGGCGGCAAGAGTGGAACAAAACATCGTGCATAAGGCCGAGCCTTCCACCCTTTACCAAGTATATAGATGCATTAATTAAATAAGATATATTGTGATATCCCAACAAGTAAACATGTTCCAACAAGGAACAACATCTCCATGTTCCAACAAGGAACAAACTTCATCTTCACCTGCAACTAACAACGCTATAAGAGGGGCTGAGCAAAGCGGTAACATAGCCAAACAACGGTTTGCTAGGAAGGGTGCAAAAGGTTAGAGGCTGACATGGCAAATAGGTAGGCTTGAGCAACAAGTGATAGGTAGCGCAGCATAGCGAAAGAATGAAGCAACTAGCATAGCAATGATAGTAGTGAGATCCAGGGTAGCAGTCATCTTGCCTGAAATCCCGCAAGGAAGAAGAACGAGTCCATGAAGAAGACGAACGGATGAAGCCGAACCAAGCGTAGACGAACGAATCCTCACGATCGCAACGAAACAGGAACTAACAAGAAGAAGCACACCACATAGTAAACACACCACACATGAACAAGACATGATGCTCAACCAAGTATGATGCATGACAAAGCTACATGAAGCTACTCATGGCAAGAGATGATGCAAACAAGGGCAACACATCAAGACAAGTTTAAATGAGGCCGGGAACAACATAGAACAATTCGGATAAGTCCTCATATGCAAATTTCAAAATTGGTCCAGATCTGAATAAACCTTATGTTCAAGTTGTTAAACAGCAAGTTAAGATGCACCATGATGATCTACACGAAATTCTAGTCAAGTTACATATAAAGTTCATTAGATTCGGAGCTACGGCCTAGAAGATATGAGCAAAACAAGATAAACATGACATTGATGCAAAATGCATACAAACATCAAGCAAACACCTCAAAACAAGGATGCAACATGATAATATACTACATGCGAAATCAAGCAAGTTTCATATAGAGCACACTCAAAACGGAGCAACGGTTCAACACATACACACTATACAAGTTATGACAACAATCTATCCATAACAGCAACTAGGCATACTGCAAGCATCAAAACAACATGCTACAGGACCTCAACACAATAAAAAAAGGCATGGGCATGATGTACAGGTAAAGCATTACAAAACATGAACACTGAGCTATCTCCAGAAACAACTAGAACATGCTCAAAATGACAAGGCAAGATTGCAAATAATAAGAGTTTCAGACTTTAGCAGAAATAACATCAGGTTGCAATGTTTAGAGCTATCAAACAACATGTTACAGGAACTTATCATGGCAAACAAAGGCATGGCATGAATCTACTAATTGCATAGAACAAAAGTCCCTTACTGACCATAAGCCAAAAAAGATCAAAAAATATGATGGCACCCATGTAAACATGGCAAGTTATATTACAGATTTGAACATGGCAGGAACAACGATAAGTAGGCATGTTGGTGAGCTTGAAACACTCACTACCGAGCAATACATGGCATGGAAAGGCAACCAAAAGTAAGAAGACATGGAATAGAAGCTATACATGGCAAGAACAACATCATAGGGTGCATGGATCAACTACAACAACCTTGGCAAAATTGAATAACATGTAAACAACCTGCCAGGAAACTTTTTATAGCAAAAGTAGAGCTCGATTGACTCAAGCTATGGCACTCCATAATTGCAAACAAGGGCATGGATGGATAGAGCAAGACATGTAGAACAAAACATCCTTACTGAAGTATCTCAAAATATGCATGGAACTCTCTGTAGCATCAAGTTAACATGACATGAAAATATCAGCAAAACAGGGCTGAAATCAGCAACAACAAGACACCTAGTTTGCATGCTTGTGCTAGTCACCACATAGATCACAAAAATACATGGCATACACCCCTAGAAATATGGCATGGCATATTACAAAACACATGTAGGACTCAAGTCCATAGGAGGCACACATCAATCATGGCAACAAAGACAAAAGTGCAAGTTCTGTTAAGAAACAGAAACTAACATCACATATCACTCTTCCAACAGCATTTCGGGCATCAAGATGAGCTCAAATGAAAATGACGCAATGAGATGAAATGATCTACTCATCGAGGCGAACATTTTGACATATTACACACGCAAAACGGAGCTGCGGATGCAGAGATATGATGCGATGAAAATGCAACCAAATATGCAACAATTTCGGGGACTTGGTGGATTTTCGGGAAAAAAACAGGTGAGCGCAATATAGCCAAAGTGTGCCCGGGCGGAGGATATGCGGGCTCACCCATTGGGCTCGGCCCATTTGCAGAGGAGGAGGCAGGCCGGCTTGGGCTGGGCCTTGGGGAGGCCGGATCTGGGCCGGTCGCTGGGGATGGGCCGGCTTACTGGGCCCACGGCGGCGCGAGCAGGGTCGTCCTCCTCCCGATCCCGCCTGGATCGGGGAGGTGGTTCAACGGCGGCGGCCGGCGGCGGCGCCGGGGGCGGAGCGAAGCAGGGCCGGCCGGGAGGAGCGGAGAGACGGCGAGGCGGAGGGCGCGGGCGGCGGCTTGATCTCGCCGGATCTCGCCGGATCCGGCGCGGGGTGGCGGGATCTCCGGACGGCGGCGGCAGATGAAGGGCGCCGGGCGCGACGGCGGACGGCGGCGACGGAGGCGCGTAAGGACGGAGCTCGGCGAGGGCGCGGAGGCGCGGACGGGCGCTGGAGGTCGGCGGAGTCCGGCGCGGGCGCGCTGGCACGGCGGCTGCGGGCCTCGATGGGCTCGCGGGCTCGCCGAACTGGGCGCGCAGCGGCGCGCGCGGAGGCACGGGAACGCGTGGCTGCGCCGGATTGGCCGAGGAGGCGGCGGGGGTGACGTGGCGCCCCGGATTGGTCCGGCGACGTGGCGGCTGGCGTGGACGGTCCGGCGAGGGAGCGGACGCGTCCGGTGGCGGCGGAGAGCGATTTTAGGGTTTCGGGGGAATTTGACCGCGAATTTGGACGGGGAGGACATATTTATAGGTAGAGGGAGCTAGGAGAGTCCAAATGAGGTGCGGTTTTCGGCCATGCGATCGTGATCGAACGACCGAGAGCATGGAGGGGAGTTTGCTGGGTTTTGGGCCACTTTAGAAGGGTGTTGGGCTGCAATACAAAGAGGCTTTTGCGGTTACCGGTTAACTGCTGAGTACCAAACGACCTCCAAATGATCCAAAACTTGACAGCGGTTCACCGGTGCTATACCAAGGCCGCTTGACAAACCTCGGTCCATTCCGAGACCGTTTAACACCCGCACACAAAAATTGGTAAAAGGGGGCGCCGGGAGACATAGGAGTGCCGGATTGCAAAACGGACAACGGGGAAAATGCTCGGATGCATGAGACGAACACGTATGCAAGATGAAATGCACACGATGACATGATATGAAATGCAGATGATGACATGGCAAAGTGCAACACGCAAGCAAATGACATGGCAAAGACGGCGAACAACTGGCAGACACCTGGCGCATCGAATCCGGGGCGTTACAATGGCGGACAGACTTCGATGAGCAAGTCACTTATTTGGATGTCATGCGCAATGCCAAGAGCATTGACAAGGTCGTCCGGCGAGACGGGAGGCCGGTCATTGTTGATGGTTACCATCAGCACTTTGCCAGCAAACTGGTCATCAACCGCCGCCATGGCACTGTTGAGCGACAGCATGCAGCGCCCGAAGGCAGGACGGACCTCAGGATCTCCAGCTCGGAGATCCACGTTGACTGTGACATGATAGTGCACTTGAGTACAGGGAGTACAGGAGGGGGGTTTGGAGGAACTGGAGTAGGAATCAAGATTCCAGAGGTGGGGGAGGGGCGGGAGATTGGGGATGAAAAGGTAGCATGAATTTCAAACACGCGCCAATATGCTCTATGTGCGCAAGCGCACGAAAACACCGGTGGCGCCCATATGTCGGCCTAAGAGTCCTTATTCTTTCTTTTTTTGAGAGCCCGTCCTTTTTTTAGGATCTTTTGAGAGCCCAGCCTGAGAGTCATAATAGACCCGTTTGGCATTGCGTTACGACTCGGCCCATATTCAACGACACCTCACTGGCCCAAACAAGTGTACATCATCAAAAAGACACTGAGCTCAAATTATAACTTGAAAAAAAGGAGATATACTCTGAACACTGGAGAATGGTGATGCCCTCATTTAGCCAACCAGTAGTTCGAGACAATAAAGAGCTCAAAACAACAATATATACAAGATTCAAACACTGACTAGTGACTACTAATGACATAAACAGCAAGACATGATAGTTCATAATAAGTCTTGCTACACCACCAAAACGCACCCATCTGCAGCGCTCAGACTCGCGTGATCCAGACGAGAATGACATTCTAAATAGAGGCAACTATTACATAGTAAGAGTGACATAGATGAGGATGACCAAATGACAAGGAATATGCATAACAAAAGAGAGAACTACCCATACAGAACAAGCAGCAAAGACAACAAGGCATTCAAAGAGGGATGATCCAACACCATCATAATTTGCAGCCCCGCTTCAGCGACCAGTGATCCGGAGACACCAGAGTACTCCACCCTTTCGATGCAATACCCAAGTACCTATCAACCTGAAGGCTTGAACCACATCACTGCTTGTCGGGCTTGAGACATCCAAGGATCAAAGTAAATCCAGATGCCTTTGTCATTCTCACCTTCTTTTGGCTGCAGGCTGTATCGACAATCAGGGGAGTTTGCTCCCGAAGTCCTAGGGCTCGCCGTGTAGACATAGTTTTCCATAGAAAACAGAGCCTCTCTACCATCAAGGTCCTTGCCAACGGTGATCTCCTGGTTAATCGGATAATTGAGTCCGAGAAATCGAGAGTGTGAACCAAGGCTGTTTACCCGCCTCCAACTCAAAAATACTGAAGGCCCCAACAAGCTGGTATCCTGCAAATAGACGTAATAGCCACTGTCCGGATACTCACGTATTTCACGGTGCTTGTACACAGTGGGGTTTTTGCAATATAACTTTTCCGGCTCATGTGTACGAATGATCATCAGTCTTTTGTCGTCCTCTGATTGAGCGCGGAACCAGTTGTGCTTCCCTGTTTTTAGCAAAGGTGGTGTGATTACTGATAATCCCCAAGTGCAGGGAATCATCGTAGCAATTTCCAAAGGTGGAAGCGATAAGTATGGAGTGTCGAACCTACAAGGAGCTAAAGGTAAGATCAATATTCTCTCAAGCCCTATCTGTCACTGATACGACTCTACGTGCACCGAACGTTTGCTTCCAACTAGAAAAGAGAAATAAAACTACGTTGTGGGTATGAAAAGGATAACTTTGGAGAGCTAAAATATAAAAGTAGGTGCGGTTATCATAAAGATAGAATATATAACTAAATATTATAAATAGCGAATGTGGAATAATGGTGGATCGGTGTGCGGAATTGTCCTAGGTAATTGTTAACAAGACCGATAGTCGGCATTGCAATTTCATATGAGGGAGAGACATAAGCTAACATACTTTCTCTACTTGGATCATATGCACTTACGATTGGAACTCTAGCAAGCATCCGCAACTACTAAAGATCATTAAGGTAAAATCCAACCATAGCATTAAAGCATCAAGTCCTCTTTATTCCCATACGCAACAATCCCCTTACTTGGGTTTGTGTTTCAGTCACTCACGCAACCCACTATAAGCGAATCATAAACATATTGCAACACCCTACAGCGGGAATCCCTCACGCTTGCGCGACACGGAGGGCACCATAGGACAACACCAAAATAAAACATACAACTCATACCAATCTAGATTATCAATCAACCCAAAGACAAAGGATATCTACTCAAAACATCATAGGATGGAAACACATCATTGGATCATAATATGTGGCATAAAGCACCATGTTCAAGTAGGGATTAAAGCGGACTGCGGGAGAGTGGACCGCGTAAAAGAGGTGAGGATGGTGCTGATGGTGGTGATGTTGATGAAGACGATCACCGCGGCGATGATTCCCCTCTCAATGGCACTCCGGTGCCACCAAGAGAGAGGAGGAGAGATTCTCCCCCTTGTGCTTCCTCCTCCATGGCTTCCCCCCTAGATGGGGAAAGTTTCTCGCTCTGGTCCTTGGCCTTCATGGTGATGATGGCCTCTCCGGGATACTCCTCCATGGCCACCGGTGATGATGGCCCCCTCCGGCAGGGTGACGGAGAGGGCCTAGATTGATTTTTCGTGGCTACAGAGGCTTGCGGCGGCGGAACTTATGATCTAGGTTAATTTTCCGAGGTTTCTGTATTTATAGGAATTTTTGGCGTCGGTCTCACGTCAAGGAGGTGCCCGAGCTGTCCACGAGGCAGGCCCACGCGCCCAGGGGGGTTGGCGCGCCCCCCACCCTCGTGGGCAGCCCGGGACTCTTCTGGCCCAACTCCGATGCTCCGTGGTCTTCTTTTGGTCCATAAAAAATCATCCAAAATTGGCACGCCGCTTGACTCCGTTTGGTATTCCTTTTCTCGCAAAAGTCAAAACAAGGAGAAAACAGAAACTCGCCCTGGGCTCTAGGTTAACAGGTTAGTCCCAAAAATCATATAAAGTAGCATATAAATGCATATAAAACATCTGAGGTTGATAATATAATAGCATGAATACTTCGTAAATTATAGATACGTTGGAGACGTATCATCATCCCCAAGCTTAATTCCTGCTCGTCATCGAGTAGGTAAATGATAAAAGAAATAATTTATGAAGTGTGAATGCTAGCAAGTGCACAAGTTTGATCAATGATAATTTCACTCACTTTTTCTAACATCAATATATGTCATAACAGTAGCTCATCATATAAAAATTTTCATGATCAAGTAACAAGCCATTCACATGTTAAAGTATTGATCATAAACTTTCTTGAAAACTAACAAACAGTGCTCTTAGTCATCAAACAACTGCAATTCATCTTATTTTCAGGAAGGGTCTATGTCAGAGCTTTGGTTCAGCAAACTCCACATACTCAACTATCATTTAATCTTTCATAATTGCTAACACTCACGTGATATTTATGGGTTCAAAGTTTTAATCGGACATAGGGAAAGATAGGGGCTTATAGATTCGCCTCCCAACCTTTTACCTCAAGGTTAATGTCAACAATAATAGTTCATGATAACTTTACATCCAATTAGATATATATATCAGGATCTTTCCAACACAATGTGCTTGCCAAAGGATAAAATGTAAAAAGGAAAGGTGAAGATCACCATGACTCTTGCATAAGGGAGAAGAATAAAAGTAAAAGATAGGCCCTTCGCAGAGGGAAGCAGAGGTTGTCATGCGCTTTTATGGTTGGATGCACAAAATCTTAATGCAAAAGAACGTCACTTTATATTGCCACTTGTGATATGGACCTTTATTATGAAGTCCGTCACTTTTATTTCTTCCACATCACAAGATCGTATAAAGCTTATTTTCTCCACATTAATAGATCATACATATTTAGAGGGCAATTTTTACTGCATGCACCGATGACAACTTACTTGAAGGATCTTACTCAATCCATAGGTAGGTATGGTGGACTCTCATGGCAAAACTGGTTTAAGGAATGTTTGGAAGCACAAGTAGTATCTCTACTTGGTGCAAAGAATTTGGCTAGCATGAGGGGGAAAAGCAAGCTCAACTTGTTGGATGATCCAAGACAATATACTTTATTTCGGATATAAGAAAACATAACCCATTACGTTGTCTTCCTTGTCCGACATCAACCTTTTAGCATGTCATATTTTAATGAGTGCTCACAATTACAAAAGATGTCCAAGATAGTATATTTATATGTGAAATCTCTCTTCCTTCAATATGCTTTCATGAATTGTTCAAGTGACTAATTCTACGTTTGCTAACTTTCAATGAGTTTACTACCTATACTTATTATGTGTGAAGCCATTACTCCCCATGTTATAAGCATATGAAACATATATAAATTCAGATTTATGAAATTCAATTCATTCAATCTTTTACTCATAGGATATACGTGAAGCACGTGAGTTATTGACAAACTACTCCAAAAAGATACAAGTGAAGATAACTGAGTAGTCAAATAATTAACTAGCCATGGGAAGATTATTTTTCATTCAATAATTCAGATCCAATGATTTTATTTAAACATCAAGTAAAATTGGAAACACGCTCCAAGCAAAACACATATCATGTGACGAATAAAAATATAGCTTCGAGTAAGGTATACCGATAGTTTTGAATACGAAAGAGGGGATGCCTTCCGGGGCATCCCCAAGCTTAGGCGCTTGAGTCTTCCTTGAATATTACCTCGGGGTGCCTTGGGCATCCCCAAGCTTAGGGTCTTTCCACTCCTTATTCTCCTCATATCGGTATCTCACCCAAAGCTTGAAAACTTCAATCACACAAAACTTAACAAAACTTCATGATATAGGTTAGTATGATAAAGAGTAAACCATTCTCTTTGGTACTGTCTAAGACAAGGTTCATAATTGTTCCCACACAATGTCAATTGTACCATATCATTTCTACAATTTATATTGAGAAATATAAGCCATAGAAACTAGAAAACAAGCAAACTATGCAATGAAAACAGAATGTGTCAGAAACAGAACAGTCTGTAATGATCTGAACATAAACCATACTTCTGCTACTCCAAAAATTATGAAATAAACTGGCGGACATGAGGAATTTGTCTATTACTCTTCTGCAAAAAGAATCAACTCAAAAGCACTTTTCTGTAAAAAAAAAATGGTAGCTAATGTCGTGAGTGCAAAGTTTCTGTTTTTTACAGCAAGATCACATTAACTTTCACCCAAGTGTTCCCAAAGATCTTACTTGGCTCTTTATTGAAACAAAATCTATAAAACATGATTATTACAGTAGCTTAATCATTTAAACACACACAAACATTAGGGGTAAATATTGGGTTGTGTCCCAACAAGCGCTTTTCTTTAATGCCTTTTAGCTGGGCATGATGATTTCAATGATGCTCACATAAAAGATAAGAATTGAAACATAAAGAGAGCAGCATGAAGAATATGAGTAGCACATTTGAATCTAACCAACTTCCTATGCCTAGGGATTTTGTGAACACATAATTTATAGGAACAAGAATCAACTAGCATAGGAAGGCAAAACAAGTATAATTTCAAAACTTTAAGCACATAGAGAGGAAACTTGATATTATTGCAACTCCTACAAGCATATATTCCTACCTCATAATAATTTTCAGTAGCATCATGAATGAATTCAACAATATAACCATCACATAAATCATTCTTTTCATGATCTACAAGCATAGAAATTTTTCTACTTTCCACATAAGCAAAATTCTTCTCATTCAGAATAGCGGGATCACTAGTTCCTAAAGTTGACACTCTTCCAAACCCGCTTTAGATGATAGTATTATTCATACTCCAAAAGATATAAGTGAAGTTCATGGAGAATTCTATAATTAATATAACCTAACCAATATCCAAGCTCAAAATATATAAGTGAAGCACAAGAAGCATTTTATAAAACCATACTCAAAAGATTTAAGTGAAGCGCAAAGAGCATTCTATAAGGTCATACTCAAAAGATATAAGTGAAGCACATGGATCATTCTATAAATCGATGAAGAGATGTCTCATACTAGCATGGTTCTTAAAGAAAAAGGAAAACACAAGGGACACAAATCATGTGAACAAAACGAAAACCGAGGTATACCGATAATTGTTGAAGAAGAAAGATGGGATGCCAACCGGGGCAGCCCCAAGCTTAGATGCTTGAGTATCCTTGGAATATTTACTTGGGGTGCCTTGGGCATCCCCAAGCTTGAACTCTTGCCTCTCTTTATTCTTCTCACGTCGGTAACTCCTCGTTCTTCGAACACCTGATCCACACAAAACTTTAACTTGTGGGACCGTTAGTGTAATAAAGCAAACTACCACTTTAAGGTACTGTAATGAACTCCTTCTTTATTTATATTGGTGTTAAACCTACTGTATTCCAACTTCTCTATGGTTCATACCCCCCGATACTAGCCATATATTCATCAAAATAAGCAAACAACACGCGAAAAACACAATCTGTCAAAATTAGGATAGTCTATAGTAATCTGGAAGTTTAGTAAACTTCTGTAAATCCTAAAATTATGAACTAAATTTTAAAATTTTACAAATTTGTAAATAAGTAATGTGAAAAAAGTTTCATACCCATTTGACTTTCCAGTTAAAAATGTAAAATCACGCACTACAGCCAAAGTTTCTGTTTTTGTTCTGCACATAGTAAACAAGCAATCTAATCATCCTAAAACCAAAGCTTGGCACATTATTTTTATAATACAATGGATATATACAAGGGTATAATTATTTACAGAGAAACTTGCAAGAAAAATTCTACATTGTTTCCGTGAGCATGAACACAAGTGCTCAAGGTCGACCCTCACTTCTTCAATGCATAACTTTCCAATCACTTCTCTTTTTGAAAAACTTTTTAGGCATGAGAGGCAAGTAAATGTTTTTGGTATTTGCATACTTTAAATTTTTTGTATGTTTCACCCACAAATAAACAGAAACAAAAAGGAAAAAAATGACTTAGTGAAGAAAGCATACACGCACACACGAGAATATCAACCCCACGCTATTGCTCCCCGGCAACGGCGCCAGAAAAGAGCTTGATAATCCCCAAGTGCAGGGAATCATCGTAGCAATTTCCAAAGGTGGAAGTCATAAGTATGGAGTGTCGGACCAACAAGGAGCTAAAGGTAAGATCTATATTCTCTCAAGCCCTATCTGCCACTGATACGACTCTACGTGCACCGAACATTTGCTTCCAACTAGAAACGAGAAATAAAACTACGTTGTGGGTATGAAGAGGATAACTTTGGAGAGCTAAAATATAAAAGTAGGTGCTATTATCATAAAGTTAGAATATATTACTAAATATTATAAATAGCGAGTGTGGAATAATGGTGGACCGGTGTGCGGAATTGTCCTAGGCAATTGTTAACAAGACCGATAGTCGTCATTGCAATTTCATATGAGGGAGAGGCATAAGCTAACATACTTTCTCTACTTGGATCATATGCACTTATGATTGGAACTCTAGCAAGCATCCGCAACTACTAAAGATCATTAAGGTAAAACCCAACCATAGCATTAAAGGATCAAGTCCTCTTTATTCCCATACGCAACAATCCCCTTACTCGGGTTTGTGTTTCAGTCACTCACGCAACCCACTATAAGTGAATCATAAACATATTGCAACACCCTACAGCGGGAATCCCTCACGCTTGCGCGACACTGAGGGCACCATAGGACAGCACCAAAATAAAACATACAACTTGTACCAACCTAGATCATTAATCAACCCAAAGACAAAGGATATCTACTCAAAACATCATAGGATGGCAACACATCATTGGATCATAATATGTGGCATAAAGCACCATGTTCAAGTAGGGATTACAGCAGGGTGCGGGAGAGTGGACTGCATAAAAGAGGTGAGGATGGTGATGATGGTGGTGATGTTGATGAAGACGATCACCGCGGCGATGATTCCCCTCTCAATGGCACTCCGGTGCCACCAAGAGAGAGGAGGAGAGGTTCTCCCCCTTGTGCTTCCTCCTCCATGGCCTCCCCCTTAGATGGGCAAAGGCTCTCCCTTTGGTCCTTGGCCTTCATGGCGATGATGGCCTCTCTGGGATACTCCTCCATGGCCACTGATGATGATGGCCCCCTCCGGCAGGGTGCCGGAGAGGGCCTAGATTGATTTCTCGTGGCTACAAAGGTTTGCGGCACCGGAACTTCCGATCTAGGTTAATTTTCCGAGGTTTCTGTATTTATAGGAATTTTTGGCGTCGGTCTCACGTCAAGGAGGTGCCTGAGCTGTCCACGAGGCAGGCCCACACGCCCAGGGGGTGGGCGCGCCCCCCCATCCTCGTGGGCAGCCCGGGACTCTTCTGGCCCAACTCCGATGCTCCGTGGTCTTCTTTTGGTCCATAAAAAATCATCAAAAATTGGCACGTCAATTGGACTCCGTTTGGTATTCCTTTTCTGCAAAACTCAAAAACAAGGAGAAAACAGAAACTGGCACTGGGCTCTAGGTTAATAGTTTAGTCCCAAAAATCATATAAAGTAGCATATAAATGCATACAAAACATCCTAGATTGATAATATAATAGCATGAATACTTCATAAATTATAGATACGTTGGAGACGTATCAATTACAAATGGCAGTAACTGTAGGGACACTGCATCATATCAAAAAGGACATGCATTGTTAATGTAAGATCAACATTCTTCAACGTATGAGTAGGATAATGCAAGAAACATCATTGATATGTCCATGTTGGAACTGAGAGGAAAATACAGGGAAATGTATACTCGGTTCGAAAATATAGAAGTGCCATGCATGGTTATACTCATGTTATCTCGTAATCGATTCTTCATAGGAAACTACCATGTCATGCATGTTATGTAATCATGTTCTGTCCTCACAAAGAAATTCTTCAAGGAAACTAACAGACCATGCATTGTTATATACTCATGTTCTGTGGGCAATTTTGTTGTGAGGATATTATTCTAGCCATTGATTGCCGAAGGGCGAATACAGGTATGTACACATGGTAAGCTTTACAAGATTTCACTACTTCCAAATATAGAGTTCTCCATATGCACATTTATAATTCCCTAATGTATGGTTAGATGAAACCAACAGTGTGATGCATGTTTCTACATCATGAAAATGAGGAAACTAACTTGGCCATTGATACACACTCATATTTAGTAGTATATAGATTAGTGTAAAATAAGGAGAATATCCGTATCTTCCTAACCGTTTGATTATTCAGGGGGTACAAATTGGCTGTAATGACATGGTCACAATCACATGAATTAACTCATTCCAAATATAGCTGATTTACGGTGTCTCTAATACATTGCCATCGTTCTACTCAAATTCTGCTCAAAGAGGGATATGCCAATCATCACAAAAAGTTCAAGCAGTGTCATGGCGTTATCATTAACATCAGACGGAAACAACTTACACGCGCCGTCCCAGCAATACATGGTGCCATCTGCTTGTCGATCTCGCAAATGATGCCATTGTGTTCAATAGCATCACAGAAGTGTGTATCAGCTTTGATGATCCACTGCGAGGTGAGCTGTCTCCAACTAAAGAAGGCACCAGCGGAAAGATAGGTGAGTCCGCGGTCGAACAAGGCAATTAGCTTGAAGTCTGTGTAACCCGCATTTCGTGTGGAAACTTGGCAAATTACAATCTTCTACAAAACAAGGTCCGGCCAACTGACGCGATAACCTAGATGACTTGGACCGCGACGGTAAAACCCTATATAATCCAACGTAGGAAGGATAATCTCATGGGAGGTGTGGAAGTTCACGAGCACCAAAATTTTTCCGGTCTTCTCTGATGGCAGCCACCCAGTGGGAGTTCATGCCGACCCAGTACATACCTGACAAGAAGTTTCAGGCGATGGTGATCGGATCAAAGTTGAGGGAAATGATGTACGGCGACCCATTACATACCTGCAAAGAAGTTTCGGCTAATGGAGGTCCGATTAAATTCGAGGGGCATCATGTACGCTTCCGTATCATGGTGAGCAAATCTCGCAAGACCAGATAGCAGCAAGCAAGGTGTCTTGAAAAGCTTAGGCCTCGCTTCGATGATGGCTGTGTGCATGTCCCTCGAGCATGCAGCCAGCCGCACGACGCTCAACATATCCATACATGAACAACAGAGGTCGAGGATGTCACAGGGGAGATTGCTCCATTCGCGGCTCATATGGATGTTGTGCGGTTCGCATTCAGCCATGGTGGAGTTTGGAAGTTGGGGTTTTTGGGAGCTTGATTTACGGGGGAGAAGGCTCTCGGTGCTGGAGCGGCTAGCGAGGGAATAGTGGTACTGGGGAGGCGAGCGAGGCGACAGTACGCGGGGACACAGTGAGATGATGAAGAGTGACCTCAGGATCTCTGGCAGGACGGAGATGGAGATGGAGTGGTGCTAGGGGAGGGGGAGACGGGGCGAGGCATGCTATATAGTGGCGGTGATAGTGACTGTACAGTGCACAAGGTGGGCCTGACTTTGGTAACCCAAACATGCCGCTTGGACTAGTGTCACCTCGGGCGCACGGTCTTGTCACTTCACTGTGAGGACCGGATGAATAATATTTTGACCATCAAGTGTACCACAGTTTTACTACCACTAGTAGGAACATACGGAGTAGTATTGTATAGCGGAAAAGGTCTCCCGTGCTAGCATGCCTCTGGGTCCACTTCATCCTCCAGGTATCATCCATATTGCGAGCAGAACCAAACTCTCGTGCATGCGGAAGGAGGAAGAAGGTTTTTCTTTTTCTTTTTTGAGGATAACCGCATATTCCTTAACCAGAGAATGTTGTGTCTCCCACGCACGCGCCAATATCCATCCATACCAGCTACGACACATTTTTTATATCTGTTTGCATAGGTCCCACCTGTCAGGAGGGGTGCAGAAATAAAAAGGAATCATAAAATGTCTCGCCACGGTGATTCGAAAGAGTGACCACAACTAGCCAGTGGAACATGTAGCACTAGAAGGATGGGCACGTACATGGACAGGTACCACTCCTCAGTCTACTCGCATAGCCTTTTCTTTTAGTCTACCTAGCCGTCTAATCAACTGCTTGCAGGCCACTTCTCCCATTTACTTCTCCATCGGGAACCAATTTTCTTCAGCTTCTTCACCTCTCCTTCATCTTCATTTGCATCCAAACCCCACTGCATTAAAATTGTTTTAACCTCTTCACATACTCCTGGAGTAATTTCGAAGCCCCTTTAAATAATCATCTTCTTCAGTTAGACCAGCCATCTAATCCTAATTCTCCAAACCATAGCCCTCCTATCCAGCGGTTCCAAATGGCGAAAGAGATCCAGATGCAGGTTTTTAGCATCCACCATGTCCTCGTCGAAGGCTCGTTGAGCATAGTTGTCACCGTCGCCAACCACCCAAGGGTTGTTCGGAAGTGGATCAACAATGTATCCCACTCCCTCCAAGAGGTAGAGATGAAGGTCATTGGTCTGGACGTAGAGTACAGGGAGCGTGCAACTAGGAAGATCCAACGCGCCGCCGTCCTTCAGCTGTGCCTCGAAGATTATGTTTTGGTGTACCACATCATACACGTGCCCTCCATACCAGGTGAGCTCCATGATTTCTTGTCTCGGGAGGATATATACTTCTGTGGGGCAGCCATGAAAGGGGACAAACAAAAGCGGGCGGCGTACAACCTTGATTTGAAAAGCATCGTTGACCTACAAACCAGAACCAAAATTACTGTAGAAGATTGTGATAAAAAGACACCATCCCTATTCGACGTAGCAAATTTTGTGCTCGGTACAAATCTTCAGAAGGGTCACGACACGCTGGCATTAAGGTTGTCTGGATGGGAGAATTATCCCTTGACGTACGAGTAGATAAAATATGATGCCCTCAATGCCCGTGTGAGTTTCGAAATAGCTGCAAGGTCCAAAGAGCTTGTTGCGAAGCCGTCTCCCACAGAAAATGAGATGAAGAAGAAGAAGAAGAATAAGAAGAAGCTGCACCAGCAGCAGGGCATTATGGATGGATGAACTATTTCCTCTCTTGTAAAAAAATATTTCCTCTCTGTGTATATTGACATAGATGAACTATTTCGATGATGTGCATGTCTTTAGAACATGTAGCAGCATAGGTCCGCTTGACTATAAGGAACTATTTGTCCACCTAACTTTCTCTACTACTCCTTCCAGTGATCGGTATGCAATGCATGTGTCAGTAGACATGACAGCTTGTCCATGGAACTTGATCTACGGCGACCATCACCTTTCATACACTGCCACTCGCGATTTCCATGACGCCGCTCCAATCCAGGGCACCACGTCCCGCGACGTGTGCCTCACCCCTCTCAGTCACACCGCCCCTTTGCCTTTGTGTCCATGACATGTGGGCCAGCTGAAATGCGGCGAGCATCAAGTATCTACCACATCCACACACGATTCCCACGACGCCGCTCGAACCCATGACACCACACGTCTCTCGGCCTGAGCTCACCCCTCTCGGCCCCACCGCCCCTTTGCCTTCGGGAGCATGACATGTGGACCGGCCACCTATCGGGTCCACTAAAGCTCCCTCCCGTGGGCCCCTGAGAGGGAAATGTAACTCCTGCGCCACGCCTTGTGGTGCTACCGCTGCACGAACTCGTGCCAAACTCGAGATTTGTTTCTTACTAACAAGATGCCCGTGCGTTGCACGGAACATCAAGATGCATTTTTATGAGTAGTTTATCTTGTGGGAGAAAAGGATGAATGAGGGAAGGCCTTATTTGCAAATGTGGAGAGGGGTGTGGGTATCTTTTTGCAAAATCGCCATAGTTTCCTTCCTATCCGTTAGATATAAATCCAAGATGCCTGTGCGCTACATGAAGTTGATGGAAAAGGTAAGCACAACTTATAAATTGACGGATGGAGTACTAGTTACAGTGCCGCATATAATTGCCTCAAATGTGAGCAAAGGGATCGCACATGTCTTTATTGACTAGAACGAGAATGCAATGGCGCAATAAGAATTAAGGCCATGATGAATGTACGACCTCCTCGTCCTCGACTCAGTGCGCCGGGCCACCGACCGGCGGCTTAGGAGCAGTGGCTTTTGTGGCCAGGTCAAGGTGCTTCTCAACAAAGTCGTCCAATGCTTCCACCCGGTTGATAAAGGCCAACGTCGCAGTGTCCTCTCCGGCCTTATAGATACCTATGTAAACAACTTGCTCGTACACGTGGATGTGTAGGTCGACGAATTGTTGCAGGGCGAGGCGCCTCGCAGCAAGCGCGACCTCCTGGTAGGCATTACTCGTTGCGTCGGCGGGCAGGCGCAGGGCCACCAGTGCTGGAAAGAGGTTCTCACCATGGAGGCCGATTTGGGTGGCAGGCAATGAGGAGCCCGGGCGCGCGGGCTGGAGGACTAAGGTGATGTCGTCCGTGAGCTTCTTGACGATGGTAAACTTGTTGATGGTGGCAACGATCATCTGGTCCAATTGAGAGTCGTAGCTAGCGTCGACAATGGCCATGAACCAGCCGGTAGCCTACACCGTCTCGAGAAGATCTTTGGTGCCATGTAGCAGGCCAGCGTCATGTACCATCTGGCACAGCCGCTGGCCGCTCGCGCGCATCGCCGCCATGGGTCTGGAGTGAGCACTTTTGGGCTTAGTGTAGGTGCTTAGGTGTGTACGATGTGGTAGATGCATTGGAATGGAGGGGCGCCTTTATATGAGTGGAAACTGCGTTGCATTCACATCGTGCTGCCTCTTTCCCCCGTCCTCCTCCCATTACTTCCCTCATGCATTCAGGATGCTAATTGAAGGAGGATGCATCATTGGCCATTCAACATTTCGGGAACCGCTACCCTCTCCCTCATCTGTAATAAAGCCGTATCGGGAACTGTCCCTGGTTTACTAGTAGCTATCAAATCAAATAGTACTGCGCTGCCCACTGCACGCTTGGCTGAACACGCCTCCTCACCTCCGTCAAACACCTCCGTTAAACCCGCATACAAACCAAGAAACCTATTCTGGCCAGACGTCTGTTCATGAGCGGACCGTAATTAAATGCAACGCTGGCCGAGCTCCTCCCGTCCGCCCTCAGTTTAAACAAGGCCAGACACCGGCCAAGCTCCTACCATCCGCCCTCTGTTTAAAGAGGCTAGACAGACAGCAGGCAAAAATCGCACCCCTCCGCCGCTCCCCCATCTTCTCCTTCACCACTTTCTCCACTCTTCTGATGGCTTTCGAGGAGCCGTTCTCCGGCATACTACCCGGCTGGGTGGCCCGCCGAGTCCTCCGGATATGAGCGAGGCTGCTCGATGCTTCAGTAACCTCATTTGGCCCGACGGAGCCAGTTGGTGCCCCAAGCCGGCGCGTGGTTCGGGAACTCGCCGCTGCAGTTCAGCTCGATTAGGAGTGGCGAGTTGCTCCACGCCGGAAAGGCGGCGAGCACGGCGGCACGGGCGTCGTTGCTGCCGCGTCGTACCATGCCACCATTGTCTGCGGCGGTTGCGCCTCTCGTGTCTGTGGGCGCGCCTCCCATGCCCGTGGCAGCGCCATGCGGGTAGAGACCGAAGATGGGTGTGTGGAGAGCCACGAGTCGATGGCCAGCTTCTCCGTGTCCGCCGCCATCATCGAGGAGAAGTAGAACACAGGAGGCCGCCACCACTTGGGTCCAATGAAGGCCACCGCCAAGGCGACGACTGTGTATTCAGGTGGTTTCTTTGCTGCTTCGTCTCTTTCGAGGACATTCATCGACCCCGCAAGTGTCCTCCAGACAAGAGGAAGACAAAGGGATCCACGGGCGGACATTTATATTAGGTAGGAGTACTAGTTATACAATGAGAGCCGAATTAGCACCGCTTAGTTCATGTAAATGTAATGAAATCCATCATGTTTATATGAAGATCCATCTTTTTTTATACGAAATCCTTCATTCTTGTATCAAATCAGTCCATGTTTGCATGAATTTCCTCCGGTTGATTAGAGTTGTGAAAATGTATGCCGCTTGCGTTTATGTCGTCCTCCGCGGAAGGAAGTGGGAGGAAATTTGCTGGCTCCCATTGGAGATGCTCTTATGCTGGAAATAATAGAGTCACATCCAATCCATTTGAGTTAATTGCATGTATGATTCTCCCTCTGTAAAAATTTAATTGCATGTACAGTGTACACATGACTTGAAGGGTGGCTACAGCTTCGTACAGAAAGTTAAAAAGAAACAAATCCATCCTTAATCTTGTATGCTAAGTACTGTGTGGGTTCCACTATCAGTACAGTAGCGAAAGAAGTATATATTAAATAATGTATAATATAAAAATCTAAAGTTAAAGATAGAATTCGAACTCAGGTCATCGCGTTGTGAGCATCCGGCGCTAACCAGTCCAGCCCATTTTCATTGTGGACCATGCTGGAGATATATCTGTATATCTACTCTTATACTCCCTCCGTTCCTAAATATTGTCTTTTTTATATTTCAAATGGACTACCACATATGGATGTGTATGTACACATATTTTAGAGTGTAGATTCACTCATTTTGCTCTGTATGTAGTCACTTGTTGAAATCTCTAAAAACACAAATATTTAGGAATGGTGGGAGTAGAAAATAGAGTTGGTGATGATGGTGTGTGTGCCATCCTGCAATATAGGCTGTCGGACTTATATCTAACGGATAGGAAGGAAACTATGGCAATTTTGTAAAAAGATACCCACACCCCTCTCACATTTGTAAATAAGGCCTTCCGACGTTCATCCTTTTCTCTCACAAGATAAACTACTCATACAAATGCATCTTGACGTTCCGTGCAATGCACGAGCATTTAGGTAGTTTCTTTTAATAGTTACTGCAATAATTGGGTTGAAGTGATATATTTTACGTCTACCTCGAATGATTTCAGATTCACTAGTAGTAACAAAGAAAAGGTTGCCTTGTTAATTAACAGAAATAAGGGTGAAAACTATCACATGAGGCTGGTAAAAACAAGGCACACTGGGTTCAGCGTCATTGTCACTACAGCTGTGCGCGCGCGAGAAGTCTACATATCAGTATGCATATTTATCTTCCAAGGAGACGAGTAACTAGTTTGTGTCACCTTGCAGAGGGAGTGCATTGAAGATAAGATTGAGGATTTCCAAGTACAAGATGTTAGGAAGGAGCCTTGCAAGAGAAGGCGGAGCAGCGCTGAGCCTGTTCAACCAGTTAAGGTAAGTCACTGTATCCAACTCAACAGTTCAATTGCTTGTTTGTTTCACGCATAGTTAAATTGCTCTTTTCAATTGCTTTATTTGTCCTCAGTCAATGAGATTCCCAAACAATGATGCCTGATGTTGGGTACTTGTATGACTATTGGTTGACATAATTAAAGGCCTTACCATTTAATTACTCTAGCGAAGTGTGCCTGAAGCTTTGAAGTCTATTAACCAACTATTACTGCATGAGGCTCACAATCTAGTTTATACTAAGCTAATGATTACATAGTTTTGTTTGCGGTAGTAGGTTCGTACGAATCCCTCTGCTGTTCATTATGCTCCCTAAGACTTTACTTGAGATATAGAATGGCCAGCTGCTTGCTTACTTATACACAACATGCTGTCTAAATTTGTAACCTGTCTGTGTTTTGGATTTGGCCCCAACATCATGCTCCTCTGGTGAGCTAAGAGAGATTTCTGTATGCGGGCTACACAGACTACCATTTTCATAATTTTTAAATTATCACCTGCTTATGCTTCATGACGTGTAACCTTATTGTTAGTCCTGTTTTGCCATGTACAAAATAGTCTGTCTTGCTCGCTTCGCTGTTGTAACTATATATTTGCCCTAGTCATGTGTAGTTATAGAAACATTTCAGGATGAAGTGACATCAACACAAAGATCTCCGAGTAGTGTGGCATGGCCGTTACCAAATGATTATGGATTGGAATTGGAATGTGCTGATGTTCTCGAGCATCAACTAGAGGTGGCAAGACAACGTGTACATGATTCTCAACGTGCAATCAACAAGTTGAGACTGAACTTGCAGGTATAGATGTAGGAGTCAACAAAAATGAAACGAGGCACTGAGGTAACCATGAAGGAATTGGAGATTTTGTAGACTGAAATTTGTGCAATCTGAATCCGGCCAATCCTATTTTCTAAAGATATTATAGTTCGAATGGTAAGTTCCATTGATGCGTGTCCATGATGTATGAGCTTTATTTGTCCAGTGTATGTAATTTGCTATTTGTGTACGCTTTATTATCACTGTTGCCGAACTATAATGCCCAGTGGGTATATTCGGCTGTAATTTCCTTGTTGTATAGTGTAGGATTATTCTATGTTTCTATGCCTTCGTCTTTTTATTGTATAGTGTATGGTTTTTAGAGGAGATAGTGTAGAGTAGGATAATTCTTTGAATTTGCTATATCGTTGAAACGGGGGCCAACACGCCCAAACATTTCCTGGATACCATACAAACGAACAAACATGTGTAGTCAAAGCGGGCCTCAATTGGGCTGGTCAAAATAATATTTAGTGGATCCCAAATGATGTGGCCCACCGTGACAACGGCTCTTAGTAGGTCGTTAACAGGCCAAAAGCTCGATAGGGCCGTATAAATGGAAATGGCCCGCGGGCCTCTAGTAAGCCGAAATAAATGTCAAATTTGTCTCGGCCCTTTTACTTTACGGGCCAGTAAAAGGCCGAAAGTATTATGGGCCATAGGAGGCCCAATTTGCAAACAAGGCTTTTAAAAGGCCAAAAGTCGTGCCGGGCTGAAATTTTGCCCTGCGGAATGTGGGCCCCTAATGGACCCAAAGTCAAAGGCCCAACTATTGTGCGGGCCATTAACAGGACAAAAAACAAAATGGGCTAGGAATTGGCCCATTTACCGAATGGGCCGAGGACAGGCCTCAAGTCACAACGGGCTAGAAATGGCCCAAGTGCAGAATGGGCCGAAAAAAGGCCGAATGACGTCCCGGGCCGGTAACGGGCTGGAACTGACGATGGGCTGCTAACAGGCTGAAAGAAGCTCAGGCCGTAATTGGGTCCAAAGACGTAGCGGGCTGTTAACTGCTGAAAATGACGATGGGCTGGAAATTGTCAAATCCAGAGTGGGCCTTTAATGGGCCGATTCTATGTAACTTGTATGGGCCATTCTTGTGAATGGGCATGACTCAAGTAGGCCACTAACGGGCCGGCCCACTTATTTTGACAGGCCCGGCCTTTTAACCTGAATGGGCCACTGTTTGGCCGAGACACGTGTCGACGTATCATAGGCGCGTTCCGTCCATTCGCTGGATGAAAACTGTCCGAAAGCCAGGCCGACACGTGGATCTGCCGGCAAATGAGAATTTTACACGTGGAATATCCCCATTGGTCCGGGCTGTTAACGTGTTATCAGATCCAAACCGGAACCCCATAGCTTAACGGCGTCCCGTTACGGTGGATGCCACGTGTCGGTTACCCTTGACGAAAGCACTTCTATGACGCGTGATTTATTGTCATGGAACTGGACACTTCCGTGATAATAATTTTGGTAATGTCATGGAACACTTCTACGACAACGCAGGTATGACTATCTTGATTCTGTCATAAAATCGTCATGGATGTACATGCATGACAGAAAACGTGACCTACTGTGACAAACACGTATTGATACAGAGCATCCTACGATCATCCCCATGAACACTACGACTACTCCTCAAGCCCCAAGTGCCCACATGTTGAGACCTCAAGCATACGCCATTGGACCTAAGGTGAACTCGCTCCTTTCCGAATCTTCCCTTTCCGCATGTAAGACATTGGTGCTACTTCAAGCACGGACCTTGTGCATACTCAGGTAGACCTGAGGAGACCCCATGGAGAGCCCAAGGACCAAGGCCAAGTGCGCGCGGGAGCGAAGGAAGGAGAAGGAAGAAGAGCCAGCTGCTACAGCAGCCGAACATCCGGACATGTCCCGGACATCCGGCCCCTGCCCTATAAATCCGTCATTGGCTATCTAGAGAGCACTGGAAAGGACCAGCGCAGCCCGGACATCCGGCTCCTCCCGAAGCCCTGGACATCCGGCCCCTTTGCCCAAAAATCCGGCCCCTCATCACACAATGCAACCGAAGCCAGCCAGGTCCATCTCGGACATCCGGCCAGAGGACCGGACATCCGGCTCTTCGTGAGCCGCCGTACATCCGGCCCCCAGCCCAGACATCCGGCGCCTGTCTACGCATAGTGAACGGGACAAGGGCCCATGTATCCCCCCTCCCACTTACCCCTTCGTGAGCTAACACTATATATAGACCCCCTCCTCCTCCTAGTTAGGGTTAGCGTTGTGATAGCTCATTTGTGAGATAGAGCCTCGCTCATCCATACAGATCTACTCCTTTAGAGAGACCGTGACCCCTCCACGGAGAAGATCCCCCTTGGATTCAAGACCCCCTCTTGGGTGGCCCCATCAAGACCTTCTCATGGAGAAGAACCGGTTACCTCTTGTATCGTCCCTTGTTGACTTTGGATCGTGTATCCGTATGTGTCTCGTGGATCTAGCACATGTGTAATCAAATCTGTTGGTTTGAGTGATTCTCTTGTGTTTTCCCTCGTGTTCTTCGTATTCGTCGTTGGGATCCGCTCCTTTCGTGAAAGATCGGGCATCTAGGGTTCCACCCTACATCATCTTCGTATCAAGAGCCACGTTGATCACGATTTAGGAGCCTCCCCTCTTTGTTTTCTAGCCTTGTTTTCTTGATTTTGTCCTAAATTCGAAAATTCCCCACCAAAAATAGCCCGCAATTTTTTTTGTGATTTGTTGGTGTGATGAAGTTTTGTTAGATTTGATCCATGGATTTGCTTTGTTACGAGTGGATCTAGCTTTCCCCCAATTTTCCCCACTTTCCATCCATGAAATCTCCGCAATTTTGCCCCCGAAATCATCAATTTCCGCCCCCAAAATCGAGTTCCTTGAGTTCATCCTCGGATTTGGTGCCCGGACATCCGGCCCGTGGCCCAGGACATCTGCCCCCCGGACATCCGGCTCCTGGAGTGCATTTTTGCGCGCGGTTCTGGACATCACGTCCCGGAAATCCGGCCCGAGCCTCGGATGTCCGGCCCGTGTAACTTCAGCCTTTCCCATTTTGACCGTTTTGTCCATAACTAATTCATCCGGAGTCCGATTTTGACGTTCTTTAGCTAGTTTTGAAGCTATTGACATCCCCCATGACAAAAAAATAGTACCATCACCATTTGACTCCATCAAATTTTTTGAACTTTGGCATCTTTGCCAAGGTCCTCCACCATAACTTCCGCAAAACCACCATAGCCTTCCGCTACCTAACCAATTGTGTTCCACATTTCCTTTGAGGTTTTTTGAGTTGTGGTTTGTGTCTCCTAAGGTGTTTCGGCTACTTAGGGGCGATGCTTCAACTCCAACACCGTGTATAGCCCATCATACACTTCCCCCACCTTAACCCATTTTGACCGGGTTTCCACCAATACTTCCGCAACCACCACCGTTTTCACGCTACCACCATTTGACATTTGACATTTTAGATTTTGAGTTCATGGTTTTTCCATTTCCTAAGGTGTTTCGGATAATTAGGAATGGTTCAACATCGACAACACCGCCACTCATCATCGCCACGAGGTCGTCATCGACATTGACAACTTCATCATTATCCGTCCTTGCTTACACATGCCAAATGATTGACGGTAATCTCAACGACATCTTGGTCTACTCCTTGACATTACATTGATAACCACATAGCCCATCTTTGCGTACCTTACCCATTGAGACTAGCCTTTGAGTATTGCCAGCAACATGACTTGTGCACATTAGTGATCATACTTCCCATAGCATACATACCATATCTTAGTGGTGCATATCTTGGTATCATCTCTTATGTCACAAAGTTGTCATCGCATATACTCAATTGCTATTTTGGTTCGTGAAGTTTTGCATAAGAAAAGAGCTCAAAAGAGAAAGAGCCAAACAAGCTTTTAGGAAAAATAGGAAAGATAAGCAAAGAGCTTATAAGCAAGAACCATAGCATCATACTACATTAAGATTGTCATATTCGATCATCTTGGATCATATCACCGGAATACCTTACATATATCATACTTGAGATAGAAGTCGTTGCATTTTTGTGTAGTAGGTTGTGCACAAGTTTCGTATCCGCCTATTGTGCAATCGTGCTAGAGTCTCTCTAGTATTGTGCAACAAGAGCATTTTCGTGGATTCCACATTTTGGCTCATTCCTTGGTTGCACGACCCCACTTATCTATTTGCGTGTGTGTTTCCGTGTACCACGTCTTGCTATTGGTCTACTTGTTGCATTTGCAAATTTGTGAATCTTTTCCAACATTATTGAGTCTCACTAGCAATTGCATCAAATTTTGTGCCACCATCCTCACCGAGCTCCACCATAAGACTAATTTGTGTAGGTGTGAGAAATTGACAAGATCGGTACCAATTGTGCTATTTCCTTGGTACATTATTGAGTGATCATTGATCCATCTTCAACATCGGTCAAGGTACATTTGGTATAGTTCTTCTCTTTCTCCCACTCATATTTGCTTCAGTCTTGTGATGGATTGGCAAGGCATTTCATCTCCGGTCTTCAACAACAACAACAATAGCATGAACAACTACATCACCAAAGCATCCATCTTCAGCCCACAACAACAAATGCAAGGCGCACATTATTCCTTGCGAGAGTGCATCAAGAATCTTTCCATCGACATTCGTCACTCCGAAGTAAGGAAAATGGACTACATCGACAACAAGCTTTCCGCACAAAAGGAGGACGAAGATGCAAGGATGGAGGAGATTCAGACTTTGTTGGCCAAACGTTCTTCCCCTTCGTCATCCTCAAGGGGACGGCGAGCAAGTAGATCATCTTCGGAGCGCCCATGCGATGCAAGCGCAAGTCGTCCACGTCCACATCTACATGGCGACCATCATCATGTTCGTGATCCACATCGTCATGAAGAGCAAGTCACCTCCAAGCAACATGTGCACGACGACGATGTACGACATCTACTACGAGCTCAAGTGCGACAACGACACCATCATCATGAAGATGCTCGCCTAGCGCAAACGTACAAGTCCCAACAAGCTCTACTTCACGCCAAGGCCAAGCTTCAAGAGCAAAAGTGAAAACCGCGAGACAAGCACCACCAAGACAGAGCTACGGCTAAAACAACCACTTCGGCATCTTCGCCAAGTGCTATGAAGGCATCTTCGCCTTTGGACAAACGTCATCTTCACCTACTTCCCACGAGTTCTCCTACATCGACATCTTCAACAACAAGGCGACCACCTACGAGCGAGGGCGACACTTCCATCTTCGGAAGCTCCTCAAGGAAGATTGCCGAGCATGAGAATTTCCCTTCGGTCATGGAGACGAGATACAAGGTGACACATCATATGGGCCTTGATGAGGACACCAATACAATTGTTACACCCACAGCCCCTGCAACTATACATATTGGACCAATTACTAGAGCTCGCGCACGCCAATTAAATTACCAGGTACTTTGGTTTCTAGGTAATGATTCTAATGTTCATGAGAATATGATGCTGCCTAAATTAGATACATTTGTTTTGTTTACAAATGAAGGGCCTGGCATGGATAAGAGGGATGAACGCTGGAGCAAGAACAAGCCCGACCATTGTTACAGCCACAACCCCTGCTACTATACATACTGGACAAATTACTAGAGCTCGCGCACGCCAATTAAATTACTAGGTACTTTTGTTTCTTGGTAATGATTCTAATGTTCATGAGAATATGATGCCGCCTAAATTGGATACGTTTGTTTTTCTTACAAATGAAGGGCCTAGCTTGGAGAAGGATAAACATTGGAGCAAGAACAAGCATGGAGTTGATGGCATGCGCAAGGGAAACAAGAACGGAGTTTCCTGAGATGATTTCAGGACTTTGAAGCCATCATAATGAGTGCATGAAGCCTTGGACGAAATGTACAATATGCCACTTCATAAACTTCGTCCAGAGGCTATTCTAGGTGCTGCGTCACCTTATTATTGGGCCAGTCCCATGTAATTTCGAAATACTTGAATATAGGCTGTTTTTAGAGTCTATACGTGTGGAGAAACAAGAGTTAGGGTTGGTTTTGAACCCCTCCTCCAAGGGCCACGAAATTCCCCCCTCTTCCTCCATATATACAACCCTTAGGGCATCGTTTAGACTTTGGGTTTTGTTTAGATTAAAGTTTGCCATAGCTGCAACTTTATGCATGCCGCTTGTGTTCAACGACCAGACAAAGGCGTCACAGAACCCCACCTTGATCAATAAAGCTTTCCTCTTATATTCGCAATATCCAAATTGCAATCTTATTTTCTTGCTTGTTCTTCGTTTGCCTACAGGAAATAGACCTTCGTGGTCAGACTGATCGTGCTCCGGCGTGGTCTATAACCTCTCGGAGTTGGTTTAGCGATTGCTAAGGCGCGACGTCCTCGCACATTCGTAGTCGGATCGTCAAAGTCGACTTACTCCAAAACGATAGCCACCATCTCATCGAAAAATGGGACACCTTAGCCTCTATCAAGTGGTAACAGATTTCCAGGTTGCTCGGTGAGAGTTTACAGTTTTTCATAGTTTAGATCGAGTCTGTTCTTCATACCTACAGTCCATGAAAAAGACAAAAAAATTAGGTTTAGTTCATATCCGAACCAGTCTGAGCCTTTGCATAGTCTTTTCAGTATTTTGCTTTGTTGAGTTTGCGGTTGCATAGTCGTGTGAAGTTGCTGGTCTTAGAGTCTAGTTTCCCTTACAGTTTCGAGTTCTGTTCACAAGTTGTCACGCCGCCGCCGCTGCCACACCATCGTCATCGCCCTGCCATCTACCACCACCGCTTATCCACCGCCGATCCATATCCACCAATCTGTATCCATATACCACCACCGCTACCATATACCACCACCGCTACCATATACCACCACCGCTGCCATATCTTACCATCCAATATCCAACACCAATCCGAGTCTTTTCATATTAGTTTTGTTTTCGAGATCCATCTATTTTCCGTTTCTGGAGACCCCCGGGCAGTTTTTAGGCCAGAATTTCGGCGACCAAAAATATTTTTTCCCTGTCCTATTTTTAGGTCCCAAGGAGCGTTTTGAGACTCGCCATCATAGTGATTTTTTGTCGCACTTTTTCGCCGTCGCTGCCCTGATTTCCAAAAAAATAGTCAAAAAAATTTGTGCCTATCATGTTATCTCGACTTGGGAAGAGTTTTGAGACAATTGCCATTCTAGTGATTTTTCGCAAAAAAAATAAGGAGCGCAAAGAAAGAGCAAAAAAAATTATTCAAAGTGTGCTTTTCCTTTGTTTACATGCAGCGCCGTGGTTTTGTTAGTGTTCTAGGCTCGCGTCTCTAGAACGGTCTAGCCTAGGACCAGCACAGTACCGTCGTTGAGCGTTTATTCAAGTTTGCATCTCTGAATTGATTATTGCTGATCCTTTTTGCTACCATATTATAAGCCTTCCTAGCTCCACATACATCTACGTTGTGCGTTTCACTCTCCCTGGTAATCGCTCTATCCAAGCTTTGAGAGTTTTGACTACAACAGTTTCCGTTCGCCACCTGCTGCTGGGTAAGAACTGGTAAGAATTTGATATTTGCTTTACGGATTTGTGACACCCCACCACCGCCATTTTCTAGTAGTCTATAGGACCATGTTCTTGTGTGTTTCTCTTGCTGCTAACCATGGCAGGATCACAAGTCAACGACACTGACTAGAAGAACATGACGAACAAAGAGTTACATGATAAGTTTCAGCAAATGATGAGTGGACAGGTGGAAGATGTGCTAAATAGATTTGAAGAGGCCATGGAGAAGGCGTTCGAAGTAAAGCTCGATAACAAATTTAATGAATTGCTCGCGCGTCTTCCACAACCACCGCCCGCTGCAGCCGTCGCACCTCTACAACAACAACAACAACAACAACATCGCCTTCCAAATCAAGTGGGATGAGCACAACGCGTTCCCCTTGAGCCTGGTCAAACTTCTGGTGCTGGTGTACCTACTTTTGATGCTTCTGTAGCTCCTGCTGCTATTGCAGAGGTGGAGGACCATTACGAGGATGAGGTTGATCAAAATCAGAACTACGTGCAACCAACAGCACCACCACCACCAGGTCGTCCTCATGCATATCATCGCAACGGTAGGGCTGCACCACCACTAGAGGTACGAGATCATGACCATCTTCCTAAACTAAAATTGAATATTCCACCATTTGAGGGTAGATATGTTCCTGATATATATCTTACTTGGGAGTTAGAAACTGAACAACGATTTACATGTTTACAATATCCTGAGGAGAAAAGTGTTCCTACTGCTGTTTGTGCTTT
Source organism: Aegilops longissima (assembly GCA_021605205.1). NCBI lineage: Eukaryota > Viridiplantae > Streptophyta > Magnoliopsida > Poales > Poaceae > Aegilops > Aegilops longissima. The sequence goes on along the minus strand of CM038678.1, from coordinate 330,741,310 downwards.
TACTAGCTTTGCATGTGTTTGGTGGTCTGAACATTGTAGATTATATCCTATTCCAATTACTTGGGCTGCTTTGAAAACTACTATGCGTACTCATTGGGTTCCACCATATTATCAACGTGAATTGCTTCAAAAATTGTAGCGTTTCAGACAAGGAAAAATTCTGTAGACCAATATTATCAAGAATTGCAAACTGGTATGATTAGACGTGGTATTGTTGAGGAGAATGAAGCTATGCTTGCATGTTTTATGGGTGGATTAAATAGAGAGATTCAGACCATTCTCGAGTATAAGGAGTATAATAATATCACTCGTTTATTCCATCTTGCTTGTAAAGCTGAACGTGAAGTGCAGGATCGACATGCATTGGCGCGAACTAACTTTTCTGCAGGTTGACCTTCATCATGGACAACACGTGCATCCTCTACTTATACTGCACCATCACCTCCATCAGGTGCCACCTCCAGCCGTGATACAAGAAAGCAGGCACAACCACCACTATCTGCCAAGAGCACACCTATCGGGCATGCACAAAGCTCTTCTTCTTTAATGGCATCAACAGGGCACACAAGTGATATTATTTGTCGTCGTTGTAAGGGAAGAGGTCATTATGCGAGAGAATGCAATCTCAGCATGTGATGGTTGCTACTGAGGATGGTGGGTATGAGTCCGCTAGTGACTACGATGAGGAGGCTTTGGCTCTTATTACACGTGAAGAACACGGTGGAGATGATTCTGATCATGAGACGCAATACATGGCTCCTGAAGACGCTGACAGGTATGAATGTTTAGTTGCACAACGTGTTTTTGAGTGTGCAGGTCACGCAAGCTGAGCAAAATTAGAGGCATAATTTGTTCCATACAAAGGGAGTTGTGAAGGAACGTTCTGTTCGCGTCATCATAGATGGAGGGAGCTACAACAACTTGGCTAGCATGGAGATGGTGGAGAAGCTATCTCTCACCACAAGACCGCATCCACATCCTTACTACATCCAATGGTTCAACAACAGTGGCAAGGATAAGGTAACACGTATTGTTCGTGTGCATTTTAGTATCTCTACATATGTTGATTATGTTGATTGTGATGTGGTACCTGTGCAAGCATGTTCCTTATTACTTGGTAGGCCATGGCAATTTGATAAAAAAATCTATACACCATGGTAGAAACAATCAATATACTCTTCTTCATATGGATAAGCATATTACTTTGCTTCCTATGTCTCCTGATTCCATTTTGAAAGGTGATATTAATAGAGCTAATAAAGCAAAACAGAATAAAAATAAGAGTGAAAATCAGATTGTGGCAAAAGAATTTGAGCAACAAATGAAGCCTGATAATAAAACATCTAGTGTTGCTTCTGAAATTAAATTGAAAAGTGCATGTTTACTTGCCACCAAATCTGATATTGATGATCTAGATTGCAGCAAATCTGTTTGCTATGCTTTTGTGTGCAAAGAGGCATTATTTTCATTCAAGGACGTGCCTTCCTCTTTGCCTCCTGTTGTCACTAACATTTTGCAGGAGTTTGCTGACGTCTTTCCACAAGACATGCCACCGGGATTACCACCTATTCGAGGGATTGAGCATCAGATTGACTTAATTCCCGGTGCTTCGCTACACAACCGTACACCATACCGTACCAGTCCAGAGGAGACGAAGGAGATTATGTGTGAAGTCAAGGAGCTGCTCGACAAAGGTTATATTCGCGAATCCCTTAGTCCTTGTGTTGTTCCTATTATTCTAGTGCCAAAAAAGGATGGTATATCGCGTATGTGTGTTAATTGTAGAGGCATTAATAATATAACTATTCGTTATCGTCATCCTATTCCTAGGCTAGATGATATGCTTGATGAATTGAGTGGCTCTACAATTTTCTCCAAAGTTGATTTGCGTAGTGGATACCATCAAATTCGAATGAACTTGGGAGATGAATGGAAAACAGCATTTAAAACTAAGTTTGGTTTATATGAGTGGTTAGTCATGCCTTTTGGGTTGACTAATGCACCTAGTACTTTCATGAGACTAATGAATGAAGTTTTACGTGCTTTCATTGGACGATTTTTGGTTGTCTATTTTTATTATATACTGATTTATAACAAATCTTTGGAAGAACATTTGTAACATTTACCGACTGTTTTTATTGCTCTACGTGATGCGCGTTTGTTTGGTAACTTGGGAACTGCACCTTTTGCACCGACCGAGTTTCTTTCCTTAGATATGTTGTTACCCCTCAGGGAATTGAAGTTGTTAAATCCAAGATTGAAGCTATTGAGAGTTGGCCGCAGACCAAAACAGTCACACAAGTGAGGAGTTTTCTTGGACTAGCTGGTTTCTATAGGCGTTTTGTGAGAGATTTTAGCACCATGGCTGCACCTCTCAATGAGCTTACAAAGAAGGATGTGCCTTTTGTTTGGGGTACCGCATAGGAAGAAGCCTTCACGGCGTTGAAAGATAAGTTGACACATGCTCCTTTACTCCAACTTCCTAATTTTAATAAGACTTTTGAGCTTGAATGTGATGCTAGTGGAATTGGATTATAAGGTGTGTTATTACAAGATGGCAGACCTGTTGCATACTTTTCTAAAAAAATAAGTGGGCCTAGTCTCAACTATTCTACTTATGATAAAGAATTATATGCTCTTGTTCGGACCTTAGAAACATGGCAACATTATTTATGGCCCAAAGAATTTGTTATATATTCTGATCTTGAATCTTTGAAACATATTATAAGTCAAGCAAAACTGAACCGTAGACATGCTAAATGGGTTGAATTCATTGAGACTTTCCTTATGTCATTAAACACAAGAAGGGTAAAGAAAATGTTTTTGCTGATGCATTGTCTCGACGTTATCCTATGCTTTCACAACTTCACTTTAAAATATTTGGTTTGGAGACCATCAAAGATCAATATGTGCATGATGTTGAATTTAAAGATGTATTGCAGAATTGTAGAGAAGGTAGAACATGGAACAAGTTCGCCGTTAACGATGGATTTGTGTTTCGTGCTAACAAGCTATGCATTCCAACTAGCTATGTTCGTCTTTTGTTGTTGCAGGAGGCGCATGGAGGAGGATTAATGGGACACTTTGGCGTGAAGAAGACGGAGGATATACTTGCTACACATTAATTTTGGCCAAAGATGAGACGAGATGTTGAGCGTTTTGTTGCTCGCTGCACTACATGTCAAAAAGCTAAGTCACAACTCAATCCTCATGGTATATATGCCTTTGCCTGTACCTAGTGTTCCTTGGTAATGATTCTAATGTTCATGAGAATATGGTGCTGCCTAAATAGGATACATTTGTTTTGTTTACAAATGAAGGGCCTGGCATGGATAATAGGGATGAACACTGGAGCAAGACCAATCATGGAGAGGATGGCATGCGCAAGGGGAACAAGAACAGAGTTAGAAGTGATGATTTTAGGACTTTGAAGCCACCATAATGAGTGCATGAAGCCTTGGACGAAATATACAAGATGCCACATCATAAATTTCGTCCAGAGGCTATTCTAGGTGCGGCGTCACCTTATATTGGACCAGGCCCATGTAATTTTGAAATACATAAGTATAGGCTATTTTTATAGTCCGTATGTGTGGGGAAACAAGAGATAGGGTTGGTTTCGGACCCCTTCCCCAAGGGCCCCGAAATTCCCCCCTCTTCATCCATATATACAACCCTTAGGGCACCGTTTAGACTTTGGGTTTTGTTTAGATCAAAAGTTCGCCATAACTGCAACTTCGCGTACTTCGTTTGTGTTCAACGACCAGACCAAGGTGTCACAGAACCCCACCTTCATTAATAAAGCATTCCTCTTATATTCACAATATCTAGATTACAATCTCAGTTTCTTGCTTGTTATTCGTTTGCTCGCAGGAAATAGACCCTCGTGGTCAGGTTGATCGTGCTCCGGCGTGGTCAATAACCCTCGGAAGTTGGTTTAGCGATTGCTAAGGCGCGACGTCTTCGCACGTTCGTAGTCGGATCGTCCAAGTCGACTCCCATGGAAAACAAAAGTTATCTCATCGAAACATCGGGACCCTTCACCTCTATCAAGTGGTATCAGATTTCCAGGTTGCTCAGTGAGATTTTATAGTTTTTCATAGTTTAGATCGAGTCTGTTCTTCATACCTACATTCCACAAAAAAGGCAAAAAAGGGTTAGTTCATCATATCCGAACCAGTCTGAGCCCTTGCATAGTCTTTTCAGTATTTTTCTTTGTTGAATTTGTGGTTGCATCGTCGTGTCAAGTTGCTCGTCTTGGCGTCTAGTTTCCCTTAGAGTTTCGAGTTCTATTCACAAGTTGTCACGCCTCCGCCGCACCATCATCATCGTTCCTGCCATATACCACCAGCACCAACATATTCCTTACCGCTGCCATATACATCTGCCTCTCCACCACCAATCCGAATCCACATATACATCTGCCTGTCCACCACCAATCCGAGTTCTTTTCATATTAGGTTTGTTTTCGCAATCCATCTATTTTCCGTTTCGTGTTTCCTTGCCTGAGAAGGTCTCGGAAAGAAAAAAAAGAGTCTGGAGACCCCGGGCAGTTTTTAGGCCAAAATTTCGGCGACCGAAAATATTTTTTCCCTATCCTATTTTTAGGCTTTTCTGAGTCTTTTGAGCCACGTGCCATCATAGTGATTTTTTGTCGCACTTTTTCGTCGTCGCTGCCCTGATTTCCGAAAAAAGTCGCAAAAATTTCGTGCCCATCCTATCATTTTGACCTGGGAAGAGTTTTGAGACACTCGCCATTATAGTGATTTTTCACAAAAAAAGAGGAGCGCAAAAAAAGAGCGAAAAAGAAAAATTCCAGAGTGTGTTTTTCCCTTGTCTACGTGCAGCGCCTTGATTTTGTTAGTGTTCTAGGCTCGCGTCTCAAGCATGTTCTAGCCTAGGACCAGCACAGTACCGTCTTTGAGCGTTTATTCCACTTTGCATCTCTGAATTGATTATTGCTGGCCCTTTTTGCTACCATATTATAAGCCTTCCCAGCTCCACATACATCTACGACGTGTGTTTGACTCCCCCAGGTAATCGCTCTATCCAAGCTTTGAGAGTTTTGACTACAACGGTTGCCGTTCACCACCTGTTGTTGGGTAAGAACTGGTAAGAATTTGAGATTTGCTTGACAGATTTGTGACACCCCACCGCCGCCATTTTCTAGTAGACTGTAGATCATATTCTTGTGTGTTTCTATTGCTGCTAACCATGGCAGGATCACAAGCCAACGAGACTGACTGGGAGAACATGACGAACAAAATGTTACATGATACGTTTCAGCAAATGATGAGTGGACAGGTGGAAGATGTGCTAAACAGATTTGAAGAGGCCATGGAGAAGATAGATGGCATTGAGAAGGCGTTCGAAGCAAAGCTCGATAACAAGTTTAATGAATTGCTCGCGCGTCTTCCACAACCACCGCCCGCCGCACCTGCCGCACCTCTGCAACAACAACAACGACTGCCTGCACCTCGCAAAACAACCCTAAACCGAGCGAGTTGTGTCCCTCTTGAGCCTAGCCAAACTGTTGGTGCTGCTGTTGATACTTCTGTGGCTCCTACTGCTAATGAGGAGGAGGATGATTATGCGGGAGATTACGAGGATGAGGTTGATCAAAATCAGAACTACGTGCAACCACCAGCACCAGCTCAGGTACGCGATCATGACTATCTTCCAAAACTAAAATTGAATATTCCACCATCTGAGAGTAGATATGTCCCTTATATATATCTTACTTGGGAGTTAGAAATTGAACAACATTTTACATGTTTACAATATCCCGAGGAGAGACGTGTTGCTGCTGCTGCTGTTTGTGCTTTCACTAGTTTTGCATGTGTATGGTGGCCTGAACATTGTAGATTATATCCTATTCCAGCTACTTGGGCTGCTTTGTAAACTGCTATGCGTACTCGTTTGGTTCCACCATATTATGAATGTGAATTACTTCAAAAATTACAGCGTTTAAGACAAGGAAAAAATTCTGTAGAGGAATATTATCAAGAATTACAAACTGGTATGATTAGATGTGATATTGTTGAGGATAATGAAGCTATGCTTACACGTTTTATGGGTGGATTAAATAGAGAGATTCAGACCATTCTAGAGTATAAGGAGTATAATAATATCACTCGTTTATTCCGTCTTGCTTGTAAAGCTGGACGTGAAGTGCAGGATTGATAGGCATTGGCAAGAACTAACTTTTCTGCAAGTAGACCTTCCTCATGGACACCGCGTGCATCCTCTACTTCCACACATTCTACTGCATCAGCACCTCCATCAGCTGCCACCTCCAGTCGTGATAGAAGAAAGCAGGCCCAACCACCACTATCTACCAAGAGGACACCCGTCGGGTCTATACAGAGCTCTTCTTCTTCCATGGCATCAACAGGGCACACAAGTGATATTATTTGTCGTCGTTGTAAGGAAGAGGTTATTATGCGAGAGAATGTGAATCTCAGCATGTGATGATTCCTACTGAGGATGGTGGTTATGAGTCCGCTAGTGACTATGATGAGGAGACTTTGGCTCTTATTACACGTGAAGAACATGGTGGAGGTGATTCTAATCATGAGACGCAATACATGGCTACTGAAGATGCTAACAGGTATGAATGTATAGTTGCTCAACGTGTTTTGAGTGTGCAGGTGACACAAGCTGAGCAAAATCAGAGGCATAATTTGTTCCATACAAAGGGAGTTGTGAAGGAACGTTCTATTCGCGTCATCATAGATGGAGGGAGCTGCAACAACTTGGCTAGCATGGAGATGGTGGAGAAGCTATCTCTCACCACAAGACCACATCCACATCCTTAATACATCCAATGGTTCAACAACAGCGGCAAGGTTAAGGTAACACGTACTGTTCATGTGCATTTTACTATCTCTACATATGCTGATTATGTTGATTGTGATGTGGTATCTACGCAAGCATGTTACTTATTACTTGATAGACCATGGAAATTTGATAAAAATTCTGTACACCATGGTAGAAACAATCAGTATACTCTTGTTCATAAGGATAAAAATATTACTTTGTTTCCTATGACTCCTGATTCCATTTTGAAAGATGATATTAATAGAGCTAATAAAGCAAAACCGGAGAAAAGTAAGAGTGATAATCAGATTGTGGCAAAAGAATTTGAGCAACAAATGGATCCTAATAATAAACCATCTAGTGTTGCTTTTGAAATTAAATTGGAAAGTGCATGTTTACTTGCCACCAAATCTGATATTGATGAGCTAGATTTTAGCAAATATGTTTGCTATGCTTTTGTGTGCGAAGAGGCATTATTTTCATTCGAGGACGTGCCTTCCTCTTTGTCCCCTACTGTCACTAAAAGTTTGCAGGAATTCGCTGACGTCTTCCCACTAGACGTGCCACCAGGATTACCACCTATTCGATGGATTGAGCATCAAATTGACTTAATTCCCGGTGCATCGCTACCCAACCATGCACCATACCGTACCAATCCAGTGGAGACCAAGGAGATTATGCGTCAAGTACAAGAGCTGCTCGACAAAGGTTATATACGCGAATCTCTTAGTCCTTGTGTTGTTCCTATTATGCTAGTGCCTAAAAAGGATGGTATGTCGCGTATGTGTGTTGATTGTAGAAGCATTAATAATATTACTATCCGTTATCGTCATCCTATACCTAGCCTAGATGCTATGCTTGATGAATTGAGTGGCTCTACAATATTCTCCAAAGTTGATTTGCGTAGTGGATACCATCAAATTCGTATGAGATTGGGAGATGAATGGAAAACAACATTGAAAACTAAGTTTGGTTTATATGAGTGGTTAGTCATGCCTTTTGGGTTAACTAATGCACCTAGTACTTTCATGAGACTAATGAACGAAGTTTTACGTGCTTTCATTGGACGATTTGTGGTAGTCTGTTTTGATGATATACTGATTTATAGCAAATCTTTGGAAGAACATTTGGAACATTTACGTGCTGTTTTTAATGCTCTATGTGATGCACGTTTGTTTGGTAACCTTGGGAAGTGCACCTTTTGCACCGACCGAGTATCTTTTCTTGGCTATGTTGTTACTCCACAGGGAATTGAAGTTGATAAAGCCAAGATTGAAGCTATTGAGAGTTGGTCACACCCCAAAACGGTCACACAAGTGAGGAGTTTTCTTGGACTCATTGGTTTCTATAGGCGTTTTGTGAGAGATTTTAGCACCATTGCTGCACCTCTCAATGAGCTTACAAAGAAGGATGTGCCTTTTGTTTGGGGTACTGAGGGAGTCCTGGATTAGGGGGTATCCGGACAGCCGGACTGTGTACTACGTCCGGACTATTGAAGCGTGAAGATACAAGACTCAAGACTTCGGCCCGTGTCCGGATGGGACTTTTTCTTGGCTATGTTCTTACTCCACAGGGAATTGAAGTTGATAAAGCCAAGATTGAAGCTATTGAGAGTTGGTCACAACCCAAAACGGTCACACAAGTGAGGAGTTTTCTTGGACTCGTTGGTTTCTATAGGCGTTTTGTGAGAGATTTTAGCACCATTGCTGCACCTCTCAATGAGCTTACAAAGAAGGATGTGCCTTTTGTTTGGGGTACTGAGGGAGTCCTGGATTAGGGGGTATCCGGACAGCCAGACTGTGTACTTTGAAGCGTGAAGATACAAGACTCAAGACTTCGGCCCGTGTCCGGATGGGAATTTCCTTGGCGTGGAAGGCAAGCTTGGCGATCTGGATATTATATTTCCTTCCTTGTAACAGACTCCATGTAAACCCTAGCCCTCTCCGGTGTCTATATAAACCGGAGAGGTTGGTCCTTAGAAGGCCGATCACAATTACAATCATACCATCATAGGCTAGCTCTTAGGGTTTAGCCTCTATGATCTTGTGGTAGATCTACTCTTGTACTACCCATATCATCAATATTAATCAAGCAGGAAGTAGGGTTTTACCTCCATCGAGAGGGCCCGAACCTAGGTAAACATCTGTGTCCCTTGCTTCCTGTTACCATCAGCCTTGACGCACAGATCGGGACCCCCTACCCGAGATCCACCGGTTTTGACACCGACATTGGTGCTTTCATTGAGAGTTCCTCTGTGTCGTCGATGTCAGGCTCGATGGCTCCTTCAATCATCATCAACGACTTTGTCCGGCGAGACTTTCCTCCCGACAGATCTTCGTGTTGGCGGCCGCCGCTGCGGGCAATTCGCAGCTATTTGGAGCAGATCGACAGCTACGCCCCTGGCGACCAGGTCAGGTTCGGAAACCTGAACTACACGGCGGACATCCGCGGAGACTTGATCTTCGATGTATTTGGGCCTATGCCAGGTGCACCGACAGTCACGTCGAGCATGGCTTAGACCTGCCGTCGGACGAAGTTCGGGGCGTCATCCCCGTACTGTCCCCGGACTTAGATCCGGAGCAGGCTGCGTTGCCTAAGGACGAAGAGATGGACCCCGCCCCCCAGGTCGTACACTCATCGGCGGTGGAGCCGAACACGGGCCTTACCTCTGTGGTGGCCTGTGACTCCGAATCCCTGGATTCGTATCCGGACGTTGGTTCCAGTCCGCACAGTCCCGAGCCCGTCGGGCCAGGATGGGCTCCGGTAATGGAGTTCACCGTTGCGGATATCTTCCACCACTCGCCCTTTGGAGACATGCTTAGCTCATTAAAATCCCTCTCTCTGTCAGGAGGCTCTTGGCCGAAATACGTCCGGCTCGAGTGGGAAGTAGGCGATGAAGGAATTCTTTGCCCACCCACCACCCACTTCATTGCCACAGTCGATGATTTAACTGACGTGACTGACTTTGAGTCCGAAGGCATCGATGGTATGAACGACGATGTAGGAGAACCGCAAGAGCCACCGCTCACTGGTCGGTGGATAACCGCCTATCCCCATGATATACATATGGAGGACACTCCGAAGGAAACCAATGGCGATGAGGCAGCGGAGGATAATACCCCAGGGGGAAAAGCAAAGTATGGGCGTCGTCGGCACCGCTCCGAGCCCCGCCACAGGAATACCGGCCCAGAAGGCGAAAACAATCTGGATGGCGCCGAAGATGAATATAACCCTAGTTGGCATGCCTTCCATAAGGCCGGCCTGACCACTATGGGATACTTGGAGAGGGAAAACTATATGCCCCCTCCGGGGACGAGGCAAGCCTCGGCAATGATGAATTCGGCGTGCCTGAAGATCCAGTGGAACAAGCTCGCTTCGAGCGACGGCTCATGGCCACGGCAAAAATCCTGCAAAGAAAGCAACAGCAGCTCAAGGCTGACCAAGATTCGCTGGTGGACAGATGGACCAAGGTCCTAGCCACTGAAAGATACGAACCTAACCGCCCCGACAAAGGTAACAACCAGCCACCCCAACCTAAGCAGGAGAACTCAAGGCGCATGCCCCGACGTCAACATGCCACTACGGTCCAAAACAACACGAAGGACACAAGAAGAAGCATACTCAAGCCCCGGCGCAACGGTCATAAGCGTCAAGTCAGGAAAGCTGGTGCTAACTTCAGCAACTCCCGGTCCAGTCAACGGACAAAGAAGAGCTCAGACCTATCCGGCCCGAGCCACACACTAGATAAACCAAGCGAAATTCATGGTACTCCCAGAAGGACGGCAAAGCATACCAATAGAGAATGCTGGACCCTCAAAGCAAAGCGGCTGGCCACTATAGAGAGTGAGCCACAACACTTAGTGAGTGAGGTAGTTGACACGGCATGTGAGGCCACTATGACTAACATGACGACATGCCTATCCTCGACGAGTCCATACCTCCAATGGAGATTACGATGGCCATGGTGGACGATGATGCACCCCCACATGGTTCCATCAAGATGAAGATGACCACGACCTGGTCTCCGACACCTCACCTACAACACATGAGCGATGCTCCAAAGGTAACATAGGTGATGGTGCTTCTCTTGTCCCACTAGTGGACTATCTTACCAATGATTGCTTACATGATGTTGACACACCTATTACCATGCTTCATGCTAGTGTGACTTCCTCATGTCATGACTTACCAATTTATGATGAATATGGTGATGAGCATGTTGAGTTGCCTAGTTGTGATGCTATGCTCCAAAGGATATCTTGCGAAAATTCTATCGGTCACGTCATGTTTGACAATCCATTGAACTTGTCATATGCTATGAGTGAGATCTCACGTATTGATTCATTTCAATCTCAACATAGTAACTATGCATGCCCCATTAAAATAAATCCCATTTGCACTTATGGCATAGATGACGAGATGATGATCATTGGCTTTTGTTTTTCATGTGATGATATTGCCATGCTTTCTTTACATGATTTGCGCAATTCATCTACTATACCATGCCATGATCACATAGAACCAAATATGCTTCGTTTTGGATGTTGTCAATATTCTCCATGTGATGTTTCTACAAATGCTCATGAGGAGACCCCCATAGTTTCCTCATACATATTAGGATATTTTGATGCATTCCATACTTTGCATGCTTCCCATAATTGTGTGCACCATATGCATTCCATGAATAACAATGCTCTACATATTTCTCATGATGCATTGCACAATTTGAGTCTCCATTATGCTATACATAATAACAAACCTCTCGTGATGGATGACATGTTTCTATATCACACATCTCATTTATTTGAGCATCAGATATTTGGTGCTAACCAACACAAGCACGTATGCATCATGATGGATGATGTGTACATATACCACGCACACACAATTTTCCCTTTGTCTTTGTTTTGTGTAGGTACTCACGTATACTCTTCAACCTCTCAATCCCAAGAGTTGACGAAACGAGATCTTGAGAGCAACGACGATTTGGAATCCCGTGGACTATCCTTACAACCGTTCCCTTCGCGCAAGGACTACGCACATCTGTTTTACTTGTCTCTCACATGGCTATGGGCTATTTACCACTTGTCACCTTATGCCCATTCTATCCATGTTAACTTTGCATATTATGCTTGCTTGTATGCCTTTGCCATGCAATTGTGACCTTTGCTTGCATTTACCCATGATACACCATTATGCTACTTCTATGTGTATTTGCATGCTTGGTGGAGATCCTTGTTGCGATTACCATGCTTTCCTTGTACCTCATGCTATTGATGATTGTTGTGTTGGGAGATTCATGATGTCCCATTGCTATTTACATATGGCCTCTCGCCAATACAATGATGATACATTATTCATATCTTGCTTTCATGCTTGTGATATGTCATGTGCGTTATACATGCTCACTATTTGCACACATGACATGATTGCTATGATTACTTCTAGTACATTGCATCTTCGCACTACTAGCTTGCTTGACTTGATCACTATGATTGCTTGCTTTGTCGTATCACTCATGTTCCATTCTTACTCGCTTTCTTGGTTTGATGACATATACGCTCATGCCTCTCACATGATATATCTTGATCATTGTATCTTGTGTCCATTAGTTGCCTCTCTCATATCTACTTGTAGTGAGTGCAACCATACTTCGCTTATTGATCTTGGAGATTTTGTGATGTAGGTCGGAACCCTAGATGGCCGATCTTTCATGAAAGGAGCAGATCCCAACGAGGAACAAGAAGAACACGAGGGAAAACACGCGGGGAAACACAAGAGAATCACTCAAACCAACAAGATTCGATTACACTTGTGCTAGATCCACGAGACACAAAGGGATACACAATCCAAACTCAACAAGGGACAATACATAGGGTAACCGGTTCTTCTCCGAGAGGAGGTCTTGATGGGGCCATCCAAGAGGGGGTCTTGACTCCAAGGGGGATCTTCTCCGTAGAGGGGCCGCGGTCTCTCTCAAGGAGTAGATCTGTATGGATGAGTGAGGCTCTATCTCACAAATGAGCTGTCACAACGCTAACCCTAGCTAGGAGGAGGGAGAGGTCTATTTATAGTCGTAGTACAAAAAGGGGCAAAGTGAAAGGGTACATGGGCCTCACCCGCAACTGGACACGGCCAGGGGTCGGACGTCCGTAAAGTAACGGTGGTCTGGAGGTTCGCGAGCGTCCGGACGTCGGGGATCCTCGGATTTCCGTTAATTATGTTCTGTTGAAGTGGCATCGGACGTCCATTGGAGCCCGGTCGTCTGGTCGCCGGTCGTCCGGTCTTCCTCGGACTTCTGCTATTTTCGTTCTGTTGAAGTGGCGCCGGTCGTCCGGGGCCTGGGAGGTGTTGGACGTTCGGTCCTGGGCAGACGTCCGGCCGCTGTAGCATTTGTTGGCCTGGGTTCTTGGGTCTGGACTGGTCGTCCGGTGGCTGTAGCTTCCGTGGCAGCTCTTCTTCTTGTCCTTTGCACTTGGTGTCCTCGCCGTCTTGCCTGTTGGATGTAGATGTGTCGTGGCTTTTCTCCAAGTGTGTCATCACACATAATGTTTCGCTTGAGGTAGCAACCATGTCTCATGTATAGAAAGTGGTAGTTCGGAAAGGAGCAAGTTCACCTTATCTTCGATAGCCTTTGCTCAGGCTCTTGTCATAGGTCCAAATGGTGTCATGGGAGACGTAGGTAGGTCCGTGGGGATGACCTTCGGATGCTCCGCATCATCTCCCCTCCCTTGGGAAAGATCCAACCTTGGATCGAAATCTTCATCACCATGGTAGGGCAAAAGATCTTTGACGTTGAAGATGTCGCTCACGTTGTACTTGTCGCGCGAGAGGTCAATCTTGTAAGTATTGTTGTTGTAGCGTGCTAGCACCTTGAAGGGTCCATCGGCTCGTGGTATAAGTTTGGACTTGCGTTCGTGCGGGAAGCGTTCCTTGGGAAGGTGTAGCCACACAAGGTCTCCAATATTGAATATCATGGGTTGCTTGTTGACGTTGAAATTGGTCGCGAGTCGTTGTACTTGGCGCTCGATGGTGTGCCCTGTATCTTCATGCATCTTCTTGAGATAGTTCACTCGGGGCACTCGCGTCCATGTTGATGCGCTCTTGTATTGGTAGAGGAAGAATGTCCAATGGGGACAACGGGTTGTAGCCATAGACGATCTCGAAGGGGGACTTGCCGGTAGTCTTATGTCTTGCACGGTTGTAGGCGTACTCGGGGATAGGTAGGCACTCCTCCCAATCCTGGATGTTCTTCTTTATCAACACGCGTAGTAGAGTGGAGTGCGTACGGTTCGTCACCTCCGTTTGGCCTTCGATTTGTGGGTGGTATGCTGTGGAGAATAGTAGCTTGATTCCGAGCTTGGCACATAAGGTCTTCCAAAAGCAACTCAAGAACTTGATGTCGCAGTCCGAAACAATCGTCTTTGGCACTCCATGTAGGCGCAAGATTTGTCTACAAAAAAGATTAGCAATATGTGAAGCATCGTCTATCTTGTTGCATGGTATGAAATGTGCCATCTTAGAGAATCGGTCCACAACAACAAACACGGAATCTTTTCCATTTCTAGTTCTAGGCAAACCAATTACAAAATCCATGCTAATATCTTCCCATGGGTGGTATGGCATTGGAAGGGGTGTATATAGACCATGAGATTGAGCTTTAGACTTAACTTTGCGACATGTAGAGCATCGGTTGGTGATGCGGTTGATGTCGTGGTTGTCTGATAGTAGAATGGGGGGTAGGGATGTAGAGGCAAAATCCTAGCTATGGAGGGGTTGTACACGCGAGTTTTACGAGTTTAGGCCCTTCTCGGAGGAAGTAACAGCCCTACGTCTCGGAGCCTGGAGGCGGTCGACTGGATTATACGCGTGTGAGTTACAGGGAGTGCGAACCCTTGTCACTGAGGAGGGGGTGGTTTATATAGAGTTCGCGAGACCCCTCCGGCCCTCAGTTATGCAGGATTTAAAGTAAATTAAGATAGGGCGTTACTGGTAACGCTAAGAATAAAGTGACATAATGACCATTAAAGCTACATAATGACTGACCATTGCAATGCGGAGTGGCTTTAGATCTCCTAGCGGTCGAGTGATAGTCTTCATGGTCGAGTGACTTCAAGTCCGTCGAGTGGAACACTTCATGGTCGATTGAAAGATGATTCTTCTTCGAATGCTTCTGGTAATAAAATGATGTCCTTGGGGAGGGTATCTAGGTCGGGCCTGTGACCCTACCCTAGGTACATGTCTTCGTCATTAGCCCCCGAATGGATCAGGGTTTGAGTGGGGAAGGAGTTGAAAAATACTTCCAACTCATTTTTGGCACTTCGGGTGTGTCTGGTCTTGGATCAACGAACCGAGGTGGTGACGTCAACTTCTTTTTCAGTCGCCTTGATCCATTATTGTTTTTGTCGTGTGAACTTTTAATGGAAGAGCTCCGAGTGCTGATGTGGAGGAGATCTTCCGTCTGACAAGTTGTTCTGCTGTCCGCGGATCTCGCGGAATTCAAATTTCGGGAAGTGCGCGGGGCGGAGGAGGCTGCAGTAATCAGGCTGGATAAGGCAATGCCGCCTGGATTTTCGCGCCGCCTTTTTTGCCACGTATCGCGCGCGCGCGACTATTGCGGGATTTGATAAGATTGCCCGGGCCTACAAGTCAGTCACTCGGAAGTAACCTCATATAACGCGTCGGACCGGGGCTTTTGAATAGTGCACCCTCATTCTTCCTCCTCCTTCTCAGATTTCTCCGTTGCGCCTGCTCTCGCCCCATTGCCGTCGTTCCATTCGAGCTCCGTCTGCGGCGATGGGGAAAGAGAAGACGGTGGCTCTGGAGCGCGCGAAGAAGGTGACGGCGAAGGAGAAGGGGAAGAAGTCCAGCCGGGGCGGATCTTCCTCGAGGTCCGGCCTGCCGCTAGGCTGGATCCAGGGTGACTGGATTCGCTCGGCGATCCGCCAGGACGACATCGACGACCTGGTCGAAGGAGGACTGGTTCCCCACGAATCGGCGCGGCTCCCGGGGAACGAGACCGAGCCGCAACCACGTGAGGGTGAGTGCGTTCTGCTTGCCACTCACGTCGACCGCGGGTTTTCCTTGCCTCCCCACCCTTTCTTTCGAGGCTTCTTGAATTTCTTTGGGGCGCAACTCCACCATTTTACTCCAAACACCATCGTGTACCTTGCTGCCTTCGTGTCTCTGTGTGAAAATTTCTTGGGTTGCCGACCCCACTGGGGCCTTTTCAAGCACATTTTCACATGTCGCTCCTAGTCGGTCAAAAAGGCAAATCCGAGTGACGAGAAGACGCAAGTGATCCAGATGTGTGGGGGTCTTGGGATTCAGATGAGGGACAAAAGTTCCTTTCCAACCATGATTCTTCCCGATTCGGTCCGTGGGTGGCAGTCGACCTGGTTCTACTGCAAAGACCAGCCGACTCCAGGGCAGTGGACTGGACTTCCCCCTTTTTCCATGGCCCGAGTGGCGAAGCCTTCCCCTTTGAAGGTGATCCCGGAGGAGAAGGCACAAGTCAAGGTGCTGGTCGATCGAGTAGTTCAACTTGTCCGTGATGGGGTGACTGGTATGGATTTGTTGGAGGTCTTCCTCCGGCGATGCATCCACCGCTTCAAGCTCGTGACCATCCGATGTGGATGTATTCAGGCACTCATGACACCACTCGGACCCATCCAGAGGAGGTTGACGAAACCACGTTGGAGGGGTGGCTGATGAGTATCACTGGAAACAAAGACAACCCCAGGGGAGCCAGGAGAATTCCTCCCTCGACCAATCTTATGAACCAGACAAGGTCCAATTCTGAACTACCGACTCTAATCTTGATATAATTGTGCAGTTGTTTATGCTTCGCCGACTGACTTTGTTCTGCTTGTTTTCTTCCAGGCCCTTACCGAAATGTACTCGATGCCCAACGGAGAGCAGGAGCAGGATCCGGAGGGGGAGGCAAGCGAAGGTGAAAGTGGCGAGTGGCATTCTGACGGAGAGAGGGACGAGGAGAGCGATGACCCGAGTGACGAAGAAGAGGTCGACTCGCCTCCTCGCAGGGAAAGGCGATCCAAGCTTGGCCAAGATCTGGTGAGCACCTGTGACAAGGCGATCGTTCAGATTGGACAGTCGTCGAAGCGTCCTCGGACGTCCTCTCCGGCACCAACTGAGAAGGCTCCGAAGCAGTCCAAGGTTGTAGTGCAGAAGACTCGGAAGGCGCTGCCGAAAATCAAGATTAATGTTCCTATCGCTTCTGCGTGAGTGTTTTTTTTCGCTTTTACTCGGCGTTCTTATGTTGTTTATCTTTCCTTTTGTTTGATCGAATGACTCTTGAAACTGGCAGTGCCGCTACCTCTGGGACTTCAGCTTACAAAAACGAGGATGAGGAAATGGAAGACGCGGTCACCTCCAATCTGGGTACAATCTTTGTTGTTTTGTCTTTCCTTTGTCGACTGAACTGCGATATATCCAATCGGGCGATGAAATTTTGGCGACTGATCTTTTTACAGATCCCAACGTCATTGACCTCCCCGACGATGATGAGGACGAGCCACAGAGGCCTTTGGGGAGAAGAAACAGGAAAACGTCCGCTGGCAAGACGCCTTAGTCGACGCCGGTGGCGGAACCGGTAGTTCAGGACGCCGGCGATGCCAATCGGACTTCTGTCTCTTTCGCCATACCGATGTCCAGTGCTCAACCTTCTGCGTCAGCTGCACATGCTCCTGTCGATCCACCTTCAGTTTTTGCTACACATCACGTCCCAGAAGACGAAGTGGGTGCTGCCAAAGAAGCCATACGCCAGGCGGGCATTATGATGGAGAAGATGAAGATGGTGCGGGATGCCAGCCAGGCTGCTTATGATGCCAGCTCTGCTCTCCAGAGCAACGTTCAGGTTAGCAGATTGTCGACTGATTCTCTTGACTTGTTCTCTTTAGGATATAGTACCTGAAAACTCTCTTTCCAAGGATCTTTGCATCTGTACACCCACTGGGTGTTTCGATTTTGTCACTGAGCAAATTCGTACTTTGAGCTGAATTCGATGTTGTCGTCGATTGGATTTTTGGACTAGTGGGGGCACGCTGAGTGCACCCACTGGGTGTAGTCCCCGAGACTATGATGGACTACGGGCAGTTGATTGTAGTCTTGAATTTTGATTTTCTTCACTCGGTCCGGTCGGTCATGTCGAGTGGATTTTTGAACTGGTGGGGGCATGCTGAGTGCACCCACTTGGTGTAGTCCCCGAGACCGTGGTCGGATGCTGGCAGTCGACTATGGTCTAAAGACTCTGTTTGTTGCTTTCTCTTTCTCTCTTTTTTTGCACTCGCGTTGGGAAGGCCTTGTCGAGTGTAAACTGAACCAGTGGGGGCACGGTAAGTGCACCCACTGGGTGTAGTCCCCGAGACTACCGTTGGATGTTTGATTCGGCAGTAGTCTTAGAATTTGTTGGTTTTATCCTTTTGCCTCTCCAAAATAACCAATCTTTTCATCAGTCGACTGACCTGTTCTTTGATTGCAGAAATCTTGTGATCTTGGAGCTCGCTTTGCTGACCTGGAAAAACAGCAGATTCAACTCAACCTCGATCTGGAGTTGGCCAAGACAGAACTGCAGAAAGCCAAGGATGATGCCACTGGTAAGAAAGACTCGTCGACTGGTTTGTCTTTGATCTGGATTTCATTCTGCTCTTTCTGAATCAAGCATTATTTCTTTCAGAGAAACTGAACCAGGCTCTGGCGAAAAAGGATCAAGATCTAGCTGCTGCGCAGAAAAAGGCTGATGAGAAAACCGCTCTGGCTGAACAGAAGCTAGCTTCAGTCGGCAAATTGGAAGAGGAAAACGAAAAGATAAAATCTTCTCTGGACGAAGCCAATAAGGAAGTAACTCGCTTGAAGAAGGACAAGGTCAATCTGAACGAGAAGATGGAAGGTATTGCCCGCAGGAGGAACGATCTGGAGAGTTATCTAAGGAGCCTTGCTAAGAAGTTGTTCGTCAAGCTTGAAGGTATATTCCTTGTTCCGACTGGTTTGTCCTTGTCGACTCGGCATACAACTATTGACTCACCCTCGGATTGTGTATGCAGAGTTTTGCCGGGACTTCGAGGAGGAGACAGGGCGAAAGATGAAGCCGCCATGAATGTGCTCCGACTGGAATCCCGCATCGATGGTGTTGTTGACTACCTTGCCCGACTGAAGTTCGCAACGTCGCGGATCAACACAGCACTCTGGTCGAGGGCAACGCTCTAGAATGACCTCGAGTCTCTGATGACTCGGCTTAACGAGATCCCCGGTCGAGTGCAGGAGTGGAAGAAGTCTTTTGCCCGGTGCGGTGCTGATGTGGCTCTGTCTTTGGTTCGCGTCCATTGCAAAGAAGCGCGAGAAGAGAAGCTGACAGCGATCAAGGTCGCCAACACCAAGAGGCATGATTTCCAATCCTTTATGGAAACTTTCATTGCTGCCGCCACTCGGATTGCCGATGGCATTGACCTGGACGAATTCGTCGAGCCTACCAGCCCTCCTCCTGTGGAGTGAACAAACTTTTATGCTCCACCTTAAATTTGCCTCGGGATGCCGAGTGATTTTTGTAATCGTTAAACTCCTTCGGGCTGAATGCCCGAGTACTTTGATCCGTGGTCTTGAACCTTTAGGTTCATCTGAACTTGATTTATCTCAGGATATGCTTGCGATTGCTTTTGGAATTTGTTCTTCATTTGGAATAACCTTTGTGTTTGAGATGCAGCCCTGAAGTGGAGGCTTCAATTGACCTGCGCCTCGTCGTCCTTGCGGTCAGGGATGGAGCGCATGTTGTATTTGTGGCGTAGCTCCGAAGGAGAAGGCTGCAGTCGACCTGCACCTTGTCGTCCTTGCGGATAGGGATGGAGCGCACATTGTACATGTGGCGTAGCTCCAAAGGAGACGGCTGTAGTCGACCTGCACCCCGTCGTCCTTGCGGATAGGGATGGAGCGCACATTGTACTGGTGGCGCAGCTCCGAAGGATAAGGTTGCAGTCGACCTGCACCTTGTCGTCCTTGCGGATAGGGATGGAGCGCACATTGTACTTGTGGCACAGCTCTGAAGGAGAAGGTTGCAGTCGACCTGCACCTCGTCGTCCTTGCGGATAGGGATGGAGCACACATTGTACTTGTGGCGCAGCTCCAAAGGAGAAGGTTGCAGTCGACTTGCACCTCGTCGTCCTTGAGGATAGGGATGGAGCGCACATTGTACTTGTGGTGCAGCTCCGAAGGAGAAGGCTGTAGTCGACCTGCACCTCGCCGTCCTTGCGGATAGGGGTGTGTTTCAAACTTAGGCGAGTACAAGACTGCAGCTAAGCCCCCGAGTGGGAGGGTTTCTCACCACTCGGTAGGATTTTTCACACTTAGGCGAATACTGGACTGCAGTTAAGCCCCCAAGTGGGAGGGTTGCTCACCACTCGGTAGGATTTTTCACACTTAGGCGAGTACTGGACTGCAGCTAAGCCCCCGAGTGGGAGGTTGCTCACAACTCGGTGGGATTTTTAAACTTAGGTAGTCTTGGACTGCAGCTAAGCCCCGATGAGAGGGTTGCTCACCACTCGGTAGGATTTTTAAACTTAGGTAGTCTTGGACTACAGCTAAGCCCCAGTGGGAGGGTTGCTCACCACTCGGTAAGATTTTTAAACTTAGGCGTAGTCTGGGACTGCAGCTAAGCCCCGATTGGGAGGTTGCTCACCACTCGGCAGGATTTTTCACACTTAGGTAGTCTTGGACTGCAGCTAAGCCTTCGAGTGGGAGGGTTGCTCACCACTCGGTAGGATTTTTCACACTTAGGCGAGTAATGGACTGCAGCTAAGCCCCCGAGTGGGAGGGTTGCTCACCACTCCGTAGGATTTTTTGAACTTAGGCAAGTACTGGACTGCAGCTAAGCCTCCGATTGAGAGGCTTGCTCACCACTCGGTAGGATTTTTTGAACTTAGGCGAGTACTGGACTGCAGCTAAGCCCCCGAGTGAGAGGCTTGCTCACCACTCGGCAGGATTTTTTCAAACTTAGGCGAAACGGATTCGCGGCTAAGCCCCCGAGTGAGAGGCTTGCTCACCACTCGGCAGGATTTTTTCAAACTTAGGTGAAACGGATTCGCGGCAAAGCCACCGAGTGAGAGGCTTGCTCACCACTCAGCAGGATATTTTCAAACTTAGGCGAAATAGATTCGCGGCTAAGCCCCCGATTGAGAGGCTTGCTCACCACTCGGCAGGATTGTTTTCAAACTTAGGCGAAACAGATTCGTGGCTAAGCCCCTGAGTGAGAGGCTTGCTCACCACTCGGCAGGATTTTTTCAAACTTAGGCTAAACGGATTCGCGGCTAAGCCCCCGAGTGAGAGGCTTTCTCACCACTCGGTATTATCTTTCAAACTTAGGCGAAACGGATTCGTAGCAAAGTCACCCACTGGGGATTTCAGACACAAACAAAAAGCAACAACAATCGGTTAAGAAGACTGTAAAGCTCTTGTCTTCGATAAACAAACTACAAAAGTATTTCTTATTACATCTCATCCGAATGAGTACTTAAGTATAAAAGGGGCGGAGAAGCTCCGCATTCCAAGCCCGTGGCTCGTCTTTCTTATGCTCGATATTGTAAAGATGATATGCTCCGTTGTGGATAACTCTGGTGACGATGAAGGGGCCTTCCCAAGCAGGGGCGAGCTTGTGTGGTTTCTGCTGGTCCACTCAAAGAACCAAGTCTCCCTTTTGAAAGGCTCGACCCCTCACGTTTCTAGCATGGAATCGACGCAAGTCTTGCTGATAAATGGTCGACCGGATTAAGGCCATCTCCCTTTCCTCCTCTAGGAGATCGACTGCGTCCTGCTGGGCCTGCTTTGCTTCATCTTCAGAGAAAAGCTCGACTCGGGGTGCATTGTGAAGCAAGTCACTCGGTAGAACAGCTTCAGCTCCATAGACCAAGAAGAATGGAGTTCGGCCAGTCGACCGATTGGGAGTTGTCCTCAATCCCCAAAGAACTGATGGAAGTTCATCAACCCAGGCGCCTGCTACGTGCTTGAGATCTCGCATCAGTCAGGGTTTCAGTCCTTTGAGAATCAGGCCATTTGCTCCTTCTGCTTGTCCATTCGACTAGGGATGGGCGACTGAAGCATAGTCGACCCGTGTGCCTTGGGAGGCGCGGAAGGTTCTGAACTCATCAGAATCGAAGTTCGATCCATTGTCAATGATGATGTTGTGTGGAACCCCATATCTGAATGTCAACTCTCTGATGAAGCTGACAGCAGTGCTGGCTTCAAGATTCTTAATAAGCTTGGCTTCAATCCATTTGGTAAACTTCTCGACTGCTACAAGCACATGAATGAAGCCGCTCCTACCAGTTCTCAGTGGTCCAACCATGTCCAATCCCCAAACAGCAAAGGGCCAGATGAGTGGAATGGTCTTCAGGGCTGACGCGGGCTTGTGAGATATATTCGAGTAAAATTGGCAACCTTCACATGTGTCGACTATATCTTTCGCCATTTCATTTGCTCGAGGCCAATAAAATCCAGCTCGGTATGCTTCAGCCACAATGGTCCGAGAGGATGCATGGTGACCACAGGTCCCCGAGTGGATGTCTTTGAGGATCACTCGACCTTCTTCTGGTGTTATGCATTTCTGGCTGACCCCGGTTACGCTTTCTCTGAACAGTTGTCCTCTTATCACAGTATAGGCTTTGGATCGACGGACAATCTGTCGAGCCTCTGCTTCATCCTCTGGGAGTTCCTTCCTAAGGATATATGCAATGTATGACACTGTCCAGTCGGGAGTGATGACCAAAACATCCATGATCAGGTCAACCACGGCTGGGACCTCGACTTCATTCGGATCTGTGGCACTCTTAGGCTGCGGGGGCTCTTCAATGAAAGGATCTTCCTGAACTGACGGTGTGTGAATGTGTACCAAAAACACATTGCTGGGAATGGCTTATCTTTTGGAACCTATCTTTGCCAAATCATCGGCTGCTTGATTTTTGATTCGGGGTATATGATGGAGCTCTAACCCCTCAAACTTATTTTCCAACTTCCTCACCGCATTGCAGTAACCAGTCATGGCTGGGCTTCTGATGTCCCACTCCTTCATCACTTGATTGACTACCAAATTTGAGTCGCCATAGACCATGAGGCGACGGACGCCAAGTGAGATGGCCATACGCAACCCATACAAGAGTGCTTCATATTCTGCTTCGTTATTCGAGGAATCAAAGTGAATCTGGAGGACATATCTGAGCTTGTCTCCTCGGGGGGATACGAGTACCACCCAAGCACCGGAGCCATTCAGCATCTTGGAACCATCAAAGAACATGGTCCAGTGCTCCGAGTGAATTTGATTCGGCAGTTGCTGTTCAATCCACTCGGCGAGGAAATCTGCTATTGCTTGGGACTTGATAGCTTTCTTTGCCTCAAACTTGATATCCAAGGGAATGAGTTCAATCGCCCACTTTGCCACTCGACCAGTTGCATCTCTATTGTGCAGAATCTCTGACAAGGGAGCGTCGCTGACGACTGTAATGGAGTGGTCAGAGAAGTAATGTGCAACCTTCTTCGTGGTCATGTAAATCCCATAAACAAGCTTCTGATAATGAGGATATCTTTGCTTTGATGGAGTCAAAACTTCAGAAACATAATATACTGCGCGCTGAACTTTATAGGCTTTTCCTTCTTCTTCCCGCTCGTAGTAAATCTTGATCTTGACGACTTGTCCGATGGCTGCAATGTAAAGCGATAAAGGCTCTTTGCTGATTGGGGCAACAAGCACCGGCGGGTGGAAAGCAGGGCTTTTAGCTCGCAAATGCTGCATCGACTTCAGAGTCCACTCGAACTTATCGACTTCTTCATCGATCGGTAAAGAGGCAGTGCCTTTTCACCGAGGCGAGAAATGAATCGACTTAGGGCGGCCAAACAACCAGTAAGCTTTTGGACATCATGCACACGCACGGGGCGTTTCATCCGGAGTATGGAACCCACTTTCTCTGGGTTAGCGTCGATCCCTTGTTCGGAAACGAGAAAACCGAGTAATTTTCCGCCTGGAACTCCGAATGTGCACTTTGATGGATTAAGCTTGATATCATACCTTCTGAGGTTGGCAAAGGTTTCAGCAAGGTCAGCCAGTAGGTCGGAACCTTTACGTGACTTGACCACAATGTCATCCATGTACGCTTCCACATTCTGACTGATTTGAGTGAGTAAACACTTCTGAATCATCCGCAAGAATGTGGCTCCAGCGTTCTTCAAGCCAAATGGCATAGTGACATAACATAAGTAGCCAAATGGGGTGATGAAATTTGTTTTTATCTCATCGGGTCCATATAGACGGATCTGATGATACCCGGAATAAACGTCCAAAAAGGACAAACGCTCACACCCCGCAGTCGAGTTGACTATTTGGTCGATGCGAGGGATCTTTCGGGCAGGCCCGATTGATATGCTTGAAATCAATGCACATGCGAAGCGAGTCGTCCTTCTTAGGGACCATGACAACATTAGCTAGCCACTCGGAGTGGTAAATATCTCAGATAAACTCAGCTGCTAGAAGCCGAGCCATTTCTTCACTGATTGCCTTTCTCTTCTGGACGGCGGACCGTCGAAGATGTTCTTTGACTGGTTTCACTTTTGGGTCGACTCGCAAACGATGCTCAGCCAGCCCCTGGGGACACCCGACATGTCAGAAGGTTTCCATGCAAAGATGTCCCAGTTCTCATGGAGGAACTAGATGAGCGCTTCTTCCTGTTTGGAGTCGAGTGTTGTTGAAATGTGAGTCGGGGCAGCATTGGGATCGGTCGGGTGAATATGAATCGGCTTCGTTTCACCGGACGACTGAAATGCTGAATTTGTGGCAGGCTTCTTAGCTCGCAACAAGTCAATCGGATCTGCATTTTTCTGATACTCCTGTAATTCCACTACTGCCATTTGAGCGTCGGTGATCTTTGAGCCCTTCTGGAAGCACTCTTCTGCCTCCTTTCGATTTCCAGTGATAGTGATTACTCCTTTAGGACCAGGCATCTTCAATTTGAGGTACACGTAACATGGTCGAGCTGTAAAACGTGCATAAGCTGGCCTGCCCAGAATAGCATGATAAGCACTCTAGAAATCCACGACTTCAAATGTCAACTTTTCTTTGCGGTAATTCTTGGAATCACCGAAAACCACATCAAATGCGATCTGGCCGAGTGACTCAGTCTTCTTTCCAGGAATAACTCCATGGAAACTCATATTGCTTTCACTAAGTCTGGACATCGGAATGCCCATTCCTTTCAACATCTCCGCATACAGTTTATTCAGGCCACTGCCACCATCCATCCGAACCTTAGTCAACCGAGTGCCTTCGACGACTGGGTCGACCACCAACGCTTGCCTCCCAGGGGTGGCTATGTGTGTTGGGTGATCAGACTGGTCGAATGTAATGGCAGTTTGAGACCATTTCAAATAACTGGGCGTCGCCGCATCGACCATGTTTACTTCTCTATTGATGACTTTCAGTCGACTTTTGCTCTCAACATTAGCAAAAATCATCAGAGTGGAATTGACGTGGGGGTAACCATCGTCACTTTCCTCTTTGTCCTCAACTTTGTCCGACTCTTTTTCCTTTTCTTTGGGTTGTTTCTCTCGGAACTGTTGGATTAGGAGCCGACACTGTCGAGTGGTATGCTTCGGGTAAATGAGATTACCCTCTTCATCTTTCTTTGTGTGAATGTGGCACGGCAAATCCAACACATCATTTCTGTCTTGATCTTTTATTTTCTTGGGGTTCCACGGTCCTTTGGTCCTCTGCCTAAGGTTTCTCCAGGAGCAGCTGGTTCGGCTTTGCGCTTCTGCTTCTGACTGGAGTTTCCTCCTCCGGTTTCATGGGCGACTGTTTTGTGTTTGCCACTTCAGAGCCGATCTTCCTCTTCACCATTGGCATACTTGGTGGCAATCTCCATCATTCGACTCAGAGACATATCTCCGGTCCGACCAAACTTCAAATTCAACTCTCGATATTTGACGCCTTCCTTGAAGGCACAAACTGCTTGGTGATCAGACACATTCTCCACCGTGTGGTGCAACGTGATCCATCTCTGGATATAATCCCTCAAAGTTTCATTTGGCTTCTGCACACAAGATTGCAGCTCAGTTAGCCCTGCTGGTCGTTTGCATGTTCCTTTGAATGTTCTGACAAACACTCGGGCAAGTTCTTCCCAGTTATAAATGCTGTCGGGTGCTAACTGATTTAACCATGCTCTGCCGAGCCCTCCAACATGAGAGGAAGATGCTTCATGGCCACCTCATCATTGCCTCCACCAATCTGCACAGCCACTCGGTAGTCCTCAAGCCAAGTGTCAGGCTTGGACTCACCAGTGAACTTACTGACTCCAGTCGTCAACCTGAAGTTGGGAGGAATCACCACGGCCCTGATGGCTCTGCTGAAGCACTCTGGACCTAAGACATGCACTCTGCTGCTGGTTGAAAAACCTCTATCATGGCCTTCTCTGTGAGCTCTGTTTCTATCGACTAGACCCTGAACGAGAATAGATTTCGCATCAAAGCCCAGTTCCCTAGGGTCGACTGGAATCCTTCGCCCACCACTATGAGGGCACCTGTCATCATGCAGTCGTGGCACGTATGACCCACTCCTTGGGGGAGGCGTGGGCACTCGACGACGATCATCGTGATCGAGTGGGTGATCATACTGCTCTCGGTTTCTATACTGATCTCGCCTGTCTCCACGTCCCTCACGCCTTGGGGGCGATGTTGGGTTGTGAGCCGACTGGAATGTATCTGCAACAACGGATCTGCTATGGATCCTATTCCGCGACTGTGACATGGCTGTATTCTGTTCTCCCGCTGCCCGGAGTAAAGCCCTGATCTGCATCAAACCTCCGCCGCTTTCGACGGGAAGGCTGGATTGACTCTGCTATTCAGGCTGCAGCTGTCAGATTCTGGATCGGAGTTGGATATACCTAGGTTGGAGGCAGAAAAAGTTGTCGTCGACTGGATTCTGGAACTCGCTACCGAGCATGCTTGTCGAGTGCGTGCTGGAGTTTCTCCAGTCATGTGCGCTCAGCCAAGTTGGCCAGGCGCGCGTCCTCCAAGGCCCGGGCCTCGGGGGTTTCTCCAACGATAGGAGTGTGAAGTGCATCCATGTTCCGGTGGCGAAGTTCTTCCCTCTGCTGCGAAGAGAGGGGCTCGGGGAGGTACTCCTCGTGGACACGTGACGGATCACCTCCGCCATCGCCACCGTCGATGTGGGGGAAGCCAGGAGGACTGCAAGGTCCATTGACCATCAGAACTTCCGCTGCGGGGTCACTGCTGTCGTACTCGGATGCCGTCTCTACGGAGCCAGTCGAGCAGGCTGTAGAGAGTTTCGTCGGGCTTGATTGCCGCGACTTGGGGGGTGGCCGACTGGCGAGCCACCGCGTGCCTCACCCACCGCTGAAGCCTCGATCGACCGGAACGCTTGCGCCGGCGGGCAACAGGGAGGGAGGACGCCATAGGAACCGACTGATACTGAGTCGACAGCTGCCGCAGGAGGACGACGCGGACGCACACGCGAAAGTGCGTTGCCCTGCGGACGGGGAGCGCCTCGACGTCGAGTGGAGCCTCTTGGAGCCAAGCGAAGTCGTCGGCGACGAACACGAGCGCGCCGAGACGGATCTCGCAGCCCTCGGCCTTTCCTCCGCCAGAAACCATGATGATGGGGATTAGAAAAATTGCAAATTCTCCAACAAGTCGCTAAGACACCTGCCACACGGTGGGCGCCAACTGTCGTGGTTCTAAATCTGGCAGTAGAATGGGGGGTAGGGATGTAGAGACAAGATCCTAGCTATGGAGGAGTTGTACACGCGAGTTTTACGAGTTCAGGCCCTTCTCGGAGGAAGTAACAGCCCTACATGTCGGAGCCCGGAGGCGGTCGTCTGGATTATACGCGTGTGAGTTACAGGGAGTGCGAACCCTTGTCACTGAGGAGGGGGTGGCTTATATAGAGTTCGCCAGACCCCTCCGGCCCTCAGTTACGCAGGGTTTAAAGTACATTAAGATAGGGCATTACTGGTAACGCTAAGAATAAAGTGACATAATGACCATTAAAGCTACATAATGACCGACCGTTGCAATGCGGAGTGGCTTTAGATCTCCTGGCGGTCGAGTGATAGTCTTCATGGTCGAGTGACTTCAAGTCCGTCGAGTGGAACACTTCATGGTCGATTGAAAGATGATTCTTCTTCGAATGCTTCTGGTGATAAAATGATGTCCTTGGGGACGGTACCTAGGTCGGGCCTGTGACCCTACCCTAGGTACATGTCTTCGTCAGTTGACGTCGCGGAACATCTTGGGCCAAAAATAGTTATTGGCGAGCGTAGCAAATGTCTTGTCGTGTCCAAAGTGTCCCATTAGTCCTCCTCCATGAGATTCCTGCAAAAGCAACAAACGAAGAGAAGACTCGGGAATGCATAGTTTGTTAGCTCTCATAAGATAATCATCTTTTATGTAATAGCGTTCCCAAGATGGATGCGTCAAACACTTGGCACAAGGAATTGCAAAAGTAGGATCATTCACATACAATTCTTTTATGTGCTCCAAGCCTGTGACATTCAATTTAAGTTTAGTAACAAGCATGCATATACGGGAAAGCGCATCCGCCACAGCATTTTCTTTGCCTTTTATGTATTTGATGACATCGGGAAAAGACTCTATAAACTCACTCCACTTAGCATGACGCTTGTTCAACTTAGTTTGACCCTTAAGATACTTAAGCGTTTCATGATCGGTATGAATGATAAATTCATGAGGGCGAAGATAATGTTCCCATTCATGCAAAACCCGCACTAGAGCATAAAGTTCTTTGTCATAGATGGGGTAATTTAGTCGCGCTCTAGAAAGTTTTTCGCAAAAATAAGCAATTGAGCGCTTCTCTTGCGTTAACACACCTGCTATGCCATTACCACTAGCATCGTAATGAATTTCAAAGGGTTTGTCAAAGTTGGTAATGCAAGCACGGGAGTATGAGTAAGCAAATTTTTAAGCTCATTGAAAGCGGTGTCTTGGGATGTTCCCCAAACAAACGGTGCATTTTTCTTACTCAAAGCATGCAATGGTGAAGCAATTGTGCTAAAATCCTTCACGAATCTACGGTAGAAACCGGCTAAACCAAGAAAACTACGCACTTGTTGCAAGTTGGTTGGTTTGGGCCAAGTTTTAATAGCATTGGTCTTAGATTCATCAACATGAACACCCTTAGAAGATACAACAAAACCCAAGAAAACAAGCTTATCAACGCCAAAAAGGCATTTGTCCATGTTAGCATAGAGACGCTCTTTTCGAAGAGTTTGCAACACGGTTCGAAGGTGGGTGACATGCTCTTTAAGAGATTTGCTAAAAACAAGGATATCGTCGAAGTATACCACAACGAACTCACCAATGTAAGGGAGAAACACATAATGCATAAGACGCATGAAAGTACCGGGTGCTTCCGATAAACCCATAGGCATAATTAACCACTCATATAAACCAAACTTTGTTTTGAAAGTGGTTTTCCATTCATCACCCTCTTGTATGTGTATTTGATAGTAACCACTTTTTAGATCAATTTTGGAAAAAATAGTGGCACCGCTAAGTTCATCTAGCATATCATCAAGGCGTGGAAAGGGGTGCCTATAGCGAATGGTGATAGCATTGATAGGTCTACAATCGGAACATATGCGAAAGCTACCGTCTCTTTTTGGCACAAGAATGACCGGTACGGTACAAGGACTCAAACTTTCACGCACATGTCTATGATCGATGAGATGCTTTACTTGCCTTTGTATTTCTTTGGTTTCTTTGGGTTTGACGTGATATAGAGCCTTGTTTGGAAGTGGTGCTCCGGGTATGAGATCGATTCAGTGCTCAATGCCTCGTAGTGGAGGTAGACCCGGAGGTAGCTCGTCGGGGAAAACATCTTCGAATTCCTGCAATAGAGAAGATAACACTAAAGGTAGATTGTGAGAGGTGTTAGCTTTTGGTGCCTGGTCCTTGCACAAAAGGACATAGTGCATAACACTTGATGGGTTCTCACGTTTGGTGGCAAATAGAACTAAGTTTTTCTTGTCGCTCATCGTGGAGGCACTCAATTTTGGCTTGTGGCGCTCACTCTCTTTTGGGTGGTTCGCTCTCTCACTATTCTCTCCATGATGGGTGGATCGGTTGTCGGTGATCATTTGCTTGGAGACATGGGTCGTAGCACATACTCCATCCCTTTCATCTTGAAGCTATAGTGATTTGTACGCCCGTTGTTGATGACACCTCGGTCGAATTGCCATGGCCGTCCAAGAAGGAGATGGCACACGGTCATAGGAACACCATCACACTCCAAAGTGTCTTTGTATGCTCCGATCTTGAAGGAGACTTGTACCCTATGCTCCACTTGGAGAGTGCTGTTATCGCTTAGCCATTGAACTTTGTATGGGTGCGGGTGCTTCGTCTTGACCAATTGGAGCTTGGAAAATAGTTCTTCACTTTCTAGGTTATGGCAACTCCCTCCATCGATGATGACCTTGATGGACCTTCCATTGATGCCGGCCTTGGTGTGGAAGATATGGCATCTTTGGTCTTCATCTTGTTGATGTTGAAGAGTCAAGACCTTGGAGACAACGAGAGCGGGGCTCGAATCTTCGTCACAAAAGACTTGATCATCTTCATCATCGTTCACTTGCCTGTGCATGGCCACTTGCTCAAGGGCTTCCATTTCTCCTTCACTCATAGAGTCATAGGTTCCGTCGTCGTTGAGGATCATGGTGCGCTTGTTTGCACATTCAAAGGACTTGTGGCCTCGTGCGCCGCATGTGAAGCATTTGAAGGAACTCGTCTTGATGGTCTCATCGGTTGGGGTAGATGATGGTGAAGCTCTCGGCTTGACATTGCTTGTAGTAGAAGGATGACTTGAGGTTGCCGAAGTGTTCTTGTAACTTGACTTGTCGCCGTTGCTTGTTGATGGCTTGGTTGAGGTAGAAGGTGTTGGAGTCGTCGAAGCTTGGTTGTTGGAGAAGCCGTAAGACTTGGATGAGAACTTGGCGTATTTGAAGTCATCTTGCACTTGACGCTGCGCTTTGGTAGCTTGATGCACTAGCTCGATGAGGTTCGAGTATGGTTGGAAGTCAGCGATCTTCTTGATAGGATGATTGAGTCCATTCAGGAAACCTGCCATAGTTTGCTCATCATCTTCTGTGACATTGGCTCGTATCATGGCAATCTCCATTTCTTGGTTCAAACCACCAAAAATCTTGCCTGAATATCATGGTTCAAACCACCAAAAA
Organism: Aegilops longissima; assembly: GCA_021605205.1. NCBI lineage: Eukaryota > Viridiplantae > Streptophyta > Magnoliopsida > Poales > Poaceae > Aegilops > Aegilops longissima. The sequence goes on along the minus strand of CM038678.1, from coordinate 330,710,234 downwards.
ATATATTCATTGTATCATCCTCAGATTCTTCTATGTCACAATGATACATATAAGATTTGAACTCTTGGTAGTAAGCACGAACAGTGTTGTTGCCTTGTTTAAATTGTTCAAATTTGCGAAGCAATTCACGATGATGGTAAGGAGGTAAAAATTGTTGTCTCATTACATCGTTCAAATCTGACCAAGTTGTGGGTTGGTTATCAATGTTTTTCTTACAATGCACACTCCACCAAACAGAAGCAAAACCAGGAGATGCTCTAGTGGCAGCTCATACTCGCTCAAGTTCAGAAAAGTCATTGATGTAGGGTGGAACCCTAGATGCCCGATCTTTCATGAAAGGGGCGGATCCGAACAAGAAACACGAGGGGAAACACGAGGGAAAACGAGAGGAAACACTCAAACCAACAAGATGCGATTACACATGATCTAGATCCATGAAACACAAAGGGATACACGATCCAAAGTCAATAAGAGACGATACATAGGTTAACCGGTTCTTCTTCGAGAGGAGGTCTTGATGGGGCCACCCAAGAGGGGGTCTTGAATCCAAGCTGGATCTTCTCTGTAGAGGGGCCGCAGTCTCTCTCGAGGAGCAGATCCGTATGCATGAGCAAATCTCTATCTCACATATGAGCTAAACCAACGCTAACCCTAGCTAGGAGGAGGTGGGGGAGTATATAGTCTAAGGTACGAAGGGGTACATGGGCCTCCACCCAAATGCACTGCACGCAGGCAGGGGAGGCTGGATGTCCGGGCGTCGGGCCGGATGTCTGGGGCTTCACGACAGGCCGGATATCCGGGCTGGCAGGGTCCAACTTCTGTGATGGGGCGCCGGATGTCCAGGCCGGGGCCGGATATCCGGGATTGCGGGATGGGCCGGATGTCCGGGGCTTAGCCGGATATCTGGGCCCTGCAACACTTCGGTTGCTGGGCTGCTGCTGTTGTTGTCATCTTCAGGGGCCGGATGTCCGGCTGCTGTAGCAGCTGGTTGTTCTTCCTTCTCCTTCCTTCGCTCCCGCGCACACTTGGTCTTTGTCCTTGGGTTCTCCATGGTCTCCTCGGGTGTACCTGAGTATGCACAAGGTCCAGGCTTGAAGTAGCATCGATGTCTTATATGCGGAAAGGGACGATTCGGAAAGGAGCGAGTTCACCTTGTGTCCAATGGTGTATGGTTGAGGTCTCGTCGTAGTGTACATGGGGATGATCGTAGGATGCTCCGAATGATCTCCCCTCCCTTGGGAAAGATCCGACCTCGGATCGTAATTCTCATCACCATGGAAAAGGTTGTCGTGGACGGACTTGTAGTTGGACGGAGTTGAAAGCATTGCGCAATCCAAGTACTCCAAGGTGTCTCCAGAGTGATAGACATGCAAAAAGAGCAAAAATAAGCGACACTCAAAAATACAATGGTTAGCGCACACAAAGTGTCCATCAAGTAAGTACGAGTCCGTTCGGCAACATTGTTCGGGACAAAGCGCATGAAGCTTATCAAGATGGTATAGAATGATATGCAAAGCATTCATGGGAGCAAAAGCATTCGTTGTGCACACAATGTGTTGTGAATATGATCAATGCAACCACGGTGCAAAATGATGTCATAGTGAGACGGTTTATCAATAGCATGAATATGACAATGGATGCTCAATATGATTATGTTATCATGCAATTGATGGTAGGCAATGTGATCATGATGTATGAATATGCCATCAAGAAAGATCACAACAAATTTGCTTAGTAAGTGCATAAGCTCATATATCATGGATGACATGGACATGGAAGATGCAACAAGGCAATCATAATGTGAGTCAATCCATGCATAGGGTGCAAACTTGTGGTGAGTATGATATGTCCATCGAGCATGACATGTGGTAGCACAATCAACAAATATGGATGTGGTGGAACAAAAAGTCAAAGGAGTGTTGATGTATCAAAGCTCGATGTCGTGGCATGAGTGGAGTTCTGAAGGTGCATCCAATAAGTCCGAGCGCTCCTCAGCTTGAAGGTCCATAGGGTCGATCTCCAATGTCGGTCCTCCATACAATAGATGTATCATGTATAGAAGAAGAAGGTGACAACAACGAAAGAATGACCCATCCAATATAAATATTTGAGGATGGCTCAAATGGAAGGAGTTCACCTTTATGAGTTTGTCAAAAATGTTGGTGTCGCACTTCATATACGCCTTCACATAACCAATATGTCTCGTGATGGAAATGCCTTGAGAATCCTTCAAAATGAAAGAAAACGACAAACAATCGGAAAAACAAATGAGGTTAGCGGAAATGCAAAACCTATCATTCGTGTGGTAAGATACCCAACAAGTGTATGCATCATGCTGATCATAAGAAAGGGCAAGGGAGCATTTCATAGTATGGAGGCATATGATGCGAGAACAACCAAATACAGTAGGCTCAAGTAAACAAACATGCTTCACAAGTAATATGTCCAAGTCTCCATGATCAATAAGCATAGCAAGTTGGTACTCAATACAAGGTGATATGAGAGATGCAACTAATGGAGACAAGAGACAATGGTCAAGACAAATCAAGAGGGAGGCATGAACATATATGTCATCAACCCAAGAAAGCGAGTAATAATGGAACATGGGTGATGCAACCAAGCAAGCAATCATAGTGATCAAGTCAAGCAAGCTAGTAGTGCGAAGATGCAACATACTAGGAGGAATCATGGTAATCATGGCATGTGTGCAAATAGTGGTCATGAATAATGCACATGACATATCACAAGCATGAAAGCAAGATATGAGCAAAATATCATCAATGTATTGGCGAGAGGCCATATGTAAATAGTGATGGGACATCATGACTCTCCCAACACAACAATCAATAATAGTATGGAGCATGTATAGAACATGGCAATAGCAACAAGTATCTCCACCTAGCATGCAAATACACATAGGAGTATCATAATTGCGAATCATGGGTAGATGCAAGCAAGGGTCACAATTGCATGGCAAAATCATGTAAAGAGGCATAACATGCAAAGTGAACATGGTACCATGGGCATAAAAGTAACAAGTGATATATGGCCCATAGCCGTGTGAGAACCAAGTAGAAGAGATGCGTGTAGTCCTTGCGCGAAGTGAATGGTGGTAAGGATAGTCCACGGGATCCCAAGTCATCATTGCTCTCAAGATCTCGTTTCGTCAACTCTTGGGATTAAGAGGTTGACGAGTATACATGAGTACCTACACAAAACAAAGGCAAAGGGAAACTTGTGTGTGCATGGTATATGTACACATCATCCATCATGATGCGCACGTGCATGTGTTGGTTAGCACAAAATATACAATGCTCAAATAAATGAGATGTGTGATATAGAAACATGTCATCCATCATGATGGGTTTGTTGTTATGTATAGCATAATGGAGACTCAAATTATGTAATTCATCATGAGAAATATGTAGAGAATTGTTATTCATGGAATGCATATGGTGCACACAATTATGGGAATCATGCAAAGTATGGAATGCATCGAAATCTCCTAATATGTATGAGGAAACTATGGGGGTCTCCTCATGATCATTAGTGAAACATCACAAGGAGAATATTGACAACATCCAAAACAAAGCATATTTGGAACAATGTGATCATGGCATGGTATAGTAGATGAATTGTGCAAATCATGTAAAGGAAGCATAGCAATATCACCACATGAAAAACAAAAGCCAATGACCATCATCTCTTCATCTATGCCATAAGTGAAAATGGGATTTATTTTAATGGGGCATGCATAGTTACTATGTTGAGATTGAAATGAAGCAATATGGGAGATCTCACTCATGGCATATGGCAGGTTCAGTGGATTGTCAAACATGAAGTGACCAATAGAATTTTCACATGATATCCTATGGAGCATAGCATCACAACTAGGCAACTCAACATGCTCATCATCATATTCATCATAAATTGGTGAGTCATGACATGGAGAAGTCGTACTAGCATGAAGCATGGGAATAGGTGGATCAACATCATGCAAGCAATCATTGGTGAGATCGTCCACTAGTGGGACAAGAGAAGCACCATCACCTATGTAACCTTTGGAGCATCGCTCATGTGTTGTAGGTGAGGTGTCGAAGATCCACTCGTTGTTATCTTCATCTTGATGGAACCATGTGGGGGTGCATCTTCTTCCACCATGGCCATCGGTTTTGCCATTGGAGGGATGGACTTATCGAGGGTAGGCATGTCGTCATGTAGGAGACCTAGCACCAAAGAAAACACACTCGGAGTAGAGGTTAAGTTATTAGAAATCATAGTGGCCTCACGTGCCCTCTCAACTACCTCACTCACTAAGTGTTGTGGCTCACTCACTCCCTCTTGGATGCTCTCACTCGTATGGTTGGTGGAGTCACTCAAATGGCTATCAACCTCACATAGGATGTGTGGCATGCTCTCATTTGTGGGGCTAGTGGAGGTCACACTCATCCTCTCAAAGGAAATGCACTCGAGGTCACATATGGTGGAGTCACTCATATCACTCATGGTGGGGTGGCTCTCCTCACATGGGAATTGGAGCATCTTGTCATATGTGGGTGTCGGAGAGATGTAGGTGCAAACATCTCCATGCTCAACTCCTATTGCCGCCTTGGTTGAAGGGATAGTCCCATGCTCAACCTCCTCATCCATAACGCCTCCAAATATGAATGCCGTAGGATGTGGCAAAACATCGCTCTCCTCCGAGACCAAAGAGAGGGTCTCATGCGCGATCTCGTAGCTTGACTCGGAGTAGGAGTCCAATATGGGCGTCGTCTTCATGTTGTTGAAGAGGTTCATGCTCGTCGCCATGGTCGAAGGGGATGGCCCTAGCTCGACCTTCTTGTCGCCGTCTTGTTGTAGGAGTTTCGTATGATGTGGCACCTCGTAGCTCGTCTCCATGACCGAAGGGAATTTCCCATGCTCGGCCTTCTTTCTTGAGGGGCTTCCGAAGATGGAAGTATCGCCCTCGCTCTTAGGTGGTCGCCTCGTTGTTGAAGATGTCGATGTAGGCGAACTTGTGGGAAGTAGGCGAAGATGTCGTAGGTGCAAAGGCGAAGATGCCCTGATAGCACTTGGCGAAGATGCCGAAGTCGTGGTGGTAGCCGTAGCTCCGTCTTGGTGGTGCTCGTCTCGCGGTCTTCTCTTTTGCTCATGAAGCTTGGACTTGGCGTGAAGTAGGGCTTGTGAGGACATGTACATTTGCGCATGTGGAGCATCTTCATGATGATGGTGTCGTTGTCGCACTTGAGCTCGTAGTAGATGTCGTTAATCGTCGTCCTGCACATGATGCTTGGAGGTGACTTGCCCTTCATGACGATGTGGATCACGAACGTGATGGTGGTCGCCATGGAGATGTGGACATGGACGAGTTGCGCTTGTATTGCTTGGGTGCTCCGAAGATGGTCGACTTGCTCGCCGTCGCCTTGAGGATGGTGAAGGGGAAGAACGGTTGATCAACAAGGTTCGAATCTCCTCCATCCTTGCATCTTGCTCCTCCTTTTGTGCGGAAGGCTTGCCGTTGATGTAGTCCCTTTTCCTTGCTTCGGAGTGACGAATGTCGATGGAATGGTTCTCAATGCGCTCTCGCAAGGTAGAATGTGTTCCTTGCATTTATTGGTGTAGGCCAAAAATTGACGATTTGGTGATGTAGTTGTTCGCGTCGTCGTTGTTGTCGAAGACCGGAGATGAAATGACTTTCCTGTCCATCACAAGACTCAAGCAAATATGAGTGGGAGAAAGAGAAGAACTATACCAAATGTACCTTGACCGATGTTGAAGATGGATCAATGATCACTCAATAATGTAACAAGGAAATAGCACAATTGGTACAGATCTTGTCAATTTCTCACACCTACACAAGTAAGGCTTATGGTGGAGCTCGATGAGGATAGTGGCACAAAAATTGGATGCAAAATATTAGCAAGAGTCAATAATGTTGAAAGAGATTCACAAATTCGCAAGTGAAACCAATAGCATTATGTGACACACGGAAACACACACACAGATAGATAAATGGGGTCGCGCAACCAAGGAATGAGCACAAAATGTGAAATCCACGGAAAACCCTCGTGTTGCACAACTCTAGAGAGACGCTAGCACAATTGCTCAATAGGCGGATATGGCCCTTGTGCACAACCTATAGGAGACAAAAATGCAACGACTTCTATCCCAATTATGTTATGTATATATGGTTCCCGATGTTCCTCTCAAGATGATCCAAGATGATCTTATATGCAATGTGGTATGATGCTATGGCTATTGCTTACAAGCTCTTTGTTCACTCTCTTTTGCTTAAAAGCTTTATTCTTTTTTTTGTATGGCCACTTTGCGAAATGCACAAACCAAGATAGCAATTGTGTATATGCGGGAACAATCTTGTGACACAAGATATGATATGATGATACCAATATGATATGGTATGTATGCAATGGAAGGTGTAGATCACTAATGCGCACAAGTAATGTTGTCGGCAATACTCAAATGGCTAGTCTCGATAGGCAAGTGACGCAAAATGGGCTAGAGGTTACCAATGCAATTGCAAGGGGAATATACAATGGTGTCGTTGAGGTTACCGTCATTAGGATGATGAATGGCGGTGTTCTTGATGTAGAACCGTTCCTAATTAGCCGAAACACCTTAGGAAACAGAAAAACCGCGAACTCAAAATCTCAAATGTCAATTGTCAAATGGTGGTAGCGAAAAGCGGTGGTGGTTTTGCGGAAGCTCAATGGGATTGCCGAAATGCAATGATGGGTTTTGGAGCACGCAATACGGAAGTGGAGGGTAAGGTGGTGGATTATACACGATGTCGGAGTTGGAAGAACGGTCCCTAAGTAGCCGAAACACCTTAGGAGACACAACTCACAACACAAACAAAATTGGGTTAAGTTGGGGTGGCGGAAGTGTATGGTGGGTAAGCCTATGCGGAAGTTATGGTGGTGGTTGACGAAGAAGCAACCGTCCCTAAGTAGCCTAAACACCTTAGGAGACTCGAATCACAGCTCAAACAACCACAAGTGGTAAGGGGATTAAAATTGGTTAGGTTGTGGAAGTCGGTGGTGGTTATGCGGAAGATATGATGGAAGTCCTAGGCAAAGATGCCAAAGTTCCAAAATTTTGATGGATTCAAATGGTGATGTTAATATTTTTGTGGGATGGGGAATGTCAATAGCTTGAAAACGAGCTAAAGAACGTCAAAATCAGACTCCGGATGAATTAGTTATGGTCAAAACAGTGAAATGGGAAAGGCTGAAGTTACAGGGGCCGGACATCCGCGGCTCGGGCCGGATTTCCGGAACCTGATGTCCAGAACCGTGCGCAAAGATGCGCTCCAGGAGCCGGATGTCCGGGCTCCAAATCAGAGGATGAACTCAAGGAACTCGATTTTGGGGGCGGAAATTGATGATTTCGGGGGCAAAATTGCGGAGATTTCATGGATGGAAAGTGGGGAAACTTGGGGAAAAGATAGATCTACTCAAGACACAACGAATCCACGGATCAAAATCAACAGAACATCATCAAACCAGCAAATCACAAAAAAAAAATTGGGGCTATTTTTTATGGGGATTTTTGAATTTAGGACGAAATCAAGCAAAAGAAGGCTAGAAAACAAAGAGGGGAGGCTCCGAAATCATGATCAACGTGGCTCATGATACCAAGATGATATCATGGGAAAAGCTGGCTCTGATCCAAGATGATGTAGGGTGGAACCCTAGATGCCCGATCTTTCACGAAAGGAGCGGATCCCAACGAGAAACACAAAGAACACGAGGGGAAACACGAGGAAAAACGAGAGGAAACACTCAAACCAACAAGTTGCGATTACACATGTGCTAGATCCACGAAACACAAAGGGATACATGATCCAAAGTTAACAAGGGACGATACATAGGGTAATCGGTTCTTCTCCGAGAGGAGGCCTTGATGGGGCCACCTGAGAGGGGGTCTTGAATCCAAGGTGGATCTTCTTCGTAGAGGGGCTGCAGTCTCTCTCAAGGAGCAGATCCGTATGGATGAGCAAAGCTCTATCTGACATATGAGCTAAACAAATGCTAACCCTAGCTAGGAGGAGGTGGGGGAGTATATATAGTCTAAGGGACGAAGGGGTACATGGGCCTCGGCCCAGATGCGCTGCATCCAGGCAGGGGAGGCCGGATGTCCGAGCGTCGGGCCGGATGTACGGGGCTTTGTGACGGGCGGGATGTCCGGGCTGGCAGGGTCCAGCTTCTGTGATAGGGCGCCAGATGTCCGGGCTTGCGGGATGGGCCGGATGTCCGGGGCTTGGCCGGATGTCCAGCTGCTGTAGCAGCTGGTTGTTCTTCCTTCTCCTTCCTTCGCTCCCGTGCACACTTGGACTTGGTCCTTGGGTTCTCCATGGTCTCCTCGGGTGTTCCTGAGTATGCACAAGGTCCGGGCTTGAAGTAGCATCCATGTCTTATATGCGGAAAGGGACGATTCAGAAAGGAGCGAGTTCACCTTGTGTCCAATGGTGTATGGTCGTGGTCTCGTCATAGTGTACAGGGGGATGATCGTAGGATCCTCCGCATCAGTCATGGTGACTAAAAACTTGTTCTACTTCAAGCTCCCAATCTAGATAAATAGCAGGATTATATCTACCCTCAAATGACAGTAAAGAGATAACCTAACCATGTGCTTGTGTGTGTTGTCCCAACTCTCGTGATGGTGAAGATGTGTCTGTTGTCCAAGAACTTCTATCTCCGTAACCTGTCATGATTAGTAGAAACAATAAACAAAATTTGAGAATAATGTTCCTATAAAATACTAGGATGTGGTTCTAAAGTTCTCACAGTAAAGCAAATGTCAATATCTTACAAGTTCTTACCATGCGGCAGGTGGTGACAGGCAACCAGTGGTGTCAAAATACTCTGAAGCTTGTGTAAAGTGATTGCCAGGGGAACGTACATATACACGGTGTAGAAATATGTGGAGTTGGGTTGGCTATATATGGTAGCAAAAGATGAGCAATAATCAATTAAAATATGCAATGTTGAATAAACGCTCAACGACGGTACTGTGCTGGTCCTAGGCTAGACCAGACAAGAGACGCGAGCCTAGAACACTAATGAGGTCACGGCGTAGAACAACTAGCATCAATGAAGGATACTAAGTAGCTCTGGGCAGCAAGATATAAGTGAAGATCACAACGGCAATAAAGATAATGATGAAAAACAACTGCCAAGCAGGATATACAACAACTCTCTCTCCAACTTTCCTCTTGAAAAGTTTGAGCCAATTTTCTGATAACTTTTTTCAAAGAATGCTACTAACTCAAGCTTTCCAATGCAAAAAGAATAACTCAATTCCGAATTGATATGAGGAGTCAAAGAATTCTAAAACTGGGCTAAAAAACTGGAACAAACTGTATGCGCGAACTTCAGAAGGCAAAAGACCTATTTAGAAGCCGATTTTGAGACGCCAAATATTGAATAAGCTTTTGCAAATATTCAGATGCGTCTTGTCGCTAGGTTTGATTTGAGTACTTATGGAGCCAAAATGGACTATGTATGAAAAAGATATGCCTGTTTTACTGAACACTACGCAAAACAGATTCCAATCCGAATTCAGGTACGAGATTGATTCTAGATAGATCCAAAATTTCTTTTTTCTTTCTCTCACTTTCTTTCTTTTTCTTTCCATCCTTTTTTTCTCTGACATTTTTTTAACTTTTTTCTCTCTTTTTTTGTCTCTTTTTTTCTCTCTGCCTTTTTTTTCTCCCCCTCTTTACAAGACAAACTAGATAAGATGCAGATTGGATCAAGCGAAGATGTGAACGACCTCAACTATGATTATGACAATGAACTATGGGTAGCACGTGGTGGAAATTGATGGATGGTGTGGTGGACAGCGGAAGGGATAACGATGCAGCACGATGTGACTAATGTGAATAGAACTCGAAACTCTAAACGAGCTAGACACTAAGACCAGCAACTCGACACGACGATGCAACCGATAATTCAATAATGCAAACAATAAAAAGAAAATTGCAAAGGCTCAGACTGGCTAGGACAAAGGATGAATAGATCTAACTTTTTTTGTGACTTTTTCTTGGACAATAGGTAAGAAAGTAATCTAATCTAGGGACAACTAGAAATTCTCACCGAGCAACTTCAAAACTGATACCACTTGATAGAGGCGAGGGTATCCCAATCTTTCGATGAGATAATAACTATCGATTTGGTGGAGATGACTTTAACGATCCGACTACAAACATGCACGACGTTGCGCCTTAGCAATCAAAAAACCAACTTCGAGAGGTTATTGACCACGCCGGAGCACGATCAACCTGACCACGAAGGTCTATTCCTGCAAGCAATCAAACAACAAGCAAGAATATGATAAAGCAATCTGAATATTGCGAATGTATATGAAGTATTGATAATAGTGGGGATCCGTAAGTGGTCTTTGTCCGGTCGTTGGACACAAACGAAGTACATGAAGTTGCAAGGGCTAACTTTTAACTAAACAAATCCCAAGGAAAAAGCTACTAGATGGATCTACTTATATAGGAGCAAGGGGTGACGGCAAGGAGGTGAAAGGGTGTCCCAAGGCGGCATAAAACTAACCCTAGGTCGTACAAGGCTCAGGGGCCCAAGTGGAGGTGATGCAACACCTTTGGACTTGTTGTTTGACTCGGATTCTGATGCAGCGTCAGATTGTTTTGTTGATATATCAATGCTCCGGACGAATTTGATGGTGAATCAAATTGGTTTGGAAAGAGCACGAAATCTACTTTCCAACAAAAAAGAATCGCCCAATTCGGTGTCTGTATGAAAAAGTTGTTGGCGTTTTGAGTCAGGTATGTCTATGCATTCCGAATCTGAATCCAGAACGTGAGAGACTTGGACTCTATCTTCTCTTGGCCCAAAAGTGACGTGAGAGGACTTTTTGAACAGAACCTAAACTTCTCCTTTTCCCTTATCTTCATATGTGGATTATACAAATGTCCCATACACCTGCAATTAGACAAAACACAAAAGTGTGTGAAGTATTTTTGTTCTGGATAACATAAATAGATTATTGAATAGGTTGCACTAGAAATCACCTGACAAGTATGCATGTATGAAATATTTTTGGTCGTATCCAACAAATCATGTCCTCATCATGTCTTCTTTAGAATTTGTGCAGATAAACTCTGTTGATGATACGGCATGCAGTATCAATGGATTCAGGCCAGAACTTTCTTAGAGTCTTGTACTCACCCAGTATCGTATGTGCCATCTCAATAGGGTCCTGTTCTTGCGCTCCACAACGCCATTCTGCTGAGGTGTGTATGGAGCACAGAGCTCATGAGTGATGCCCAATGTATCAAGATAAGTGTCGAGGCCAGTGTTCTTGAATTCCGTGCCATTGTCACTCCTGATGTGCTTGATCTTGACACCATAGTTCATCATGGCGCGATTGGCGAATCATCTGAAGACATCCTACACTTCAGTCTTATAGAGAATTATGTGCACCCAGGTTTATCTCGAATAGTCATGAACAATAATGAAGCCATAAAGATGTGCAGTGGTAGTAAGGGTAGAGTAGTGAGTAGGGCCAAATAAGTCCATGTGTAGCAGCTCGAAGGGGCGTGATGTAGTCATGATTGTCTTCGAGGGATGCTTGGCCCTCATCTTCCTGGATTAACCAGCACCACATAGACGATCCTTCTTGAACTTGACGCCAATTATATTCTTCTTCACGAGAGTGTGCAAGTTCCTTATGCCGGCATGTCCTAGCCTTCGATGCCAAAGCCAACACTCTGAAGCTTTTGCTAGAAGACATACGGCAAGTTGTCGTCCTGTGGAGAAATCTACCATATACAGATCACCTCTTCGATAACCTTCGAAGACTAGAGATTTGTCAGATTCCATAAGCACAAGGCAACGATATTTTCCAAATATCACAATCATGTTCAGATCACAAAGGATTGAGACAGACAATAAGTTGTATCCAAGGGAAAACTCTACCTAGGCCCAATACCTAGGTTAACAAGCATCACTTTATCCATGTGTTGATCCTTTGAGATAGCAACTCTACCTAGGCCCAATACCTTGCTTTTACCAATGTCAGCGAACGTGATGTGGCTTTTAGTAGATGGACGTAGGGTTGAATCCATGAGAAAACTTTGATCACCAGTCATGTGGTTAGTGCATCCACTGTCCATTATCCACTCAGTAGCTTTCGGATTCGTACCCTACAGTGCAGTTAGCGGGATAGGCTTCACCAAGAGTATTGTGAAGAACAAACATATAACGAACAAGCATACTATCAACGTTAAGATTCTTGGATGGTAAGATAGGATTCTCATCAAGAAACCCAGGGACGAAATAAATGGTAAGACCATTTTGGCACTTTATCTTGTGTCCCACAAGATGTTTTAGGTCCCCAGCATTGTCTTTAGAAGTTAGTGATTTCCGGCTGGAGACCTTTCCCTACAAGAGAGGTTAATTCTTCTTAACCACCCACATCTTAAGGGGTGGCTTAGAAGCAATAAGTATAAGTGCAACATCTGAGAACTTTGGCTTTGGAGATCTAGCAAATAGTTTTGCAGGAGGTGAATAGTACTCAAAAGAATATGCAGAAAAGTTCTTTGATCTGTGAACATAGCATTTGGATGAAACACGCTCATATTCATGAGTCTGATGATAATTTCCCTCCAAAACATTGGCGTTAGGGTGACCTTGTGAGGTCCTCTGTCTGTATGAAGCCTTTGGGACATATGAAGCCTTTGGTCTTGGGGTTTGTCTTCTTCCCTGGTGGTGTCATGATGACATTCACAGGAAGCTTCTCAAGACAACTTGTAGGTACCCAGATCTTCTTCAGAGGTGGCCCATTCCTGCAGTTAGTACAAATAAACCCGGCAAACACTTCACCATTTTGATTCTTAAATAGCTTATAATTGGAGTCAAATTACTCATCAATGATAATGGGGTTAGAACAAGTGAAGCCAAATAAAGTAGATGGATCTACTGAAGGACCCTTTGCAGCAACCCATGTGGTTTTGGGGTACTGCTCAGGCTTCCAGTATGAACCATCAACATTCGTTTTCCTCTCGAAACCAACACTCTCTTTCCTAGGGTTTCGGTTCAGAATATGTTTCTTGAGGACATCACATAGTGTCTGATGCCCTTTGAGGCTTTTGTACATGCCCGTTTCAAGCAATATCTTCAACCTGGCATTCTCATCAACAATATTAGTGGTATCCTTAGAAGAGGGGTTAGTTACCACACCAGGAGTTGTAGATATTGCAACATCAGAGGTAGTAGAACATTCAGCAATAGAGACAACATTGTCATGCTCAAGGCATTTTAAACATGGTGGCACAAAATATTCCTGAGCAGAACTGATCTGTTGAAGATCTTCATGAGATGCGCTCAGCTTCTCTAGATCTTGCTTCCTTTGAAGATAACCATAGGAAAGCTTCTCATGAGTGGCTGAGAGGGTTTCATGACGACTTTCAAGTTCATCGTACTTAACGCGATGGTTTTTTATTTCTTCGATTAAGGACTGAGTTCGATTCATTTCCTCGTCCAACAGGTCATCGCTTTTGTCTAGCAATTTTTGAATGTGTTCCATAGCAGTTTGTTGTTCAGTTGCAATTTTAGCAAAAGTCGTGTAGCTTGGTTTGGATTAACATTCAGAGTGATCTTCACTGGAGATTTGAAAATAAGAATCTTGTGAGTTTACCTTGTCACCTCGTGCCATGAAGAAGTAGGTCGGAGCAGAGTCGTCCTCATCATCGACTTCAGCGTCGGCGGCGTGACCATTGTCTTAAGTGTTGAAGAAGGACTTGGCGACGAATGCCGAAGCTAGAGCCGGGCTTGCCACACCTGAATCAGACTCCTCCTCAGACTCCACCTCTGCCTCCTTAGAAGCAGACTCCTCCTCTAAATCCTGTCCTTGCCAATGAATGCACGAGCCTTGCCAGATGAGCTCTTCTTATAAGATGAATACTTTGATGAAGAATTTGAAGAAGACTTTGAATATTTATTCTTATTCTTGTCGTCAAAATCATATTCCTTGTTCTTCTTGTTTTTCTTGGCTTCCTTGTCCCATTGAGGACATTGAGATATGTAGTGACCTGGCTTCTTGCATTTATGGCATGTTCTCTTCTTGTAGTCACGTCATCATTCTTGGAACTGGATCTTGAAGACTTTCCGAAGCGATTCTTCTTGGAGAACTTCTGGAACTTTCTCACAAGCATTGCTAGCTCTTTGCCAATATCTTCAAGATCATCAGAACTGCAGTTAGATTCTTCTTCAGATGAGGAAACAACTTTTGCCTTCAAAGCATGCGATCAGCCATAGATATCTCTCTTCTCAGACAGCTGGAACTCATGTGTGTTGAGCCTCTCAAGTATGTCAGACGAATCGAGATCTGTGAAGTCAGGGTGTTCTTGAATCATCAGGGCCAAAGTGTCAAATGAGCTGTCAAGTGATCTCAGTAGCTTCTTCACAATTTCATGCTTGGTGATCTCAGTGGCACCGAGTGCGCAAAGCTCATTTGTGATATCAGTGAGGCGATCGAACGTGAGCTGGACATTCTCATTGTCATTTATCTTGAAGCGGTTGTCTCTCTGAGTTCAGACGCCTTTGTTGACCTTGGACAACCAGTACTAGACTAGCTTCGCAGTTCCAGAGCACTCACACGGCCATACTGTCCTTTGGTCAGATGACAACAGATGATGTTCTTGGTGGTTGAGTCCAGTTGCGTGAACCTCTTGACATCAGGAGCGGTGACACCTTCACCGACCTTAGGAACGCCAGTCTTGACGACATACCAGAAGTTGATGTCAATGGCTTCAAGATGCATGCACATCTTATTCTTCCAGTAGGGGTAATCGGTGCCATCCAAGACGGGGCACGCAACGGACACCTTGATTATCCCTGCAGTCGACATTGCTAAAACTCCAGGTGGTTAACCCGAATCACACAGAACAAGGGAGCACCTTGCTCTGATAACAATTCTAAGTGCTAGTTATCGACTAGAGGGGGGCTGAATAGGCGATTTTTATGGAAGTCTCCAAAACACGAGGTCTTTGAAGATAAACAATCAAATTGAACCTATATGATATTGATAGAGGCAAAGGTGTCCCGTCTTTCGATGAGATGGTGGCTATCATTTTGAAGGAAGTCGACTTTGACGCTCCGACTACGAACGTGCGAGGACGTCGCGCCTTAGCAATTGCTAAACCAACTCCAAGAGGTTATTGACCACGCCGGAGCACGATCAACCTGACCATGAAGGTCTGTTTCCTGAAGGCAAACGAAGAACAAGCAAGAAACTAAGATTGCAATCTGGATATTGCGAATATAAGAGGAAAGCTTTATTGATCAAGGGTTCCATGACGCCTTTGTCTGGTCGTTGAACACAAACGAAGTACGCGAAGTTGCAGCTATGGCGAACTTTAATCTAAACAAAACCCAAAGGCTAAAGGGTGCCCTAAGGGCTGTATATATGGAGGAAGAGGGGGGAATTTCGTGGCCCTTGGGGAAGGGGTCCGAAACCAACCCTATCTCTTGTTTCCCCACACATACAGACTCTAAAAACAGCCTATACTTATGTATTTCGAAATTACATGGGCCTGGCCCAATAATAAGGTGACACAGCACCTAGAATAGCCTTTGGACGAAATTTATGAAGTGGCATCTTGTATATTCCATCCAAGGCTTCATGCACTCATTATGGTGGCTTCAAAGTCCTGAAATCATCACTTGTAACTTTGTTCTTCTTCCCCTTGCGCATGCCATCCTCTCCATGCTTGGTCTTGCTCCAGTTTTCATCCCTCTTATCCATGCCAGGCCCTTCATTTGTAAGCAAAACAAATGTATCCAATTTAGGCAGCAACATATTCGCATGAACATTAGAATCATTACCAAGAAACGAAAGTACCTAAAATTTTAATTGGCATGCGCGAGCTCTAGTAATTGGTCCAGTATATGTAGCAGTAGGGGTTGTGGGTGTAACAATGGTATTGATGTCCTCATCATCCTCCCCTTCTTGAAATGAAGTCGTCCTCGACGGAAGCTCATCTTCCTCACCCAAATAGGGCTTCAAATCTGCAATGTTAAAAGTGGGACTAACCCCAAAACCTGCAGGCAGCTCAAGTTTATATGCATTATCATTTATTTTCTCTAACACCTTAAATGGACCATCAGCACGTGGAATTAGCTTTGATTTGCGCAAATTAGGAAATCTATCCTTACGCAAATGTAACCAAACAAGATCTCCAAGTGCAAAGACAACACGTTTTCTACCCTTATCTCCAGCAAGTTTATATTTAGCATTCATGCGCTCAATGTTTTCCTTAGTTAACTCATGCATTTTTAAGATCAATTCAGCACGTTGTTTAGCATCAAAATTAACCTTCTCCGAAGATGGTAGAGGCAACAAATCAATGGGTGCACGAGGTAGGAAACCATACACAATTTCAAAAGGGCACATCTTAGTAGTAGAATGCAACGAACGATTATAAGAAAATTCAATATGAGGCAAGCATTCTTCCCACATTTTCTTATTATTCTTCAAAACAGCCCTAAGCATAGTAGACAACGTTCTATTGACTACTTCAGTTTGACCATCAGTTTGGGGGTGACAAGTAGTACTAAAAAGTAGTTTAGTCCCCAACTTAGCCCATAAACATCTCCAAAAGTGGCTAAGAAATTTAGTATCACGATCTGAAACAATAGCATTTGGCACACCATGCAAGCGAATAATTTCACGAAAGAACAAATCAGCAACAGCATCGTCGCTTCTATGACATGGTATAAAGTGTGCCATTTTCGAGAATCTATCCATGACAACAAATATGCTATCCCTCCCCTTCTTTATTCGAGGTAAACCTAAAACAAAGTCCATAGATATATCCTCCCAAGGAACACTAGGTACAGGCAAAGGCATATATAAACCATGAGGATTGAGTCGTGACTTAGCTTTTTGACATGTAGTGCAGCGACCAACAAAACGCTCAACATCCCGTCTCATGTTTGGCCAAAATAAATGTGTAGCAAGTATTTGCTCCGTCTTCTTCACGCCAAAGTGTCCCATTTATCCTCCTCCATGCGACTCCTACAATAACAAAAGATGAACAGAGCTAACTGGAATGCATAGCTTGTTAGCACGGAACACAAAGCCATCATTAATAACGAACTTGTTCCATGTTCTTCCTTCTTTACAATTCTGCATTACATCTTTAAAATCAGCATCATGCACATATTGATCTTTGATGGCCTCCAAACCAAATATTTTGAAGTCAAGTTGTGAAAGCATAGTATAGCAACGAGAAAATGCATCAGCAATAACATTTTCTTTACCCTTCTTGTGTTTAATGACATAAGGGAAAGTCTCAATGAATTCAATCCATTTAGCATGTCTACGATTCAGTCTAGCTTGACTTTTAATATGTTTCAAAGATTCATGATCAGAATGTATAACAAATTCTTTGGGCCATAAATAATGTTGCCATGTCTCTAAAGTCCGAACAAGAGCATATAATTCTTTATCATAAGTAGAATAACTCAGACTATGCCCACTCAATTTTTCAGAAAAGTATGCAACAGGTTTGCCATCTTGTAATAACACACCTCCTAATCCAATTCCACTAGCATCACATTCAAGCTCAAAAGTCTTATTAAAATCAAGAAGTTGGAGTAAAGGAGCATGTGTCAACTTATCTTTCAATACCGTGAAGGCTTCTTCCTGTGCGGTACCCTAAACAAAAGGCACATCCTTCTTTGTAAGCTCATTGAGGGGTGCAGCAATGGTGCTAAAATATCTCACAAAACGCCTATAGAAACCAGCGAGTCCAAGAAAACTCCTCACTTGTGTGATCGTTTTGGGCTGCGGCCAACTCTCAATAGCTTCAATCTTGGCTTTATCAACTTCAATTCCCTGTGGAGTAACAACATAGCCAAGAAAAGATACTCGGTCAGTGCAAAAGGTGCACTTCCCAAGGTTACCAAACAAACCTGCATCACGTAGAGCAATAAAAACAACACATAAATGTTCCAATTGTTCTTCCAAAGATTTTCTATAAATCAGTATATCATCAAAATAGACTACCACAAATCGTCCAATGAAAGCACGTAAAACTTCGTTCATTAGTATCATGAAAGTACTAGGTGCATTAGTTAACCCAAAAGGCATGACTAACCACTCATATAAACCAAACTTAGTTTTAAAAGCTGTTTTCCATTCATCTCCCACGAATTTGATGGTATCCACTACTCAAATAAACTTTGGAGAATATTGTAGAGCCACTCAATTCATCAAGCATATCATCTAGCCTAGGAATAGGATGACGATAACGAATAGTAATATTATTAATGCCTCTACAATCAACACACATACGTTGCGTACCATCCTTTTTAGGCATTAGTATAATAGGAACAACACAAGGACTAAGAGATTCACATATATAACCTTTGTCGAGCAGCTCCTGTACTTGACGCATAATCTCCTTCGTCTCCTCTGGATTGGTACGGTATGGTGCACGGTTGGGTAGCGATGCACCGGGAATTAAGTCAATTTGATGCTCAATCCCTCGAATAGGTGGTAATCCCGGTGGCATGTCCTGTGGGAAGACGTCAGTGAACTCCCGCAAAATGTTAGTGACAGCAGGGGGCAAAGAGGAAGGCACGTCCTCGAATGAAAATAATGCCTCTTTGCACACAAAAGCATAGCAAACAGATTTTCTAAAATCTAGCTCATCAATATCAGATTTGGTGGCAAGTAAACATGCACTTTTCAATTTAATTTCAGAAGCAACACTAGACGGTTTATTATTAGGCTTCATTTGTTGCTCAAATTCTTTTGCCACAATCTGATTTTCACTCTTATTTTTCTCCTATTTTGCTTTATTAGCTCTATTAATATCACTTTCAAAATGGAATCAGGAGTCATAGGAAGCAAAATAATATTTTTATCCTTATGAACAAGAGTATACTAATTGTTTCTACCATGGTGTACAGAATTTTTATCAAATTGCCATGGTCTACCAAGTAATAAGGAACATGCTTGCATAGGTACCACATCACAATCAACATAATCAGCATATGTAGAGATACTAAAATGCACACGAACAGTATGTGTCACCTTAACCTTGCCGCTATTGTTGAACCATTGGATCTAGTAAGGATGTGGATGTGATCTTGTGGTGAGAGATAGCTTCTCCACCATCTCCATGCTAGCCAAGTTGTTGCAGCTCCCTCCATCTATGATGACACGAATAGAACGTTCCTTCACAACTCCCTTTGTATGGAACAAATTATGCCTCTTATTTTGCTCAGCTTGTGTAACCTGCACACTCAAAACACGTTGAGCAACCAAACATTCATACCTGTCAGCATCTTCGGGAGCCATGTATTGCGTCTCCTGATCAGAATCATCTCCACCATGTTCTTCACGTGTAATAAGAGCCAAAGTCTCCTCATCATAGTCACTAGCGGACTCATACCCACCATTCTCAGTAGCAATCATCACACGCTGAGATTTGCATTCTCTCGCATAATGACCTCTTCCCTTACAATGACGAAAAATAATATCACTTGTGTGCCCTGTTGATGCCATGGAAGAAGAAGAGCTCTGTGCAGGCCCGGCAGGTGTGCTCTTGGCAGATAGTGGTGGTTGTGCCTGCTTTCTTGTATCACGGTTGGAGGTGGCACCTGATGGAGGTGATGGTGCAATAGAAGTAGAGGATGCACGTGGTGTCCATGATGAAGGTCGACCTGCAGAAAAGTTAGTTCGCGCCAATGCATGTCGATCCTACACTTCACGTTCAGCCTTACAAGCAAGATGGAATAAACGAGTGATATTATTATACTCCTTATACTCTAGAATGGTCTGAATCTCTCTATTTAATCCACCCATAAAATGTGCAAGCATACCTTCATTATCCTCAACAATACCACATCTAATCATGCCAGTTTGTAATTCCTGATAATATTCCTATACATAATTTTTTCCTTGTCTTAACCGCTGCAATTTTTGAAGTAATTCACGTTGATAATATGGTGGAACCCAACGAGTACGCATAACAGTTTTCAAAGCAGCCCAATTAGTTGGAATATTATTCGGATATAATCTGCGATGTTCAGACCACCACACACAAGCAAAACTAGTGAAAGCACAAAGTGCAGCAGCAACACGTCTCTCCTCAGGATATTCTAAACATGTAAAACGTTGTTCAGTTTCTAAGTCCCAAATAAGATATATATATATATATATATATATATATATATATATATATATATATATATATATATATATATATATATATATATATATATATATATATATATATTGCATGTGGACGACCGGTGCTTTGGTGGTTGCACGTAGTTCTAATTTTGATCAACTTCATCCTCGTAATCTCCTGCATAATCATCCTCCTCCTCATCAGCAGCAGGAGTCACAGAAGTATCAACAGCAGCACCAACAGTTTGGCCAGGCTCAAGAGGGACACGGCTCGCTCGGCGGAGGGCTGTTTCGCGACGTGGAGGTAGTCGTTGTTCTTGTTGTTGTTGTTGTGGCAGAGGTGCGGCAGGTGCAGCCGGTGGTGGTTGTGGAAGACGCGCACACACTTCATTAAATTTTTTATTGAGCTTTGTTTCAAACGTCTTCTCAAAGCCAGTTATCTTATCCATGGCCTCTTCAAAATTGTTCAGCACATCTTGCACCTGTTCAGTCATCATTTGCTGAAATTTATCATGCAACTCCTTATTTGTCATGTTCTCCCAGTCAGTCCTGTCGGCTTGTGATCCCGCCATGGTTAGCAGCAATAGAAACACACAAGAATATGATCCTACAGACTACTAACAAGTGGTGGTGGTGGGTGTCACAAATCCGTCAAGCAAATCTCAAATTCTTGCCAGTTCTTACCAAGCAGCAGGTGGTGATTGGCAACCGTTGTAGTCAAAACTCTCAAAGCTTTGATAGAGCGATTACCAGGGAGAGTCAAACACACGGCATAGATGTATGTGGAGCTGGGAAGGCTTATAATATGGTAGCAAAAAGGGTCAGCAATAATCAATTCAGAGATGCAACGTTGAATAAACGCTCAACGACGGTACTGTGCTGGTCCTAGGCTAGACCGTACTAGAGACGCGAGCCTAGAACACGAACAAAATCACGGCGCTGCATGTAAACATGGGAAAAGCACACTTTGGAATTTTTGTCGCTCTGTTTTTTTTTTGCACTCTTTTTTTGCGAAAAATCACTATAATGGCGAGTGTCTCAAAACTCTTCCCAGGTCAAAATGACAGGATGGGCACAGAATTTTTTGACTATTGTTTTTCTTTTCAGGGCAGCGACGACGAAAAAGTGCGACAAAAAATCACTATGATGGCACGTGGCTCAAAAGACTTGGAAAAGCCTAAAAATAGGATAGGGAAAAATATTTTTGGTCGCCGAAATATTTTTTTTCCGAAACCTACTCAGGCAAGGAAACACGAAACGGAAAATAAAAGTATCTCGAAAACAAGCCTAATATGGAAAGGACTCGGATTGGTGGTGGACAGGTAGATGTATATGTGGACTTGGATGGGTGGTAGACAGGAGGATGTATATGTGGACTCGGATTGGTGGTGGACAGGGGATATGTGACTCGGATTGGTTGTATATGTGGATCAGATTGGTGGTGGACATGCGGATGTATATGGCAGCGTTAAGGAATAAGTTGGTGGTGGTGGTGGTATATGGAAGGAGTGATGACGATGGTGTGGCGACGACGTGACAACTTGTGAACAGAACTCGAAACTCTAAGGGAAACTAGACGCTAAGACCAGCAACTTGACACGATGATGCAACCACAAATTCAACAAAGCTACTGAAAAGACTATGCAAAGGCTCAGACTGGTTCGGATATGATGAACTAACCCTAATTTTTTTGTGGATTTTTCGTGGACTGTAGTTATGAAGAATAGACTCGATCTAAACTACGAAAAACTGTAAAATCTCACCGAGCAACCTATAATTCTGATACCACTTGTTAGAGGCAAAGGTGTCACGTCTTTCGATGAGATAGTGGCTATCGTTTTGGAGGAAGTCGACTTTGATGATCCGACTACGAACGTGCGAGGACGTCGCGCCTTAGCAATGGCTAAACCAACTCTGAGAGATTATTGACCACGCCGGAGCACGATCAACCTGACCACGAAGGTCTGTTTCCTGCAGGCAAACGAAGAACAAACAAGAAACTAAGATTCCAATCTGGATATTGCGAATATAAGAGGAAAGCTTTATTGATCAAGGTGGGGTTCTGTGACGCCTTTGTCTGGTCGTTGAACACAAACGAAGTACGCGAAGTTGCAGCTACGGCGAACTTTAATCTAAACAAAACCCAAAGTCTAAATGGTGCCCTAAGGGTTGTATATATGGAGGAAGAGGGGGGGAATTTCGTGGCCCTTGGGGAAGGGGTCCGAAACCAACCCTATATCTTGTTTCTCCACACATACGGACTCTAAAGACAACCTATACTTATGTATTTCAAAATTACATGGGCCTGGCCCAATAATAAGGTGACACAGCACCTAGAATAGCCTTTGGATGAAATTTATGAAGTGGCATCTTGTATATTTCGTCCAAGGCCTCATGCACTCATTATGGTGGCTTCAAAGTCCTGAAATCATCACTTGTAACTCCGTTCTTGTTCCCCTTGCGCATGCCATCCTCTCCATGCTTGGTCTTGCTCCAGTGTTCATCCCTCTTATCCATGCAAGGCCCTTCATTTGTAAGCAAAACAAATGTATCCAATTTAGGCAGCATCATATTCTCATGAACATTAGAATCATTACCAAGAAATAAAAGTACCTGAAAATTTAATTGGCGTGCGTGAGCTCTAGTAATTGGTCCAGTATATGTAGCAGTAGGGGCTGTGGGTGTAACAATGGTATTGATGTCCTCGTCAGATATGCAGTGGAAAATAAACTACTCTAGAAAGACCATAGTCAAGTAAGCATAGTAATGAAAGCACGAAGAATAATAGCAGCTAGGTAGTACAAACCGGAATGGAAGACAAAATGAAGTCAAACAAATCAGTCAAGCAAGCAATGACTTCACGAAGACAAACTAAAATGTAAAGGAGGTGGGGGGTAGAACCAGTAGCTTGGTGAAGACAAGGATTTGGTAGACCAGTTCCAGTTGCTGTGGCAACTATATATATGATTAGGGAGGCTGAGATTGAACTCAGAAGACCATGTCTTCACCTTATTCCCCTTGAGCTAAGGACACCCAGTCCTCACCCAATCACTCTGGTAAGTCTACAAGGTAGACTTCCAAACCTTCACAGACTCCTTTCACCGGCGATCCACAATGACTCTTGGATCCTCAGAACATGACGCCTAACCGGCTGGAGGATACATAGTCCTCAAGTGTAACAAGTCTTCAGGTCACACAGATAGAAAGACTTGAATGATGCCTAACACTCTTTGGCTCTGGGTGTTTTGGGCTTTGTCCTCACAAGGACCGCTCTCTCAAAGGCTTCAGAGGTGGGTTGCTCTCAAACGTCAAAGTCATGCACTAACTCTAAGCAGCCCCAAATTTATGGTGTAGGGGGTGGGCTATTTACACCCATGAGGCAACCCAACATGATATGCCCAAAATGACCCTGGGTCACTAAGGAACCGACACATGTCCAACGGTCGAATTTCAAACACACGCAGCAGCTTGGCTTGGGCTACAAGCAAGGCTGACTCATCCAACTCTGGATAAGATTTGCTCTCATTATCTTCACTCGAAGACATAGGATTTGGGTTGAGCATCATGTCAGTCTTCTGACTTTGTTCACTTGCACCCCACTTAACAGTTCGGTGCTTCCTATGACTCAATAAAGAAGAAAAGGAAACTACAAAAGAAACTATGTCTTCGCACTCCATAGTCTTCAAGTGAATGTCTTCACACATCATTATCTTCAAGTGAATGTTTTCATGAACCACCATTGTCTTCAATGTCTTCATACATTTTTAGGGGTCATCTCTGGTAGGTAAACCGAAGCAAAGACGGACTACTACCTGTGTTATGCTGCAATTCTCACAAACACATTAGTCACTCAATCACGTTTGTCCTCAATACTCCAAACCCAACTAGGTGTGCCACTAGATGCACTTATAGCTTACGGTGGCGGAACTTTTGATCTAGGGTTCTTTTCGGAGGTTTCTACATTTATAAGAATTTTTGTCATCGGAAACAAGTCAAGGAGGTTCCCAAGGTGCCCACAAGCCCTCAAGGCGCGCCCCCTGGCTTGTGGACTCCTCAGGACTCTTCTGGTCCAACTCCGGTGCTTCGGTGGTCTCTTTTGGTCCATAAAAACCACCGTAAATTTTTAGCCCATTCCGAGAACTTTTATTTTTGCACAAAAAACGACACCACGGTAGTTCTGCTGAAAACAACGTCAGTCCGGGTTAGTTCTAATCAAATGATACCAAAACCATATAAAATTGTTGCAAACATGGCATGAATACTTCATCAATTATAGATACGTTGGAGACATATCAGCATCCCCAATCTTAATTCCTGCTCGTCCTCGAGTAGGTAAATGATAAAAGAAACAATTTATGAAGTGTTAATGCTACCTAACATATTTATCAATGTAATCTTCTTTATTGTGGCAAGACAATTCAGATCCATAAGATTCGAAACAAATGTTTAATATTGACATAAAAACAATAATACTTAAATCATACTAATAAAGCAATCATGTCTTCCCAAAATATCTTGGCCAAGGAAAGTTATCCCTACAAAATCATATAGTCTAGCTATGCTCCATCTTCATCACACAAAGTATTTTATCATGCACAACCCCAATGACAAGCCAAGCAATTGTTTCATACTTTTGATGTTCTCAAACTTTTTCAACTTTCACGCAATACATGAGTGTGAGCCACGGATATAGCACTATATGTGGAATAGAATATGGTGGTTGTGGAGAAGACAAAAAGAAGGAGATAGTGCCACATCAACTAGGCGTATTAACGAGCTATGGAGATGCCCATCAATAGATATCAATGTGACTGAGTAGGGATTGCCATGCAATGGATGCACTAGAGCTATAAGTGTATGAAAGCTCAAAAAAGAAATTAAGTGGGTGTGCATCCAACTTGCTTGCTCATGAAGACCTAGGGCAATTTGAGGAAGCCCGTCATTGGAATATACAAGCCAAGTTCTATAATGAAAAAATCCCACTCGTATATGAAAGTGACAAAATAGGAGACTCTCTATCATGAAGATCATGGTGCTACTTTGAAGCAAAAGTGTGGAAAAGATAGTAACATTGCCCCTTCTCTCTTTTTCTCTCATTTTTTCTCTCTTTTTTTGTTTGGGCTTCTTTGTCCTCTTTTTTTTATTTGGACTTCTTTGGCCTCTTTTAGTTTATATTTTTTTGAAGTCTGGAGTCTCATCCCAACTTGTGAGGGAATCATAGCTTCCATCATCCTTTCCTCACATGGGACAGTGCTCTAATAATGATAATCATCACACTTGTATTTACTTACAACACAAGAATTACAACTCGATACTAGAACAAAGTATGACTCTATATGAATGCCTCCGGCGGTGTACCAGGATGTGCAATGATCAAGAGTGACATGTATAAAAAATATGAACGGTGACCAAGCCACAAATACTATGCCAACTATATGATCATGCAAAGCAATATGATAATGATGGTATGTGTCATAATAAATGGAATGGTGGAAGTTGCATGGCAATAGATCTCGGAATGGGTATGGATATGCCATAATAGGTAGGTATGGTGGCTGTTTTGTGGAAGGTATATGGTGGGTTTAATGCACCGGCGAAAATTGTGTGGTACAAGAGAGGCTAGCAATGGTGGAAGGGTGAGAGTGTGTATAATCCATGGGCTCAACATTAGTCATATAGAACTCACATACTTATTGCAAAAATTTATTAGCCATCGAAACAAAGTACTACACACATGCTCCTAGGGGGGTTGATTGGTACGAAAAGACAATTGCTCATCCCCGACCGCCACTCATAAGGAAGACAATCAAAAAATAAATCATGCTCCGACTTCATCACATAACGGTTCACCATAAGTGCATGCTACGGGAATCACAAACTTTAACACAAGTATTTCTACCAATCCACAATTACTCACTAGCATGACTATAATATCACCATTTTATATCTCAAAACGAATGCAAGCAATCAAACTTCTCATATTATTCAATTCTTATATGAAAGTTTTTATTATATCCATCTTGGATGCCCATCATATTAGGACTAAATTTCATAACACATGCATGTTACCATTACTATTTATAAGACTCTCAAAAAGATATAAGTGAAGCACGAGAGTAAATGACCAACTACTCCAGAAGGTATGAGTGAAGATCAATGAGTGGTTGAATAATTATGTAGCTATGTCAATACTCTCTCTCATTTAACAATTTCAGATCTTAAGTATTTTATTCAAACAGCAAGCAAAACAAAATAAAATGACAATCCAAGGATAGCACATATCATGTGAACGGCTAGCAGTAGCGCTGGTTTTTGGGCTAGCAGTAGCGTGGGAGACCACGCTACTGCTATGGCGCTACAGCTAAAGGGTAGCAGTAGCATTGGTTTAGCCGTGCTACTGCTATACCTACTTAGCAGTAGCGCTTCTTGCAGAAAGCGCTCCTAGTAGTTACTAGTAGCGCGCTCCTCTACCCACGCTACTACTATTATTACGTATTCTATTTTTTATGATGTATTCATACACCATTATACATGTTTTCATACAGTAGCAATTTAGAGATTGTTTTTACATCATAATGAGTTATTACATCATTGGGTGAAAGAACCGCAGATTAGTTTCAAGTGGATGGATCCTAAGTGACCAAGTCATGGATTAGCATGCTAATCCATGACTTGGTCACTTCGGATCCATCCAATTGAAACTAATCCACGGTTCTTTCACCCCATGATATAATAACTCATCATCATCACCATCATCATCATATCATTAACAACTTATCATCGTAATATATCATTGTCATATAACAACTCATGATCATCATTTTCGTCCATGAGACATCATATAACAACTTGGTCACTGGTCATAGTCACAATTCCTCCTCCTCCTCCTCCTCATCATCAACTCTAACACATTGTAGCACATAATAACAACTTCTCATCATCATCATAGTCATAATCAAAACTAACTAATTGTTCTTAATACCTACGACCTACTCCTCTCTCCTAGGTAAAATACCATAAAAGAGATAAACTGGTCCATCTCCATAACGGAGAATGGAGATAAACATATCTCCAACTTGTGGCTTGTGCACATTCATGTTGTCTCTAATTAGTTGTGTGTGTGCATTCATCACTTTGCTCCATTCATTGATTTTGAGCCTTCCATCATTTGAAGAAATCGAGTATGTAGTATGGTAAGCCTTCGAAGGAGTTGGTCGTAAGCTAACCATATGCATATAACCTTCGGTAAACAGCATGTAAGGCACAACCTCCTTCGGGAGCCACTGTTGAAAACGTAATAGTAACATATATAGTTAGCAATGTAGTTTATATACTTAAGAAGAATGTATGTATGGAATAAAGTTACCATCATTAACAAAATCTTACCAAGTTTCTGGCAATGAAGTTACCATCATGCAATTTATGGACTAGTGGCATGTATCTAGTAAAATTTGGGAGGATAAAGTGATTGGTTTTAAAGGCATCAACATCCTCTATGAATGAGACAAGATAACCTTTCTCCTCACAATTAAGCTCCGAGTCATAGCTGTAATTTGTCCTGTCTACAGCCTTTTGAGTATTTTTGGAAGATAACAAATAAGCTGACAATTATAAATAAAGATGTTTAGTACCGATGAAACCAAATATTTTTCAATTAACAATATAAATTACTTACCTTAATAAATTAGTATGACAAACTCACATTTAGGCAAAACTGGGGGCAATCCACATCCACCCAGATGTTGATATCATTATCATCATCATCATCATCATCATCATCTTCGGGAGGAATACCAAATGTTATTTGCGTACCTTTGTCAAATCCATATGCCTTGCAGAGAGCTTCCCAATTAGAGAACCCGAAATGGGAGTGATTGACCGCATTGTACAGCTTAACCTGAAACGCATAACCATGTTTGTTCTTAAGTAAGCCCTCCTCATCTCCATATTCTCAAAGTCTTTGAAACTGGGCTTCTGCAATACATATGGTCTTGCATGGCATGGTATGTACTAATCGAATTGAAAAAATCAAGAAATTACACGTTGAACAAAAGAAGAACAAGTGATGATATTAATTACGATGAAATGCTTGTCGTTGCATACCGTACAAACATCAAAGGTCTCGTCCAGCTTCACGGTGAAAAACCTGTCATTTTGCAGGTGAGGAAACCTGTCGCACAAACCTCGGTCATCATAGCATTAATGGTAATCTAGGATCCTATCGTCATCAGACATCTATTGTGTTCATAATTGAAAGATTAAACTTCTGAATATTCATCACGGGTTGACTTTCGGTCTGTCGAGTCTTCCTTAAAACTCTCATCTCAGGTGGTGTATATGGTGGGCACTCCCTCTCTGATATATTCGACCGTCGGTGATGGTCGCTCCTCCCTTCGTCCTCGAGTGCATTACACCAAATTTTGTAGCACATGGGAACGAAGAACAAGCGACCCCCACGACAATAGTCGGGATTCCTCATCTTTGATATATTCGGCCGTCAGTGATGGTCGCTCTTCTCTTCCTGCCCGTGCATTACCAAAAGGTCTATCATGAGAAAGAAGAGTAAGAGCGACCCCCACGACAATAGTCAGCATTCTTCTTCTCTCATATCTGGTGGACACTCCCTCACTGTTTTTTGACTATCATGTATGGAGTCCCAACAGACTTAAAGTCAACCCAAAATTTCGTTTAATGCTCTTTCTGGCAAATCCAAGGCACTTGATATTTCCTACATTCTAGCACAAGCCATGCTAAAATTCACGAAAAAATCCAGCATGACCTTTGCTAAAAAGGACATATATCGAGCGCTTGAAATTTGCCGGAATGGAAATTAATCAACACTCAAGCAAAACATAGGCCACTCTGAGACGTTCGCTGCTACTCTACTACATCTACTACTCTACTATATCTATCAAAACATCTACATCATCATCAACATGGGGATTTGGATGGTCTCACCTCGAGGTCGGAGGGCGTCGGTGACGGGGACGATGACGGGGATGATGGAGGGCTCCTTGATTTCTGCAAAAACACTACAAGATATCAACTAAGCATAAACACATGAGCATACAAACTTGGTGCTCAGTCGCACTTACTAAAAAAATCTACTCCATTCAAACAACTACATTTACTAAAAAATCTACTCTATTCAAACACCCACATTTACTAAAAATCTACTCTATTCAAACACCTACATTGAAAATATTCATTTCAAAAGACCTACATTTACTAATTTTCTTATCTATCCAAATGAACTACATTTACTAAAATATATACTCTATTCAAAAGACCTACATTGAAAGAATCTACATTCTATAGTATTAAAAACATTAAAAACTACATAATGCAAGAACAGAGTGATGAGAGACGAGGGAGGGAGGAGGGAGCAGGGTGTGGGAGGAGGGAGGAGGAGGAGGGAGGAGAGATGAGGGAGAGAGGAGGGAGCAGGGGGTGGGAGGAGGGAGGAAGGAGGAGAGAGGAGGAGGGAGGGGTGGAAGGATGATTGGCGGATGAGGGCTTGGCTGGAGGAGGAGGAGAGGAGGGAGGAGGGCGTGGCCGGAGAAGGAGGAAGGAGGGCATACCGAGGAAGCAGGAAATTTGGTGGCAACGTCAATGCGGCGGCGGCGCGCGGAGGTAGAGTGAGGCAGGGTGGAGTGAGGGGACAAAGAAGAAGGTCGAGCGCGGGGGAAGGAACTAGGGATAAGGCACGCATAGCAGTAGCGCTGGCCCAGGAAGGGCGCTACTGCTAAGCCTAATAGTAGTAGCGCTTTTCCTCGGAAACACGCTACTACTAAGGCTAAGCATGTAAAAAAAGCATCAAAAATACATTGGTCATCAATGGTCTTTTTGTGTAGAATCAAGATTGTCAGTATGATTCCTCACCGGATTAGGAACATGTTGCGGCCACAAATCCTGCACATAGAGTTCAATGAACACCAAGTGGTTATGATAGTTTGAGAAGTAACATATTTAAGGTGGTAAACACCCTGTTCACGGAGCGAGGTGGGACTAAACTTAGTTCCAAGGAGGGGACTAAACATAGCAGCAGCGTGGGTTGGCGCAACGCGCTACTGGTAAGTACAATAGTAGTAGCGCGGTTACCAAAACGGCGCTACTACTATACCTAGTCTGGAGGCAACGCCGTGACAATTTTTGTAGTACCGCTCTTTCCTCCTAACATGCTACTTGTTGGGGATATGACTATTGGGTATGACCCGCCCAGGAGGGGCCGGGTTATACCAATGGCGGTTCATCAAGACAAGGCCCGTGAAGATGTTGAAGATGGCGGTTCATGAAGCAGACTTGCTAAGGGCCCAAATCCCAAAGGTGGTTTAAGGCCCATAGGTGTAAACTGCCATATGTGTATGACTTGTATTGTAAGGCAATAGTTAGTCACCGAGCCGGACACGTTGTGTATGAGCCGATCGGGACTTCTTGAGCCGCGGGACGTCAACCTGTGTATATAAAGGGACGACCCGGCGGCAGCTTAGGGCAAGAGATAACAGATCGAAAGCTAGGTCAAGCGTATTCACTCCCTAGTAATTGAAACGTAAGCAATACCACCTCAAACTGGATTAGGCCTTTACCTTCACCGCAAGGGGCCGAACCATTAAAAAACTCCTTGTGCCCTTTGTCCCGTTTAACCCCTTTAAGCTAACCTCGTCGCGATGGCTCCAGACTAAGTCCTTCTGCTGGGACATCTGCCGTGACAATTCCACGACAGTTGGCGCCCACCGTGGGGCCAGCGCACGGTGGTTTTGAGTTCTGACAGGGCAGCTTCGAAGGGATCAAGGGATACACTATGGGCCGGATGACCAAGAGTCGTCGGCTCTACATTGACGACATAGGCTGGGGCCCCGAGGCCGGCTCAATTGAGTATGGGTACCGGGTCCCGTTCGGCGGAGTCCACATCTTCATCGTCAAGATCGGCGAGCCGGACCCTGAGCCGGACATCTGCACCGACATCATCGAGACGGCTCAGCGTGCACGACCCGCCCAAGTTCAGCCTGTCGTGAATCTCTCATTCGTTGGGTTCATCCATGGGGCGGAATTTGAGGATAGATCCATGTCTGGCGGTGAGACAGTCATTTATTCTGATGGTGAATCGTCCACCGGCAAGACGGAGTCTTTGTATCAACTGCAAGACGGCCGGCTTGGGGGCTATTCCGATGGCAATAGTATTCCGGACTCCTATGAGCCACCGAATAGGGTTGCGATTTTCATGGCCGGTACACACCCAGGACAGAATTCTACGACTGCAGCAGCAATGATTTTCGGGTCAGTGACGGCAAAGGCGCCGGGGCAGAAGGCCCTGTGTCCCCGCTGGCTCAGGTCTTGTCCGACTTGTTGGACACTCTGACAACATTGTTAACAGCGGAGGTTAACCCGGCAAATCAAGCTCAGCATAACGCAGAGGTTGCAAAATTGCGTGACGAGATAGCACAGGCCAAGGAGGAGCTGAAAGCAGAAAACGCCAGGATGGCCACGGAGCGGTCTTCTCTGGATGCTCAGGTGCAACGAATTTTGGCAGAGTCCTTCCGGTTTACATTGGATTAGAATGCTTCAAATGAGGTTATGAGCAGGAGACACCGGAGTCATCTACCCCGGTTTATGAGCCGAGGAGCCTCTTCAACACACCTGGAGCAGGGACCAGTGACCCGCCGGTAGTAAACCGGACGGCTGAGGCGCTTGGGGGTGGAGTGCCGGTTCATCCACGTGTGATAGGTTCTCCACGTATGAATAATACCTCGCCTCGGCATGTTTTGACGCCACCGGGTCATTATTCCAACCCTTTGGACAATATGATTGCTGCAGCAACACGATTGGCGGCTCTGTCGGTCGAGGGTGAGTCTCTGACGGCGGTTGAAACACGGAGGGCCAAAGAACTTCTTCAGACGGCATTGGAGCAGTAGGCGGCTTATACTTATAGTCATGAGTGGATTCACTCAACCCCTCGCCCATGCCGGAGTTATAGCAGGCACATCGACTCACCAGCGGTTTCAAGTACTGAACAGCGCCGTAACTAGCCCCGTGGACATGACCCGGCACGTGGTGGTGCCAATGCCCAGACTCTAGTGGATCACGGCAGAGCGCGTCGGGAGGCTGAGTTAGCGGCTCAGCTAGCGGCTCATCAACACATTCCGGCTTACCCGACGACTTCGGTGGAGGCAGGCATGACCTCTAGAACCTTGGGTGTTCTGTGTCTAACGTCGGCTCTGCGTAATGAGCGTTTGCCCAAGGATTTCAAGGGTCCTCGTAAGGTGCCTAATTACACAACAGATCATCCCCCGGAGGCTTGGGTTAAGAGTTGTCAGATGGCCATGGAGATGCTGGATGTTAGTGAAGCAGCATGTGCTAAGTATTTCACCATGATGTTGGAAGGGCTGGCTCGTACTTGGTTGAAGGGGCTGCCCGCCAACTCCATTGGGTCGTGGGCAGAGCTAAAGGCCCGCTTTATTCAAAATTTCAAAGATACGTGTAAGCAGCCTATGTCAATCGTGGATTTGGTTTCTTGTGTTCAAGGTGAGGGCGAATCAACAACCAACTAGGTGCGTGATGCGGAGCATCCCATGATCAACCCCATGGACCTACCATCGTCTCATCAAGAGCCAAGAGGACCTATGACATGAGCACGAGCTAGAGCTCTCGAGAACGAGGTGACTTCTTTCCTTAGTGATATCACATATGATCCACTCGAGACATGGCTACTACCTAAGTCCGATATGTATGCATGATTAGGTGTCAAGAGGAACCTCCCGAGGATGCACGTGAAGACGGACAAGCCGCCAAGTCCATGGTTGAAGAGAACCAACGGAAACGGGCAAGCTCACCTTCCAGGCCCCGGACATCCGGCCCCTGGAGCGTCTTCATCAGCAACAGCCAAGCTGGCCAAGTCTACAGGGGCCGGACATCCGGCGTCCAGCCCGAACATCCGGCCCCAGCCCGGAAATCTAGCCAGAAGCCCGAAAATACGGTGCCATGCACCAGAAACTACAGAAGCTATCGCCGCTAGCCCGGACATCCGGCCCCTCCTGAAGCCCCGGACATCCGGCCCGACGCCAGGACATCCGGTCCCGCCTGTCTGCGCACAGTAAAGGGCCGAAGCCCATGTACTTCTTTGCCCCCTAGACTATATATACTCCATCCCCTTCCTCTTTCTAGGGTTAGCATTGGTTTAACTACACTTGAGATAGAGCACTGCTCATCCATATCGGATCTACTCCACGAGAGAGACCGCGGCCCCTCTTCGGAGAAGATCCACCTTGGATTCAAGACCTCCTTTGTGGAGATGACCCCCATCAAGACCTCGTCACGGAGAAGAACCGGTTACCGTTTGTATCGTCCGTTGTTGACTTTGGATCTTGTATCTTACCTTTGTGTTCATCGATCTAGCGCATGTGTGATCTATCCTTGTTGGTTGAGTGATTTCTCTCGTGTTCTCCTTGTGTTTCCCTCGTGTTTCCCCTCGTGTTCATCACGTTC
Organism: Aegilops longissima; assembly: GCA_021605205.1. Lineage (NCBI taxonomy): Eukaryota > Viridiplantae > Streptophyta > Magnoliopsida > Poales > Poaceae > Aegilops > Aegilops longissima. The sequence continues at coordinate 330,676,556 of CM038678.1, read as the reverse complement.
TTCGCAGGGATCCACTCCTTTCATGAAAGATCGTCCATCTAGGGTTCCACCCTACATTATCTTGGTATCATGGGCCACGTTGATCACGATTTCGGAGCCCCCTCTCTTTGTTTTCTAGCTTGATTTTGTTGTTTTTCGTCCTAATCCAAAAATTGCCCCACAAAAATAGCCCCAAATTTTTTTTGTGATTTGTTGGTGTGATGAAGTTTTCTTGGATTTGATCCGCGGATTTCGTGTGTTGCAGGTAGATCTAGCTTTTCCCCACCTTTTCCCCAAATTCCATCCACAAAATCTTCTGAATTTTGCCCCGGGTTTGACCTCTCCATGCGGTGTTCTTCGAGTTCGTCCACGGATCCAGCGCCCGGACATCCGGCCCGACAGCCCAGACATCCGGCCCGGCCCGGACATCGGGCCATCAGCCCGGACATCCGGCCCCTGACAGCATCACTTCAACCCTCCACTCCGTTTACCGTCTAACTTTCGACAAATTTTGTCCCGGTGCCCACATACACTTCCGCATACCTCCACCACTTCCGCATAGCACCACCATAGCCTTTCCCGCTACCAACTCCGACAATTTTGACCCATTTTGCTTTCAGAATTTGAGTTGTGGTATTGTGATATCGTCATACTCTCTTGCATTTGCATTGATAACCCCATAGCGTTACTTTTGCGTAGCTTACCCATCGAGACTAGCCTTTGAGTATTGCCGGCAACATGACTTGTGCACATTAGTGTTCATACTTCCCATAGCATACATACCATCATCGTGTTGCATAACTTGGTATCATCTCTTGTGTCACAAAGTTGTTGTCGCATACTCAATTGCTATGTTGGTTCGTGAAGCATTGCATGAGACAAGAGCTCAAACATCAAAGAGCCAAACAAGCTTTTAAGCAAAATAGGAAAGATAAGCAAAGAGCTTATAAGCAAGAACCATAGCATCATGCAACATTAAGATTGTCAAACTCGATCATCTTGGATCAACGCATGGGAACATCATACATATAGCATACTTGGGATAGAAGTCGTTGCATTTTTGCTTAGTAGGTTGTGCACAAGTTCGTATCCGCCTATTGTGCAATCGTCCTAGCGTCTCTCTAGTGTTGTGCAACAAGAGCATCTTCGTGGATTCCACATTTTGGCTCACCCTTGGTTGCATAACCCCATCTTATCTATTCGCGTGTGTGTTTCCGTGTAACATATCTCGCTATTGGTCTACTTGTTGCATTTGCAAATTTGTGAATCTTTTCCAACATTATTGAGTCTCACTTACAATTGCATCAAATTTTGTGCCACCATCCTAACCGAGCTCCACCATAAGCTTTTACTTGTGTAGGTGTGAGAACCGACAAGAATTGGTACCAATTGTGCTATTTCCTTGCTACACATTGGAGTGATCTTTGATCCATTTTCAACTTCGGTCAAGGTACATTTGGTATTGGTTTTTCTTTGTCTCCCACTCACATATCTTTATTTGGAATGATGGATAGGCCAAGTACTTCTACCAACCCACTCTTCTTGGAGCAAGACGAAGACATGTCATCCTACATCACCAAGACCCAACTATTTGGTGCACACCGAGCTTTGCGTCAAGAACAACTTGCTTTGGGCGACCGCATCGACAACCTCGCCACCGACTTGCGCCTCTTCGACAACAAGCTCAATGAACACAAGCACGAGAATGACGCAAGAATGGATGAGATTCGTGCCTTGTTGGTCAACCACTCTTCTACCACTTCGTCCTACTCAAGAAGGAGCCGCTCAAGTCGACACTCCGACGACACCCTCTCCGGCTCAAGTACACCGACATCGAATACTCTTCGTCGTGCCACGCGTCAAGACCGTCAAGCAAACCGCAATCCTCTACACGACACTGACTCTCAAGAGCATCGACATCGTCAAAACCAAGCTGCTTTCGCACAAGCATGGGAACGGCAACGCCAACGACAACAAGAACAAGAGGAGCGCGCGCACAACATCAAGATGCACAAGACGCCGAAGCACAACGCCAAGAACAAGAACTACGTGAAGCTCGAGCACTCGAAGCACAACAAGCCCTACGAGATTCAAGTAGAGTCGTCGCCACGCGCAACCGGCAAGCTCGTGAACAAGAAGAAGCTCTTCGTGATGAAGTCCAAGAACGCATCTACAAAGCATGGGCACATCGTCAAGTCCTCAAGATCCTCGTCAAGCTCGACAAGTTCCACCACAACCTCGACAAGCTCATCCACAAGCTCAACGAGTACCCCACGCTCACCAAGCACATGATGACTATGAAGAGCCTCCCCGACAAGAACAACATGAGGTTGACAACCCTCCTCGCCAAGAGCAACATGAGGTTGACAATCCTCCACGTCAAGGGCGTCATCATCCCCGTCCCCAACACAATGAAGAGCAACAATACGACAAGCTAAAGTTCACCATGCCCAAGTTCAATGGAAGCAATGACCCCAAAGAGTACATATCATGGGCATTGAAGGTTGACAAAATCTTCCGCTTGCACAACTACGAAGAAGAGAAGAAGATCGCAATGGCATCCCTTGAATTCCAAGACTACGTCCTCATTTTGTGGGAACAAGTCATTGAGCGCCGAGCGGCAAGAGGTGAACCACCCATCACCACTTGGGCACAAATGAAGGATGTCATGAGAGCACGATTCGTGCCAAACTACTACAACCGCGACCTCTTCAAGAAACTTCAACAACTCAAGCAAGGAACCAAGAGCATTGAAGATTACTACAAGGAAATGGAGATTGCCATGATACGAGCCAATGTCAAAGAAGATGATGAGCAAACTATGGCACGTTTCTTGAATGGACTCAATCATCCTATCAAGAAGATTGCCGACTTCCAACCATACTCAAACCTCATCGAGCTAGTGCATCAAGCTACCAAAGCGGAATGGCAAGTACAAGACGACTTCAAGTATGCCAAGTTCTCATCCAAGTCCTATGGCCCCTCCAACAATCAAGCTTCGACGACTCCAGCACCTTCTACCTCAACCAAGCCATTTACAAGCAACGGCGACAAGTCAAGTTACAAGAAAGCTTCGACAAGCTCAAGTCGTCCTCCTACTACAAGCAACTTCAAGAAAGCTTCATCATCATCTACTCCAACCGATGAGACCATCAAGACAAGTTCCATGAAATTATTCACATGCGGAGGCCGAGGCCACAAGTCCTTCGAGTGCACAAACAAGCGCACCATGATCCTCAACGACGACGGAACCTACGACTCCATGAGTGAAGGAGAAATGGAAGCTCTTGAGCAAGTGGCCATGCACCGACAAGTGAACAATGAAGATGAAGATGATCAAGTCTTTTGCGACGAAGATTCAAGTCCCGCTCTTGTTGTCTCCAAGGTCTTGACTCTTCAACATCAACAAGATAAAGATCAAAGATGCTATATCTTCCACACAAAAGCCGGCATCAATGGACATTCCGTCAAGGTCATCATCGATGGAGGTAGTTGCCACAACTTAGCAAGTGAAGAGCTATGCTCCAAACTCCAATTGGTCAAGATGAAGCACCCTCACCCCTACAAGGTTCAATGGCTAAGCGACACCGACACCATACAAGTCGAGCATAGGGTACAAGTCTCTTTCAAGATCGGCGCCTATGAAGACACTTTGGAATGTGATGTCCTTCCAATGACCGTTTGCCACCTCCTTCTTGGACGGCCATGGCAATTTGACCGAGGTGTCATTCACAACGGGTGTACTAATCACTATAGCTTCAAGATGAAAGGGAAGGAGTTTGTACTACGTCCTATGTCTCCAAGCCAAGTACTCGCCGACAAGCAAGCCACCCATCGGGGAGAAAATAGTGAGAGAGCGAACCACCAAAAAGAGAGTGAGCGCCACAAGCCCAAATTGAGTGCCTCCACGATGAGCGACAAGAAAAACTTAGTCCTATTAGCCACCAAACGTGAGATGAGAGGAGTGTGTGAGAACCCATCAAGTGTCCTACAGTATGATACGGGGTTGCCCAATCTTCATGGAGGATCTGCTCTATGTTGCGAATCAACGCCACCTGAAGGGTACGAAGGAAACCCTCGATCCCAACCAACAACGCTGTCGGGTAAAGGATAACTAGTGCAACCTGACGAGACCGAAGCTAACTATTGCAAATGCAACAACCAGCGACAAGTATTCGCCCAACCACACTCTTAGTTCCAATCCACGCAACCACGCACGAAGTTGGAAGCACGAACTGGTCGCCGCCTCAACGGCTGCTGTTGTAAAATCACAAAGTGAGTTTACCCTCTCACAAGGCAAGATTACAAGAGCTAAGGAGGAAGTGAACTCTCAAACAATATTTTGGTTGCACTTAGCTAACCTATGCTGAAATCAAATTGCCAAAGAGTTGTGGCTGAAGTGGGGGAAGGGGTATTTATACTGGGAACAGCCCTCCTAGTTTAGGTGTGAAACTAGGCCAAAAGAGGGGCTCAAATTCGTGCTAACCAGCTGGTCAAGGGAGCAAACTCATGGAGCCTCGCGCGACAATTAATGCCCTAGACAGCTTGCATTGGAACTCTCATATTCTTTGACTCAGGACTCCAAATGATGCACTGTTTGATTTAACTAAAAGTAGACTTCATATGCTCTCCATTTTGTACTCCCACACATGCTGGATGCTCATATATTTGCGTTGCATGATTCAGCAAGTTCTGGGACGAATTCTGGAACTGCACATGCAACAATAGAGTGTTGAGATGACTTGCTATTCTTCCTTGCGGTGTAACTATTTGTCCTTGTCACCAAAACAAGGCTTTCATCAGGGTTGAAACTTGTTCTCTTCAAACTTGTTGTATGGGATCCAAAACTTGTTTCTTCATGTGTTGAATGTTGTTGGTTGTCCTCAACATTGTACCTAAGTAAAATCAGCACACAAGATTTAGGCAGTATAAAGTTCTCATGGTCATTTGAATTATGATAAGCTAGGAGCGCGTTCACCTCTTGTGCTATTTGTTTAGCACGGCTCCTTGTCATGGGACCCAAATAGATCTTCTTTGTAGAAGCTTCACTTGATGGCTGAGATTTATCATCAGGAGAAGATGATAAACGAGGTGAACCTGGGATGTCCTCATCATCCTCCCCCTCTTCAAAAGGAGTCGTCATCGACTCTTGACCCTCTTGATCGAAGCATGGAGACAAATCAGCAACGTTGAAAGTTGGACTCACAGCATAGTCTTCAGGAAGCTCGATTTTGTAAGCATTATCATTGATCTTGGCCAAGACTTTGAATGGTCCATCTCCACGAGGCATTAGCTTGGATTTGCGCTTCTCTGGGAACCGATCTTTGCGCAAATGTATCCAAACCAGATCTCCAGGCTCAAAAGTTACCTTCTTGCAATTTTTGTTTGCCTTAGCAGTATAGTACTTGGACTTCCTTTCTATATCTTCTCTGGTCTTCTCATGAATCTTCTTCACATATGCAGCATGCTTTGAAGCCTCCATGTTACATCTCTCTTGCAATGGAAGTGGCAGCAAGTCAATTGGTGCAAGTGGTTTGAATCCATATACCACCTCAAACGGGCACATGTTTGTGGTAGAGTGAACTGCCTGATTGTAAGCAAACTCCACGTGCGGCAAACACTCTTCCCACTCCTTCAAATTCTTCTTGATCATTGTCTGCAAAGAAGGCTGAGAGTGTGCGGTTCACTACCTCTGTTTGCCCATCAGTTTGGGGGTGACACGTTGTTGAAAATAGCAACTTGGTTCCTAATTTTGCCCACAATGTTTTCCAAAAGTAGCTCATGAACTTCACATCTCGATCTGAAACAATAGTCCTTGGCATTCCATGCAAGCGAACAACTTCCCTGAAAAACAAATTAGCAACATGTGAAGCATCGTCGTTCTTGTGGCACGGAATGAAGTGTGCCATTTTTGAGAACCTATCAACCACAACAAAAACTAAATCCCTCCCCCTCTTAGTCCTAGGCAGTCTGAAAACAAAATCCATGCTAATATCTTCCCAAGGAGCATTTGGAACAGGTAGGGGAGTATATAAACCATGGGTGTTCAGTTTAGACTTAGCTTTGTGGCATATGATGCATCGCTGCACAAGTCTCTCAACGTCCTTCCTCATCTTTGGCCAATAAAAGTGATCGGCCAACAACTCATAAGTCTTCTCACGACCAAAGTGTCCCATTAATCCTCCTGCATGTGATTCCTGGCTTACATTCATTGGAGTTGGCCAATTTTTGATTGCTTCCACCTTAGATTCATCCACTTCAATTCCCTGTCCTGAAATGAGAGGAGCACTTCTCAATGTTAGCATATAGTTTTTCTGTCCTTAGCACATTCATCACTTGTTTTAGATGTTCAATATGTTCCTCAATGGATCTGCTATAGATTAGGATGTCATCAAAGTACACAACAACAAATTTGCCAATGTAAGCTCTCAAAACATGGTTCATCAATCTCATGAATGTACTTGGTGGATTAGTTAATCCAAAAGGCATGACTAACCACTCATACAACCCAAATTTTGTTTTGAAGCAGTTTTCCATTCATCTCCTTCTTTCATCCTAATCTGATGGTATCCACTCCTCAAATCTATTTTAGAGAAAACAGTAGAGCCACTCAATTCATCAAGCATATCATCTAACCTAGGAATAGGATGACGATACCTAATAGTTATAATATTGATAGTCCTACAATCCATTACCAATCGCCATGTGTCATCTTTCTTGGGCACCAAAATCACAGGTACAGCACAAGGACTTAAGCTTTCACGCACATAACCTTTATCTAAAAGTTCTTGTACCTGCCTTTGTATCTCCTTTGTTTCTTCAGGATTGGTGTGGTCGGGAGGTCGATTCGGAAGTGATGCTCCTAGAATGAGGTCAATCTGATGTTCTATGCCACACAAGGGAGGTAGACCAGCGGGTACTTCCTCCGGAAAAACATCCTCGAATTCCTGCAAAACATCACAAACAGCACTAGGGAGACATGTTAAGTCGTTAGCTGAAAGCAAAGCATCTTTGTACACAAGTACAACGACCACTTGATTTGGGTTGAGCCTCACATCTCTCAGTTCTGATTTGGTGGCTAACATTACTAAGTTCTCTCCCTCTCTTTTATTCTTCTCTCTCAGATTTGGCTTGTGGCGCTCACTCACCGATTTGTGGATCTCTCTCTCGCTCTTTTTCTCTCCCTCTTTCTTACTCACTATTTTTACTTCAGAAACTTTCTGCAAGTGCTCAGCCATGATTTGTTGGGGTGTCATGGGTCTAAGCACCAAGTCGTTTCCTCTCCACTTGATGGTGTATTGATTGGTTCTGCCACAATGTTGAGCTGAATGATCATATTGCCACGGTCTGTCCAACAGCAAGTGACACACCTTCATTGGCACCACATCACACTCAACGGTGTCATTATAATCTCCAATCTTGAATTGCACCTGTACCATGTGTGTGATCTTCATCTCTCCACATTCACTCAACCATTGTATATGATATGGATGAGGGTGTTGTAGCAGCTTCAGCCCAAGCTTATCAAACATTTCTTTGCTTGCAAGATTGTGACAACTCCCACCATCAACAATTACCTTGCATACCTTGTCTTGCACTTTGGCTCTTGTTTGAAACAGATTGTGTCGTTGTCCATTCTCAGCTTCTTTGATCTGCACACTCAAAACTTTAGTGACAACAAGAGAGGCACCTTGCTCATAATCACAATAGGTTTGCTCATCACCATCCGAACCATCACCATCTTCAGCTTTCTTCTTCAGTTCACTACAAGACTCATATTCTCCATTCTCGGTGATCAGCATGGTACGCTTGTTGGGACAATCCTTCTTCATGTGGCCACGTCCCTTACATGTAAAGCACTCTAGCTCACTAGTTTTCCCCGTGGAGCCAATGGAGGATGAACTAGGAGCTGCAAATTTGCTCTTCTCCTTCGAATTTGATGCATCATTTCTGCTCGTGGCTGCACGTGCATGGGGCTGATTTCCACCACCAGAACTAGTCATAATACCTTGACCAATGTTGAATTGAGGTATAAACTTACTCCCACTTGATGTAGCTCGAGCTGTGAAGGACGTAGTTCTGTTTTGCTTCGAGTCTTCTTGGAATTGACGTTCAGCCTTAGAAGCAAGATGTACCAGCTCTACCACATTATGATATGGCTGCAAATCAACCACTCGTTTAACATTAGGATTCAGCCCATAGAGGAACCTTGCCATGGACTGCTCCTCATCTTCATGTATGTTGGCTCTTATCATTGCCTTCTCCATCTCCTTATGATACTCCTGAACTGATAACTTTCCTTGCCTCAAATTCTGGAGCTTATCAAAGATGTCACGTCTATAATGCCTTGGGACAAATCTTGCCCTCATCTCTCTTTTCATTTCTGTCCATGTAGCAACAACAGGCTCTCCTTCTTCTTCTCGCTGAATCTGAACTTGCTCCCACCAAATTAGAGCATAGTCTTCAAACTCAAGTGAGGCCATTGCTAATTTCTTCTCTTCAGAGTAGTTGTGCATGCAGAAAATCTTGTCAACCTTCAAATCCCATGTGAGATAACTTTCTGGATCAGATCCACCATCAAATTTGGGCATGGTAAATTTCAGCTTTCCAAACCTTTCCTCCTCCTGCCGTCCACGACCATAGTTTCTACGATGATGAAATTTGTCATTCTGGTGCATGCCATCTTCATCTTCATCAAACTCATCTCCACTACCTTCATGATGCAGATTTGTTCTTCGGTGGCCTCCTCTAGGACCACGACCAGCAGCAGCTTCATGATGACCACGTCCATTACCATGATCATTTCCACGTCCGGGACCGGGAGGTCTCATGGCATGGGGAGCAGGAGCACGGTTTCTTCTAGCTTGTGCATTGGAGGCAGCACCTTCCCCATCAGTTACATTTTGTTCTTCACCACGGACACTTCCATCTTCTCGGTTCTGACGAAGCTCTCGCACAATATCATCAACAATAGCAGTCCTCATGGCTGCCATGTTCTGAGTGAGTTGCTCATCAACATTACCCATAAGTTGCTGCAAATCTCTCGACAACTTGACTTGCTTCTCTTCAATTGGGTCAAGGCTGTTTCTGAACTCTCGGCGTAGATGATCATGTAATGCGTTGAAGTGAAACCGTGTGACGGGCTGATTGAGATGCCCATTTCCTTCCACATCATACTCATTTTCTTCACTTGCCATGGTTAGTTCTCCAAAAGCCCTATAGTACTAGAAGCATATATGTGGATAACAACTCAAGCTCACCTCACTTACCAACCGAAGCTCATGTAACTTCCAAGTGAGAGAATAATCATGCTCAACCGTGGTGTCGGTGGTTGGTATACAAAGAGTGATAATCAAGCAAATACAAGTCTAGGGTTGCACATGCGGGGCTGTTTGGTGGAGTTTGGGTGGGGTATATATGTAGCAAAAGATGCACTAATCTGCAATCTAGATATTGTTGAACCAAGTAATCATCCACACAAGATTCTAATGCATTTAGTTGCTGAATGAGATATACGTGAGGTACATGCAACTCTCGCCAAGGAATCAGATTTGCTGCAAGCAAGGATTGACACCTGACACGTTTCAGCTCACAACACAAACAGGGATTTCTCAAGATATAAATGAAGAACAGTCCCAAGTTTTCTCTCTTTTGCTTCTTGCACACACTTTCTTTCTTTGGGCAGATCTCTTTTTTTGCCTCTTTTCCTTTTTTGCCTCTTTTATTAACAAACTTTCAACAAGGGACTTGGATATGAACACACACTTTGGGGGAATCACGAAAATCACAATAGATGAAGTCAACCAACAAGAACATGTAGCTGAAACTTTGGCAGCAAACACACACGAACTGATCTGATTTTACTGGGTTGAAAACACGATGGGAATCAGATCTAACAAGGATGAATGGAGAGCACACAGTGTGGGCTTTTCAAAATGCACAAAAACACTCAAAACGGACTCCGGATGACAAAGATATGCATGATTTGGTAAAGGATGCAGATCTGAAATCTGTGCACGAAAATGAACACAAACAAACAAGATTGGATGGGGGGAAACTCAGCAACTCAAAACAAAGATCTAGTGGACAAGAACTTGATAAAACTCACCAAATAACAGATTAAAGGCTGCAAAGGGCTAGGTAAAGGGATTTTTTTGTGGGGCTATTTTCTGGACTTTTAGGATGAACAAGAACACGAACTAAACTAGGGATACAAGATCCTACCGTGTCAACCGAAGCTCTGATGCCAAGATGATACGGGGTTGCGCAATCTTCACGGGGGATCTGCTCTATGTTGCGAATCAACGCCACCTGAAGGGTACGAAGGAAACCCTCGATCCCAACCAACAATGTTGTCGGGTAAAGGATAACTAGTGCAACCTGACAAGACCGAAGCTAACTATTGCAAATGCAACAACCAGCGACAAGTATTCGCCCAACCACACTCTTAGTTCCAATCCACGCAACCACGCACGAAGTTGGAAGCACGAACTGGTCGCCGCCTCAACGGCTGCTGTTGTAAAATCACAAAGTGAGTTTACCCACTCACAAAGCAAGATTACAAGAGCTAAGGAGGAAGTGAACTCTCAAACAATATTCTGGTTGCACTTAGCTAACCTATGCTGAAATCAAATTGCCAAAGAGTTTTGGCTGAAGTGGGGGAAGGGGTATTTATACTAGGAACAGCCCTCCTAGTTTAGGTGTGAAACCAGGCCAAAAGAGGGGCTCAAATTCGTGCTAACCAGCTGGTCAAGGGAGCAAACTCATCGAGCCTCGCGCAGCAATTAATACCCTGGACAGCTTGCATTGGAACTCTCATATCCTTTGACTCAGGACTCCAAATGATGCACCGTTTGATTTTCCTAAAAGTAGACTTCATATGCTCTCCATTTTGTACTCCCACACATGCTGGATGCTCATATATTTGTGTTGCATGATTCAGCAATTTCTGGGACAAATTCTGGAACTGCACATGCAACAATAGAGTGTTGAGATGGCTTGCTATTCTTCCTTGCAGTGTAACTAGTTGTCCTTGTCACCAAAACAAGGCTTTCATCAGGGTTGAAACTTGTTCTCTTCAAACTTGTTGTATGGGATCCAAAACTTGTTTCTTCATGTGATGAATGTTGTTGGTTGTCCTCAACATTGTACCTAAGTAAAATTAGCACACGAGATTTAGGCAGTATAAAGTTCTCATGGTCATTTGAATTATGATAAGCTAGGAGCACGTTCACCTCTTGTGCTATTTGTTTGGCACGAATCCTTGTCATGGGACCCAAATAGATCTTCTTTGTAGAAGCTTCACTTGATGGCTGAGATTTATCATCAGGAGAAGATGATAAACGAGGTGAACCTGGGATGTCCTCATCACACTATGTCCCATTGTGCAAGGATGAGGCACCAAAAACTAACAACTCTCACGATCTACCTTTGGTTTTATCTTCTTTGTTGCAGGAATTCCAAGACGTTTTCACCGATGAGCTACCTCCGGGTCTACCTCCACTACGAGTCATTGAGCACCGAATTGATCTCATCCCCGGAGCGCCGCTTCCCAACAAAGCTCCCTACCGCGTCAATCCCGAAGAAACCAAATAAATACAAAGGAAAGTAAAGCATCTCATAGACCATGGACATGTGCGTGAAAGTTTGAGTCCTTGTGCCGTACCGGTCATTCTTGTGCCAAAACGAGACGGTAGCTTTCGCATATGCTCCGATTGTAGACCTATCAATGCTATCACCGTTCGATATAGGTACCCCATTCCACGCCTTCATGATGATGAGGACATGACTACCTTGGATACGACAAAAATATTGCATACATGCATATTTGTCAGGTGATTTCTAGTGCAAACTATTCAATAATCTATTTATGTTATCCAGAACAAAAATACTTCACACACTTTTGTGTTTTGTCTAATTGCAGGTGTATGGGACATTTGTACAATCCACATATGAAGATAGGGTAAAAGGAGAAGTTTAGGTTCTGTTCAAAAAGTCCTCTCATGTCACTTTTGGGCCAAGAGAAGATAGAGTCCAAGTCTCTCATGTTCTAGATTCAGAATCGGACTGCACAGACATACCTGACTCAAAACGCCAACAACTTTTTCATACGGACTCTGAATTGGGTGATTCTTTATTTGTTGGAAAGTAGATTTCGTCCTCTTTCCAACCCAATTGGATTCACCTTTAAATTCGCCGGAGCTTTGAAATATGGACGAAACAATCTGACGCCGCAGCAGAATCCGAGTCAAACAACAAGTCCAAAGGTGTTGCATCACCTCCACTTGGGCCCATGCGCCTTGTACGACCTAGGGTTGGTTTTAGGCTGCCTTGGGACGTCCTCCCACCTCCTTGGCCGCCACCCCTTGCTCCTATATAAGTAGGTCTATCTAGTAGCTTTTTCCTTGGGATTTGTTTAGTTAAAAGTTAGCCATTGCAACTTCGTGTACTTTGTTTGTGTCCAGCGACCAGACCAAGACCGCTTCCGGATCCCCACCTTTATCAATACTTCATCTATATTCGCAATATTCAGATTGCTTTATCATATTCTTGCTTGTTCTTCGGTTGCTTGCAGGAATAGACCTTCGTGGTCAGGTTGATCGTGCTCTAGCGTGGTCAATAACCTCTCGGAGTTGGTTTAGCGATTGCTAAGGCGCAACATGGTGCACTTTTGTAGTCGGATCGTCAAAGTCATCTCCACCAAATCGATAGTTATCATCTCATCGAAAGATCGGGACACCCTCGCATCTATCAAGTGGTATCAGTTTTCAGGTTGCTCGATGAGAATTTCCAGTTTTTCCTAGATTAGATTTATTTTCTTACCTATTGTCCAACAAAAAGCCACAAAAAAAGTTAGATCTATTCATCCCTTGTACAAGCCAATCCGAGCCTTTGCAATTTTCTTTTCATTGCTTGCATAGTTGAATTATCGGTTGCATCGTCATGTCGAGTTGCTGGTCTTAGTGTCTAGTTCGTTTAGAGTTTCGAGTTCTGTTCACATTAGTCAGGCCGCCGCTGCATCGTTATCCCTTCCGCTGTCCATCAACCATCCATCAATTTCCACCATGTGTGCTACCCACTGTTCATTGTCATAATCATAGTTGAGATCGTTTCACATCTTCGCTAGATCCAATCTGCATCTTATCTAGTTTGTTTTGGAAAGAGGGAGAGAGAAAAAAAGAGAAAAAAAAAGAAAAAAAAAGTCAGAGAAAAAAAAGAGAGAAAGAAAAAAAAGTGAGGAAATAAAAGAGAGAAGAAAAATAAATTCGGATCTATCTAGACTCAATCTCCTAGTTGAATTCGGATTGGAATCTGTTTTGTGTACTGTTTAGTAAAACAGGCATAACTTCCTCATACGAAGTCCGTTTTGGCTCCGCGAGTACTCAAATGAAAGCTAGCGACGAGCCGCATCTAAATAGTTGCAGAGGCTTTTTCAATATTTGACACCTCAAAATCGTGTTATAAATAGGTCTTTTTGTCCTCTGAAGTTCGCGGACACAGCTTATTCCAGTTTTTCAAGCCAGTTTCAGAATTCTTTGACTCCTCATATCAACTCGGAATTGAGTGATTCTTTTTGCATTGGAAAGCTTGAGTTAGTAGCATTGTTTGAAAATAATTATCAGAAAATTGGCTCAAACTTTTCAAGAGGAAAGTTGGAGAGAGAGTTGTTGTATATCCTGCTTGGCAGTTGTTTTTTATTATTATCTTTACTGCCGTTATGACCTTCACTTATATCTTGCTGTCCAGAGCTACTTAGTATCCTTCATTGATACTAGTTGCGCTACGCCGTGACCTCATTAGTGTTCTAGGCTCGTGTCTCTAGTACGGTCTAGCCTAGGACCAGCACAGTACCGTCGTTGAGCGTTTATTCGACATTGCATCTCTGAATTGATTATTGTTGATATCTTGCTACCATATATAGCCAACCCAGCTCCACATATTCCTGCATCGTGTATACGTACGTTCCACTGGCAATCTCTTTACACAATCTTCAAAGTTATTTGACTCCACTGGTTGCCTGTCACCATCTGCTGCTTGGTAAGAACTTGTAAGATATTGATATTTGCTTTACTGTGAGCGCTTTACCACCACATCCTAGTAGTTCATAGGAACATTATTCTTGAATTTTGTTTCTTGTTTCTACTAATCATGACAGGATCTAGAGTCAATTCATGGGGTTTGTTGATCGTGGGAGACGTGCCATCACCTATGCAAATAACACAACCGTCACGAGAGGTGCACAAACATCCAAATGCACATGATCATGTTAATGTTTCTATACCACCATTTAATGGCCGTTTTAGACCTGCTTTATATATTGAATGTGAGGTTGACATAAATAATATATTTGCTTCCAATAATTTTGATGTACGTAAAAAAGTTAAGGTTGCGGTTGGTTCTTTCACTAGTTATGATGTAGTTTGGTGGAGTGAATATTGTCGGTTACACCCTAATGATATAACTACTACTTGGGATGATTTGAAACTTGCCATGCGACATACATTCGTTCCCGCTTATTATACTCGTGACATGATTACAAAGTTGCAACATTTAAAACAAGGTAGTGACACCGTAACGAAATATTATGATACTTTACAAACTACCTTGCTGCATTCCTCTTTAGAAGAAAGTGAAGAAGATTTCATGGATAGATTTTGGGGAGGATTAAATTGTGACATTCAGGAGATACTAATTCATGAAGAGTGTTATCCTATGGACCATTTGTTTCATCTTGCTTGCAAAGCTGAACAGGAAATAAAACAACGTGTTGCCCACAAGGAGAACAAGCGCGAGATGCACATTCCAAGAGTTGATACGGTTCTCCCTTCAACTACTAGGCATACTATGACAACCACATCTGTTGTTGTGAGGACTACATCACCTCCACCATGTGACACATCATCACCGAGAGTGCCTACATCATCTGAGTTGATCATACGAGGTAATGACAAAGGTACTAATCTTCCACCTCCACATGAGTAAGATGAGTGTCTTGTCAATTTAAGTGCACCATGCGGTGAGCTTCCCACTACTTTGATCACACCAGCTACTTTAGTGGACTACGTTGATGATTTGACTTTGCCATGTGATCAAACAATTTTGAGTGAACCCATTGAATTAACTATCGATGCAAAAGAATCAAGTGAATCAGGGAATAAATCAGATTTGAATCAAATATGTTTGAAAATAATTGTGCCAATATTTAATCATTTTGATATGACCTCTAATCTTGGTGATGGTTCATCAATGTTGGGATGGTTTAATGATAAGCATTGTCAATCTTTTGATATGAATAAGAGCTTCACTTATATGTGCAAACTGAGTTGCAATATTTTCATGCCTTTGACTTCTTGTGATAATATATTGGCTTTTCATTTCACGACTTTTGAAGGGTGCTCTTGTATAACTGTGTCACATGTGCACCAAATGAGATCAGTAAAAACGGATGACATATACATATACAACATGTACACCTTGTCTCTTTTGTTACCCAGATTTCAGATTAAGCAAGGCCGAGGACGGCTTTGTTTTCATGAAGGGGAGGATGATGAGGACATGACTACCTTGGATACGACCAAAAATATTGCATACATGCATATTTGTCAGGTGATTTCTAGTGCAAACTATTCAATAATCTATTTATGTTATCCAGAACAAAACTACTTCACACAATTTTGTGTTTTGTCTAATTGCAGGTGTATGGGACATTTGTACAATCCACATATGAAGATAGGGCAAAAGGAGAAGTTTAGGTTCTGTTCAAAAAGTCATCTCACGTCACTTTTGGGCCAAGAGAAGATAGAATCCAAGTCTCTCACGTTCTAGATTCAGATTTGGACTGCACAGACATACCTGACTCAAAACGCTAACAACTTTTTCATACGGACTCCAAATTGGGTGATTCTTTTTTTTATTGGAAAGTAGATTTCGTCCTCTTTCCAACCCAATTGGATTCACCTTTAAATCCGTCTGGAGCTTTGAGATATGGACGAAACAATCTGACACTGCAGCAGAATCTGAGTTAAACAACAAGTCCAAAGGTGTTGCATCACCTCCACTTGGGCCCATGAGCCTTGTACGACCTAGGGTTGGTTTTAGGCTGCCTTGGGACGTCCTCCCACCTCCTTGGCCGCCACCCCTTGCTCCTATATAAGTAGATCTATCTAGTAGCTTTTTCCTTGGGATTTGTTTAGTTAAAAGTTAGCCATTGCAACTTCGTGTACTTCGTTTGTGACCAACGACCAGACCAGGACCGCTTCCGGATCCCCACCTTTATCAATACTTCATCTATATTCGCAATATTCAGATTGCTTTATCATATTCTTGCTTGTTCTTCGATTGCTTGCAGGAATAGACCTTCATGGTCAGGTTGATCGTGCTCCAGCGTGGTCAATAACCTCTCGGAGTTGGTTTAGCGATTGCCAAGGCGCAACGTGGTGAACTTTTGTAGTCGGATCGTCAAAGTCATCTCCACCAAATCGATAGTTATCATCTCATCGAAAGATCAGGACACACTACTAGGAAAAGGCCTACTAATGGCGCACCAGTTTTGCCTACTAATGGCGCATCACTGGTGCGCCATTACTAGCACGCCATTAGTTTTTACTAATGGCGCACCACTGATGCGCCATTAGTATCTGGTATACTAATGGCGCACCACTGGTGCGCCATTAGTATAGGCCACGGTGCGCCATTAGTATAGGCCACTGGTGCGCCATTAGTATAGGCAACGGTGCGCCATTAGTATTTTTGAATTTTGAAGGCGGGAAAATAGTAGTGGCGCACCGTCTAACCCCCACCGTGCGCCATTGCTATTTTTGAATTTTGAATTTGGATCTGGATCGTGATTTTTTTGCCCATTTTTGCTAGTTTTTTGCTCGTTTTTGGCATGATATTATTTCAAATTTTGTTCCTGTTTTTGGATCTTGTACGTTCTTTTGCCGTGTTCTTTTGCCAAGAGGAGTTCACGGAGAGGAGGAGGAGGAGGTCACCGGAGAGGCGCTCTCCTACATCGCCGGAGAGGAGGAGGAGGTCGCCGGAGAGGAGTTCACCGAAGCATCGGAGAGGAGGAAGGAGAAACCATGAGGGAATGGGAGGAGAGGAGGGAGGAGGAGCTCACCGGAGAGCAGGGAGGAGAAACCGTGAGGGGAGGGGAGGGGAGGAGAGGAGGGAGGAGGAGGTTCCCGGAGAGGAGGAGGTCGCCGGAGAGGAGGAGGAGGTCGCCGGAGAGGAGGAGGAGGTCGCCGAAGAGGGAGAAGGAGGTCGCCGGAGAGGAGGAGGAGGTCGACGGAGAGGAGAAGGAGGTCACGGAGAGGAGGAGAAGGAGTGGAGGAGAGGAGAGGAGGAGATGGAGTGGAGGAGAGGTGGAGTGGAGGAGGTGCGCCCAGCCATATATACGACATACTAATGGCGCACCATGGGCCGGTGCGCCATTAGTAATTTTTTTTATTTTTTTGACTTATTTTGAATTTTGAAGGCGGGAATATACTAATGGCGCACCATGGGCAGGTGCGCCATTAGTAACTATTTTTTTTATTTTTTGACTTATTTTAAATTTTGAAGGCGGGAAGATACTAATGGCGCACCATGGGCAGGTGCGCCATTAGTGAGTTTGAATTTTTTTGAATATTTTTGCCTCTCCAGATCTTAAAAGCCCCGTATTTTTTTTCTGTTAGGTTTTTGAGGATTTTGAAAATGGTTAAATTCGAATGTAACTTTTCGAGTAGATGATTTTTCATATAAAAAACTTTTTCATCCGAGTTAGTATGCAAAAGTTATGCCCATTTTTACAAATTCTCGAGAGATTTTGCAAATGAAGTCGAAATTCATATTTGCAAATTTTCCCAACAACTAGACCACATATCACATGGGAAACTTATTTTCTTTTATTTTTTTGACATTTTCATCATTTTCTTTTATTTTTTTAAAACTTAAAAGGCGATCCGGGGGTGCATTCGGTGGAAGTGGTGGCCAAGTTACTAATGGCGCACCATGGGGTGGTGCGCCATTACTAGTTAAAACTAGTAATGGCGCACCGAGACATGGTGCGCCATTAGTAACAAAAATTTTTTTATTTATTTTTTACTTTTTTTCAAAACTACTAATGGCGCATTTGACGGATGTGGTGCGCCATTACTATGTCATTAGTAATGGCGCACTATGCATCGGTGCGCCATTAGTAACAAAATTTTTTATGTTTTTTTCGAACTACTAATGGCGCACTACACACCAGGTGCGCCATTAGTAATATATTACTAATGGCGCTTAACCGAGACATGGTGCGCCATTAGAATATAGTAATGGCGCACCACATCACAGGTGCGCCATTAGTAGCCATTCCATCTATAGCCCTTTTTGTAGTAGTGACACCCTTGCCTCTATCAGATGATATGTTTGATGAACTTAGCGGTGCCACTATTTTCTTCCAAATTGATCTTAAAAGTGGTTACTATCAAATCCGCATACAAGAGGGTGATGAATGGAAAACCGCTTTCAAAACCAAGTTTGGTCTATATGAGTGGTTAGTCATGCCTATGGGTTTATTGGAAGCACCCCGTACTTTCATGCGTCTTATGCATTACGTGTTTCGCCCTTACATTGGTGAATTTGTTGTTGTCTACTTTGATGATATCTTTGTGTTTAGCAAATCTCTCAAAGAGCATGTCACCCACCTTCGCACCGTGCTACAAACTCTTCGAAAAGAGCAACTTTATGCTAATATGGAAAAATGCCTATTTGGTGTTGATAAGCTTGTGTTCTTGGGTTTTGTAGTATCTTCTAAGGGTGTTCATGTTGATGAATCTAATATCAATTCTATTAAAAATTGGCCCCAACCAACCAATTTGCAACAAGTGTGTAGTTTTCTTGGTTTAGCTGGTTTCTACCGTAGATTTGTGAAGGATTTTAGCACAATTGCTTCACCTTTGCATGCTTTGAGTAAGAAAAATGCACCATTTGTTTGGGGAACATCCCAAGATATTGCTTTCAATGAGCTTAAGAATTTGCTTACTCATGCTCCCGTGCTTGCATTACCCAACTTTGACAAACCTTTTGAAATTCATTGCGATGCTAGTGGTAGTGGCATAGGAGGTGTGTTAACGCAAGAGAAGCGCCCCATTGCATACTTTAGTGAGAAACTCTCCGGAGCGCAACTCAATTACCCCATCTATGGCAAAGAGCTATATGCTTTAGTGCGAGTTTTGCGTGAACGGGAACATTACCTTCGCCCTCGTGAGTTCATCATCCATACCGACCATGAAACACTTAAATACCTTAAGGGTCAAACTAAGTTGAACAAGCGTCATGCTAAATGGAGTGAATTTATTGAGTCATTTCCTTATGTCATCAAGTACATTAAAGGTAAGGAAAATGTTGTGGCGGATGCGCTTTCCCGTATATGCATGCTTGTTACTCAACTTGAATTGAATTTCATTGGTTTTGAGCACATAAAAGACTTGTATGAGCATGATCATACATTTGCTATTCCTTATGCCAAGTGTTTGACGCATACTTCTTGGGATCGATACTACATCAAAGATGGATATCTTATGAGAGCTAACAAACTTTGCATTCCCGAGTCCTCTCTTCGCTTATTGCTTTTGCAGGAATCTCATGGAGGCGGACTCATGAGACACTTTGGACGCGACAAGACATTTGCTACGCTCTCAAAGAACTACTTTTGGCCCAAGATGTTTCGCGACGTCAATCGCTTCACCAACCGATGCTCTCCATGTCGCAAAGCTAAGTCTAAAGCCCAATCTCATGGCCTCTATATGCCACTTCCAATTCCATATCAACCATGGGAAGATATTAGCATGGACTTTGTGCTTGCTTTGCCTAGAACTCAAAATGGCAAGGATTCCGTTTTTGTTGTTGTGGACTGTTTCTCCAAAATGGCTCATTTCATTCCTTGTAACAAGATAGACGATGCTTCACATGTTGCAAATTTGTTTTGTAGGGAAATCTTGCGCCTTCATGGAGTGCCAAAGACGATTGTCTCGGACCGCGACGTCAGGTTCTTGAGTTACTTTTGGAAGACCTTGTGCGCCAAGCTCGGAATCAAGCTCTTGTTCTCTTCGGCATACCATCCACAAACCGACAGCCAAACGGAGGTGACCAACCGCATGCTCTCCACTCTACTACGCGTGTTGATAAAGAAGAACATCAAGGAGTGGGAGGAGTGCCTACCCATCACCGAGTACGCCTACAACCGAGCAAGACATTCGACTACCGGGAAGTCCCCTTTCGAGGTTGTCTATGGCTTCAACCCATTGTCACCATTGGACATTCTACCTCTACCGCTACAAGAGCGCACAAACATGGACGCGAGTGCCCGAGTCAACTTCCTCAAGAAGATGCATGAAGATACAAGGAACACCATCGAGCGCCAAGTACAATGACTCACGACCAAGCTCAACATCAACAAGCAACCCATGATGTTCCATGTTGGAGATCTTATGTGGCAACACCTTCGCAAGGATCGCTTCCCCAATGAACGCAAGTCCAAGATACTACCCAGAGCGGATGGGCCCTTCAAGGTGCTTTCACGCTACAACAACAACGCATACAAGATCGACATCCCACACGACGAGTACTCCGTGAGCGACATCTTCAACATCAAAGATCTCTCCCCGTACAATGGTGATGAGGATTTCAATCCGAGGTCGGATCTTTCCCAAGGGAGGGGAGATGATGCGGAGCATCCCGTGATCATCCCCATGGACCTATCGTCGTCTCATCAAGAGCCAAGAGGACCTATGACACGAGCATGAGCTAGAGCTCTCGAGAACGAGGTGACTTCTTTCCTTAGTGATATCACATATGATCCACTCGAGACATGGCTGCTACCTAAGTCTGATATGATATGCATGATTAGGTGTCAAGAGGAGCCTCCCGAGGATGCACGTGAAGACGGACAAGCCGCCAAGTCCATGGATGAAGAGAACCAACGGAAATGGGCAAGCTCACCTTCCAGGCCCCGGACATCCGGCCCCTGGAGTGTCTTCATCAGCAACAGCCAAACTGGCCAAGTCTACATGGCCCAGACATCCGGCGTCTAGCCCGGACATCCGGCCCCAGCCCGAAATCCGCCGAAGTTCAAAATCCGCGCCATGCACCAGAACCTCTGAAGCTATCACCGCTAGCCCGACATCCGCCCTCCGAAGCCCGGACATCCGCCCGACGCCGACATCCGCCCCGCCTGTCTCACAAGATAAGGGTCAAGCCCATGTACCTCTTCGCCCCCCTAGACTATATATACTCCATCCCCTTCCTCTTTCTAGGGTTAGCATTGGTTTAGCTCATACTTGAGATAGAGCATTGCTCATCCATATTGGATCTACTCCACGAGAGAGACCGCTGTCGGTGTCAAAACCGGCGGATCTCGAGTAGGGGTTCCCGATCTGTGCGTCAAGGCTGATGGTAACAGGAAACAAGGGACACAGATGTTTACCCAGGTTCGGGCCCTCTCGATGGAGGTAAAACCCTACTTCCTGCTTGATTAATATTGATGATATGGGTAGTACAAGAGTAGATCTACCATGATATCGTAGAGGCTAAACCCTAAGAGCTAGCCTATGATGGTACGATTGTAATTGTGATCGGCCTTCTAAGGACCAACCTCTCCGGTTTATATAGGAACCGGAGAGGGCTAGGGTTTATATGGAGTCGGTTACAAGGAAGGAAATATAATATCCGGATCGCCAAGCTTTCCTTCCACGCCAAGGAAAGTCCCATCCGGACACAGGCTGAAATCTTGAGTCTTGTATCTTCATGCTTCCATAGTCCGGACGTTGTACACACTCCGGCTGTCCGGATACCCCCTAATCCTGGACTCCCTCAGTAGCCTCTAAACCAGGCTTCAATGACGATGAGTCCGGTGCGCAGTCTTGACTTCGGCATTGCAGGGCGGGTTCCTCCTTCGAATACTCCAAGGTAATTATCGAACACTCAAACCGTGTCCGGATCCACAAGATGATCTTCGTATGCCACCATAGAGAGAATGATGTTTCGCAAATGCAATATGCAGACAACTTTTCAAGCAACGCGACGTGTCATTACGGTCGGGTCATTATTCGAACCGTCTTCCCACAACAAGCCACAGCGCATATTGCGAGGCGGTTTCCTTGACACGTCTTGTCAAAGCAGAGATCGTGCCCCCTTATCACGGGATTCTCATCAATACGGGTATGGGTAATTCCACCACATCATTAATCGTGGCGCTTGGGAAGCAAGCGATTCTCAACGGGCATGTGGGGAGGCGCACCGCTTTCGTTGCCTCTATAAAGGGATAAGATTTCCTCATTTTTACCGACACCTTCTTCCTTCTCTGCCCACTCTTGCCCCCTCGAGCTCCAACGCCCAAGCCCAAGTCTCCTCCGCACAGCTAGACATGTCCGGAGCAGGAGGCAAGTGGGTGGCTTCCAGTGTCGAGGAGAAGCACATCACCGATATTGGGCGGCCGGATACTTGGCCGCAGACATAGCGCACCGGCTACCGGACGCTGGGCAGGTCATTCCGGCCCCAGGACCCCACGAGAGAGTCGTGTTTGTCGCCCACTTCATCCGTGGACTGGGATTTCCACTCCATCCCTTCATCCGCGGGCTCATGTTCTACTATGGGCTAGATTTCGATGATCTAGCCCCAATTTCGCCCTCAAAATCTCAGCGCTCATCGCCGCTTTGCAGGCTTTCTCCGATCTCGCCTCACTTCGCTCTGTGGCTGCAAATCTTCGCATGAAGCCAAGATTGTACGCGCCAACAAGCGGAGTGCGGAGGGGCCATGGTGGGCAAGATGCCTAACGCCACTGGCTGGACGGATCCTTTGCGGAGACCGTAAAGGATGGCAATCGGGTGTTTTACATAACCGAGCCGCTGGGCGCCAATCGGGCGGCGGCCCCCGACTTCCGATCCGGAATCCCTATGCGTCTCACCTCCTGGGAAAAGAAGGGCCTGTCCTGGGGCGAATCCACGAGCTGGCCGGACTCCGACATGCATCAAAAGCATGAAGGACAAGAACATCAAGCTTGTCAATGTGATCCAGGTCATGCTCGTTCGCGGATCCTGCCCGCCAAAGGCGGGCGGTAATCTGTGGAGTTCGCCCCGCCGGACACCAGACGCCCGAAGTTTCTACGGCATGACGACAAAGGCGCATGGAAAGTGTTGTTCAAGGCCTCCAAGTACCTCCTCCCACATCCGAGGACCGCAGACTTCAAGCAGCATGCCCCCGAATCCGGTGAGTTTTGGGACCACCACCGGGTTTAGTTTTTTCCCAATACATTCATGGGGTAGTTTTAAGTATATATATATATATATATAAATATATATATATATATATATTTGCCTCAGGATTATGTGAAGACTGCGGAGTGGATTGACTGTCCGGCTCTGTTGCCGGAAGATCCAGCGGATGCTCTCCTGACGGAGATGCTAGTCCCGACACCGTACAAGGTGCCGGAGAAGAAGGCCGAAAAGAAGGCCCCGGGGACCAGGAAGGGTCTCCGGCGTAAGGTTGCGTCCGAAGCCTCGTCCGAAGACGAAGAGGCAGAATCCTCCCACTAAGGGGAGGAGGAAGAATAAGAAGACGCCCCATCCGGGAAGGATGAGGGGCCCGGCGAAGCGGTCCAGGGGGCCGGAAAAGGCCCTCTGCGCAAGGCCGTTATTTCTTTGTCGTCCGATGAATACGAGACACATTCCTCCCGCGGAGGTGGGGGGAATCAAGAAGAAATTCCACCTCCCCGCACTAGGGGGGAGAAGAAGAGAAAAGCCGCCCCGGAGGGGGAGGCTGGGGCGTCCAAGAAGGGGAAGGTAACCCTTCCGGACTATTCCGCCACGACCGCTTACAGCGAGGAGGGGTGGCTGCCCCGGGGCAAGCCCCCGGTGCGATCGTAAGTGCCCACATCCTATCATGGTTTAACTTCATAGTTTTTATACTTATAGTGCCGAACGTATATGCAGTTCGGCCAGGGCTCACCCCGAGGAATCCTCCTCTGGGTCCTTTAGCGATTCGGTGATAAATTCGCTCCCGACGGCCATTACCCCTCCACACGCGGATGACACGGAGGTGTTGTCCCGAAGGCTCTCAGTGTAGGGGGAGGTGACTCTGGAGACGCCCCACGGCGGGATTCCAGATGTCGGGCATGCGGGGTTCTAGATCCCCGCGGATCGCGTCGATGAGAGCCGCAACAAGGCGAACTCTCGACCGAACACTGCTCCAGAACCCCAAACGGTTTCGGACTTGGGCGGGCCACCCCTCATTAGAGAGGGCGAGCCGCCCGTGCCGAGGACTTCCGGCGCATCAACGGCGCCGGATAGCCTGGTGGAAGCGCTCCGAGGCGCCTGCATGGAAGAAGAGCACCATACTCTTATGAGTGCGGTGATTCAAAAGGTTCTGTCCGCCAAAAGCGGACTAAGCAAAGCCTGCACAAGCCTTCTGACGGGCTTTGAGGTAAGTAAAAAATGTATGAAATTACCACCCGATAGGTAGTAGCCCCGATACTCGTTGGTGTTTCAAAGAAAAGCCAAACGGAGGGTCAACTATAATCCGCAGGAGTCTAATAATAAGTATTGTTGTGAATAAGCAGGCTGTGCTGCTTGCTGCTGCTGCCCGCACTGCCGAGGTTGCCGAACTGAAGCGGCACTTGGAGTAGGCGTAGGGAGAGCTCCTCCTCACGAAGAGGCAGCTCGAAGAGAACAAGGGTAAGGAATTCCGGCTCTTATGCGTTTAAGGATAGGCAGAATTGATGAGTCTAACACCTAAGTGTCGTGACCGTGTAACAGGGGCCACCGCCGAAGTGGCATCCCTGAAGAAGCCGCTGTCCGAGCCCGAAGACAAGGCGGCCTCGGAGTGTAAGGAGCGCGAAAAGCAAAGTGCTAGGGTAGGTGAGGTACAGCAGGAGCTCCAGGACCTCGGCAAGAAATGCAAGTCCGTGGAGTATGATCTGAAGGCGAAGGAGGCCGAGCTTACGAAGGCCCTTGTGAATTTAAAAAATGCCAAGGCCGAAGCCGAGAAAGCATAGCAGGAGATCCAGGAGGCCAAAAAGATAGCAGCGGGTAAGAAATTCTTTATGCAAAGCAAACATGTGGAGGAGGCATTTCTTTTACTTACTCAATACGGAGCTCTCCGGGGCATTTGCAGATCTGCCACGCAGCGCCTCGGGACGCTGCGGAGTTCTACCGCGCCTGTGGAGGGGAGCTCAACGGAGAAGCTGTTCTGGTCCCAGTATGATGGGGCCGATCATCCGATGCCTCTGAGAGACCAACTGAAGCAGTTGATCGAACTCCACAGAGCGGCCGAACTGGCTATGAAGGACTTCATAGTCAGGATGTGGCCTGGTGAGCTCCTGCGCAGTAGCTACTTTGACCTGATCAAGCGGATGGTGGATGCCTGCCCGCGGCTTGAAGTGATCAAGCGATCCATTTGCATCGAAGGTGCCCGCCGAGCCTTCGCCCGCGTCAAGGTGCATTGGGGCAAGCTAGATGCGGAAAATCTTGTCAAGGACGGGCTGCCGGAGGGCAAGGCGCATCGCCATCCCGAGATGTACTACGATGGCGTGATGAAGGGTGCTCGCCTCGTCGCCGATGAGTGTACCAAGGATACCATTTTTGAATGAGTTCACTTCTGTCATGTTTGTAATTTAAAGACGAAGTTACTTGCGCTTTGTAGCGCTTTTGTTATTTAAAATATTACCTTATGTGCGGTTGTTTATAAAATCCTGAAAGTAGGCCAGTCGTCGGCTTCCGCCCCCATGTGACTAGCACTGGGGTGTTCGTGGAAAACCCGGACACTCTTTATCCAAATGTTTGGTCCCTTAAGGAGGTGTCCGGCGCAGCGAACAAGGCAATCGGACTATGCGGCTTTATAACTTTCACTTAGCCATAGAAGTATACAATTTTAAATTTCGCGAAGCCCTAGAACTGAAGGTCAATTGGGGCACTATACACGCCTAGATCAAACGAGGCCGATTTATCGCCTAAAGCGGAAAATCTTTAAGGATTTTAAAACCTCTCGAACAGCGACCAGCTCTCGCCACATCATGCCGGTCAGTTTTCGGCTTTCATCGAGGTGCTCGTCCGGAAGAACCGACACAATCGCAGAGTTCTCCCTGTGCTACCTTAGCCGATATAATGGAACGAAGGCACCAAAACAAGGGAGCCGGGCTATCCCAACTGTAGACCCAAGACATGATTCGGAGCTGATGCATATAGTGCTATAAGTTCGGGGTGCCACACTGTTGAAAGTGTTCGGACTTTATTTGCCATATTACGGGGCGGCATGAGAAGCCCCTGGCAAACCGGCCGCACAAAAGTGTACGGATGCAATATCAAATAAACATTTATAAGAGAAAAATGCTCAGATAAGAATGATAAGTTGAAGCTATATATGATCTCCCATTAACAAAAAATACGTTTAAGCGTACATTTACAATGGATGCGTTAAGTAGAGATAAAATAGGACTATTTGACATGTCCTATCCAGGGGCAGGCTGTGTTCAGATAGATAAAGCAGGTATAATGATCGTAAATAGAATCCACCAGGTATTTCCTTCATGCACAACGCCCTGTTGCCTCCTTGGATGTCTCTTCCTATAAGTCCGCAATTCGGCTCTTTTGAGGATGCTGCGCCAACACGGTGTCCTGAAAGGTAAGAGGGAAAGAGTATGAAAGTATTTGGCGGTTACCCACACTATTGACTGAGTCATTGATGCGCCTCCGCCTATGCCCATGGTATTTTAAGTGCGTAATTGTGTGCACGTGGCACGAATGCTGCTTTGATGGGGCTTAAGCGGAGGCCGGACTGCTAGTCGCGCTCTTGGCGTGCCTGACGATCCTGTTGCGGGGTGCTCCGGACTCGCTTGACTATGCTCGAAGTTGTTGTCGCCGGATTGGTTTGTTGGAGAAGGCCGCATTGTACTTCCGCCGCAAGGGCTGCAGTATGTTCTTCTGTTCGTAGGGAGCGGTCCATATTTCCATTCACCGTTATAACCCCGCGTGGTCCTGCCATCTTGAGCTTGAGATATGCGTAGTGTGGTACCGCATTGAATCTGGCGAATGCGGTTCGTCCGAGCAGTGCATGGTAACCACTGTGGAAGGGGACGATATAGAAGATTAACTCTTCGCTTCGGAAGTTATCCGGAGATCCGAAGACCACTTCCAATGTTATAGAGCCCGTACAGCGGGCCTCTACTCCAGGAATTACACCTTTAAAGGTGGTTTTAGTGGGCTTGATCCTTGAAGGGTCAATGCCCATTTTGCGCACTGTGTCCTGGTAAAGCAGGTTCAGGCTGCTGCCACCGTCCATAAGGACGCGCATGAGGTGGAATCCGTCAATGATTGGGTCTAGGACCAATGCGGCGGAGCCGCCGTGACGGATGCTAGTAGGGTGATCCCTACGATCGAAAGTGATCGGACAAGCTAACCAGGGGTTGAATTTGGGGGCGACTGGCTCCATCGCATAGACGTCCCTTAGTGCCCGCTTCCGTTCCCGCTTGGGGATGTGCGTGGTGTAGATCATGTTGACCGTTTTCACCTGGGGGAAATTTCTTTTGTCCCCCCATGTTCGGATGTCGGGGCTCATCGTCATCGTCGTTGTGCAACCCTTTGTCCTTGTCTTCGGCGTTTATCTTGCCGGCTTGTTTGAACCCAGCAATCTCTATTGGTGTGGTTGGCTGGCTTGTCCGGGGTACCATGAATTTGGCATGAGTGCTCCAGTATGCGGTCCAGACTGGACGGTCCCTGATTATTTCTTTTGAACGGCTTCTTCCGCTGACCGGGCTTGGATCCACTGAATCCGGCGTTGACTGCCGTGTCTTCAGTGCTGTCGCCGTTGTTCCGTCGCTTATGTCTGTTACGCCGTGGCTTGCCGTTATTGTCGCGTCCATCCGAATTGCCAGGCTGTGGCGTAGTGCTGCTGCGAGCCAGCCAACTGTCCTCGCCCGCGCAAAAGCGGGTCATTAGTGTTGTGAGAGCTGCCATGGACTTGGGTTTTTCCTGGCCGAGGTGCCGAGCGAGCCACTCGTCACGGATATTATGCTTGAAAGCCGCTAGGGCTTCGGCATCTGGACAATCAACTATTTGGTTCTTTTTAGTTAGGAACCGAGTCCAAAATTTCCTAGCTGACTCTCCGGGCTGTTGAGTGATGTGGCTCAAGTCATCGGCGTCAGGTGGTCGCACATATGTGCCCTGGAAGTTGTCGAGGAACGCGTCCTCCAGGTTTTCCCAACTGCCAATGGAATTTGCTGGCAGGCTGTTTAGCCAGTGCCGGGCTGGTCCTTTGAGCTTAAGGGGAAGATACTTGATAGCGTGTAGATCGTCTCCACGGGCCATGTGAATGTGGAGAAGGAAGTCCTCGATCCATACTGCGGGGTATGTTGTGCCATCATACGATTCGATGTTTACGGGTTTAAACCCTTCTGGGGATTCGTGATCCATTACTTCATCAGTGAAGCAGAGGTGGTGCACGGCGCCTCTGTGACGGGCTATGTGGCTACGCAGGTCGAATTGCTCTGGGTGGCTATATTCGGCCCGGCCGGACTTATTGAAGGTGTGTCCGGCGTGACGGTCCTCGTCGCGTACCAAGGCGCGGCCCCGCGATCCGTAGATCGATCTTGGTTGTCCTATTTTGTTGCCCCTGGCCGTAGTATGTTGACGTGGGGGTGTTGGCTGGTATGCAGACTAGTATGCCGTTTTATCCCGGCCACGAGGTGGCCGGTCAGCCGTATGGTGCTCGAGTCTGTATTCCTCGGCTGCCAGGACTTCAGTCCATCTATCTGTGAGCAGGTCTCGATCAGCTTGGAGTTGCTACTATTTCTTTTTCAGGCTCCTCGCAGTGGCTATAAGTCGACGCTGAAGCGCCTCGCTTCACGGGATCCTCAGCACGCCGAACTCGCTGTCGCCGAGGCTAATCTCGCCTTTGGAGGGGGCATGTAGCTGTCCTCCTCCGGGTATTCGCCCGTCGCCTGTTCTTACGGGGTGGCCTGCTCATCCTCCTGCTCGCCTGCTCAAGGCGGGCTGATTAGGTTGTATTCTTCTTCGCACCATTCGGATTGTTTTCGTCTCTGGGCTGGTATTGGTGTGGCGGGCTTGGAGTGGCGCCGACGGCGCCCATTCTTTGCTTTTTTCCCCGAGGTTTTATCCTCCGCTGCCTCATCGCCATTTGTTTCCTTCGGAGTGTCCACCATATATATATCATAAGAAGAGGTGGCTGTCCACTGCCCAGTGAGCGGTGGTTCATGTTCTTCTCCTGCATCGTCGTCCATACCGTCGATGTCTTCGGGGTCGAAGTTCAGTACCTCTGTTAAGTCATCGACTGTGGCAATGAAGTGGGTGGTGGGTGGGCAACGAATTCCTTCGTCGTCTGCCTCCCACTCGAGCCGGACATAGTTCGACGAAGAGTCTCCTGACAAAGAGAGAGACTTTAATGAGTCCAGCATGTCGCCAAAGGGCGAGTGCCAGAAGATATCCGCAGTGGTGAACTCCATTACCGGAGCCCATCCTGGCCCGACGGGCTCGGGAGTGTGTGGACTGGAACCAACATCCAGATACGAATCCAGGGGTTCGGAGTCGCGGGCCACCGTAGAGGTAAGACCCGTGTTCGGCTCCACAGCCGATGAGGGCGCGACCTTGGGGCGGGGTCCATCCCTCCATCCTTAGGCAGCGCAGCCTGCTCCGGATCTAGGTCTCGAGATACTACGGGGGCGATACCCCGAGCTTCGTCCGATGGCAGGTCTAAGCCGTGCTCGCCGAGACTGTCCGGTGCTCGGCATAGGCCCAAATCCATCGAAGATCAAGTCTCGCGGATATCCGCCATGTAGTTCAGGTTTCGAACCTGACACGGTGGCTGTGGGCGAGTTGCCGATCTGCTCCAGATGGCCAAGCGAGTTGGCTCGCAGTGCGAAGCCGCCGAACACGAAGATCTGTCGGGGGAGGAAATTCTCGCCCTTGACAGCGTCGTTGATGATGATCGAAGGAGCCATCGAGCCTGACGGCGACGACACAGAGGAAATCTCAATGAAAGCACCAATGTCGGTGCCAAACAGGCGGATCTCGGGTAGGGGGTCCCGATCTGTGCGTCAAGGCTGATGGTAACAGGAAACAAGGGACACAGATGTTTACCCAAGTTCGGGCCCTCTCGATGGAGGTAAAACCCTACTTCCTGCTTGATTAATATTGATGATATGGGTAGTACAAGAGTAGATCTACCACGAGATCGCCAAGCTTGCCTTCCACGCCAAGGAAAGTCCCATCCGGACACGGGCCGAAATCTTGAGTCTTGTATCTTCATGCTTCCATAGTCCGGATGTTGTACACAGTCCGGCTGTCCGGATACCCCCTAATCCAGGACTCCCTCAACTGCGGCCCCTCTTCGGAGAAGATCCACCTTGGATTCAAGACCTCCTTTGCAGAGAAGACCCCCATCAAGACCTCCTCATGGAGAAGAACCGGTTACCGTTTGTATCGTCCGTTGTTGACTTTGGATCTTGTATCTTACCTTTATGTTCATCGATCTAGCGCATGTGTGATCTATCCTTGTTGGTTGAGTGATTTCTCTCGTGTTCTCCTCGTGTTTCCCCTCGTGTTCATCACGTTCTTCATAGGGATCCGCTCCTTTCATGAAAGATCGGCCATCTAGGGTTCCACCCTACATCAGTGCGTCGGGTCTCGACTATCATACACTCATCAGATAATCTCAACGTCGGCTCAGTAGTTTTAATGTTGGGGAAAAATTGCCATTTCCTCCCTCTCAAACAGAAGCTTGGGCGGCTTAAGCGCCATTGCAGTGACATGGGGGAGCTCATGGCGACCCTTGTCAAGTATGCCGACTCTGATAGTACCAAGGACCCTGAGTCTGATGATGAAATATCGGGAAAGGGAAAGAAGAGTAGCGGCGTGAAGGGGCAACAACACAACCGGGCCAGTCATAGTGGCTACAGTAAGCGCAAAGCTGATGGGAATTTAGACTTCGTGGCCAATACTGGTATACGAAATAATAACCTGCGTCGTAAGGGGAGGCCGGCTCAAGGAACAAGCTTTGATCTCGAGGCAATAATGAATCAGCCATGTCCGACGCACGGAACACGTGAAAAGCCATCTGCCCATTTGTGGAAGCATTGTTATATCATGAAACATTTCCGGGATTCTCATCTTTTCCAGCACAATCAAGGGCCGAATGGCGGTTCAGGGTCCGGCCCTCATGGTCCGGGTCACGGAGGTGGCGGTTCAAATTCCTGCTTTCAAGGCCAAGGTAATCAGGGTGGTTACAACCAGCAGAATAATCAGGGGAATCAGCAGCAGCAGTCTGGTTATCAGAGTAACCCGAAACAATTGAATAGTGGGCAGTACCACGTATTCACCACAAGCTTATGTAAGCGGGATCAGAAGCTCCATAAAAAGGCAGTGAACGCCGTTGAGCCGGCGGTTGCCCGTTACTTACGATAGTCTGAGCAGCCCATTGTGTGGAGTGTGAGGATCACCCGCCTCGGGTTGATAATCCGGTTCACTTGGCGCCGGTAGTAGCTCCTCAGGTTGGAGGATACAAATTCACGAAAGTCCTCATGGATGGAGGCAGCAGCATAAATATCCTTTACTATGATACTTCCCCCCATGGGACTGGCTGATAAAAATCTTAAGCCGTCTAATACCGTTTTTCATGGTGTGGTGCCTGGTAAGTCGGTGTATCGAGTAGGCAAAATATCTTTGGAGGTTGCTTTTGGAGATGAGTTTTGTTCCAGGTTTGAGACGCTGGCCTTTGAAGTGGTTAAAATCAAGAGCCCTTATCATGCTCTATTTGGACGGCCGGCTTACGCTAAATTCATGGCGAGGCCTTGTTATGTTTACTTACAGCTTAAGATGCCGGGTCACAAGGGCACCATCACAGTGCATGGGAGTCACAAGGTAGCCTTGGAGTGTGAATAAGGTGATGCTTCTTACGCTGAGTCTGTTTGTGCAACAGAGGTGCTAAAGTTTTACAAAGATAATGTTGACCCGGCGGATATGACATCTTTGAAGAAGCCAACCACAGAGCATGACCCCTTGTTGAAGTTTAAGTCGGCAGATGACACTAAGCTAGTTGACTTTGTTCCAGGTGACTCATCCAAGCAGTTCAACATTAGTGCTAATCTGGATCCGAAATAGGAAAGCGCGCTCATCGAGTTCATCCGTGAGAAATGGGACATCTTTGCATGGAAGCCTTCAGACATGCCAGGTGTACCGAGAGAACTCGCTAAGTAGACCCTTAATATTGTTCCAAAGTTTTAACCGGTCAAGCAATTCCTTCGCTGTTTTAATGAAGAAAGGCATAATTCTATTGGTGAGGAGGTAGCCCGGCTCTTGGCAGCTGGGTTCATTGTTGAAGTTTTTCATCCTGAGTGGTTGGCTAACCCGGTGCTGGTGCTTAAGAAAAACGGCACCTGGCGCATGTGTATGGATTACACGGACCTAAATAAGGCTTGTCCGGCTGATCCCTTTGCTCTCCCCCGTATTGATCAGATTATTGATGCTACGACGGGTTGTTAGCGTTTGAGTTTTTTGGATGCTTATTCTGGTTATCATCAGATCAAAATGGCAGTTAAGGACCAGGAGAAGACATCTTTCATCACTCCGTTTGGAGCCTTCTATTATGTGTCTATGCCTTTTGGGCTCAAGAGTGCCCAGGCGACTTACCAGCGGTGTGTGCAAAATTTCCTTCATAATCAAATTGGGCATAATGTTCATGCTTATGTGGATGATATTGTGGAGAAGTCCAGGAAGAAGGAGACCCTGATCGATGATTTGAAGGAAACCTTTGACAATCTCCGGGTTTATAAGATGATGCTTAACCCGGCCAAATGTGTTTTTGGTGTGCCAGCAGGCAAGCTTTTGGGTTTTCTGGTTTCGGAACGAGGTATTGAAGCTAACCCGAAGAAAATAAAGGCTATCACCTCTCTGGCTAAGCCGGCATGTATCAATGATGTTCAGCATTTGGTGGGCCGTATTGCGGCCTTAAGCCGGTTCTTAAGCCGGTTGGGTGAGAAAGCTATCCCTCTGTACCAGGTGATGAAGAAGACATATCACTTTGTGTGGAGTGATGCTGCTGATCAGGCATTCGAGGCTTTAAAGAAATAATTAGTCGAGCCGCCGGTTCTTGCTGCCCCCATTGACAAAGAACCTTTGTTGTTATATGTGGCTGCCAATAGCCGAGCTATTAGTGTAGCCATTGTGGTGGAAAGGAAGGAGTCAGGAAAGGAGCATCCGGTTCAACGGCTGGTTTACTACATCAGTGAGGTGGTTATTGAGTCCAAGCAGAGGTATCCACATTGGCAGAAGCTTGTATATGGGGTTTTCATGGCTAGTCGAAAGATCAAGCAGTATTTTCTGGGTCATCCCATCACTATGGTTAGTTCTGCCCCTTTAGGTGATATCATTCAAAATAGAGAAGCTACAGGTCGGATAGCCAAATGGGCCATTGAGCTTTGACCTCATGGTTTGAAGTATGTGCCTCACACAGCCATCAAATCTCAAGCACTTGTGGATTTTATCAATGATTGGACAGCGTTGCAGATGCTTGAGGAAAAGACGGATAACACATATTGGACTATTCACTTTGATGGATCCAGGCAGTTGGAAGGCTCGGGTGCTGGGGTTGTCTTGACTTCCCCATGAGGTGATAAATTTTCTTATGTTCTCCGCTTGATGTTCCCTTGTACTAACAATGCAGCTAAGTATGAGGCCTTGCTCCACGGTCTTCGGATGGCGAAGGAGATGAACTTAAGCCAAGTGAGGTGTTTTGGTGACTCAGATCTGGTAGCACAGCAAGTTTCTGGCACTTGGGATTCTAAGGATCCACTCATGGCGGCTTATCGTCAAGAGGTTGATGCTATTGCGGGTCACTTCAAGGGTTATCTAGTTGAACATGTTGATGACAGGAAAAATGAGGCGGCTGATGCTTTAAGCCGGTTAGGGTCTCAGTGTAAGCCGGTGCCACCTAACACTTTCCTGGATATTCTGCATAACCCTTTTGTCAAATTGCCTACAGAGGAGGATATTGCTATTCCTGACCCAGAAGCACAATTGGTGGCGGCTCTTCATGCTATTCCTGACTGGACAGTTCCGTATATGGCTTATATGACTCGGGGCGAGTTACCTGAGGATGAAACTTTGGCCAGGCAGATAACCTGGCAGTCTAAGTCAATGACTATTTTCAATGGGGAGTTACATCATCACAGTGTCACAGGGGCATTTCAACATTGTGTTTCTCCTGAAGAAGGCTGTGAGATTCTGCGAGAGATTCATGAAGGAGATTGTGGTCATCATGCCAGTTCTATGTCTCTCATAGCCAAGGCTTTCTCTCATGGGATTTATTGGCTGACGGCTCATGCTGATGCTGAGTATTTAGTCAGTAAATGTGATGGTTGTCAGAAGTTTTCACGACGAGCTCATGTGGCGGCTCAAGAATTGAGGATGATTCCAATTGCTTGGCCATTTGCAACTTGGGGGCTTGATATGGTTGGGCCCTTCAAAAGGTCCAAGGATAAGAAGACCCACCTTTTGGTGGCGTTTGGCAAGTTTACAAAGTGGGTTGAAGCAGAGCCGCTTAGTAAGTGTGACGCAGCAACGGCGGTTCAATTCATCGAAAAGGTGATTTTCCATTTTGGCTTTCCCCACATCACTATAACTGATAATGGCACTAATCTGTCCACGGGTGCTATGAAAGAATTTTGTCAACAAGAGCATATTTGACTTGATGTATCCTTAGTGGCTCACCCCAGTCCAATGGTCAAGCTGAGCAAGCTAATCAAGAGATTCTACGAGGCATCAAGCCCCGACTTATGGTCCCTTTGCAAAGGACGCCGGTTTGTTGGGTGGAGGAGTTACCCTCAGTGTTATGGAGTATCAATACTACCCCCAATAGATCTACGGGTTACACACCTTTCTTCATGGTTTATGGAGTAGAGGCGGTTCTCCCTAGTGACATCCGTCACGATTCGCCCCGTGTGGCGGCTTATGTTGAAGCTGATAACGAAAAAGCACGTTAGGATGCACTTGACCTGTTGGATGAGGAGCGTGACCTTGCGGCGGCTCATTCGGCGATTTATCAGCAAGATCTGCGCCGTTATCACAGCCGCCGGGTCAAAACTAGAACCTTTCAAGTAGGTGACTTGGTGCTCCGGCTTATCCAGGATCAGACTGATGTGGATAAACTATCCACACCTTGGGAAGGGCCTTTTGTGGTCAACAAGAATCTGAATAATGGGTCATACTACCTTACTGACGTTCGAGACCATAAGGACTCACTCAAATCGGAGGAGGGACCCGCCGACCGTGGAATATTGCTCATCTTCGGCCTTACTATACTTGAGCCACCCGCTCTTGTGATGTACATAGTTTGACGATGTATATATTATAATAAATATAATAAAGCCGGCATCCCTGATAAATTCAGGGCCTCTGTCGTTTCACTTCTTCGAAACTGAGTCTTTATTGTTATCTCACATGATCATTTAAGAGGCTTGATGCCCAAGTTACAAGGACCAAAGAGAGTTGAATTCACAACACATCTCAAACATAGGTGCCCGCTGAGCATAGCTCAGAAATATATCACTTGGGGGCTTCCTGTTCAATGAACACATCTATATTCACCCTTTTGATTGGACCGGACGCCAGGTGTATTCACCAAAAATCCGGTTTATCCTGCCTGTGTGCCAGATGCTTCTCCATCAGGTAATCCTGACTGACCTGTTATGTTCTTAACACAATCTTTTAAATAAGACACTAAACTTGTTAAGGTTAGAAACATTGATTGGGAGCAATGATAGATCCAGGTTATTAAGCCGCCTTCCTTGAAACTTGGTTAAACCGGCTTGTTTTGCACGATGCTACTCCAACCCCGCATACTCTCTATAACTCAATCTTTTAATAAGACCCTGAACTTATCCGGGTTAAAATGTTGATTGGGTCATGTGAGAGCCAGCTCACAGAAAGCGCGGATATTCCAATGGCTATCATGCTAGTTAAATTGAAGAAGATATTTTGGCTCGGCGGCCTATGAAAGCCTCGTGTTTTTTTTTGTATTTTTTATTTGTCTTGGATTTATATCACCCCTTTTTTCTTATCATATAGTTTTTATAAGTCAGGCCATGCAGCCCTGACTATGTCTCATATTTGAGTGATTTTTGGGTTTTTCATAACCCGCCCTGACAGTAGATTCTAAGTCGCGAGGGAATAATAATAATATATTTGTAGTACAATACTCTACGCTTGGGATGCTACCCCTCTGCGGTGTTTGGCGTTACAAGACGGCAGTATGAATCAATGGAAGTAGGACGTGGAGCTCTCAATTTATGGGTTATAACCCTCATTACACAGGTTTGATAAACCGACAGTGTGAGCAAGTATCACATGTAAGATACTTTATTTTTTTATACAAGTTATAATTAAACCAGCCCTGGTTATGGACTTTTATAGTCACCAGCAGGTTTATGCTGGGCATTGTGACCCACCCGACGATAAACCGCCAGGGCAATTTTGTGATCTGTTTTTATGCAGAACAAAGAAATACAATCTGCCCTACATGATGATATTATACACAATGTTATGTAACACAAAACGTGCACGATGGCACGGCAGATCGGAGTTCAACTAAACTATTACATGACTCAGCGAGCCAAAATGTTTAAGTGTTTTTTCAGAAGATCGAATATGTGAACCGCCCAGTGAATCAGTCTTCTTGGCCTTGACGGCTTGAGGCTTCTAGATCATCATTCGCCGGTTCTTCGTCCTCCTCCGTCGTCTGGAAGTTTGGTGATGATCAATCAATGCCACACAAGGCTTGGAATTCAGTTTCGTCATCTATAAGTTTAGACGGATCAACTTCAGGGGCGAAAGTATGCTTACTGATTAGAGGGATCAGGTCCATCACTTTGTAAGCCGGCGTGGGCATCTTCTGATTCTCCATATCATAAGCCGCCTGGAATTTTGAAAGATCCGTTCCATCATCAATCAGACTGGCCCGAGAACGTATCTCCTTCATGCAGGCAGCGAAGTCTTTCTTGTCAAAGGGAGAGCCATCTTCTTTCAAACTTGGATACCCAGTAGCTAGTTCGGTCGGGTCAAGCTCTGCTTGCCATGCCTTGGTCCGGCTTAAGGCCGTCACGGCACCGGCTCTTGCAGATGACCGCTTTATCTCTTCAATTCTAGCTGGTAGAACAGAGAGTTTTTTCAAGACGTTACTCAAAAGAGTGGGTGCTTGATTAGTTGGAGAAATCGTGGCCAGCGTGCGCCGAGTTCGAGTATATAGCTGTTCAACAAGCGTATATACGGCCTTAAGCTTCACAAGCATTTCTTGACCAAGATTGCTGCTCGTGGGACCTGTGTAATAATTGCAGATTGATCAGAGACGGTTTGTAACATGCAAGACAAGACTCGGTTATGATGCTAGCAATACTACTCACCAAAGATAGCAGAAACGATCTGGGATATAAGGTGTTTTAAGCCGGTAAGTTCAGTGGTCATCTCTTGAAGAGAAGCTTCAGCTTTTTCAGCCCGCTATGTCAGAGTAGTTCTCTCTTCAGCCCAGGCGTTTCTTTCAGTATCAAAGCTGGTCTTCAGTTTTTCTGTTTCAGCCAAACTAAATTGGAATTTTGAGTCGGCTTTCCGGGTCTCAGATTCTTCATGCTCCAGTCGGGTTTTCACATCAGCCAATTGCGATTGAAGTTGAGCAGTGGCATCCTGTACATGCACGGATTTGAAGTCATACTCATATTCGGGTTATAGGAATGAAAGTCCCAAGCATTTTGCAAGCAACAACACTTGGCACTTGGGGGCTAATGCGTACAGAAAAATTATTCATACAATGGCACATATAAATAAGTCCCAAGAACTTTGCAAGCAAGAGTACTTGGCACATGGGGGCTAATGCATATTGCTCGCATTTCATTACTACTTTATGATGACCCGGTTGTGCCGCAAATGACCACAGCCGGCTCATGGGGGCTACACAAGTAAGCTTTGATGTACAAACAATGGTGAACAGTTGCGGTTCATTCATGCTGATTAAACCGGCCCTTGGGGTACGGATGCAATGTTAATCGTTATAAACCCGGTTTAACTCTGACTGTGAAAGCCGGACTTTGAAGGATTCTACCAAAGATGCTTTTTTATACTCATGGCTATTCTAAGTCTAGCATATTCAATTCTTTTATACACACTACACTTGGGGGCTGACAGGATATGCATAATTTATCACGCAGGAGTTCATACCTCATATTTCGGATGCATCTGTTTCACCATGTCAATTTCAAGATCGCGGCTGGTATGCACTTGGTTGAGATAACCAGAGAGAACTTCAGTGATGCTTAATTGAGAATAGTTGGCAATGTCAAATCTCACTTTCCGCCTTTCAGTAAGTTCCTCTTTGGCAGAGTGTTTGGCCAAGAGAGTAGGTTGCCCCAGTTCTTGGAAGGAGGTGCCAGTAATTACAACATCGTCGGCATGTGTTTCTGACGGTTTAATTAGGCTCGATGATTCAGTGTTCAAAGGATTTGTGTTCATTTGATCACTAGAGAGGTCAGGAATTTCTGGTGGAAGATCATGAACAGGTTCTTCTGGTTGTTGAACGGAGGCTTCGGACACTGGAATTTGCTGCTCCGATTCATGAACTTTGGGGTCTTCAGCCGGCTTGATCACCTTTTCTTTTTGCTAGGCTTTGCCTTTCCACTACAAAGAGTTGTGGGAGGTTAGTACAAGTATAAGAATATAAGGTGGTAGAAAATAAAATTGTTACCCAGGGGCAGTCTTGAAGGGCAGAAGTTGGGTCTGTGATGAGTCACCGGAAGAGGAGTGAGATATCCCCTGATAATTCGAATCGGAACAATTATGTGGCTGATGAATAAGACCTGCAAGAGGATAAAAAGAGTTTAAATTTGGAGGGACCTTGTTTTGATGTGTCAGTGGAGCTGGAGTGTTTGATAAACCAGAGGATAATTCTCCGCCTCCGCTGGTCCGAGTTTGTCGTCGGTTCTCGTGCTGCCGTTGCTTCAAAAGAAAGTGAGGATCCAAATAAGCTAAGGGGTGTGAAAAGCTTACTTTCCGGGTTACTCGTCGAATTTTCTGTCTTGACAAAGGCGCTGAGTCGGAGGAAATAATAGTTTCCTCTTCTTCGACCACTTGACTGGCCCTCGTGTCATCCTGATGATAATCAGTGTCAATAAGATAATTGAAAAAGGAACCAAGGGAGTCAAGGGCTACCTCCGACTCAGTGTTGTCGTCCAGTTAAAACATCTCGGAAGCACTTAATTCCTTCTTATTCTTCTTGGAGGCTTTTGCTTTGGCCCTGGCTTTCTTGGTATATTCGTGGTCGTACTCATTATTCCAAAAAGCAGATCCAGCCTGTGAAGCTTATTAAAGCTGAGTTGATAGAACATGTGAATGATAAGGTAAAATAAATAATTTGGAGACTCACAGCTGGTGGCGGGTTAAGTGTGCAGAAAGGGTTCAGTCCCACTTTACTGCAGCTTTCCAGGCTCTCATTAAGAAGGGTCGTTGTCATCTCATTGATGGCGTTATCAGTTAAACGCGTGGAGCAGTAGCAGAATGGATCTTTTGCAGCACCTATATAAGTGCACATTAGGCCGGATCGGCGGCTGATACTTCCATTTTGCATCATGCTTTTATACCGATATTTATTGCATTATGGGATGTTATTACACGTTATGTCACAATACTTATGCCTATTCTCTCTTATTTTACAAGGTTTACATAAGGAGGGAGAATGCCGGCAGTTGGAATTCTGGGATGGAGAAGGAGCAAATATTAGAGATCTATTCTGCACAACTTCAAAAGTCTTGAAACTCCACGAAAGTCATTTTGGGAAATAATAAAAATATCCAGCGGAAGAAGTTCACCAGTGTAGCGACCTGACCCAAAATCGGTCAAATCTCTGTGTCTGTACCATCCCAAGATCATGCTGGTACTCACAGTACATCGATAAAGTAATCAAAGTTCAATCACACCTGAATATTATTACACGGTTCTCATATAGAGTCTTTATTACAAGGGAATAAATTCGGCTCAAGGCCAACTCATGAGAAATAAACTAATAACACTGCAGAAGCGTCGAAGATAAAGCGAGTCCATCCGACTCCAAAGGGCAATCGCCAAGCGCGGAGCGTAGCCTCACTCCTGATCGGAATATACCTCTGCAACATAAGACGTTGCAGCCATGTAGGTCAGCTTTTTGAATAAGCTGGAAAGTCATGAAGAATACCAATAATAAAGTTACTATCACTATATGCATTTGGCAGTGGAGCTCTAAGTTTCATCATTTTGCGAAAAGCAAATTTTTTCCCTACTACAGTGGACTTGCTTGCAAAAATTACTACAATTATTGGTAGTTATTGAGATGGTTCCGCCAACCAATATCTCATTCCCAAGTTATTAAGTCATAAACCCCTCAAATTAATTCATTAATTTTAGTGTTGATATTTCTGAATACTTCCAAGTTCCAGAGGCTCAAATTGTCCGTAACCGGGGACACGGCTAATCGATTAGATCTTTAACTCGCAGAGGGTTGCGACTTTCCCGCAAGAATCATTCCTCCTTTTAAGTCTTCGCACTTCATGGTGTTTGAAGCGGGACGAATGAAACAGGGTCTTCCAAAGAGTTCTTCGCTACTGCCGTACCCATCCAACCCTACCGTTCTTCTACATCTCGTAGTACCGCCCAGCCAGCGTCACTACTAGGGTTAACCCAGCCAGAGCCCATAATGTCTTGCGGCTGCAGGGTAAGCTTCGGTCATGGGGCATCCATCCTTCTCTTCGTGGCTGGGTGAAGCTTTCCAAGATGTCATGGCACTTCTCCATGCATCCCGGCCAACCACTGGGTGCTCCAGGTGCCCGTCAACCGCCCTCCACCCAAGAGTGATTTTCAAGTCCATCTTGATCATTGTAGTTCATGGGGTTGTCATCATCATTGACTCTCACATCTTGCTTATGAATTTCACTCAACCAAAACCCGTCTCACGAGCATAGCAAAGTAAACTACTTCGTCCGGGGTCATGGTAACAAGGATTGGTTCATCCTACCACATGATACTACTCAAGATTAGTAACTTCAAAATTTCAACTCTGCATGCATGGTGGGGTGGTGACAAATTCTAATGCACAAAAACATAGGTATAGAAATAACATGATCAAAACTTGCCTTGCTGATGATCCTCGTAAGCTAAAGATTCGTAGTAGCAAGCTTCGCACTCCGGAAACTCTACCGAGACAAACAATGACCACAATAAGCATATAGCATAGGATCACATCATACAATAGCATAGTAACATAACACACCAATCAACAAAATCAAAACCCAATGGGAAAACTCAAAGAAAACCAACTCAAGTTTTCCTACTACAAACAACAAATAGAAATAGTTTTATATAACAAAAATTTTCTCAACATAACCTAAGCATGAGTTTATGTTAACTTAACAGAAAAGAATGCATTAAGCAATTAGGAGCAAAAAGAATTAACTTAAAATCTATTATGAAACTCCTATTAGGCCTAATCCAATTTCTATTAAGAAAAATAAAATAAAAGTTTTATTTATTATAAATAAAAGTTCATCCTATAAAGTAATGAAACTATCCTAGAATAATCAATCACATGTTAAAAATAAATTTATTTACTAATTAAATTAATAGGAAAACAGAGCTAGTTAATTAATTAGGCTTAACAAGATTCTGCTTAAAACTATTTATTTATTAATCCTCAAATACCCAAATTAATTTCTATGGTTTGGCAATGCCAAAATAAAGTTGGGACAAAAGAATCATCCAAAAATAATTTTTCTAACTCAAGTTATAGCAGATTTACTATTCTCGCTAAAACTAAAATAGAGTAATTTTAATTAATTTTAACATAGCTAAATATATATTCTACAGAAACTTTAGAAAATTTGCAAACCAACAAAAAAGAATCACCTAAAAATATTAAACAGATTAAAAGATATGAATTTTTCAAAACAGAAACTATTCTATTAAAACAGAAAATGAAATTAAAAGAAAAAGGGCCGAATGGGCCTAACCTACGCACTGGGCGTAATATAACTAAAATGGGCCCTAGGGTTAAACGAGTCGGGCTGGGCTAAATAAAATAAACCCTAACTTAAATTAAACCGGACTAAACCGAAGCGAACCGGTTTTATTTAAAAGAACTTACCCCTTCGGGGGTGTTCTAATCTACACCGTTCATCACGCATCGGACGGGGGAGGGGTCTCCGGCGGCTTACCGGACCTCGGCGGCGGCGGCGGCGGCGACGACGAGTGCGGCGAGGGCTCCGGTCGTCGAGGAGGTCGGGGGAGTAGCCGGGCGGGTGCGGACGAGGTCGGGGAGGGGTTTGGTGGAGTCGGTGGGGGTCGGGGGTGGCTAGGGCGGCGACGGCGACGAGAATGGCGGCGGCAGCGACTCGGGTCTCCGGTGAGCTCGAGCGAGAGGAGGAGGGGTCCGGCGAGGGGCTAGGGGGGTAATGGGGTGCGGAGGCCCGGCTTAAATAGTCGGGGGCCTCGCCCTTGCTCGGGGCGATCGAGGCGGATCGGGATCCGGATCCCGGATCCGGCGATCTGCTGGCGGCGGCGGCGTGGCGTGGGCGAGGGGTTGTGAAGGGGGGCGGGTCCCGCTGTCAGTGAGAGAGAGAGGGGGGTGAAGCGAGCGGGCGACCGAGCCCAAGGGTTTTCGGGCGAGGGTGAGGTGAGGCGGTCATTGGCCGGCTCGGCTGGCAGTGGGCGGCCGGGCCAGCAGTGGTGGGGGTTCGGCATTGGGTGGGCAGAGGGCTGGTGGCGCCTGGGGGTTGAAATTTATTTTTAATAAAACAAAACAGAAATAAAACAATAAGTATAAATATTTTATATAGGGTATATATATACCAAAATGATCGGGGAATATTCCTTTCATTTGAACATTTTTCCAAAGGCAAAATCCAAACTTTATAAAATCCATTTTTTCAAATTCAAATAAAATTCAGATTTGAATCCAAATCTTTTGGCAATGTTTTCCTCTGATATTTTTGGAGTGTCATGTTTACTCCTCTCATACTTTTGATCAAGTATTTATCGGGCTTAGTTTTTGAAATGTTTCCCACTTGCCAAAGTTTGAATTCAAATTCAAAACTCAAAATTCTCTGAAACTTCAAATGGCATTCAAATCAAACAGGATGCATAGGATGCTTAGCTATAATTGTAAAACATTCCAAATAGGAAATTTGGGATGTTACAACCAGAGGGGGGCCCACCTTGCCACGAGGGTGGGGGCGTGCCCTACCCCCCGGGCGCGCCTCTACCTCGTGGGCCCCGGTGGCCCTCGATGCCCATCTTTCGCTATATGAGGTCTTTCGTCAAGGAAAAATCATAAGCAACCTTTCGACGAAACTCCGCCGCCACGAGGCGGAACCTTGGCGGAACCAATCTAGGGCTCCGCAGAGCTGTTCTCGCTGGGACACTTCCCTCGGGGGGGAAATCATCACCAGCGTCATCACCAACGCTCCTCTCATCGGGAGAGGGCAATGTCCATCAACATCTTCACCAGCACCATCTCCACTCAAAACCCTAGTTCATCTCTTGTATCCAATTCTTGTCTCCAAGTCCGGGATTGGTACTAGTAGGTTGCTAGTAGTGTTGATTACTCCTTGTAGTTGATGCTAGTTGGTTTATTTGGTGGAAGATCATATGTTCAGATCCTTTATGCATATTAATACCCCTCTGATTATGAACATGAATATGTTTTGTGAGTAGTTACGTTTGTTCCTGAGGACATGGGAGAAGTCTTCCTATTATTAGTCATGTGAATTTGGTATTCGTTCGATATTTTGATGATATGTATGTTGTCTAGCCTCTAGTGGTGTTATGTGAACATCGACTACATAACACTTCACCATTATTTGGGCCTAGAGGAAGGCATTGGGAAGTAATAAGTAGATGATGGGTTACTAGAGTGACAGAAGCTTAAACCCTAGTTTATGTGTTGCTTCGTAAGGGGCTGATTTGGATCCATATGTTTCATGCTATGGTTAGGTTTACCTTAATACATTTGTTGTAGTTGCGGATGCTTGCAATAGAGGTTAATCATAAGTGGGATGCTTGTTCAAGTAAGAACAGCACCCAAGCACCGGTCCA
Organism: Aegilops longissima; assembly: GCA_021605205.1. Lineage (NCBI taxonomy): Eukaryota > Viridiplantae > Streptophyta > Magnoliopsida > Poales > Poaceae > Aegilops > Aegilops longissima. The sequence goes on along the minus strand of CM038678.1, from coordinate 330,632,451 downwards.
CCCACATATCAAATTATCAAAGTACAGAACGTGAATCGTATGAACGTGATGAAAACTAGCTTGATGATATTCCCATGTGTCCTCGGGAGCGCTTTTCCTATTATAAGAGTTTGTCCAGGCTTGTCCTTTGCTACAAAAAGGATTTGGCCACCTTGCTGCACTTTATTTACTTTTGTTACTTGTTGCTCATTACAAATTATCCTATCTCAAAACTATCTGTTACCACTTATTTCAGTACTTGCATAGAATACCTTGCTGAAAACCGCTTATCATTTCCTTCTGCTCCTTGTTGGGTTCGGCACTCTTACTTATCGAAAGGATTACGATAGATCCCCTATACTTGTGGGTCATCAAGACTCTTTTCTGGCGCCGTTGCCGGGGAGTGAAGCGCCTTTGGTAGGTGGAATTTGGTAAGGAAAAATTTATGTAGTGTGCTGAAATTTACTATCACTTGTTACTATGGAAAGTAATCCTCTGAGGGGCTTGTTCGGGGTATCTTCACCCCGACCAGTAGAGCAAAGAGTTGCTCCTCAACCTAATGAACCTACTGAAAATGAATATGAAAATGTTCCCTTTGAATTTCCTTCGGGTATGATGGAAAAACTGCTAGCTAATCCTTTTGTAGGAGATGGAACAAAGCATCCAGATGAGCACCTAATATATGTGGATGAAGTTTGTGGACTATTTAAGCTTGCAGGTATACCCGATGATGTTGTAAAGAAGAAGGTCTTCCCTTTATCTTTGACGGGAGATGCATTGACATGGTATAGGCTATGTGATGATACGAGATCATGGAACTATAGAAGATTGAATTTGGAATTTCATCAAAAGTATTATCCTATGCATCTTGTTCATCGTGATCGCAATTATATATATAATTTTTGGCCTCGCGAAGGAGAAAGCATCGCTCAAGCTTGGGGGAGGCTTAAATCAATGTTGTATTCATGCCCCAATCATGAGCTCCCAAGAGAAACAATTATTCAAAATCTTTATGCTCGGCTTTCTGAAAACAATCGCACCATGCTCGATACTTCTTGTGCTGGCTCTTTTATGATGAAGACTATTGAATTTAAATGGGATTTATTGGATAGAATCAAACGCAACTCTGAAGATTGGATCTCGACAAAGGTAAGGAGTCAGGTATGACACCTAAGTTTAATTGTGTTAAATCTTTTATGGATACCGATATTTTCCGTAAGTTTAACACTAAATATGGACTTCACTCTGAAATAGTAGCTTCTTTCTGTGAAGCTTTTGCTACTTATGTTGATCTCCCCAAGGAGAAGTGGTTTAAATATCATCCTCCCATAGAAGTAAAAGTAGCTGCACCTATTAAAGTTGAAGAAAAGATTGTCACTTATAATGATCCTGTTGTTCCTACTTCCTATGTTGAGAGACCACCTTTCCCTGTTAGAATAAAGGATCATGCTAAAGCTTCAACTGTTGTTCGTAAAAGTAATATTAGAACTTATACACCTCCTGAGCAAATTAAAGTTGAACCTAATATTGCTATTGGTAAAGATCTGTTGGCCGATAATATTGATGGGCATGTTATTCAATTCTGCGGTGAAACTGCTAGAATTGCCAAACCTAGTGCTAAAGATAAACATAGACTTGTGCTAGGCGTGCCTGTTATCTTTGTTAAAATAGGAGATCATTGTTATCATGGCTTATGTGATATGGGTGCTAGTGCTAGTGTTATACCTATTACCTTATATGAAGAAATTAAGCATGAAATTGCGCCTGCTGAATTAGAAGATATTGATGTCACAATTAAACTTGCCAATAGAGATGTTGAAGTCTTGTGTGGGAAAACTAAATATCCTGCTGATTTTCTTGTTCTTGGTTCCCCACAAGATAGCTTTTGTCCCATTATATTTGGTAGACCCTTCTTGAACACTGTCAATGCTAGAATAGAGTGCGAAAAAATGTTTTTACTATTGGCTTGGATGATATGTCTCATGAGTTTAATTTCTCTAAATTTAGTAAACAACACCGTGAAGAAGAATTGCCTAGTAAGGATGAAATTATTGGTCGTGCTTCTATTGCCGTACCTCCCAGTGATCCTCTAGAACATTATTTACTAGACCATGAAAATGATATGTTTATGGATGAAGGAAGGGAAATAGATGAAGTATTCTTTAAACAAGAACCTATTCTGAAACACAATTTGCCTGTTGAAATCCTAGGGGATCCTCCTCCACCCAAGGGTGATCCCGTGTTTGAGCTCAAACCATTGCCTGATAATCTTAAATATGCTTATCTTGATGAAAATAAATATATCCTGTTATTATTAGTGCTAACCTTTCAGAGCATGAAGAAGAGAGATTATTGAAAACTCTGAAGAAGCACCGTGCTGCTATTGGATATACTCTTGATGATCTTAAGGGCATTAGTCCCACTCTATGTCAACACAAAATAAATTTGGAAGAAGATGTCAAACCAGTTCGTGATCATCAACGAAGGTTGAATCCTAAGATGAAAGAAGTGGTAAGAAAAGAAATACTAAAGCTTTTGGAGGCAGGTATAATTTATCCCGTTGCTAATAGTCAGTGGGTAAGTCCTATTCATTGTGTCCCTAAGAAGGGAGGTGTTACTGTTGTTCCTAATGATAAAGATGAATTGATTCCACAAAGAATTATTACAGGTTATAGGATGGTAATTGATTTCCGCAAATTAAATAAGGCTACTAAGAAAGACCATTACCCCTTACCTTTTATTGATCAAATGCTAGAAAGATTATGCAAACATACACATTATTGATTTCTAGATGGTTATTCTGGTTTCTCTCAAATACCTGTTGAGGGAGTCCTGGATTAGGGGGTGTCCGGATAGCCGAACTATCACCATTGGCCGGACTCCTGGACTATGAAGATACAAGATTGAAGACTTCGTCCCCTGTCCGGATGGGACTTTCCTTGGCGTGGAAGGCAAGCTTGGCGATACGGATATGTAGATCTCCTACCATTGTAACCGACTCTGTGTAACCCTAACCCTATCGGTGTCTATATAAACCGGAGGGTTTTAGTCCGTAGGACGAACAACAATCATACCATAGGCTAGCTTCTAGGGTTTAGCCTCCTTGATCTCGTGGTAGATCCACTCTTGTACTACCGATATCATCAATATTAATCAAGCAGGAGTAGGGTTTTACCTCCATTGAGAGGGCCCGAACCTGGGTAAAAACATCGTGTCCCTTGTCTCCCGTTACCATCCGCTTAGACGCACAGTTCGGGACCCCCTACCCGATATCCGCCGGTTTTGACACCGACATTGGTGCTTTCATTGAGAGTTCCTCTGTGTCGTCATCTTTAGGCCCGATGGCTCCTTCGATCATCAACAACGACACGGTACAGGGTGAGACTTTTCTCCCCGGACAGATCTTCGTATTCGGCGGCTTTGCACTGCGGGCCAATTCACTTGGCCATCTGGAGCAGGTCGAAAGCTACGCCCCTGGCCATCAGGTCAGATTTGGGAGTTTGAACTACACGGCCGACATCCGCGGAGACTTGATCTTCAACGGATTCGAGCCACAGCCAAGCGCGCCGCACTGTCTCGATGGGCACGATCTAGCTATGCCGCCAAACAGTGCCCTGGAGGCCGCACCAGCGTCCGCTCCGACCCTTAGCTCGGAGCCGACTCCGCCGATCGAGGACGAGTGGTTGGACACCGCCTCGGGGGCTACGATCTCTACGGCGATTGAGCCGAACTCCATCCCTGTCCTTTGCGAAGACCGTGACTCCAAGGTGCCGGACTCCTCTCCGGACTCCGAACCCTCCGCGCCCCTGCCAATCGAATCCGATTGGGCGCCGGTTATGGAGTTCACTGCCGCGGACATCTTTCAGCACTCGCCCTTTGGCGACATCCTGAATTCACTAAAGTCTCTCTCTTTATCAGGAGAGCCCTGGCCGGACTACGGTCAGGAAGGTTGGGATGCGGACGACGAAGAAATTCAATGCCCACCCACCACCCACTTTGTAGCCACTGTCGATGATTTAACCGACATGCTCGACTTCGACCAAGACATCGACGGTATGGACGACGATCTGAGAGACGACCAAGAACCAGCGCCTCTGTGGCCTTCGGAAGGCCACCTCGTCATACGACATATACATGGTGGACATCCCAAAAGATGGGAACGGCGATGGAACAACGGAGGATGACCCTCCAAGAAACACCCAAGCGCGGCGCCGGTGGCGCCGCCTAAATCCCGCCACAGCAAAAACGGTGATTCCGCACGGAGATGATAACACCGGACAGGTCGAAGACTACCCCCTCCAGCAGGATTCAGCACAGGAGGAGGGAGAAGCCAGCCCTCATGATAGAGTGGCAGACAAGGAGGTGGAGGATGATAATTGTATGCCTCCCTCCGAAGATGAGGCAAGACTCGACGACGACGAATTCGTTGTGCCTGAGGACCCCGCCGAACAGGAGCGTTTTAAACGCAGGCTTATGGCCACGACAAGCAGCCTCAAGAAAAAGCAGCAGCAGCTTAGAGCTGACCAAGACCTGCTAGCTGACAGATGGACTAAAGTCCTTGCAGCCGAAGAGTACGAACTCGAACGCCCCTCCAAGAGATACCCAAAACGCAGGCTGCTACCCCAATTAGAGGAAGCAGCACCCAAACCTACATCACCAGCGCATGATCGGCCGACCGGCCACCCGTGGGCCGCAACAGAGAGGCCTCTAGACCCTCCATTCAAGCCGCACTCGCGCCGCTCGAAAATTACCAAGGCATGTGGAAATCGCCGGACTGCAAGACATATTGGAGGACAAGGCAAGGCAAACAAGATCGATCTACGGATCGGCGTGGCGCCCACGATACGTGATGATAACCGCCACGCCGGATACAATAATTCGGCGGGCCAAACATGAGACAAAGCTCATTTGAGCTGCGTCGTGATATAGCTCAATCTGAGGCGCCCACACCCACTATGCTTCATGCATCAAGTGATGGATCATCAAATCCCCGAGGGTTTCAAACCCGTAAACATCGAATCATATGATGGCACAACAGATCCTGCGGTTTGGATCGAGGACTACCTCGTCCATATCCACATGGCCCACGGTGATGATCTACACGCCATCAAATACCTCCCACTCAAGCTTAAAGGACCAGCTCGGCATTGGCTTAACAGCTTGCTAGCAGAATCAATTGGTTGTTGGGAGGACCTGGAAGCCGCATTTCTTGATAACTTCCAGGGCACATATGTGCGACCACCAGACGCCGATGACCTCAGCCACATAATCTAGCAGCCAGAAGAATCGGCCAGACAATTCTGGACACGGTTCCTGACCAAGAAAAATCAAATCGTTGACTGTCGGATGCAGAGGCCCTTGCAGCCTTCAAACATAACATCCGCGACGAGTGGCTTGCCCGGCACCTAGGACAGGAAAAGCCGAAATCCATGGCAGCCCTCACAACACTCATGACCCGCTTTTGCGCGGGAGAGGACAGCTGGCTAGCTCGTAGCAACAACTTGACCAAAAACCCTGGTAGTTCGGATACCAAGGACAGCAATGGCAGGTCGTGTCGCAACAAGCACAAGCGCCGCATTAACGGTGATAATGCTGAAGATACGACAGTCAACGCCGGATTCAGAGGCTCTAAACCCGGTCAGCGGAAGAAGCCGTTCAAAAGAAATACTCAGGGCCCGTTCAATCTGGACCGAGTACTCGATCGCTCCTGCCAAATACATGGCACCCCCGAAAAACCAGCCAACCACACCAACAGGGATTGTTGGGTCTTCAAACAGGCAGGCAAGTTAAATGCCGAACTCAATGACAAGGGGCTGCATAGCGATGACGAGGAGGAGCCCCGACCGCCGAACAATAGAGGACAGAAGGGCTTCCCCCCACAAGTGCGGACGGTGAACATGATATACGCAACCCACATACCCAAAAGGGAGCGGAAGCGTGCACTAAGGGACGTATATGCGATGGAGCCAGTCGCCCTGAAGTTCAACCCATGGTCCTTCTGCCCGATCACCTTTGATCGAAGGGACCACCCCACTAGCATCCGCCACGGCGGATTCGCCGCATTGGTTCTTGACCCAATCATTGACGGATTTCACCTCACTAGAGTCCTGATGGACGGCGGTAGCAGCCTGAACCTGCTCTACCAGGATACAGTGTGCAAAATGGGCATAGACCCCTCAAGGATTAAACCCACAAAGACGACCTTTAAAGGCGTCATACCAGGTGTAGAGGCCAATTGTACAGGCTCAGTTACACTCGAAGTGGTCTTCGGATCCCCGGATAACTTCCGAAGCGAGGAGTTAATCTTCGACATAGTCCCGTTCCGCAGCGGCTATCACGCACTGCTTGGACGAACCGCATTTGCAAAGTTCAATGTGGTGCCGCACTACGCATACCTCAAGCTCAAGATGTCAGGCCCTCGAGGAGTAATCACGGTCAATGGAAACACCGAACGCTCTCTCCGAACGAAGGAGCACCCGGCGGCCCTCGCGGCGGAGGTGCAAAGCAGCCTCTCACAGCAATTCTCGAGTCCGACTACTAAACGTCCGGACACCGTCAAGCGCGCCCGGGGTAACCTACAACAAGACCGCCTGGCACGATTCGAGCAAGCGTAGCAATCCGACCCCCACCCCAGCCCTCGAGAAATCGCGAAGCCAGTACTACGCGTACATAACTACGCTTTGGAGATACCATGGGCATAAGGGGAGGGGCACGACCACGGCACGCCTAGAATGCGGCTCAACCGCACCAGGGGCTCCCGATTGTGTCATTCTTTTTTCTTCTTTTCTCTTACTTTCAGGACTCCGTTTTCCAGAAGCCCTGTCCGGCACTATAATTGCCAAACTCACGATGCAACAGCCAGGGAAGCAGAAAGCTACGTCGAGTGTCCAGGTGGTCTCTACTACGAGCACTATACCTGTTTTACATACCATCCCGCAGCTTACCCCTGGAGGGGGACATGTCAAGTAGTCCCATCCCTTGCTTATCGCACTATTTGTATCATTCTACTTTAATTGCAGTACCTTTTTGAATAAACAATACATAGCTTTTGCCTATTATTGCACTACTTTCTTTATCTATATATATGTTCATTCATAACATGTTGCACCCGTACCCTTTGGTACGGCCAATACACCAGGGGCTTAAGTCCCCCAAATATATGGTGTGATAAGTCCGAACACTTTCACAAGTGCGGCACCCCGAACTTATAGTACTATATGCATCGGCTCCGAATCATGTCTTGGGTCAATAGTTGGGTTTGCCCGGCTCCCATGTTTTGGTACCTTACATTCCATTATATCGGCTAAGGTAGCACTGGGAGAACCACTGCGATTGTGCCCCGGTTGAGCTGGGTTGAGCACCTCAGTGGAGAAAGCTAAAACCGACCGTCATGATAGGGCGAGAGCCGGTCGCTGTTCGAGAGGTTTTTTCGGGTCCCTAAAGACTTATGCCACTTAGAGCGAGGAGTTGGCATTGTCCGGCCAAAGGCGTGGATAGCGCCCTGAACTCGGTCTTCCGAATACTAGGGGCTTCGCCGAAATTTAAAATTATAGAATTCTATGGCTAAGTGAGAGTGTTCAAGCACTATAGTCCGGTTGCCTTGTTCGTTGCGTTGAGCGCCTCCCTCGAAGGACCCAAGAATGGGAGCAAGAGCGCTCAAGTTTATCCCGAACACCCCAGCACTCGTGGCATGGGGGCTGAAGCCAACGACTTGCCATCTCTCAAATTTGATAAACGACCACATAGAAGGTAATATTTTAAATTCACAAGCGTTGCTTAGCGCACATGAACAAGTTTTCAGCGTACAGGATAACAAATGCGAGTTTATTCAAAAATTACATCTTTGGAGCATTCACCCGCTATAAGGCGGGCGCCCTTCATGACGCCCTCATAGTACATTTCGGGCTTGCGATGCTCCTTGCCCTTCAGTGGCCCGTCCGTCACAAGCTTCTCCGCATCCAGCTTGCCCCAATGCACCTTAGCATGGGCAAGGGCCCGACGGGCACCTTCAATGCAGACGGAGCGCTTGATGACTTCAATCCATGGACAAGCGTCCACCAGCCGCCCGACTAGCCCAAGTAGCTCCTGGCATGGCTTCCAATGGCCACGGCCAATTATGAGGCCCTTCATGGCCTGTTCGGCGACCTTGTGGAGCTCGACCAGCTGCTTCACTGGTCGCTCAGGGCACGGATGTCCGCCTCAAGATATCGAGACCAGAACACCTTTCCGCCGAGCTCCCTCCTTGGCACAGTAGAACGCGACATCAGACACACTATGGGGCAGATCTGCGAATGCTCCTGGAAAGCTCCGGATTCGGGTAAGTAATAGGTAATTCACTTTCACATGCTTGCTTTGCATAAAGAATGCCTTACCCGCCGCTATCTTCTTTAATGATTCAATTTCTTGGAGGGCTTTTTGGGCTTCGGCCTTAGCGGCTTTGGCACTCTCAAGAGGCGAGGCGAGCTCAGACTCTCGAGTCTTTGAGTCACGCTCCAAACTCTCGTGTTTTTCCACGAGAGCCTGGAGCTCTTGCCGCACCTCCGCCACCCGCGCCTCCTGCTTCTCTCGCTCGGTGCGCCCCACAGCCGCTTTGTTTTCCGCCGCGGACACCGCTTCCTTCAGGGTCGCCACCTCGTTCGTGGCCCCTACAATACCCACGTTATTCCTGTCATTTTTGCAACCAAATCCTTTCTATAAGGTATTTCTTTAATAAGGTATTACTTACCTTCCTTGTCCTCGAGCTGCTTCTTGGCAAGGCCGAGCTTGTTCTCGGACCGCTCGAGGCTCTGCTTCAATGCATTGACCTCCACAGTCAGTGCGGCAGAGGTCAGCAGCGCAGCCTGCATTCCCATATTGACATACTTATGTTAGACTCATGTGTATATCTTTTTAGATCCTTAGTCCGGCTTTTCTTTCCGAACACCGAACTAAGCATCAGGGGCTACTGTCTATGCGGTAATATTTTTTACATATTCTAAACTTACCTCAAAGCCTGTTAGAAGGCTGGTACAGACTTTAGTCAGCCCGCTCTTGGCGGACTGAACTTTCTGGATCACCACACTCATAACTGCGCGGTGCTCCTCATCGATGGAGGCGCCGTTAAGCGCCTCCCGCAAGCGACGGAGGTCACCGGCGTCGCAGTCTCACCCTTCTTACGAAGGGGCCGCTTGCCGGACTTCGAAACCACTGAAGGTTCAGGTACAGAGTCCGGCACAGGGCCAGACTTAGAGCCCTCTGGGGTCTCGCCCCCTTTGCGCCCAGAGTCCGGGAGGTCGCCTTGCGGCGCCTCCAGGACCACCTCCTCCTGGCTGGGCCCCTTTTGGGGCTCCACCGCGGTGTCGTCGGCGACACGAGGAGAGGAGGCGGTCGGAAGTGAAGTGCTGTTCACATCCGACGAACCCAGGGAGCCGCTCGACAAAGCGGCGAGATCGTCCTTGGGCGGGCTACATGGTTATATTCGGCGTTAGAAGACACTATACGACAAATAAAAAGCCATCAGCTAGTCTGGAGTCCGGACACTTACGATCTCGCCAGGGGCTTGGCCCTTGTTGGCCACTCCTCCTCGTCGTTGTCGGTGTTGGTGGAGAAGTCCGGAGGAAGGGTCCTTCCTTTCTTGGACCCTCTGGCCTCCCCAGTCGGGGCGGCCTTCCTTTTCTTCTCTCCCCCCGCTGGGGGAGAGGCTTCTTTTTCCTCCTCCTCTTCCTCGGAGGAGGATTCCGCCTCAGAGTCGTCGGACGATGAGTCCGACAGCACCTGGAGCCGGGAGCTCCTTCGAGTTCCTGTGGCCTTCTTCTTGGCCTTCTTCTCCGGCACCACGTGAGGTGCCGGAGCCAGCAGCCCCGTCAATCGGGCGTCCGCTGGGTCTTCTGGCAAGGGGGCCAGACAGTTAATCTGTCCGGATGTCTTTAGCCAGTCCTGTCAAAGGTTAGGGAGTTTCATATCCCACATAGAGTCAAACTATGAAAAACAAGAGTCTCGTAAATGGTAAAATAGCTTACCTCGGCAGCTTGGCGTTGCGAGCTAAATCCGCGATCTTCGGTAGCGGATGTGGGAGCCTCGGCGCCCTTGAACAGCACCATCCAGGCATCTTCGTACATAGTGTCGAAGAGCCTTTTCAGAGTTTGGTGCTGTGCCGGATCAAACTCCCACAATTTGAAGGCCCGTTGTTGGCATGGGAGAATCCGGTGGATGAGCATCACCTAGATTACATTGACAAGCCTGAGACTCTTGTCCACCAGGTTTCGGACGCAGGTTTGGAGTCCGGACAGCTCATCCGAATCACCCCACGTCAGGCCCGTCTCTTTCCATGATGTGAGCCGTGTGGGGAAGCCAGATCGGAATTCGGGGGCCGCCACCATTGGGAGTCGCATGCTCGGTGATGTAGAACCACCCGATTGCCATCCCTTTATGGTCTCCACAAAGGAGCCCTCGAGCCATAGGACTTTGGCCATCTTTCCAACCATGGCACCTCCGCACTCCACTTGGCGGCCGCCCACTACCTTCGGCTTGACATTGAAGATCTTCAGCCATAAGCCGAAGTGGGGCTGGATGCAGAGGAAGGCCTCGCTCACGACGATAAACGCCGAGATGTTGAGGATGAAGTTCGGGGCCAGATCGTGGAAATCTAGGCCGTAGTAGAACATGAGCCCCCGGACAAATGGGTGAAGTGGAAAACCTAGTCCGCGGAGGAAGTGGGTGAGGAACACCACCCTCTCATGGGGCCTGGGGGTGGGAGTGAGCTGCCCCTCGTTAGGTAGCCGGTGCGCGATGTCGCTAGACAAGTATCCGGCCTTCCGCAGCTTTTTGATGTGCCCCTCCGTGACGGAGGAGGCCATCCACTTGCCTCCCGCTCCGGACATAGTTGGAGAAGGTTGAGGTGGGATGTGCGGACTTGGGCGCTGGAGCTCAAATGCGCAGAAATGGATGAGCAAAGGAGGAAGAAGGGATCCTTATCCCCTTATATGGACAGACAAAACTATTCGTCCCCCACCAGCCTGGTAAAACTCGCTTATCTCCCAAGCGTCGTAATCAATGGCGCGGTTGGGTTACCCACGTCTGTATTGATGAGAATCCCGGAATAAGGGGGCACGATCTCCGCTTTGATAAGACGTGCCAAGAAACCGCCCGCTAAACGCTACCGAGGTGGAACACAAGAAAACGATTCGTATAAAGGTCCGGCTGTGGTGTGATGTCACGCCGCGGAATACGTCAACAGATATGTGCAAAGGTTATTCTCTCTACGGTAGTATGTGGAACTTGTTTTGCAGAGCCGGACACTATCATTGTGTTCAAAATCTTCTATGAAGTATTCGGAGGAGGAACCCGCCTTGCAATGCCGAAGACAATATGCGCGCCAGACTCGTCGTCATTGAAGCCTGGTTCAGGGGCTACTGAGGGAGTCCTGGATTAGGGGGTGTCCGGATAGCCGAACTATCACCATTGGCCGGACTCCTGGACTATGAAGATACAAGATTGAAGATTTCGTCCCGTGTCCGGATGGGACTTTCCTTGGCGTGGAAGGCAAGCTTGGCGATACGGATATGTAGATCTCCTACCATTGTCACCGACTCTGTGTAACCCTAACCCTATCCGATGTCTATATAAACCGGAGGGTTTTAGTCCGTAGGACGAACAACAATCATACCATAGGCTAGCTTCTAGGGTTTAGCCTCCTTGATCTCGTGGTAGATCCACTCTTGTACTACCCATATCATCAATATTAATCAAGCAGGAGTAGGGTTTTACCTCCATCGAGAGGGCCCGAACCTGGGTAAAAACATCGTGTCCCTTGTCTCCTGTTACCATCCGCCTAGACGCACAGTTCGGGACCCCCTACCCGAGATCCGCCGGTTTTGACACCGACACCTGTGTCGGCTAAAGATCAATCAAAGACTACTTTTACATGCCCTTTTGGTACTTTTTCTTATAGACGTATGCCTTTTGGTTTATGTAATGCACCTGCTACCTTTCAAAGATGCATGATGGACGACTTTTCTCTAACTTTTGTGAAAAGATTTGTGAGGTTTTCATGGACGACTTTTCCGTCTATGGATCCTCTTTTGATGATTGCTTGAGCAATCTTGATCGAGTTTTGCAGAGATGTGAAGAAACTAATCTTGTCTTTAATTGGTAAAAGTGCCACTTTATGGTTAATGAAGGCATTGTCTTGGGGCATAAAGTTTCTGAAAGAGGTATTGAAGTTGATAAAGCCAAGGTTGATGCTATTGAAAAGATGACATGTCCCAAGGACATTAAAGGTATACGAAGTTTCCTTGGCCACGCCGGATTTTATAGGAGGTTCATTAAGGACTTCTCAAAAATTTCTCGACCTCTGACCAACTTATTACAAAAAGATATACCATTTGTCTTTGATGATGATTGTGTAGAAGCATTTGAAATACATAAGAAAGCATTGATCTCTGCACCTATTGTTCATCCACCTGATTGGAATTTACCCTTTGAAATTATGTGTGATGCCAGTGATTATGCTGTAGGTGCTGTTCTAGGGCAAAGAGTTGATAAGAAAATAAATGTTATCCATTATGCTAGTAAGACTCTAGACAATGCTCAAAGAAATTATGCTACTAATGAAAAGGAATTCTTAGCAGTTGTATTTGCTTGTGATTAGTTCAGACCTTATATTGTTTATTCTAAAGTAACTATTCACACTGATCATGCTGCTATTAAATACCTGATGGATAAGAAAGATGCTAAACCTAGACTTATTATATGGGTTCTCTTGCTACAAGAAATTGATTTGCATATTGTTGATTGAAAGGGAGCTGAGAACCCCGTTGCAGACAACTTGTCTAGGTTAGAAAATGTTCTTGATGACTCACTACCTATTTATGATAGCTTTCCTGATGAGCAATTAAATGTCATAAGTACTTCTCGTAGTACTCCATTGTTATGCAGATTATGCTAATTACATTGTTGCTAAATTTATACCACCTAGTTTCACATACCAGCAAAAGAAAAAGTTTTCTATGATTTGAGACATTACTTTTGGGATGACCCACATCTTTATAAAGAAGGAGTAGATGGTGTTATTAGGCGTTGTGTACCGAGCATGAACAGAACAGATCCTACACAAGTGTCACTCCGAAGCTTATGGAGGACACCACGCTGGAGATAGAACTGCACATAAGGTATTGCAATCTGGTTTTTATTGGCCTACTCTCTTCAAGGATGCCCGTAAGTTTGTCTTATCTTGTGATGAATGTCAAAGAATCGGTAATATTAGTAGACGTCAAGAAATGCCTATGAATTATTCACTTGTTATTGAACCATTTGACGTTTGGGGCTTTGATTATATGGGACCTTTTCCTGCCTCTAATGGATATACACATATTTTAGTTGTTGTTGATTACGTTACTAAGTGGGTAGAAGCTATTCCAATTAGTAGTGCTGATCATAACACTTCTATTAAAATGCTTAAGGAAGTTATTTTTTCAAGGTTTGGAGTCCCTAGATATTTAATGACTGATGGTGGTTCACATTTTATTCATGGTGCTTGCCATAAAATGCTTGCTAAGTATGATGTTAATCATAGAATTGCATCTCCTTATAACCCACAGTCTAGTGGTCAAGTAGAATTGAGTAATAGAGAACTCAAATTAATTTTGCAAAAGACTGTCAATAGGTCTAGAAAGAATTGGTCCAAGAAACTTGATGATGCATTATGGGCCTATAGAACTGCATATAAAAATCCTATGGGTATGTCTCCATATAAAATGGTTTATGGAAAAGCATGTCACTTACCTCTCGAACTAGAGCATAAGAATTATTGGGCTATTAAAGAGCTCAACTATGATTTCAAACTTGCCGGTGAGAAGAGGTTATTTTATATTACCTCACTTGATGAATGGAGAACCCAAGCTTATGAAAATGCCAAGTTGTTTAAACAAAAATTCAAAAGATGGCATGACAAAAGGATACAAAAGCGTGAGTTTAATGTAGGTGATTATGTATTGCTATACAACTCTCGTTTAAGATTTTTTGCAGGAAAGCTTCTCTCCAAATGGGAAGGACCCTACGTTATCGAGGAGGTCTATCATTGCGGTGCCATAAAAATCAACAACTTCGAAGGCACAAATCCGAAGGTGGTAAACGGTCAAAGAATCAAACACTATATCTCAGGTAAGCCTATAAATATTTAAACCAATGTTATTGAAACCGTGACCCCGAAGGAATACATAAGGGACACTTTCCGGAACTTTTCAGACTCCGAAAAGGAGTAGGTATGTGGTACTGTAAGTAAACCGACTGCAAAACAATTTTTAAGGCAATATTTCTCCGTCTTGGAATATTTAGAAAAATAGAAAAATAAGTAGCAGTCCGGGAAGGACACGAGGGCCCCATGAGGGTGGAGGGCGCGCCCCCTACCTCATGGGCACCCCGTGTGCCTTCCGGACTCCATTTTCTTGCATGATACGTATTTTGGTCGGTAAAAATTCATTATATATTCTCCCGGAGGTTTTGACTCCCGTATCACACAAATATCCTCTATTCTTGTTTCGAGCTGTCCTACTGCAGATTAGATCAACATGTCATCCCAGGATTCGGAAGGAGAAATCTATGTGGATGATTACCTAGCAAATCCTAAGGTCTATGGAGATGTGGAGCACGATGGTTGGACCACGGAGGAAGAAGAGGACTATGAACCCAAGGGGAAGGAGGAGACGAGCTCAGATGAAGATGAAGCCCCATTACCTCAACCTGGGGACATGCATGTGGAGTTCAAAAAGTCAAGTCTCCCTGATAGGGTAAAGAAACCAAAGATCGAGTTTATCGCTGTTCATCTCTTGCAGGAAAATAAGCAGGACTTATGCAAAAAGATATTAACCCTGGAGTGGGAGATTGATGATTTGAGGGACCAAAATTCTGTCCTCAAAGGCAAATTAAGGGAGAAGTCTATTCCATCAACTAAGTCAACATCACCACCACCTTCTTCACCAGCAAAGGAGACATAATCACATGGGTATGGGCACTCCCCTTGGCAACTGCCAAGCTTGGGGGAGGTGCCCCGGTATCGTATCACCATCACATCTCCTATCTTTACCGTTTTCTTAGTTCAATCCTATTAGTACTATCTTGATCTAGTAGAATAAAGTTTATTGCATGATCTAGTTTTGAGTTTTTGCTTTATGATCTCTCTATGTAATCAAGGGATTGAGTCAAGGGCTTGATTGTTTTGCCATGATCTTGAGTGAATAAAAGAAAAGAAGAAAAAGAATAAAAAGAAACAAAGAGTTCATATTGATCTTATTGAGAGTAATGACTTCACATAGAAAGGGTATGATGATTGAAAGTTGTTGGGAGTTGGCAAACATAGTTTTGGTCATCATTGCAATTAATAGGAAGTAATAAGGAAAGAGAGGTTTCACATATAGATATACTACTATTGACATCTTTTATGATTGTTAGCACTCATTAAAATATGACATGCTAAAGAGTTGATGTTGGACAAGGAAGACAATGTAATGGGTTATGGTTTCTTATATCTGAGATAAAGTATATTGTCATGGATCTTCCAACATGTTGAGCTTGCCTTTCTCCCTCATGCTAGCCAAATTTTCAGCACCAAGTAGAGATACTACTTGTGTTTCCAAAACCCTTAAACCAGTTGTCGGTGTACTAAAGTAGGGGTACCCTAGTATCCCGAACTCGTGCACGGGCAGTTGCAGCACCCCGCGGCAGGGCCGCCTAGTGACCGCCAAGGTCCTCCGTGGTTCCTTTGGAGCCATTCAAGAACAAAGTATTTAAGCCAAGAAGACAAAGCCCCGGCAAGAGGAGCTTGCCGGGAAGGCCACTCAAGGCACACAGAAGACAAGACCCAGGCAAGAGGAGCTTGCTCGAAGGCTTGGCGAGCAACAAGCTTCCGAAGCGACAAGGATCCAGCCAGCGGCAAGGTGCTTGCGCGGCGAGCAACCTCTCTTCATCTCCGCTCCAGCTCATCCACCAACGTGTCGCCATAGGGCCATTCCAGGCGTGCGTGTCAAGAGGCTGTGCAGCCAGCGGAGAGCAGCGGTGAGCGGCGCTGACAGGAGCGCCATCATGGCAAGCGGTGGCGCCCCTGACGGTCCCTTTCTGAACTGTTTAGGCGACATGGACGGGCATTTATTGCTTTTGTCCCTTGCCATCAGAGTTAGGTAGAATACACTGTACAAAGTAGTTGTACCAACCGCAAGTCATTTTTCCCATTTTGCCCTCGCCTACGTTGCCACCTGTTGGTGACCCCTTGAGCCTATAAAAGGAGGCCCATGCGCAACGTAGAGGAGGTTCGGCTGGTTCGACTCATTCGAGACTAGAAACACTCAAGCTAGGTTTTGTAGCTCTCATTGCTCCCTAGCAAGAACACAATACAATCGGACAAGCAGCAGAGGAGTATTATCTCCGGAGAGCTCCGGCTGGGTAAACTGCTCGTGTACATCGCCTCGATCCGCTCTTCAGTGCAATCTCCGCCCCCATCAACCAAAAGGGACTCGGTCCGCCGATCCCATAGGTGTTCGTGGGTTACGATTAGCTTCTCGACATCTTTTGGCGCGCGGTAGGGCGTCGAGGCTGTGTGAACCTGATCCGCATTCACACGAGCAACATCTTCATCATCTTCATCAACATGCCACCGAAGAAGAAGGCTTCGGCGGCAGCAGAGCCGTCCGCGTCAAACCCACCACCACCGGAGCCGACGAGTGGTGGGGAAGACGCTGGCGGAAGAGCGGACGTCGACGAGGGAGCCCGTGTCGCTGCTAAGTCCAAGGACAAGGCGGCGCAAACCTCGGCGTCCGTGACACGCATCAGCGCCCATCTCAGGAGGCACGAGACCGACAGCGTCATGGTGCTCGCAGCGCCATGCGTTCGTTGGGCCAAGATCGAGCTGGTGGATCCGGGGACGCTCAAGAACAGCTCGCGCGCCAACAGGCTGGTGCGAGTGGGGCACGGTCGCCTCGACGGGATACTGCTCCTTCTAACATATTTAGAAGTCCCAGCATATCCTGCTCCTCGCACCGTTCACCATTGCCACCCACCACTCAAGCAGAAGCTTTGGCGCGAGCTCAACTGCTCCTGGATCACCCTCCAACGGCAGACAAGGTCGACGAATGGAGGGCCACCATCCAGAGTCTCATCGGCTTTGCCAACGGCGACGTTCCGCGGCAACCAAGCACATCGCTGCCGCGGCGAGACGACAAGGCACAAGCCGGTGGCGACGAGACCTGTGGGGGTGCAACCACCATGCACTCTCCACCCCGAAGGCCAAGATCGCCGACTCGTCGGATCCACCTCGACAGCGACTCCACCGCTTCATCGGATCCACGAGCTCGCTGTGATCAGCGCCAAGTTCTTCAAGAACGGCAACAGGAAGACGCTCGAACTCGCATCGAGCGCCGAAGAGAAGCGCGGCGTCAATCCGACCAGCGCGTTGGGCCCTCTGTCGACGTGCATGCGCCAGGGGAACCAGGTGACTTGCCGTACGTGGTAGGTTGCCCTGCGTTCACTCTTGAGCTGCGGCAGGTCCAGTGGCCCGACAAGAAAAATTTCAAGCCAGACGTGCCAGAGAAGTACGATGGCAGGACACATCCGTCGGAGTTTCTCAGCATCTACACCATCGTTGTGCAAGCTGCAGGGGGACGAGACGACAAGATCCTCGCCAACTACTTCCCGCTGGTACTCAAGCCCAATGTCAGATCTTGGCTCATGCACTTGCCGGACAGCTCCATATCCTCTTGGGCAGATCTATGCCATCAGTTTGTCGGCGCCTTCACGGCGGCCACAAACCTCATGGCAGGAGAGCGACCTTCACCGCCGCCGAGAAGGAAGGAGAGTCCTGCGCAAGTTCATCCAGAGATTCAGCCGTGTGCACTACAACATCCAGATGTCCACCCTGCCAAGGTGATCGCGTTTCATCGAACGCGGAACCGCGGGATGAGGGAGGAGATGGCGATGTGCAAAGTCAAGGATGTTAGTGAGCTGTATGCCCTAGCCGACAAGTGTGCACATGCTGAGGAAGGGAGGAGAATCGAGAGAGAATACTGAAGGATCTCGATAGGAGGAAACCGCCCGTGAAGAAGAGCCGGCGGAACAATGTAAAGAAGAAAGGCAAAGAGGTACTAGTTGTCGAGCAGTCCGGCAACGGAGGTGGCGCCAAGAAGGCCAAGGTTGGTGGCTCCGGCAAGGAGGTTGCCGCTGACACCGATCGCCAAGCTGTGGCGGCCGCCGACAAGCAGGACAGCTCCAACAAACAGTACTGCAAGATTCACCGCAACAAGGGCCATGACCTCCAGAGCTGCAAGAAGGTCGAGCAGCTTGTTGAACAGCAGAAGGCTGAGTACGAGCGGCGCGACAAGGAGAAGGCCCAGGAAGGTGCTGGGGGAGTTAGCAAGAAGCGACCCGGCCGGGGAGGACGCCACGGCAAGGCCAAACAGCGGCAAGGAGACAGACCTCCCCGCGGCCGCGACAAGGATGAAGACGATGATGACGATGAAGATATGGAGGATGACGAAACTGATGAGCAGGAGTTTCGAAAGCAACAGAGGTCCTTCTGCGTTGTGGCGGTGCCTCTCGCATACTTCACACCGCCAACTCAAGCAATGGATGCGGAAGTTAATGCAGCAGAACCATCCGTAGAGTCACGCAGGCCTCTGAAATGGTCCAGCACGCCTATCATCTTTGATATTGAGGACCACCCTGATCGCATAACTGCGGTCGGGTGCTTGCCGATGTTGGTCTCACCAACTATCCGCAACCTCAAGGTCACCAAGATGCTAGTTGACGGCGGGGCCGGCTTAAACCTGATCTCCTCCGCGGTGCTCCAGAAGCTTCAAATCCTTGACAGCGAGCTCGAAGAGACCGCACGCTTCAAGGAATCAATCCAGAAGGAGCAAGTCAAGGGAAGATCACGTTGCGGTAACATTTGGTAGCGAGCTAAACTTCAGAACCGAGAGGGTCACGTTCGACGTTGCTGATTTTCCATTGCCTTATAATGGGATACTTGGCCGCCCAAAGACTCGCCAAGTTCATGGCAGCCTCTCATTATGCATACAACTTGCTCAAGATGCCAGGCCCGATAAGTGTCATTTCTGTTCATGGCGACAAGAAAGATGCTCTTATCTGCGCCGACAAGATTTACTGGGAGGCAGCAGCTGCGACAGATAGCAAATCACTTGCCGCTGAAGCTCCCGGAGGGAAGAAGAAGACCAAATCCGGCAAGAGCTCTGATGCCCACTCCGGCAAGCGCACCTCTTCGGAGTGCTGCGCCACCGTCGAGGACGCACCATCGAGCTCCACCGGCAAGTGCAAGAAGACGATGGCAGCTCCGCCAAAGACCAAGAGGGTGCCCGCCAAGGAGGACGGCACTGGTGGTACCTTCACCATCAGTGCCACTCTCGACCCTAAATAGGAAGGCGCGCTCGTTGCTTTCCTGCGGGCGAATGTCGATGTGTTTGCATGGCAACCGTCGACATCCCGGTGTTCCTGAAAGTAATTGAGCACCACCTAGCTGTCTGTCCTCTCGCGCGCCCGTCAAGCGAAAGTTAGGAAGCAGCAAAGGAGCGCCAAGAATTCATTGCGAAGAGATCAAGAAGTTGGAAGCAGCGGGCCTTGTCAGAGGAGTGCTCCATCCTACGTGGTTGGCCAATCCTGTAGTTGTACGCAAGGCAAATGTGAAATGGAGACTTTGTATCGACTTCACAGATGTTAATAAAGCTTGTCCCAAGGACCCATTTCCCTTGCCACGCATCGACCAGATTGTTGACTCCACAGCTGGATGTGATTTGCTTTCGTTTCTTGATGCATACTCAGGATATCATCAGATCTTCATGGCAGAAGAGGATGAAGAGAAAACCGCATTCATCACCCCATGTGGCACA
Organism: Aegilops longissima; assembly: GCA_021605205.1. NCBI lineage: Eukaryota > Viridiplantae > Streptophyta > Magnoliopsida > Poales > Poaceae > Aegilops > Aegilops longissima. The sequence goes on along the minus strand of CM038678.1, from coordinate 330,612,607 downwards.
TACTGTTTTATACGGATGCCCTTTGGGCTACAGAATGTTGGTTCAACGTTCGCAAGAGTGGTCCATGACGCTTTTTAGCCGCAAATGCACAGAAATGTAGAAGCCTACATGGATGACATAGTGGTCAAAAGCAAGGACAGGGCAACTCTGGTTCAAGATTTAGATGAGACCTTTGCAAATCTGCGCAAGATCAACCTCAAGCTCAACCCCGAGAAGTGCGTGTTTGGAGTTCCTTCCGCAAGCTTCTCGGTTCTTCGTGGTCTCGGCGGGAATTGAAGCCAATCCCGACAAGATCAAGGCCATTGAGCAGATTCAAGCACCAAAGCGCGTCAAGGATGTACGAAGACTTGCGGTTGCGTGGCTGCTCTCAGCAGGTTTATCTCTAGGTTCTGCTGAGCGCGCCCTGCCATTTTTCAAGATTTTGAAAAGGCAGGTCCAATGAAATGGACTCGGCGGAGGCTGCGCTGCAGACTTAAAGAGGTACTGTCCTCCGCTCCAATACTTGTCGCACCTAGGCCACAAGAGAAGTTGCTGCTATACATAGCGGCAACCAATCAAGTGGTTAGTGCTGCGTTAGTAGCGGAAAGGGAGGCAGACGATGAGCAGCAACCAAGGCAGATGCATCCAGCGACAAGCGGGGGCTTCACCGACAAGCTCGTCCCGATAAGGATGGATCTCTGCAGGATTGCGAGAAGATGCAGAAAAGGATGGTGCAGCGCGACGGTGTACTTTGTCGGTTCCCTTCTCTGAGGGGCTAGGTCAAGGTACTCGGTGTGCGAAACTGCTTTTCGGCCTCCTCATGGCCTCGAGAAAGCTGCGCCATTACTTCCAAGCACATGAGATCACAGTCGTCACTCACTTTCCCCTGAAGAGAATATTGCAAAATCCAGAAGCAACAAGCAGGATTGTCGAGTGGGCACTGGAACTGTCAAGCTTTGGCCTCAAGTTTGAAAGCACTTCAACTATCCAAAGCAGGGCGCTGGCAGAGTTTATAGCAGAATGGACGCCGACGCAAGATGAAGAAATTCCAGAGACGAGTATCCCCGTCAAGGAAGCAAGCAAAGAGTGGTTGATGTACTTTGATGGTGCCTTCTCACTGCAAGGCGCCGGTGCGGGCGTGCTGCTCGTCGCACCCACCGGAGAGCACCTCAAGTACATAGTCCAAATGCACTTTCCCAAGGAGCAAGCGACAAACAATACTGCAGGTTTGCTTGCCGGTCTCAGAATCGCGGTAGACCTTGGGATCAAGAAGCTCATTGTTAGGGGTGACTCGCAGCTTGTCGTCCGCCAAGTGAACAAAGATTATCAGAGTCCGTTGATGGAAGCCTACGTCGATGAAGTGAGAAAGCTAGACGAACACTTTGAAGGCCTGCAAATGGAACATGTTCCAAGAGCTCAGAATGATATTGCTGATGGCCTGTCAAAGTGCGCCGCACTCAAGTTACATGTGGAACCAGGGATTTTTGTGCTCAAGCTGACTCAACCAACTGTAACGCCATCAACTGGACAGAACAAGAAGAGGAAGTTGATTTCTGGCGACTATTTTCCGGTAGAGCTACCCGAAGCCGCCGCCGCGAAGGTCCCCAAGATCAACACCAAGAGTGCTGAGGAGCAGTTTGCTCCGACAAGCCCCAGGGTTTGTTTCGTTGAAGCAGACGCTCCTGACAAGTTTTGCTCCGGCAAGCTTGCCGGGGAATATCAAGCTCCGGCTGAGCCGCAAGGTCTCGCCGTAGAAGCGGATGTTCCCGCAGCAGCAGGTGTGCCTTTAGTCCTTGTTGTCGAGCCGCAAGCTCCAGCATGGGCACAACAGATTGTCCATTTCCTTCAGACAGGAGAACTTCCCGAAGAGCAAGAAGAAGCGGAGAGAGTAGCCCGGCAGTCAAGTATGTACCAGTTTGTCGACAAAGACGCTGCATGTAAGAAGACTCAACGGTGTGAAATTGAAGTGTATTCACCGAAGATGGGATGCTGTTGGCAGAGATATACTGGAGGCATATGTGGTCACCACATTGGCACAAGAGCACTTGCCGCAAAGCTTTCCGACAAGGTTTCTTCGGCCGACAGCCCTCCAGATGCAACTACACAAGTAACCAAGTGTGAAGCGTGCAGGCCCATTCCAAGCAGATACACCAGCCAGCTCAAGCTCTCCAGACGATCCCTTTATCCTGGCCATTTTCGGTCCGGGGCTCGACATCCTCGGCCCCTTTCCCGAGCTGTCGGGGCTTTGAGTACTTGTACGCTGTAATCGACAAGTTCACAAAGTGGCCGGAAGTGGAAGCAGTGAGGAAGGTGACAGCACAGTCAGCAGTCAAGTTCTTCAGGTCAATTGTTTGCCGTTTTGGGATTCCTAACAACATCATCACCGACAACGGCACATAGTTCACGAGCCGCACCTTCATGCAGTACGTCCAAGATCTTGGCGCCAAGATCTGCTTTGCTTCTGTTGCTCATCCGAGAAGCAACGGTCAAGCAGAGAGGGCAAACGCTTAAGTGCTGCGAGGACTCAAGACCAGAAATTTCGACAGGCTGCACAAGTGCGGAAGAAATGGATTGAGGAGCTGCGGTGGTTCTTTGGTCGATCAGACGACGCCAAATCGAGCCACCGCCGTACACCTTTCGCCTAGTCTATGGAGCAGAGGCAGTTCTCCCACGGAACTCGTGGTACGGGTCACCTCGAGTACTCGCTTATGATGAGCTTGAGCAAGAGCAGCTGCGATGAATGACGCGCTGCTCCTTGAGGAGGACCGTCTTCAGTCGCCAGACGAGCTGCTCGTTACCAGCAAGCTTTGCGCCGCTACCATAGCCGCAGTTAGTGCCGAAGTTTCGAGGAAGGCGACCTTGTTCTTCGCGCGCTCAGTCCGCCAAGAATTCCAACAAGTTGACGCCTAAAGTGGGAAGGCCCTTATCGGGTGAAACGAGTCACTAGGCTGGCGCTGTCCGCCTTTGAGACCGAAATGGCATTCCGTGAGCAACTCTCGAACATTGAGCATCTTCGTAAGTTTTACCCATAGGACGCGGTTGCCGGAACCTGTTCCGGCAAACACCTTTTGTACAAGTCTTGCCGATGTTGCATGTAATCCTTTGTACAAAGCCGGGCGCAGACCCCGTGCTTAAGTAAAGCTCATGTGTTGCGCACAACTTGTCAATTTCATGCTTTCATAATCAATTTGCATGTGTTATCTGACATTTTGTGCAGCATCCACACCCGGTAAGAAATAACGAGCCACAAGGCTCCATAACTTTATTTTCTCTTCTTTCTTCTCAAAGAAAGGAAGGTTCCCTCACGCACAAGTTAACCAGGGGGGAAGGAGAAGATAATAGTGTGGGCCGCCAAGCATCGCTCGAGGAAGTTTCGCTTTACCAGGAACCAAACGACAGAAAAGCTAAGTTGCCAAAGTTTGAGCAATCAGTTTTTAAATTTTTAAGTTATGTTCCTCGAACGATAGTACTTTGTATGGAAAACCTGCGCTGGCGGAGGAACCAACTCGTAGCTAGTTTGCGCCTTACTTTGTTTCGAGTCCGCTCAACAACTTAAGTTAGCTGCAACTAGTTGCGACAAGGTTGTTGTCGGAGGCGGCACCGCCAACTCTTGACGTTCCGACTTTTCAAGACTTTCAGCCAAGGCAAAGGTGCGGCACGACAAGTTCCTTGGAAGCATAGGGCACAAACATACAAAGGAAGGAATCGAGTAAAGGAAATAACGTTGCAATCATTGCCTAAGATAGAGTATATTACAAAATAACTTGTCGCAGATCTAATAAATTGTTCTAAACATGATCAGCAGCGACAAGGGAAAGATAAATTTGGCGGCCTAGTCTATGCGGTCGCCATCGACCCGCTTGATCTTGCCCACCTTGTCCACAATGGGTGCGACAAGGGCTTTGAGCGCCTCCACATCGGCATCTGGCGGCAAGGATCCGAGGACGCCGTTGAGGTTGAGGCCTGGATTGCGGAAGGCCACCTTCATCAACACCTTCGAGGGCTCTGCGCAGATCCGGGCGCGATTCTCGCCAGCTGTTTGGGATCTCTTTCCGAGTCGCTGGAGAGCCGCCACCACGCCCTTGAGGAACAGCTGAGCTTGGCGCTGGGTTGAGGCGCCGTGAGGAGTACCCAAGATCCACCATCCCTAGCTCCATCAGCTCCTTGTCAATGGCGGCGGCAGATCCACAAGACCCTCCGCCCCAGTGCATCACGTTCTCTCCGAAGGTGTTCAGGCGGTCGTGGCACTCGCCGCCAGCCTCGTTGGTCTTGATCGTCTCCAACAGGCCACCTCCCGCTCCTTGGCGCCATCCAGCGCCTCCATCGTGGTGGTCAGCTTCAGCTCAAGATCTGCCTTGGAGTCCTTGGCGGCATCGAGCTCTTTTATCCTCAAAGCGAGACGGCCCGCAACTCGCCAAGAGTGTAGGCGTCCTTCAAGGCGCTCAGGTTTCAGCAGCTGCAAGCTCTTCGCCGCTCTTCCGCAGACCGCCTCCAGCTGCGTTATTTTTGTCTCCAACTCCTTCTTGGCGGCCTCGGCAGCTGCGGCAGCGTCCTTTGCTTCCTTGAGAGCTCCGCCAAGTGATTGCTCACAAGCAGCAAGCTCTTCCTCATAGCTGTCAAGGTTGATCTTCCGCGCGCCAGCTCGCCTTCTTGTGCAGATAGCTTCGCCGCAAGCCGTTGCTGCTCCTCGACCTCAGCCTTCTCAAGGATGAAGGCTGTGCGCTCTTCAATGAAGTCGCCCCGCTCTTCCGCCACGCCCCGAGAGCTTCTTGGTTGGCGACCGGAGCTCTTCTCGCTTCTCCATGTCCGCTCCGCCCCGCGACAAGTGCTTCCCGACTCCAGCTTGGCTTGTCGGCGGTAGAGCAACAACAGCTTCTTCAAGAACTGCTCCTCCTCAGACTTCGCCCGCTGCTGCTTGGTGTGTCAACCAGCGACAACCAATGGAGGCGAGCAGCTCTTCATCAAAGGTCTCCCTTCGACCGCACCACGAGCTCGACGCCTGTGGAGCTTGATGAAGACGTCGTCGCCGGCCTTCAGATAGGCGCCGGGCTGGGGCTCTTCGGAGCCTGACGCTGCACCGGTGGCGGAGGGATCGGCGGTCGGCGTAGCGCCTGGCGCTCCTGCAGCCTCAGGGTCGTCAGTACGATCACCAGACCCCTCGCCAGCCTTTGCAGTGGCGGCCTTGGCGACCTCCTCACCGGCGGACCCATCGACGCCAGCCTCTTCCTCCATAGTGGCGACGTCGTCAGTGTTGCCGCGCGCGTTCTCATCGCCGGCGACCTCAGTCTCCATCGGCTCTGCTGCAGATGGATCTGACGATCAGAAAAAGAAAGAACAGTCAAGCAAATGTTCGAAAAGAAAAACAGAAGAAAAAGAGCCCAAGGGAAATTTTCGGTCTAAAGGGATTACCTGCGATGGGATCTGTGGCCGCGGTCCCAACCACCGGAGGGTCGTCGGCGCTGCCCCTTGTCGGAGAGGCTTCCCTTGTCGGAGAAGCATCCCTTGCCGGAGAGTGTTCCCTTGCCGGGGAATTCTCCCTTGGCGGCGTAGTTGAAGCAGATAGTATTTCGGGAGCGGCTTCCGGGCCCTCCTGATGAGGCCGCTCTGCTCCTACACAAATCAACAAGTCGGATATCAGCAAAGAAGGAGCACCCATGCACGCCTAACCGTAAGAAATAAACCACGCTGGGGGCTGTGCTGGGGGCTGCTTTGAGGAAGGGTTGCCGGGTCCGGCAAGGGGGTCTCAGACGCGCCTCCTGTCGCCACGGGGATCGCTTCGATGACAACCACCGGTCTTGGCTCTTCGACGCTCTCGACCAGCGTCCTGAAAAAGGAAAGAGTTGAGAATGAAGCAAATCAGATACAAGACAAGGCAACCAAATTGAAGAAATACAAGCACAGCATAGAGACTTACTCTTCTTCTTCTTCCTCGTCGGAGCTGAGCGGAGAGATCAAACTCCGCCCGCCTCCGTGCGAAGAGGCGGAGGTGGGCTCTCTTGACCGCTTGGCGGGGTGGCAGCGTGGCTGAGAGGACCCCGCCTCGGTCGTTGCAACGGTGTGGGCGCCCCGCAGCAACAAATGCTTGTTGGTGGAAGGCCGCGACGGCGCTGCGGCTGTTGGGCCCGTCTGCCGCCCGTCACTTCCCGGCCTTGCGGAGACGCCTTCTTGGTGGGGCTGCGGGCTCCGCTCATGACAAGCTACTTGAAGGTGTGGAGGAGGCGCCTCGGCAGGCTCGCTCGGCTCAACGGGCTCGGCCTGCGCCTCGCCGCCGCAAGCTCCTCTCGACGGCAAGGCTTGCCGCCTCGGCTGCCTCTGCCTCCTCCACGGTGAACTCGATTCGCCCGGCAGCAGCAGCTGCTGCCGCCGCCTCCAGCTGGTGGCGGCGCGCTGCATCTCGGCGTCGCTGGTGTCGCGGGTGAGCCACTTCGCCGTCGTCGGCGCGGATCGGCACTTCTACCAAGCTATCGAAGAACTGCCGCACAACGTCGTCCGCAGGCTCTTGCCAGGTTGGAACGATCCCATGCGAATCGCAAAAGGGCATAATGGCGCGAATGCGGTCGAGCGAAGAATTGTTGCACAATGGGACGACCCCCCTCGGCAACATAAACCACTCGGGGTGATCGGGGTCATGCTTGAATAGCTCCAGCAGCATTGCGTCCAACTCCAAGACGGTGAAATTCCAGTTGAGGCCCGGGCGCAACCTCATGATATCTGCCGGGTTTTGGAACTCCCAAGCAGGTCTCCTCCTCTCCCGCAAGGGAAGCGATGGCGCGGCGAAGGAAAATCGCGCCAACCGCGCTTAAAGTGAGTCCGCAAGCCCGAGGCGCAGGATCCGGTCACAGCAATCTTCAACCTAGCATCCTTCGCGCCAAGTTGCTCCAATCGTTGCCGCAAGACTATGGGAGTTTGGCGCTGGGCGAGTGAAGGCTGCGGGTTCTCCTCAACGATCCAACACCAATCGGCTCTCCACTCCTCCCACTTCTGCGGAGCTCTCCTTCCAGATAGGATTCTTTCTTGCCGATCCCGGAGATCCAAGCAATCCCTTCGCAAGTGGCTCTCTCTCTCGACGCTGGGCATGAAGAAGTGGCGGAAAAGGGCTACGCTTGGGTGGATTCGACAAAGTTTTCGCAGAGGTGTGCGAAACCGCCATGGTCGACAGCGCTGGGGGTGAAATCAAGGAGGCGAAACCCGTAGAGGTGTTCATGATATCGCAGAAGAACTCAGAGAAGGGCGGGCAGAGCCCGCAATAGAAGAAAAGCGCAAAGAAGGGGTACCCGCTCGAAGCTGACTCTGATGCAGCTGCGGAGAGTACCTTCGTGCGCGGATGCGCCCGCGTCTCCGTCGACCAGAAGAGGTAGTAGCCCTCCCTCAGCTCCTTCGCGTCGAGCTGGGGGAAGAGGGCCCGCTCCTTTCGCAGCGCCGCGAGCCGCTGCGCCTCGGCCGACTTCACGCCCTTCCCCTTGTCGGCTTTCGGAGCCATGGCGGAGGTGGTGGAGGAGACCGACGGCGTTGGTGGCGATGGGGGGCGGAGCGTTGCTCTCTTCAGGCTAGAGAAGAAGGGGGGAGCGACGGTGGTTTTCAAGATGGGACAGCAAATGGCGAGGTGGGCGACCTGCCCCTGATTCCCCTGTTTATAAGGAGGGAGAGGGGCGGACGTTCCGCTTTTCCAATTAAAGAAAGCCCCCCACGATCTCTCCCACGACGCCACGTTCGACGCGTGCTGTTCGTGGGGGACGTGGTGGGTCCGGAGCAAGTAACGGCGTGATCTAGGCCGCGCGTGCCGTGCAGAGTTTTGGGCCCGCCCAACAACGCTCGGCACTGCAGGTGGCCCAGTTCGGGCTCTGCCGGTGTACTAGAGTAGGGGTACCCTAGTATCCCGAACTCGTGCACGGGCAGTTGCAGCACCCCGCGGCAGGGCCGCCTAGTGACCGCCAAGGTCCTCCGTGGTTCCTTTGGAGCCATTCAAGAATAAAGTATTTAAGCCAAGAAGACAAAGCCCCGGCAAGAGGAGCTTGCCGGGAAGGCCACTCAAGGCACACAGAAGACAAGACCCCGGCAAGAGGAGCTTGTCGGGAAGGCTTGGCGAGCAACAAGCTTCCGAGCGCGACAAGGATCCAGCCGCGGCAAGGTGCTTGCCGCGGCAGGCAACCTCTCTTCATCTCCGCTCCAGCTCATCCACCAACGTGTCGCCATAAGGCCATTCCAGGCGTGCGTGTCAAGAGGCTGTGCAGCCAGCGGAGAGCAGCTGTGAGCGGCGCTGACAGGAGCGCCATCGTGGCAAGCGGTGGCGCCCCTGACGGTCCCTTTTTGCACTGTTTAGGCGACATGGACGGGCATTTATTGCTTTTGTCCCTTGCCGTCAGAGTTAGGTAGAATACACTGTACAAAGTAGCTGTACCAACCGCAAGTCATTTTTCCCATTTTGCCCTCGCCTACGTTGCCACCTGTTGGTGACCCCTTGAGCCTATAAAAGGAGGCCCATGCGCAACGTAGAGGAGGTTCGGCTGGTTCGACTCATTCGAGACTAGAAACACTCAAGCTAGGTTTTGTAGCTCTCATTGCTCCCTAGCAAGAACACAATACAATCAGACAAGCAGCAGTAGGAGTATTATCTCTCCGGAGAGCTCCGAAGCTGGGTAAACTGCTCGTGTGCATCGCCTCGATCTGCTCTTCGTGCAATCTCCGCCCCCCACCGAACCAAAAGGGACTCGGTCCGCCGATCCCATAGGTGTTCGTGGGTTACGATCAGCTTCCTCGACACCAGTTTTGCCATCAGAGTCCACCATATCTACCTATGGATTGAGTAAGATCCTTCAAGTAAGTTGTCATCGGTGCAAAGCAACAAAAATTGCTCTCTAAATATGTATGATTGATTGGTGTGGGAGAAATAAGCTTTATACGATCTTGTGATGTGGAAGAGATAAAAGCAACGGACTGCATAATAAAGGTTCATATCACAAGTGGCAATATAAAGTGATGTTCTTTCGCATTAAGATTTTGTGCATCCAACCATAAAGCACATGGCAACCTCTTCTTCCCTCTGCGAAGGGCCTATCTTTTATTATTATCTTCTACCTTATGCAAGAGTCATGGTGATCTTCACCTTTCCTTTTTACATTTTGTCCTTTGGCAAGCACGGTGTGTTGGAAAGATCCTGATTGATATATCTAATTAGATGCAGGGGGCATGAGTTATTATTGTTGACATTACCCTTGAGGTAAAAGGTTGGGAGGCGAAACTATAAGCCCCTATCTGTCTCTGTGTCCGAAACTCCGTAACCACAAGTATCGCGTGAGTGTTAGCAATTATGAAGGACTAAATGATAGTTGAGTATGTGGACTTTCTATTAAGCTCTGACATAGACTCTTTCTGATGTTATGATAAATTGCAATTGCTTCAATGACTGAGACTATAGTTTGTTTGTTCTCAATAAAGTTTATGATTCGTACTCTGCATCGTGAATGGATTATTACTTGAACATAAGAAATCATATGACAATATCTATATATGTTGCTGTTATGAGAATAATCATGATGCCTTCGTGTCCGTATTTTATTTTTACCGACGCCTCTACCTCTAGACATGGGGACATATTTATCGTTATCGGCTTTCGCTTGAGGACAAGCGAGGTCTAAGCTTGGGGGATTTGATACGTCCATTTTGCATCATGCTTTTATACCGATATTTATTGCATTATGGGCTGTTATTACACGTTATGTCACAATACTTATGCCTGTTCTCTCTAATTTTACAAGGTTTAGATAGGGAGGGAGAATGCCGGCAGCTGGAGTTCTGGGCTGGAAAAGGAGCAAATATTAGAGACCTATTCTGCACAACTCCAAAAGTCCTGAAACTCCACGAAAGTCATTTTGGGAAATCATAAAAAATATCCAGCGGAAGAAGTTCACCAGAGGGGCCCCCGCCTGGCCACGAGGGTGGGGGGGCGTGCCCTACGCCCCTGGGCGCGCCCCCCTACCTCATGGGTCCCCTGGTGGCCCTCCGATGCCCATCTTCTGCTATATGAGGTATTTCGTCAAGGAAAAAAATCATAAGCAACCTTTCGGGACGAAACTCCACCGCCACGAGGCGGAACCTTGGCGGAACCAATCTAGGGCTCCATGAGCTGTTCGCGGGGACACTTCCCGGAGGGGGAAATCATCACCAACGTCATCACCAACGCTCTTCTCACCGGAGAGGGCAATCTCCATCAACATCTTCACCAGCACCATCTCCTCTCAAAACCCTAGTTCATCTCTTGTATCCAATTCTTGTCTCCAAGTCCGGGATTGGTACTAGTAGGTTGCTAGTAGTGTTGATTACTCCTTGTAGTTGATACTAGTTGATTTATTTGGTGGAATATCATATGTTCAGATCCTTTATGCATATTAATACCCCTCTGATTATGAACATGAATATGTTTTGTGAGTAGTTACGTTTGTTCCTGACGACATGGGAGAAGTCTTGCTATTAGTAGTCATGTGAATTTGGTATTCGTTCGATATTTTGATGAGATGTATGTTGTCTAGCCTCTAGTGGTGTTATGTGAACGTCGACTACATAACACTTCACCATTATTTGGGCCTAGAGGAAGGCATTGGGAAGTAATAAGTAGATGATGGGTTGCTAGAGTGATAGAAGCTTAAACCCTAGTTTATGCGTTGCTTCGTAAGGGGCTGATTTGGATCCATATGTTTCATGCTATGGTTAGGTTTACCCTAATACTTTTGTTGTAGTTGTGGATGCTTGCAATAGAGGTTAATCATAAGTGGGATGCTTGTTCAAGTAAGAACAACACCCAAGCACCGGTCCACCCACATATCAAATTATCAAAGTACCGAACGCGAATCATATGAACGTGATGAAAACTAGCTTGACGATATTCCCATGTGTCCTCAGGAGCGCTTTTCCTATTATAAGAGTTTGTCCAGGCTTGTCCTTTGCTACAAAAAGGATTGGGCCACCTTGCTGCACTTTATTTACTATTGTTACTTGTTGCTCGTTACAAATTATCCTATCTCAAAACTATCTGTTACCACTTATTTCAGTACTTGCAGAGAATACCTTGCTGAAAACCGCTTACCATTTCCTTCTGCTCCTCGTTGGGTTCGACACTCTTACTTATCGAAAGGACTACGATGGATCCCCTATACTTGTGGGTCATCGGCGGCTCAAGGGTATGATTCTCGAAGAAACCCAGCACCGAACCAAGTCAATACCAGTTAACCCGGTTCCCAGCAGGGCCTTGACCTTTGAGATAGTGGGTGCAAGCTTTGCATGTTCAGAAGTGGTAATCCATTCGGGAAGATGATGTTTGGGGTTGAGCCGTTCAGTTTGATAACCCGACAGTGGATTCTCATTAGGCGGAGAAGTATCTCTACAATAGAACCATGTTTGGTTTCAATTCTTGGGGTGACTCGGCAGGCGAGCATAGGGGAAGATAGCATCTCTTCTCCGTTGAATTTAGACCCCACCAAGTTCTAAGCTGGGTCCATTAGTATACTCATTTTGCCGGTTCAGATAAAAATATTCCCTGAGGAGTTCAACATTGGGTTCTTCTTGAAGGTATACTTTGCAAAAGACTTTAAAATTGCAGATGTTTGACACGGGATTGGGTCCGATGTCTTGAGGATGAAGTTGAAAGAAATGCAGAACGTCTCGTAAAAATTTGGACCTAGGTGGTGAGAAGCCCCGGTTCATATGATCAGTAAAAACAATGATCTCACCATCCTGCGGCTGAGGTTTTTTCTCATTTGGTTTGGGAGCGCACCAATGCATGATTTTTTTTGCCGGTAAAAAGCCAACTCTGACAAAGTCCTCGAGCCTGCACTCGGTGACAATAGAGGGAACCCAATTACATGAGGTGACTGTCTTCGACATTGTAAGGGAAGAAGCCTAAAAGAAAGAAAATTTTCCGGTATAAGTTGATTTGTTAAGCCGGAGATGAACGCTGCAGAATATATTCACATTGGCGGCTTAAACGGGGCCTAATGACATATGACTAATTATAACTGGTGATGTAAGCCGCTGTGACAGTAATGGTATTTAAGATCTATCAAGAGCGAATTCTGCTAAGTGTTGGATAAACATGTTTTACAGATTGGTGCAGTTAATTTTGGATCTGCCGCTGTTCGGAAAATAAAATAAAATCAAAACCTAATATTGCAGCAGTAGAGGAACTAGTATATTGGCAAGATTTCTGCATCTGGGAAGCATATTCAGTGATTAAGATAAGGTACAGAAATAGTTTCCGCATATTTCAAAAGCTATTTTTTGGATCGAAGAAAGGATCAAGCAGAGGTATGATGAATAACAATGACAAACTCCTAAGAACTTCAGAAAACCCTAATGGAGATCTACAGTTGAGAAAGGAGAGGTGCTTACTGGATCCACTGAGCAATGGAGAGGCGCCGCAGTTCTCTGGTCTCGTTCAGGTCGATGCAGCGGCCGGGATCAAGGAAGTTGACGAGGTTGGCGGCGGCGGTGTTCAAATATGCAGATGCGTCGCGAGAAAGAGAGAAAGGTTGAAGACGAGAAGGCAAAGGGGGAGAGCGAAAAGGGACCCCTGGTCCTATTTATAAGGCTGGAAGGATAAGTGGCATGCACGGGAATCGAGGAGACCAAAAATGGATATGTGACGGCGCAAACGCCTCGATTTTTGGAGGTTCGTTAAAAGAGAAGATTTATTACGATTTGGGCCTTGTGTAATATTATTGACAGGTGATGTCATGGCGGGTTACCACAATCCCAGGAGATGACGTCATGGCGGGTTACAAGATCTCGCAAGAATAAATGAATAAGGATTTTTTTCTAAGTGTTGAAGATTGACATGAGCAAGTTCAAATCAACCTGGGGCCTAATGTTGGGGATACGACTATTTGGTATGACCCGCACAGGAGGGGCCGGGTTATACCAATGGCGGTTCATCAAGAGAAGGCCCGTGAAGATGTTGAAGATGGCGGTTCATGAAGCAGACTTGCTAAGGGCCCAAAGCCCAAAGGTGGTTTAAGGCCCATAGGTGTAAAGCGCCATATGTGTATGACTTGTATTGTAAGGCAATAGTTAGTCACCGAGCCGGACACGTTATGTATGAGCCGGCCGGGACTTCGTGAGCAGCGGGGCGTCAAACTGTTTATATAAAGGGACGACCCGGCGGCGGCTTAGGGCAAGAGACAACAGATCGAAAGCTAGGTCAATTGTATTCGCTCCCTAGTAATCGAAACATAAGCAATACCACCTCAAACTGGATTAGGCCTTTACCTTCACCGCAAGGGGCCGAACTAGTATAAACTCCTTGTGTCCTTTGTCCCGTTTAACCCCTTTAAGCTAACCTCGTCGCGATGGCTCCACGACTAAGTCCTTCTGCTAGGACATCTGTCGTGACAATTCCACGACACTACTGCTACGTGTATATCAGTAGCGAGGTTTGATGCCACGCGCTACTGCTAAGTAGCAGTAGCGCCTTATTTTAAAACGCGCTGCTTGTAATATTCAGTGTATAAGGTTTCCCTAGTAGTGGAAGAGCAAAAACTTAGGCTTAACCAAAACTGACCGATCATTGTTGAAGAAGAAAGGTGGGATGCCAACCAGGGCAACCCCAAGCTTGGATGCTTGAGACTTCTTGAAATATTAAATACGGATGCCTTGGGCATCCCCAAGATTGAGCTCCTTTATCTCCTTAATTCCTCTCATATCACAGTTTCCCTAATTCTTAAAAACTTCATCCACACAAAACTCAACAAGAACTCATGAGATAAGTTAGTATAAATCAAATGCAAAACCTTATCATTCTCCACTTTAGAAAATCACTAAAATTATTATTTAACATTGCATACTAAATACCTCTGCATATTTAATAATCATATCCTCAAATAGAATCATTAACAAGAAAACATATGCAGACATAACAACAATCTATCTAAGCAGAACAGTCTATAAATATTCAAGAAAATTCATACTTCTCTAATTCCAAAAATTCTGAAAAATTAGCACACTCTAGAAGATTTTTTATTACTCATTGTGTAAAAATTTCAAGATTTTATCACGTTCTTACTTTCCCGAAGAATTCAGACAATGATAAAAAACTTTATGTTTTCGAAACAGCAACATATAGACTTGTAAAATAATCATGGTAAATGCTATACATGACCTTTTTATTGAACTAAAAGATGCAAAACATTACTATAAATAACAACAAGTAAATCCTAATAAAAATGACGCTCGAAGCAAAACTCATATCATGTGATGAATAAAAATATAACTCCAAGTGAGGTTATGGATAATGTTGAAGACGAAAGAGGGGATGCCTTCCGGGGCACCCCCAAGCTATGTTTCTTGGATCTTCCTTGCATATTACCTTGGGGTGCCTTGGGAATCCCCAAGTTTAGGGTCTTGCCACTCCTTATCCTCCGCATATCGACATCTCACCGAAAACTTGAAAACTTCAATCACACAAAACTTAACGAAACTTCGTGAGATGGTTAGTATGATAAAGACAAATCATTCACTTTGGTAGTGTCAAGATAAAATTCATAATTGTTCTCACACAATTCCTACTGTGCCTTATCATTTCCACAATTTATATTGAGTAATATAAGCCATAGAAACTAGAAAACAAGTAAACTATGCATTGAAAAAAGAATCTGCCAAAAATAAAACAGTCTGAAATGATTTGAACAACAACCATACTTATGTTACTCCAAAAATTAGGAAAAAGTAGATAATTTGTATATCAATAATATGTAAAAAATTCAAAAAAAATTGAAGCTCCAGTTATTTTGAATTTTTTTGTTACTGGGCACAAAAGTTTCTATTTTTGCAGAGAATGAAGTCAACTGTCATCCACACTATTCCAAAGGCTTTACTTGGCACTTTATTTAAACAAAAGCTATAAAACATGATTACTACAGTAGCTTAATCATTTGAACACACAAAAATAGTAGGTATAAATATTGGGTTGTCTCCCAACAAGTGCTTTTCTTTAATGCCTTTTTGGGTAGGCATGATGATTTCAATGATGCTCACGTAAAAGATAAGAGTTGAAACATAATGGGAGCATCATGAAGCATATGACTAGCACATTTAATTCGAACCCACTTCCTATGCATATGGCTTTTGTGAGCAAATAATTTTTGGGAGCAAGAATCTACTAGCATAGGAAGGCAAAACAAGTGCAACTTCAAAAATTTCAACACATAGGGAGGAAACTTGATATTATTGCAATATGAAAAATCATATGTTCCTCTCTCATAGTAATTTTCAGTAGCATCATGAATGAATTCAACAATATAACTATCACATAAAGAATTCTTTTCATGATACATCAGCATATAATTTTATTACTCTCAACATAAGCAAATTTATTCTCATGAATAGTAGTGGGAGCAAACTCAACAAAATAACTATCATGTGAGGCATAATCCAATTCAAAACTAAAATCATGACGAAATGTTTCATGGTTATCACTATTCTTTATAGCATACATTTCATCACAATAATCATCATAGATAGCAACTTTGTTCTCATAATCAATTGAAACCTCTTCCGAAATAGTGAATTCATCACTAAATAAAGTCACAACCTCTCCAAATTCACTTTCATAAATATTATAAGATTCAACACCCTACAAAATAGTGGGATCATTACCTAGAGTTGACACTCTTCCAAACCCACTTTCATCAGTATGATCATGATAAATAGGAGGCATGCTATCATCATAATTTATTTGCTCATCAAAACTTGGGAGACAAAAAATACCATCTTCATCAAACATAGCATCCCCAAGCTTATGGATTTGCATATCATTAGCATCATGGATATTCAAAGAATTCATACTAACAACATTGCAAGGATGCTCCTCATTCAAATATTTAGTGCCAAACATTTTATTGACTTCTTCTTCTAATAGTTGAGCATAATTTTCCTTTCCATCATTTTCACGAAAGACATTAAAAAGATGAAGCATATGAGGAAACCTCAATTCCATTTTTTGTAGTTTTATTTTATAAAATAAACTAGTGATAAAACAAGAAACTAAAAGATTCAATTGCAACATCTAAAGATGTACCTTCAAACACTAACCTCCCCGGAAACAGTGCCAGAAAAGAGCTTGATGTCTACTACGCAACCTTCTTCTTTTAGACTCCTGTTGGGCCTCCAAGCGTAGAGTTTTGTAGGACAGTAGCAATTTTTCCTCAAGTGGATGACCTAAGGTTTATCAATCTGTGGGAGGCATAGGATGAAGATGGTCTCTCTTGAACAACCCTTCAACCAAATAACAAAGAGTCTCTTGTGTCCCCAACACACCCATTACAATGGTAAATTGTATAGGTGCACTATTTCGGCGAAGAGATGGCGATACAAGTGTAATATGGATGGTAGATATAGGTTTTTGTAATCTGAAAATATAAAAACAACAAGGTAACTAGTAACAAAACTGAGCTCAGACGGTATTGCAATGCTTGGAAGCAACGCCTAGGGTTCATACTTTCACTAGTGCAAATTCTCACTACAATGATAACATAATTGGATCACATAACAATCCCTCAACGTGCAACAAAGAATCACTCCAAAGTTTCTACCGGAGAATGTAGGACGAAAATGCGCATCAATCCCTATGCACAGATTACTCCAGTGTCACCTCAGGAATCCGCGAGTTGATTGCCAAAACGTACATCAAGTGAATCAATAGAACATCCCATTGTCACCACATATATCCCATCGCAAGACATACATCAAGTGTTCTCAAATCCAATACTCAATCCAACATAACGAAACCTCAAAGAGCAAGACTCAATTCATCACAAGAAGGTAGGGGGAGAAACACCATTTGATCCAATTATAGTAACAAAGCTCGCGATACATCAAGATCATGCCAAATCAAGAACACGAGAGAGAAAGAGAGAGATCAAACACATAGCTACTGGTACATACCCTCAGCCCCGAGGGTGAACTACTCCCTCCATGTCATGGACACCACTGGGATGATGAAGATGGCCTCTGGTGATGGTTCCCCCCTCCGGCAGGGTGCCGAAACAGGCTCCCAATTGGTTTTTCATGGCTACAGAGGCTTACGGCGGCGGAACTTCCGATCTAGGTTTATTTTCGGAGGTCTTTATATTTATAAGAATTTTTGGCATCGGAAAGTCAAGGAGGTGGCCGAGGGGCCCACAAGCGCTCAAAGCATGCCCTGGGGGGGAGCGCGCCCCCTGGCTTGTGGACTGCTCGGGATTCTTATGGTCCAGCTTTGGTGCTTTGGGGGTATCTTTTGGTCCATAAAAAACCACCTGAAATTTTCAGCCCATTCCAAGAACTTTTATTTCTGTGCAAAATCGACACCACGTTAGTTCTGCTAAAAATAGTGTTAGTCTGGGTTAGTTCTAATCAAATCATACCAAAACCATATAAAATTGTTGCAAACATGGCATGAATACTTTATAAATTATAGATACGTTTGAGACGTATCAGCATGTATTCATTATTTAGTCATACGTGCTTAATAAGAACTTGCATAACATCTTTTGTCCTGCCTTCCCGTTGCAGTAGGGTACATAAGGAAATCTAAGGGATATTAAGGCTCGTTTTAATAGAGAACCAGAACCAAGCATTAACACTCAATGAATACATGAACTCCTCATACTACGGTCATCACCAGAGTGAATCCCAATTGTTATCACTTTGGGTCTGCGGATCATAACACATAGTAGGTTCATACAACTTGCAAGATAGGATCCAAACTCGCTTATATTCATAAAAACATAATAAGTTCAGATCTGGAATCATGGCACTCATGCCCTAGTGACAAGCATTAAGCATAGCAAAGTCATAGCAACATCAATCTCAAAACATAGTGGGTACTAGGGATCAAGCCCTAACAAATTGACTCGATTACATGACAAATCTCATCCAACTCCATCACCGTCCAGCAAGCCTAATACGGAATTACTTACTCCCAGTGGTGAGCATCATGGAATTGTTGATTAAGAAGGGTTGATGATGCTGATGGGGACGAATCCCCCTCTTTGGAGCCCCGAACAGACTACAGGTCATCCCTCCCGGTGAAGAACAGGAGGTGGTGGCAACTATGTATTGTAAAACACGGTGATTCCTTCTCTCTAGTTTTTTCTCTGTGAGATGGTATTATGTAGTTGGAGGTAGGAAAAACGGAGTCCCGAGGGTCCCACAAGCCTGGCTAGCACGCCCTAGGGGGGGATATGATGCCTCTCAACATGTCATCGGGGAGGTTGTTGATGAAGTCTAGGCCTGCTACAGTCGCTTGCGGTTCTTTCTCGACCCACCTCTGCTTGTTGGAAGCCTCGTTCTCCAGCTCGTCGGCGGTGAAGGAAACCTCTGTCTCCATAATCATGCCGTGCTCCGGGGCTTTAGCGGCCCCGGTGTCGCCACTCCCTCCGATGGGGTGCTTCGGCGGCATCCTCATACACTAACGGCTTTGAGGACTAAGAGCGGCATCGAGGATGCGGGTGGAGAGAAAGGATTGTGTGTGTCGCGAGGATGGAGGGATGCGGCCGATCTGACGTGCCATTAATACAGACCAGTGGGAGCGAGGCAGGTGGTGGTCAAAGGCTTTCTCGCTTCCAGGTGAGAACGACCGCTTAATCTATGAATGAAATCTATGCCTAATTACTGAATTTTAGTTGCAAAAATTAGATAGTGCTAGTGATTTTTAGCTACATATTTTGACAAATCGTAGTGTCTGACTTTAATATGCATACCGTATTCAATCTGAACCGTTTGCGTTGAAGAGATGCACAAATCTCGCGTTGAACAGCTTGCACGCTTCCCGGTGAGCATGCACATTGGAGGATAGCTTGCACGCCTCTCGGTCAGCTGGGCACCAGACTGCGCTCGCACGCCTCCCGTTCAGTCAAGCAGCTGTCCGCATGACACCTCCTATAGCCATTCAAACCAAGACACGTGGCGTCACGTGAATGGTTAACAGAACGCACACGATTTGAATTATAAAAATGTTTGAGATATTAAATGATAGAGGCAAAGGTGTCCCGTCTTTCGATGAGATGATGGATATCGCTTTGGTGGAAATCGACTTTGACGATCCGACTACGAACGTGCGAGGACGTCACGCCTTAGCAATCGCTAAACCAACTCCGAGAGGTTATCGACCACGCTGGAGCACGATCAACCTGACCACGAGGGTCTGTTTCCTGCGAGCAAACAAATGAAGTACTGAGATTGCAATCTGGATATTGCGAATATAAGATGAAAGCTTTATTGATCAAGGTGGGGTTCTGTGACGCCTTTGTCTGGTCGTTGAACACAAACGAAGTACGCGAAGTTGCAGCTATGGCGAACTTTTAATCTAAACAAAACCCAAAGTCTAAAGGGTGCCCTAATGGCTGTATATATGGAGGAAGAGGGGGGGGGGAATTTCTTGGCCCTTGGGGAAGGGGTCCGAAACCAACCTATCTCTTGTTTCCCTACACATACGGACTCTAAAAACAGCCTATACTTATGTATTTCGAAATTACATGGGCCTGGCCCAATAATAAGGTGACGCGGCACCTAGAATAGCCTCTGGACGAAATTTATGAAGTGGCATCTTGTATATTTCGTCCAAGGCTTCATTCACTCCTTATGGTGGCTTCAAAGTCCTGAAATCATCACTTGTAACTCCGTTCTTGTTCCCCTTAGCATGCCATCAACTCCATGCTTGTTCTTGCTCCAATGTTCATCCTTCTCCAAGCTAGGCCCTTCATTTGTAAGCAAAACAAATGTATCCAATTTAGGCAGCATCATATTCTCATGAACATTAGAATCATTACCAAGAAACGAAAGTACCTGGTAATTTAATTGGCGTGCACGAGCTCTAGTAATTGGTCCATTATATGTAATAGTAGGGGCTATGGGTGTAACAATGGTATTGATGTCCTCATCATCCTCCCCTTCTTGAAATGAAGTCGTCCTCGACGGAAGCTCATCTCCCTCACCCAAATAAGGCTTCAAATCTGCAATGTTAAAAGTGGGACTAACCCCAAAATCTGCAGGCATCTCAAGTTTATATGCATTATCATTTATTTTCTCTAACACCTTAAATGGACCATCAGCACGTGGCATTAGCTTTGATTTGCGCAAATTAGGAAACCTATCCTTACGCAAATGTAACCAAACAAGATCTCCAGGTGCAAACACAACATGTTTTGTACCCTTATCTCCAGCAAGTTTATATTTAGCATTCATACGCTCAATGTTTTCCTTAGTTAACTCATGCATTTTTTAAATCAATTCAGCACGTTCTTTAGCATCAAAATTAACCTTCTCCGAAGATGGAAGAGGCAACAAATCAATAGGTGCACGAGGGAGGAAACCATACACAATTTCAAAAGGGCACATCTAAGTAGTAGAATGCAATGAACGATTATAAGCAAATTCAATATGAGGCAAGCATTCTTCCCACATTTTCTTATTATTCTTCAAAACAGCCCTAAGCATAGTAGACAATGTTCTATTGACTACTTCAGTTTGTCCATCAGTTTGGGGGTGACAAGTAGTACTAAAAAGCAGTTTAGTCCCCAACTTAGCCCATAAACATCTCCAAAAGTGGCTAAGAAATTTAGTATCACGATCTGAAACAATAGCATTGGGCACACCATGCAAGCGAATAATTTCACGAAAGAACAAACCAGCAACATTAACGGCATCATCGCTTTTATGACATGGTATAAAGTGTGCCATTTTTTAGAACCTATCCACGACAACAAATATGCTATCCCTCCCCTTCTTTGTTCGAGGTAAACCTAAAACAAAGTCCATGGATATATCCTTCCAAGGAACACTAGTTACAGGCAAAGGCATATATAAACCATGAGGATTGAGTCGTGACTTAGCTTTTTGACATGTAGTGCAGCGAGCAATAAAACGCTCAACATCCCATCTCATCTTTGGCCAAAAGAAATGTGTAGCAAGTACGTCCTCCGTCTTCTTCATGCCAAAGTGTCTCATTAATCCCCGTCCATGCGCCTCCTGCAACAACAAAAGGCGAATAGAGCTAGCTGGAATGCATAGCTTGTTAGCACGAAACACAAATCCATCATTAACGACGAACTTGTTCCATGTTCTCCCTTCTTTACAATTCTGCAATACACCATTAAAATCAGCATCATGCACATATTGATCTTTGATGGTCTCCAAACCAAATATTTTGAAGTCAAGTTCTGAAAGCATAGTATAGCGACGAGACAATGCATCAGCAATAACATTTTCTTTACCCTTCTTGTGTTTAATAACATAAGGGAAAGTCTCAATGAATTCAACCCATTTAGCATGTCTACGATTCAGTTTAGCTTGACTTTTAACAAATTCTTTGGGCCATAAATAATGTTGCCATGTCTCTAAAGTCCGAACAAGAGCATATAATTCTTTATCATAAGTAGAATAATTCAGACTAGGCCCACTCAATTTTTCAGAAAAGTATGCAACAGGTTTGCCATCTTGTAATAACACACCTCCTAATCCAATTCCACTAGCATCACATTCAAGCTCAAAAGTCTTATTAAAATCAGGAAGTTGGAGTAAAGGAGCATGTGTCAACTTATCTTTCAATACCGTGAAGGCTTCTTCCTGTGCGGTACCCCAAACAAAAGGCACATCCTTCTTTGTAAGCTCATTGAGAGGTGCAGCAATGGTGCTGAAATCTGTCACAAAACGCCTATAGAATCCAGCAAGGCCAAGAAAACTCCTCACTTGTGTGACCGTTTTGGGCTGCGGCCAACTCTCAATAGCTTCAATCTTGGCTTTATCAACTTCAATTCCTTGTGGAGTAACAACATAGCCAAGAAAAGACACTCGGTCGGTGCAAAAGGTGCACTTCCCAAGGTTACCAAACAAATGTGCATCACGTAGAGCAATAAAAACAGCACGTAAATGTTCCAAATGTTCCTCCAAAGATCTGCTATAAATCAATATATCATCAAAGTAAACTACCACAAATCGTCCAATGAAAGCACGTAAAACTTCGTTCATTAATCTCATGAAAGTACTAGGTGCATTAGTTAACCCAAAATGCATGACTAACCACTCATATAATCCAAACTTAGTTTTAAATGCTGTTTTCCATTCATCCCCCAATTTCATACGAATTTGATGGTATCCACTACGCAAATCAACTTTGGAGAAAATTTTAGAGCCACTCAATTCATCAAGCATATCATCTAGCCTAGGAATAGGATGGAGATAACGAATAGTAATATTATTAATGCCTCTACAATCAACACACATATGCGATGTACCATCCTTTTTCGGCACTAGAATAATAGGAACAGCACAAGGACTAAGGGATTCTCGTATATAACATTTGTCGAGAAGCTCTTGTACTTGACCCATAATCTCCTTCGTCTCCTCTGGATTGGTACGGTATGGTGCACGGTTGGGTAGCGATGCACCGGGAATTAAGTCAATTTGATGCTCAATCCCTCGAATTGGTGGTAATCCCGGTGGCACGTCTTGTGGGAAGACGTCAGCGAACTCCTGCAAAATGTTAGTGACAACAAGGGGCAAAGAGGAAGGCACATCCTCGAATGAAAATAATGCCTCTTTGCACACAAAAGCATAGCAAACAGATTTGCTAAAATCTAGCTCATCAATATCAGATTTGGTGGCAAGTAAACATGCACTTTTCAATTTAATTTCAGAAGCAAAAGTAGATGGTTTATTATTAGGCTTCATTTGTTGCTCAAATTCTTTTGCCACAATATGATTTTCACTCTTATTTTTCTCCTGTTTTGCTTTATTAGCTCTATTAATATCATCTTTCAAAATGGAATCAGGAGTCATAGGAAGCAAAGTAATATTTTTATCCTTATGAACAAGAGTATACTGATTGTTTCTACCATGGTGTACAGAATTTTTATCATATTGCCATGGTCTACCAAGTAATAAGTAACATGCTTGCATAGGTACCACATCACAATCAACATAGTCAGCATATGTAGAGATACTAAAGTGCACACGAACAGTACGTGTTACCTTAACCTTGCCGCTGTTGTTGAACCATTGGATGTAGTAAGGATGTGGATGTGGTCTTGTGGTGAGAGATAGCTTCTCCACCATCTCCATGCTAGCCAAGTTGTTGCAGCTCCCTCCATCTATGATGACGCGAATAGAACGTTCCTTCACAACTCCCTTTGTATGGAACAAATTATGCCTCTGATTTTGCTCAGCTTGTGTAACCTGCACACTCAAAACACATTGAGCAACTAAACATTCATACCTGTCAGCATCTTCAGCAGCCATGTATTGCGTCTCATGATCAGAATCATCTCCACCGTGTTCTTCATGTGTAATAAGAGCCAAAGTCTCCTCATCATAGTCACTAGCGGACTCATACCCACCATCCTCAGTAGCAATCATCACATGGTGAGATTTGCATTCTCTCGCAAAATGTCCTCTTCCCTTACAACGACGACAAATAATATCACTTGTGTGCCCTATTGACGCCATGAAGAAGAAGAGCTCTGTGCAGGCCCGGCAGGTGTGCTCTTGGCAGATAGTGGTGGTTGTGTCTGCTTTCTTGTATCACGGTTGGAGGTGGCACCTGAAGGAGGTCATGGTGCAGTGGAAGTAGATGATGCACGTGGTGTCCATGATTAAGATCGACCTGCAGAAAAGTTAGTTCGCGCCAATGCCTGTCGATCCTGCACTTCACGTTCAGCTTTACAAGCAAGATGGAATAAACGAGTGATATTATTATAATCCTTATAGTCTAGAATGGTCTGAATCTCCCTATTTAATCCACCCAGAAAACGTGCAAGCATAGCTTCATTCTCCTCAACAATACCACATCTAATCAAGCCAGTTTGTAATTCCTGATAATATTCTTCTACCAAATTTTTTCCTTGTCTTAAGCGCTGCAATTTTTGAAGTAATTCACGTTGATAATATGGTGGAACCCAACGAGTACGCATAGCAGTTTTCAAAGCAGCCCAAGTAGCTAGAACAGGATATAATCTACAATGTTCAGACCACCAAACACACGCAAAGCTAGTGAAAGCACAAACAGCGGCAGGAACACGTCTCTCCTCGGGATATTGTAAACATGTAAATCGTTGTTCAGTTTCTAACTCCCAAGCAAGATATACATCAAGAACATATCTACCCTCAAATGGTGGAATATTCAATTTCAGTTTAGGGAGATGATCATGATCTCGTACCTGAGGGGGAGCCCTAACATTGCCATTATTTGCATGTGGACGACCTGGTGGTTGTAGTGCTGGTGGTTGCACGTAGTTCTGATTTTGATCAACTTCATCCTCGTAATCTCCCACATAATCATCCTCCTCCGCATCAGCAGCAGGAGCCACAGAAGTATTAACAGCAGCACCAACAGTTTGGCCAAGCGCAAGAGGGACACGGCTCGCTCGGCGGAGGGCTGTTTCGCGACGTGGAGGTAGTAGTAGTAGTAGTTGTTGTTGTTGTAGAGGTGAGTTAGGTGCAGCCGGTGGTGGTGGTGGAAGACGCGCGAGCAATTCATTAAACTTGTTATCGAGCTTTGTTTCGAACATCTTCTCCATGCCATCTATCTTCTCCATGGCCTCTTCAAATCTGTTTAGCACATCTTGCACCTGTCCACTCATCATTTGCTGAAATTTATCATGCAACTCCTTATTCGTCATGTTCTCCCGGTCAGTCTAAATCGGCTTGTGATCTGGCATGGTTAGCAGCAATAGAAACACACAAGAATATGATCCTACAGACTACTAACAAGAGGTGGTGGTGGGTGTCACAAAACCGTCAAGCAAATCTCAAAGCTTGGATAGGGCGATTACCAGGGAGAGTCAAACGCACGACGTAGATGTATGTGGAGCTGGGAAGGCTTATAATATGGTAGCAAAAAGGGTCAGCAATAATCAATTCAAAGATGCAAAGTTGAATAAACACTCAACGACGGTACTGTGCTGGTCCTAGGCTAGACCGTACTAGAGGCGCGAGCCTAGAACACCAACAAAATCACGGCGCTGCACGTAAACAAGGGAAGAGCACACTCTGAATTTTTTTCTTTTTTTCACTTTTTTTTGCACTTTTTTTTCCTTTTTTTTGCTCCGCAACAATTTTTTTTCGAACAAGTCTACAAATGGCGTAAAAACTGCCTAGCCAGAATTTTCCAGACTTAGTTTTTTTTTAAATTGGAACTATTTTTCTACTGCGGGTAGCACGGAAGTTGGGGAGTCCTTCTCTGTCACGACTCGGAGTATGGCGTGATCTGGAAAACCAAAACAGAGTAACAAAATACTGGACTCGAAATAAGACTGGTGGCGGAGATGAAACTGGTGGAACTCGGACTGGTAGCGGAGATGAATTTGGTGGAACTCGGACTGGTGGCGGATATATGTTGGCGTATATGGACTCAGATTGGCAGTGAATATGTGGTGGTGGTATATGGCAGCGGTGACAAAGTTGGCGCGGTGGTGGTATATGGCAGCAACGATGATGATGATGCGATGGTGATATATGGCAGCGACGACGTGACAACCTGTGAACAGAACTCAAAATTCCAAAGGACTAGACGCTACGACCAGCAACTTGACACGACGATGCAATCGCAAATTCAACAAAGCAAATACAGAAAAGATTTAGCAAAGGCTCAGATTGGTTCGGATGGGATGAACTAACCCTATTTTTTTTGGCTTTTTCATGGACTATAGGTATGAAGAACAGACTCGATCTAAACTATGAAAAACTGTAAAATCTCACCGAGCAACCTGGAAATCTGATACCACTTGATAGAGGCAAAGGTGTCCCGTCTTTCGATGAGACGATGGATATCGCTTTGGTGGAAATCGACTTTGACGATCCTACTACGAACGTGCGAGGACGTCGCGCCTTAGCAATCGTTAACCAACTCCGAGAGGTTATCGACCACGCCGAACACGATCAACTCGACCACGAGGGTGCATTTCCTGCGAGCAAACGAAGAACAAGCAAGAAACTGAGATTGCAATCTGGATATTGTAAATATAAGATGAAAGCTTTATTGATCAAGGTGGGGTTACGTGGCGCCTTTGTGCAGTCGTTGAACACAAGCGAAATGCGCAAAGTTGCAGCTATGGCGAACTTTTAATCTAAACAAAACCCAAAGTCTAAACGGTGCCCTAATGGTTGTATATATGGAGGAAGAGGGGGGGGGGGAATTTTGTGGCCCTTGGGGAAGGGGTCTGAAACCAACCCTATATCTTGTTTCCCCACACATACGGACTCTAAAAACAGCCTATACTTATGTATTTCGAAATTACATGGGCCTGGCCCAATAATAAGGTGACACAGCACCTAGAATAGCCTCTGGACGAAATTTATGAAGTGGCATCTTGTATATTTCGTCCAAGGCTTCATTCACTCCTTATGGTGGCTTCAAAGTCCTGAAATCATCACTTGTAACTCCGTTCTTGTTCCCCTTGCGCATGCCATCAACTCCATGCTTGTTCTTGCTCCAATGTTCATCCTTCTCCAAGCCAGGCCCTTCATTTGTAAGCAAAACAAATGTATCCAATTTAGGCAGCATCATATTCTCATGAACATTAGAATCATTACCAAGAAACGAAAGTACCTGGTAATTTAATTGGCGTGCGCGAGCTCTAGTAATTGGTCCATTATATGTAATAGTAGGGGCTATGGGTGTAAGAATGGTATTGATGTCCTCATCATTAAAGTGGCCGCTATTTTTTTGAAATGCCTTTGTTGGCTATTATTCGAGTGCGCCTTCTGTCAAAATGGGCACGAAAGATACCACAGCATGTCGGGTGCCATTCCATGATAGCATGCCAAGTTTCATGAATTTCAGATGAGTTTTGGATTTACTAGAATTTAAAAACAAAGTATCTCAATGTTTTGCCGGCAAGTGCCCTGGTGTTTGAAATTCATTCCCATTTCTTGCATGGGACCTAAGCATGCACCCAAGGACACAGATTTGATTTTTCAACCAATTTATATGCACTGGAGCATGTGCATGTAGTTCAAAATTGAATTGTGCACATAAATGCATTCAAAACTCAACTAATGTATAAAAATGTCCAAACGAACCCCAAAAAATTCCAAAATTTAACACAACACTCCTGTTGTTCTATGTTGACACTAGAGAAAAAATTGAAATAAAGAAGAGGAAACATATATCATTTCGTCCCCAAAGGTGAAATGTTCCCTACCGAAAACATCAGGCTTGTTCTGAGAAGCTCTAGTTTGTGAGAAGCTTATGCCCAAACGTGCCCCAAATGGGACAAAAAATTTACCACGGCATGTTGATGCCGCTCCATGATAGCATGCCAAGTTTCATGAAATCCAGACAAGTTTTGGTTTTACTAGAATTTAAAAACCAGGTATCTCAATGTTTGCGGCCGAGTGACGGTGGTAGGGTGTTTGACATTCATTCCTGTTTCTTGCATGGGACCTAAGCATGCAACCGAGGACACAGATTTGAATTTTTCAACCAATTTATATGCATTGGAGCATGTATGTGCACTTAAAATTTGAATTATGCACATAAATGCATAGAAAACTCAGTTAATGTATAAAAATGTCCAAATAAGCCCCAAAAAATTCCTAAAATTAACACAACACTCACTTTGTTCTATGTTGACACTAGAAAAAAGTTAAATCAAGAAGTGGCAATGGATATCGTTTCGTCCAGAATGGTGAAACGTTCCCTACCGTAACCATGAGGCTTGTTGTGAGAAGCTCTGGTCTGTGAGAAGCTTATATACCCCAACCTGCCCCTAATGGGAAAATATTTTTACCACTGCATGTTGATGCTGTTCCACGCTAGCATGTCAAGTTCCATAAATTGCAGACGAGGTTTCGGTTTACTGGAATTTAAAAACCATGTATCTCAATTTTAGTCGCCGAGCGACGGTGGCAAGGTGTTTGACATTCATTCTCATTTCTTGCATGGGACTTAAGCATGTAACCAAAGACACACATTCCAAATTTGAACCAATTTATTTGCACCGGAGCATGTGCATGCAGTTCAAATTTGAATTATGCACATGAATGCATAGAAAACTTAGTTAATGTATAAAAATGTCCAAGCGAACCCTGAAAAATCCCAAAAATTGACACAACACTCATGTTTTTCTATGTTGACATGAGAAAAAATTTGATAGTAAGAAGAGGCAACAGATATAGTTCCGTCCCCCAAGGTGGCACGTTCCCTACCGAAACCATCAGGCTTGTTGTGAGAGAAGCTCTGGTTTGCGAGAAGCTTATACCCAAACCTGCCCCAAATGGGATAATATTTTTACCACGACATGTCAATGCCGTTTCATGATATCATGTCAAGGTTCATGAATTTCAGACAAGTTTTCGATTTACTAGAAATTTAAAGCCATGCATCTCAATGTTAGCAGCCGAGCGACAGTGTCAAGGTGTTTGACATTCATTCTCTTTTCTTACATGTAACCTAAGCTTGCAACCAAGGACAAACATTTGACTTTGCAACCAGCTTTTATGGACTGGAGCATGTGCATGTAGTTCAATTTTGAATTATGCACATAAATGCCTAGAAAACTCAGTTAACGTATAAAAATGTCCAAACGATCCCCGAAAAAAATCCAAAATTTAACACGACACGCCGGTTGTTCTATCTTGACACCAGGAAATTTTTGGAAAGGAAGAAGAGGCGACGAATATCGTTTTGTCCACAAAGGTGACACGTTTCCGTAACAGAACCACGAGGCTTCTTCTGAGAAGCTCTGGTTTGTGAGAAGCTTATACCATAACCTGCCCCAAATTGGACAATATTTTTTACCCCAGCATGTTGATGCCATTCCATGATAGCATGCCAAGGTTCATGAATTTTCAGACGGGTTTTGGATTTACTAGAATTACAAAAGCAAGTACCTCAACGTTTGCCAGAGAGCCACGGTACCGTGGTGTTTGAAATTCATCCCCATTTCTTGCATGGGACATAAGCATAAACCCATGTACACATATATGATTTTACAAACCATGTTGGTGCACCGGAGCATGTGCATATAGTTTAATTTTGAATTGTGCACCTGAAATGGCTAGAAAACCAATTTAATGTATAAAATGTCCAAACGAAACCTGAATAATTCCAATTCTTTTACGACACACATATAGTTGCATGTTCACTTCAGATAAAAGTTCTAGCAATTCAAACACCGTCCACTGCCGTTGTGACCCCATTATGTAATTCAAATCAAGATGAAAAATTAAGTAGATCCCACATGGTTTATTATGACCAACCCTGTAAGATGCAGTACAAAATATCCTGGAGCATCGTCTGATGACACTTTGCTCGCTAGTTTTTTCGCTGAAGAGATACAAAAATTTTGGCTTCCGCGGAAATATGTACCTCCTCGCCCCTCCCCCTTACCAAAAGCCACATTTCCCCTGTTTCAGCCTTCCTTTCCAAGTTGAAACCTTCAGTCCTTGCTTGCAGCGCCACCTCTTCGCTGGCAACCCTCCTTCATGCTGCTCGGCCTAGTCTATCCAGGCAGGTAATCAACACACGACCCCCATCCTCCTCCTCCTTCCACATCCCACATGCCCGATCGCCGGCGCGACACCTTCCACCCAAATCACCAATCCCTCCACCAAATAAGCGCTGCCCTAAGCCAATGTGCACGCAGTATAGTCAGGAGCTCTAGGAGCATTTGGCAGCAGAGAAGCAAATCGCGGCTGCACGCGTGAATGAGGTCGCGATGGCTGCCATTCGTGCTGACCCCCAGATTTTGGAGGAGCACCTCGCCGTCGAGGCCACCGTCGATAGTTTGTGGCGTTTTCTTGAGGCCACCCTTGGTGCCTTCGACGAAGACTACGAGGTGTTTTCTCAGCGTGCACGTGCTTACCTCATCTCGAGAGCCAGCAGGTTGGTGCCCGGAGTGCCTCGGGCAACTCACCGCTACGACGAGGGCACCCACGATGCGGAGGCCTCACCCTCTTCAGTGTCCAAGGAGCCAATCGTCATCGATATCTCCGACGATGAGGAGTAGCTTGCCTTATTAGCTCACCATAAGGACCCATGTTCAGTTTGCTAGCTACTGCCTTCCCTTAACACATTCTAGTGAATTGTGCTATCTACTTTTACCATGCAATCTATTGCTCTAGTGTATATGTTTTATATGTCGTGCAATGTGGTGCTTACTTATTAACTGTTTGGTTAATTAGTTGTCATGTTCAGTTAACTGTTTCGTTCAATTCTGCAAATGTGATGTTCAATTCTTCAGGGTGCAATTTTGTATTGTCTCCAATGTGAGAATAAATTGAATTTTTCTTTACAAAATACACGAGAAACAAATACAATTGCTATATTTCCAAATTGTCAAGCATGCTTGGTTTGGTTAACTGCCTGATCTTCTAGTATGTTATACATTGTGTAATGTGGTGCTCAGTTAACGTTTGGTTCATTTGTTGTGGTGTTTAGTTAATAGTTTGGTTTAATTCTGCAATGCGATGTTCAATTGTTGTGGGTCCATTCTGTTATTTTATTCCATGTGAGAAATAAATCGAATCTGGTTGTACTAAATACATGAGAAACTAATACAATTGCTATATTTCCAAGTTATTAAGCATGCTTTGTTTGGTTAACTGTCTGATCTTCTATTAGGAGTATGTTATATTGAGCAACATGGTGCTCAGTTAACGTTTGTGTTTCATTTGTTGTAGTGTTTAGTTAACTGTTTGGTTCGATTCTGCAATGCGATGTTCAATTGTTGTGGGTGCATTCTCTTATTGTACACCATGTGAGAAATAAATCAAATTTGGCTGTACCAAATACATGAGAAACAAATACAATTGCTATATTTCCAAATTGTTAAGCATGCTTGGTTTGGTTAACTGTCTGGTCTTCTATTAGGAGTATGTTATATTGTGCAATGTGGTGCTCAGTTAATGTTTGGTTCATTTGTTGTGGTGTTTAGTTAACTGCTTTGTTCAATTCTGCAATGCGATGTCCAATTGTCGTGGGTAGAATTTGGTATTGTTGTGCATTTGAGGAATAAACCGACTTTGGCTGCACTTAATACATAAGAAACATATACAAGTGCTATATTTCCTAGTTCTTAATCATGCTTGGTTTGGATAAATGGTTTTCCATGTGGCTTGAATTAATCTGATGAATCTGCAATGTGCTTATTTTTCATCAACATATTTTACTGGTAGCATGCGAACCCTTACTTAACCTGATGACGAACTACCTTATATGTGTTGTAGGTAAACAATTGGAAGCACAGAGGTTTACAATCGAGGTTAGCACGTGCATGGTCCGTTGTCTAATAGCACATTATTGTGCAATTGCAAGAACCATTCTAATATTTAGGTCTTTAACAATTTTGTCTTGCACATGTAGGTCCTGCTGCCAGAGGTTTTGACCCAATGTTTGACCCTTTTTGCATATGGGGAAATGAGTTGTCCTTGAATATCAATCAAGTCTAGAAACTTAGAAAGATTGTTAGGATAAAGAAATTAGCGAAAAAAACAACAAAATCTTTGTCTGCACAGTGGAGAAGACATCAGTTCGCTGATGGTACTAACTATTATACATTGCCTTTTTTTATTCCTTTGCTCCATTTCCAATATAGAGAAGATATTTATGCACATCCTTATTTTCAGGCCTTTCCAAAGTAGTTCACTGATGATTACCTCTCAAACCACCTCTATGGTCAGGAGGCGACAAAGGTTTTCATACAGCACCCATGGTTCAATATTGAAGTGTTGCTGAAGAGGACGAAGGATGGACGGTCAATCATCCACAGGCACTGGCCTAAAGTTGCAAAGACCTTCAACATGAATGAAGGCTCAATATTCGCCTTCTGCTTCAGCAGTTTTCCAGATGAGATGCATCTGTCTATGTACCGTCTATGATGCTAATTTTGAAAGGTTCTAGATGTTGCATGTGAAACTTGGTGCTGGTGTAGTTGTGTAATGGGGTAGCTAAGTGCTGAAGCTATATCATGTTGTACTCTGATGTATTTCAATTATGAAATCCTGCTTCCTTAATATGGAAATGAAATATATTGTGTGCTTAATATGAATGTCAATTAGATTAATAAATGGATTATTCATAGTAGGGCAACTAGCCTGCTAATGGGGTTTTTCTATTGCAAATGGTTATTGAGAAAACACCGTGGGCGATGACCTTGCAATGCACACAGTTTCTAGGAATAAACCGTGTTGAATCAATTAACAATTACACATGACATTCTCTTGAAAATTGTTTGTGTTAGGCCACCTTGCGCAAACGTTTACCTTGGAGCGACTGTGTGGGATGTATATACAAATGGAAACATTTAGCAGGGACTGACTCTGTGGCATGTACTAATGACCAGAATCATTTTCGCATGTATAATTGTATTTTTTTAGCACCATTGTACGAATAACCGTATTGTCGCTCGCCGATCACACACGACCTCATTTTGCCGAAGGCATATCACCGATGTTTTCTAGGTCGTGTGGGAAGGACCCCCTCTATCGCCCACACTCACTTGGCGACGGTTCCAAATGTCGTCGCGGAAAGGGGTTAAAAACCGTTTGTATAGCACCTCCCTGTACCAGTGTAGGGGCCAAATTTGAGGGTCTTGCAGGCCTCCTGCGCAATGCAGAAGTATTTTCTAGATTCCCACGCTCGTCGCGAGCATATTGAGTACTTGTGGGTCCAAAACAGACTCCAGATGACAACGTTATGACCGTTTTAGTGAACAACAGTCCTTTATATGGTAGTCCTTGAAAGAACTTCATTTTCTCGTGACGCGCTCTGGCGCGTCGCCTCAAACTTTTGTGTCCTCCATAGTGGAGATATTGTTTCCACATATATATTGACCGATGCCAGGAATGCCCTCCTATTATTGGTCGTAACACACGTACGTAACGACATGCCACACAGCAAAAACAAGGAGAATAAGGCTTATAGTCGCCTTATTTTCTTGAATTTACAACCAAATGGGGTTCCCCGGATCATATTGCATGCACAGAATGCAAGTTTGTCCTTACCAGGCGGACTAATGTTTATACTCACCATAATCTCTCGGATTTCCTTCCAAATGAGTGCCAATGGGTCCAGAAACTTATTTGAAAAGCAGCGGCAAATGATGTTCTTTGACTTTTAGGGGCAAAAATTCCTGCTTAGGGGCCGAATTTGAGGGTCCTTTGGGTCTCTTACGCAAGCTAGAAGTATTTTATAGATTCCCACGCTCGTCGCGAGCATTTTGAATACTTGTGGGTCCGAAATGGACTCGGAATG
The DNA here is from genome assembly GCA_021605205.1 of Aegilops longissima. Taxonomy (NCBI): domain Eukaryota; kingdom Viridiplantae; phylum Streptophyta; class Magnoliopsida; order Poales; family Poaceae; genus Aegilops; species Aegilops longissima. The sequence continues at coordinate 330,579,411 of CM038678.1, read as the reverse complement.
GCAAAGTTATGACCAATTTAGTGAACACCATCCTCTATGTTGGCAGTCCTTGAAAGCACTTCATTTTCTCGTGACGCGTTCTGGCGCGCCGCCCCAAAATTTTGTGTCCTCCATTGTGGAGATATTCTTTCCACACTTATATTGACCGATGCTAGGAATGCCCTCCTGTTAATGGTTGTAACACACGTACGTTACGGCATGCCCCACGACAGAAACAAGGAGAATAAGGCTTATAGTCACCTTATTTTATTGAATTTACAACCGAATGGGATCCCCCGAATCATAGAGCAAGTGCAGAATGCAATGTTGGTCCTTACCAGGCAGACTACTGATTATGAGTACTCATCATGATCTCTCGGATTTCCTTCCAAAGGAGTGCCAATGGGTTCAGAAACTTGTCTTTAAAGCAGTGGAAAATGACATCCTTTGACTTTTAGGGGCAAAAAGTCCTTCTTAGCGCCGAATTTGAGGGTCCTCCGGGCGTCCTGCGGAAGCCGAAAGTATTTTCTAGATTCCCACGCTCGTCGCAAGCATTTTGAGTACTTTTGGGTCTGAAATGGACTCCGAATGACAATGTTATGACCTACTCACCATAATCTCTTTTTCCACATATATATTGACCGATGCTAGGAATGCCCTCCTATTAATGGTTGTAACACACGACGTTACGGCATGCCCACACGGCAAAAACAAGGAGAATAAGGCTTATAGTCACCTTATTTTATTGAATTTACAACCTAAATGGGATCCCGAATCATAGAGCAAGTGCAGAATGCAATGTTGGTCCTTACCAGCGGACTAATGATTATGAGTACTCATCATGATCTCTCGGATTTCCTTCCAAAGGAGTGCCAATGGGTTCGAAACTTGTCTGAAAAGCAGTGGCAAATGACATCCTTTGACTTTTAGGGCAAAAAGTCCTGCTTAGGGGCGAATTTGAGGGTCCTCCGGGCCTCCTAGGAAGCTGAAAGTATTTTCTAGATTCCCACGCTCGTCGCAAGCATTTTGAGTACTTGTGGGTCTGAAATGGACTCGAATGACAAAGTTATGACAGTTTTAGTGAACATGGGTCCTTTATATGGAAGTCTTTGAAAGAACTTTAGGATTTCCTTCCAAAGGAGTGCCAATGGGTTTAGAAACTTGTGTGAAAAGCAGCGGCAAATGATTTTCTTTGACTTTCTGGGGCAAAAAGTCCTGCCTAGGGGCCGAATTTAGGGTCCTCCGTGCCTCCTAGGCAAGCTGGAAGTATTTTCTAGATTCCCACGCTCGTCACGAGAATTTTGAGTACTTGTGGGTCCGAAACGGACTCCGAATGAGAAAGTTATGACAGTTTAAGTGAACACCGGTCCTTCATATGGAAGTCTTTGAAAGAACTTTATTTTCTCGTGACGTATTCTGGCGCGCCGCCCCAAAATTTTGTGTCCTCCATAGTGGAGATATTGTTTCCACATATATATTGACCGATGCCAGGAATGCCCTCCTATTATTGGCTGTCACACACGTACGTTACGGCATGCGGCACGGCAAAAACAAGGAGTATAAGGCTTATACTCTCCTTATTTTCTTGAATTTACAACTAACTAGGATTTCTCGGATCATAGAGCATTGCAGAATGCAATGTTTATACTTACCAGGCGGAATAATGTTTATACTCACCATAATCGCTCGGATTTCCTTCCAAAGGACTGCCAATGGGTCCAGAAACTTGTCTAAAAAGCAGCGGCAAATGATGTCCTTTGACTTTGAGGGGTAAAAATTCCTGCATTGGGTCCGAATTTAGGATCCTCCGGGCCTCCTATGAAGCCGAAAGTATTTTCTAGATTCCCACGCTCGTCGCGAGCATTTTGAGTACTTGTGGGTCCGAAACAGACTTAGAATGATAAAGTTATTACCGTTTTAGTGAACATGGGTTCTTTATATGGCAGTCGTTCAAAGAACTTATTTTCTCGTGACGCGCTCTGGCGCGCCGCCTCAAAAATTTGCGTCCTCCATAGTGGAGATATTGTTTCCACATATATATTGACCGATGCCAGGAATGCCCTCCTATTATTGACTCTAACACACGTACGTTACGGCATGCTACACGGCAAAAACAAGGAGAATAAGGCTTATAGTCGCCTTATTTTCTTGAATTTACAACAAGATGGGGTTCCCCGGATCATATTGCATGTGCAGAATGCAACGTTTGTCCTTACCAAGCGGATTAATGTTTATACTCACCATAATCTCTCGGATTTCCTTCCAAAGGAGTGCCAATGGGTCCAGAAACTTGTCTGAAAAGCAGCGGCAAATGATGTTCCTTAACTTTTAGGGCAAAATTCTTGCTTAGGGGCCGAATTTGAGGGTCCTCCGAGCCTCCTACACAAGCCAGAAGTATTTTATAGATTCTCACGCTCGTCGTGAGCATTTTGAGTACTTGTGGGTCCAAAATGGACTCTGAATGACAAAGTTATGACCATTTTAGTGAACACCGGTCCTCTATATTGGCAGTCCTAAAAGAACTTCATTTTCTCGTGACGTGTTCTGCCACGCCGCCCCAAAATTTTGTGTCCTCCATAGTGGAGATATTGTTTCCACATATATATTGACCGATGCCAGGAATGCCCTCCTATTATTGGCTGTAACACACGCACGTTACGGCATGCCACATGACAAAAACAAGGAGAATAAGGCTTATAGTCGCCTTATTTTATTGAATTTACAACCAAGAGATTCCCCGGATCATAGAGCAAGTGGAGAATGCAACGTATGTCCTTTCTAGGAGGACTACTAATTGTACTCATCATCATCTCTCGGATTTCTTTCCAAAGGAATGCCAATGGGTTCAGAAACTGGTCTGAAAAACAGTGGCAAATGACATTCTTTCACTTTCAGAAGCAAACAGTCCTGCTTAGCGGCTGAATTTTAGGGTCCTCCGGGCGTCCTGCGCAAGCCTGAAGTATTTTCTAGATTCCCACGGTCGCCGCGAGCATTTTGAGTACTTGTGGGTCCGAAACAGACTCCGAATGTCAAAGTTATGACCGTTTAAGTGAACATCGGTCCTTCATATGGCAGTCCTTGAAAGAACTTTATTTTCTCGTGACTTATTCTGGGGCGCCGCCCCAAAATTTTGTGTCCTCCATAGTGGAGATTTTGTTTCCACGTATATATTGACCGATTCCAGGAATGCCCTCCTATTATTGGCTGTCACACACATACATTACGGCATGCCACACAGCAAAAACAGGGAGTATAAGGCTATAGTCACCTTATTTTCTTGAATTCACAACCAACTAGGATTTCCCGGATCATAGAGCATGTGCAGAATGCAAAGTCTATCCTAACCAGGCGGACTAATGTATATACTCACCATAATCTCTTGGATTTCCTTCCAAAGGAGTGCTAATGGGTTCGGAAACTTGTCTGAAAAGCAGCGGCAAATGATGTCCTTTGACTTTGAGGGGCAAAAAGTCCTTCCTAGGGGCCGAATTTCGGATCCTCCCGGCCTCCAATGAAGCCGGAAATATTTTCTAGATTCCCACACTCGTTGTGAGCATTTTGAGTACTTGTGGGTCCGAAACAGACTCTGAATGACAAAGTTATGACCGTTTTAGTGAACACCGGTCCTCTATATTGGCAGTCCTTGAAAGAACTTCATTTTCTCGTGACGCGTTCTAGCGCGCCGCCCCAAAATTGTGTCCTCCGTAGTGGAGATATTGTTTCCACATATATATTGATCGATGCCAGGAATGCCCTCCTATTATTGGCTGTAACATACGTATGTTACGGCATGCCACACGACAAAAACAAGGAGAATAAGGCTTACACTGGCCTTATTTTATTGAATTTACAACCAAATGGGATTCCCCGGATCATAGAGCAAGTGCAGAATGCAAAGTTTGTCCTTACTAGGCAGACTACTGATTATACTCATCATTATATCTCGGACTTCCTTCCAAAGGAGTGCCAATGGGTTTAGAAACTGCTCTGAAAAACAGTGGCAAATGACATTCTTTGACATTTAGGGGCAAAAAGTCGTGCTTAGCAGCCGAATTTTAGGGTCCTACGGGCGTCCTGCGCAAGTCGGAAGTATTTTCTAGATTCCCGCGCTTGTCGCAAGCATTTTGAGTACTTTTGGGTCCAAAACTGACTCCGAATGACAAAGTTATGACCTACTCACCATAATCTCTCGGATTTCCTTCCAAAGGAGTGCCAACGGGTTCAGAAACTTGTGTGAAAAGCAGCGGCAAATGATGTTATTTAACTTTCAGGGGCAAAAAGTCCTGCCTAGGGGCCGAATTTAGGGTCCTCCGGGCCTCCTGGGCAAGCTGGAAGTATTTTCCAGATTCCCATGCTCTCCGCGAGAATTTTGAGTACTTGTGGGTCCTAAACCGACTCCGAATGACAAAGTTATGACCGTTTAAGTGAACACTGGTCCTTCATATGGCAGTCCTTGAAAGAACTTTATTTTCTCGTGACGTATTCTGGGTACCGCCCCAAAATTTTGTGTCCTCCATAGTGGAGATTTTGTTTCCACATATATATTGATGATGCCAGGAATGCCCTCCTATTATTGGTTGTCACACACGTACGTTACGACATGCCACACGGCAAAAACAAGGAGTATAAGGTTATAGTCTCCTTATTTTCTTGAATTTACAACCAACTGGGATTTCTCGGATCATAGAGCTTGTGTGTAGAATGCAATGTTTATCCTTACCAGGCGGACTAATGTTTATACTCACCATAATATCTTGGATTTCGTTCCAAACGAGTGCCAATGGGTTGATAAACTTGTGTGAAAAGCAGCGGCAAATGATGTCCTTTGACTTTCAGGGGCAAAAAGTCCTGCCTAGGGGGCGAATTTAGGATCCTCCGGGCCTCCTATGAAGCCGTAAGTATTTTCTAGATTCCCACGCTCGTCGCGAGCATTTTGAGTACTTGTGGGTCCGAAACGGACTCGGAATGACAAAGTTATGACCGTTTTAGTGAACACAGGTTCTTTATATGGCAGTCCTTGAAATAATTTCATTTCCTCGTGACGCGTTTTGGCGCGCCGCCCCGAAATTTTGTGTCCTCCATTGCGGAGATATTGTTTGCACATATATATTGACCGATGCCAAGAATGCGCTCCTATTATTGGCTGTCACACGCGTACGTTACGGCATGCCACACGGCGAAAACAAGGAGAATAAGGCTTATAGTCGCCTTATTTTCTTGAATTTACAACCAAATGGGATTCCCTGAATCATAGAGCATATGAAGATTGCAATGTTTGTCATAACGAGGTGGACTAATGTTTATACTCATCATAATCTCTCGGATTTCCTTTCAAAGGAGTGCCAATGGGTTCAGAAACTTTTCTGAAAAGCAGCGGCAAATGATGTTCTTTGACTTTCAGGGGAAAAATGTCCTGCTTATGGGATGAATTTGAGGGTCTTCCGGTCATCCTACAAAATCCGGAAGTATTTTATAGATTCACATGCTCATCGCGAGAATTTTGAGTACTTTTGGGTCCGAAATAAAGTTATGACCGTTTCAATGAAACCGGTCCTCTATGTTGGCCCTCCTAGAAAGAACTTCATTTTTTCATGATGTGTTCTGGCGTGCCGCCCCAAAATTTTGTCTCCTCCATAGTGGTAATATTGTTCCCAAATATATATTGACCGATGCTAGGAATGCCCTCCTATTATTGGCTATAACACACATACTTACGGAATGCCACATGGCAAAAACATGGAGAATAAGGCTTATAGTCGCCATATTTTATTGAATTTACAACCAAATGGGATTCCCTGGATCATAGAGCATGTGCAGAATGCAACGTTTGTCCTTTCCAGGCGGAATACTGATTATACTCATCATAGTCTTTCAGATTTCCTTCCAAAGGAGTGCCAATGGGTTCAGAAACTTGTCTGAAAAGCAGCGGCAAATGATGTTCTTTGACTTTCAGGGGAAAAAAATCCTTCTTAGTGGCCGAGTTTGAGGGTCCTCTGGGCCTCCTGCGCAAGCGGGAAGTATTTTCTAGATTCCCACGCTCGTCGCGAGCATTTTGAGTACTATTTGGTCCGAAACGGACTCCGAATGACAAAGTTATGACCTACTCACCATTAATCTCTCGGATTTCCTTTCAAAGGATTGCCAATGGGTTCAGAAACTTGTTTCAAAAGCAGCGACAAATGATGTTCTTTGACTTTCAGGGGCAAAACGTCATTCCTAGGGGCCGAATTCTGGGTCCTCCAGGCCTCCTGCCCAAGCCGGAAGTATTTTATAGATTCCCATGCTCATTGCGAGCATTTTGAATACTTGTTGGTCAGAAACGAACTCCGAAGTACAAAGTTATGACCATTTTAGTGAGCACTGGTCCTTTGTATGGGATTCCTTGAAAGAACTTCATTTTGTCGTGACGCGTTTTGGCACGCCGCCCCAAAATTTGGTGTCCTCCACAGTGGAGATATTGTTTCCACATATATATTGATCGATGCCAGGAATGCCCTCCTATTATTGGCTGTCACACACATACCTTACGACATGCCACACGGTGAAAACAAGGAGAATAAGGCTTATAGTGGCCTAATTTTCTTGAATTTACAACCAAATGGGATTCCCTGGATCAAAGAGCATGTGAAGAATGCAACGTTTGTCCTTGCCAGGCGGACTAATGTTTATACTCACCATAAGCTCTCGGATTTCCTTCCAAAGGAGTGCCAATGGGTTCAGAAACTTGTCTGAAAAGCAGCGGCAAAGGATGTTCTTTGACTTTCATGGGCAAAAAGTCCTACCTAGGGGCCGAATTTCAGATCCTCCGGGCCTCCAATGAAGCCAGAAGTATTTTCTAGATTCGCACGCTCGTCGCGGGCATTTTGAGTACTTGTGGGTCCGAAACTGACTCTGAATAACAAACTTATGACCATTTTAGTAAACACCGGTCATGTATATTGGCCGTCCTTGAAAGAACTTCATTTCTCATGACCCGTTCTGGCGCACCGCCCCAAAATTTTGTGTCCTCCGTAGTGGATATATTGTTTCCACATATATATTGACCGATGCCAGGAATGCCCTCCAATTATTAGCAGTCACACACGTACGTTACGGCATGCCACACTGCGAAAACAAGGAGAATAAGTCTTATAGTCGCCTTATTTTATTGAATTTACAACCAAATGGGATTCCTCGGATCACAGAGCATATGCAGAATGCAACGTTTGTCCTTACCAGGTGGACTACTTATTATACACATCATAAGCTCTCAGATTTCCTTCCAAAGGAGAGCCAATGCATTCAAAAACTTGTCTGAAAAGCAGCGGGAAATTATATTATTTAACTTTCAGGGCAAAAAGTCCTCCTTAGTGGCCGAATTTGAGGGTCCTCCGGGCCTCCTGCGCAAGCCGGAAGTATTTTCTAGATTCCCACGCTCGTCGCGAGCATTTTGAGTAATTTTGGCTCCAAAACGGACTGCGAATGACAAAGTTATGACCTACTCACCATAATCTGTCGGATTTTCTTCCAATGGAGTGCCAATGGGTTCAGAAACTTGTTTGAAAAGCAGCGGCAAATGATGTTCTTTGACTTTGAGGGGCAAAAAGTCCTGCCTAGGGGCCGGATTTAGGGTCCTCTAGGCCTCCTGCGCAAGACGGAAGTATTTTCTAGATTCCCACGCTCGTCGCGAGCATTTTGAGTACATGTGCGTCGGAAATAGACTCCGAATGACAAAGTTATGACCGTGTTAGTGAACACCGTTCCTTTATAAGGCATTCCTTGAAAGAACTTCATTTTCTCGTGACGCGATTTGGCGCATATATATTGATCGATGCCAGGAATGCCCTCCTATTATTGGCTGTCACACACATACGTTACGGCATGCCACACGCGAGAACAAGGAGATAAGGCTTATAGTCGCCTTATTTTCTTGATTTTACAACCAAATGGGATTCCCCGGATCAAAGAGCATGTGCAGAATGCAACGTTTGTCCGGACGAGGCGGACTAATGTTTACACTCACCATAATCTCTCGGATTTCCTTCCAAAGGAGTGCCAATGGGTTCAGAAACTTGTCTGAAAAGCAGCGGCAAATGATGTTCTTTAACTTTCACGGTTAAAAAGTCCTGCATAGTGGCCAAATTTGAGGGTCCTCCAGGCCTCCTGCGCAAGCCGGAAGTATTTTCTAGAATCCCACGCTAGTCGCGAGCATTTTGAGTACTATTGGGTCAGAAACAGACTCCGAATGACAAAGTAATGACCTACACACCATAATCTCTCGGATTTCCTTACAAAGCAGTGCCAATGGGTTTAGAAAGTTGTCTGGAAAGCAGCGGCAAATGATGTTCTTTGACTTTCTGGGGCAAAATGTCCTTCCTAGGGGCCGAATTTAGGGTCCTGCGGGCCTCCTACACAAGGCGGAAGTATTTTCTAGATTCCCACGCTTGTCGCGAGCATTTTGAGTACTTGTGGGTCTTAGACGAACTCCGAAAGACAACATTATGACCGTTTTAGTGAACACCGGTCCTTTATATGGCAGCCTTTGAAGGAACTTCATTTTCTCATGACGCGTTTTGGTTGTTTCCACATATATATTGACCGATGCTAGGAATGCCCTCCGATTATTGGCTGTCACATACATACGTTACAGCATGCCACACGGCGAAAACAACGAGAATAAGGCTTATAGGTGCCTTATTTTCTTGAATTTACAACCGAATGGGATTCCCTGGATCAAAGAGCATGTGCAGAATGCAACGTTTGTCCGTACCAGGCGGACTAATGCTTACACTCACCATAATCTCACGGATTTCCTTCCAAAGGAGTGCCAACGGATTCAGAAACTTGTCTGAAAAGTAGCGGCAAATGATGTTCTTTGACTTTCAGGGGCAAAAATTCCTTCTTATGGGCTGAAATGGAGGGTCCTCTGGGCCTCCTCCGCAAGCTGGAAGTATTTTTTAGATTCCCACGCTCCTCGCGAGCATTTAGAGTACTTGTGGGTCTGAAACGGACTCCAAATGACATAGTTAGTACCTTTTTGTGAACACCGGTGCTTTATATGGCAGTCCTTGAAAGAACTTCAATTTCTCGTGACACGCCGCCCCAAAATTTTGTGTCCTCCATAGTGGAGATATTGTTTCCACATATATATTGACCGATGCCAGGAATTCCCTCCTATTATTGGATGTCACACGCGTACCTTATGGCATGCCACACGGCGAAAACAAAGAGAATAAGGCTTATAGTCGCCATATTTTATTGAATTTACAACCAAATGGGATTCCTCGAATCAAAGAGCATGTGCAGAATGCAACATTTTTCATTACCAGGCGGACTACTGATGATACTCATCATAATCTTCCAAAGGAGTGCCAATGGGTTCATAAACATGTCTGAAAAGCAGCGGTAAATGATGTTCTTTGACTTTCAGGGGAAAAATGTCCTGCTTAGTGGCCAAATTTGAGGGTCCTCCAGGCCTCCTGCACAAGCCGGAAGTATTTTCTAGATCCCCACGCTCGTCACGAGCATTTTGAGTACTATTGGGTCCGAAACGGACTCTGAATGACAAAGTTATGACCTACTGACCATAATCTCTCGGATTTCCTTCCAAAGGAGTGGTAGTGGGTTTAGAAACTTGTTTGAAAAGTAGCGGCAAATGATGTTATTTGACTATTAGTGGAAAAACGTCATTCCTAGGGGCCGAATTTAGGGTCCTCTGGTCCTCCTGCGCAAGCCAGAAGTGTTTTCTAGATTCCCACGCTCGTCGTGAGCATTTTGAGTTCTTGTGGGTCTGAAACGAACTCCGAATGATGAAGTTATGACCATTTTAGTGAACAGCGGTCCTTTATATGGCAGTCCTTGAAAGAACTTCATTTTGTCGTGACGCGTATTGGTACGCCGCCCCAAAATTTGGTGTCCTCCATAGTGGAGATATTGTTTCCACATATATATTGACCGATGCCAGGAAAGCCCTCCTATTATTGTGATGCGGAGCATCACAAGGTCATCCCCATGGACCTACCTACATCTCCCACGACACCACTTGGACCAATGACAAGAGCTCGAGCAAAGTCTATCGAAGATAAGGTGAACTCGCTCCTTTCTGAACTACCACTTTCTATACATGAGATATGGCTGCTACCTCAAGCGGAAACACTATGTGTGATCAGGTACTTGGAGGAAAGCAATGGAACATCTACATCCAACGGACAAGACGGCGAGGACACCAAGTGCGGAGGACAAGAAGAAGAGCTGCCACGGAAGCTACAACCACCGGACGACCGGTCGGGATCGGACGTCCGTCACCTGAAGCCCAACCTACCAAAGTCCCAGCCAATGCAAGCTACAGCGAGCGGACGTCCGGCCACACCTCCCAGCAAGCGGACGACCGACCAGGACCGGACATCCGGTGCCACCGCACCTGAGCCAAAATTAGCGGAAGTTCGAAGCCACCGGACGTCCGGCGCCACCTTCACAGAACGGAAATAGCGGAACTCCGGCGACCACCGGACGTCCGGAAGCCCATGAGCCACCGGACGACCGGTCCCCAGCGGACGTCCGGTACCTGTCTACGTACAGTTTCGGGCCCGAGGCCCATGTATCCCTCTCCCACTTACCCCTTCGTGGACCTAGACTATATATACTCCTCCACCTCCTCCTAGTTAGGGTTAGCGTTGTGATAGCTCATATGTGAGATAGAGCCTCGCTCATCCATCCGGATCTACTCCACCGCGAGGGACCAACACCTCTTCGGAGAAGATCCACTTGGATTCAAGACCCCTTACGGGATCAAGACATCCTCGCGGAGAAGAACCGGTTACCCTATGTATCGTCCCTTGTTGGATTTGGACCGTGTAATCTCTATGTGTACTTGGATCTAGCATATGTGTGACTATATCTTGTTGGTTTGAGTGTATCCTCTCTTTCCCTTTGTGTTTTTCCCTTTGTGTTCTTCATGTTCATCGCTGGATCCGCTCCTTTCGTGAAAGATCGGCCCTCTAGGGTTCCACCCTACATCATCGTGGTATCATGAGCCACGTTCATCACGATTTCGGAGCCTCCCCTGTTTTTTTTCTAGCCTTGTTTTGTTGATTTTGTCCCAAATTCGAAAATTACCCACAAAAATAGCCCCAATTTTTTTGTGATTTGTTGGTGTGATGAAGTTTTGTTGGATTTGATCCATGTAATTTATTTGGCACGAGTGGATCTAGCTTTTCCCCTTCGTCTCCACCATTTCCATCCACAAAATTGCTCGAATTTGCCCAATTTTGCCACCTCGACCTCGAATCCTAGTTGTTCATCCCATGGCCGAGATCGCCCAGGCACGGGACGTCTGCCAGCTACCGGGCGTCCATCGACCGGACGACCGCTCCACCACCGAACGTCCGACGTTTCCTGACGAAACTGAATAAGTTCAATTCGGCCATCACCACCTCTCCACCTCCACCTCCGCATAGGCACTCCAATACACATTCCACCTCCGCTTACGCACTCCGTTACCTCCACCACTTTCCGCAATATCCACCAATTACTCGTTTCCAAACTTCGACAATTTTGACATGTTTTGGTTTTTGAGAAGTTGAGTGTGGTTTCTCCGTTTCCTTGGTTGTTTAGGCTAACTTGGAACGGAACAACTTCGACGACACCACCTCTCATCTTCGACACGGACGGTAAAATCGACAACACCATTGTATCTCCTACCTTGCATTGCATTGATAACCCCATAACTTTACTTTTGTGTCGCTTCCCCATCGATACTAGCCTTTGAGTATTACCGGCAACGTGACTTGTGCACATTAGTGATCATACTTCACATAGCATACATGCCATACCATCGTGGTGCATATCTTGGTATCATCTCTTGTGTCACAAGGTTGTCATCACATATACACAATTGCTATCTTGGTTCGTGAAGTTTTGCATGAGAAAAGAGCTCAAAAGAGAAAGTGCCAACCAAGCTTTTAAGCAAAAAGGGAAAGATAATCAAAGAGCTTATAAGCAAGAACCATAGCATCATACAACATTAAGATTGTCATACTCGATCATCTTGGAGCATATCATCGGAATACCATACATATAGAATACTTGGGATAGAAGTCGTTGCATTTTTGCTTAGTAGGTTGTGCACAAGTTTCGTATCCGCCTATTGTGTAATTGTGCTAGAATCTCTCTAGTGTTTTGCAAAGACCATTTTCGTGGATTCCACATTTTGGCTCATGTTGCACGACCCCACTTATCTATTTGTGTGTGTGTTTCCGAGTACCATATCTTGCTATTGGTCTACTTGTTGCATTTCCAAATTTGTGAATCTTTTCCAACATTATTGAAGCTCACTAACAATTGCATCAAATTTTCGGCCACCATCCTAACCGAGCTCCACCACAAGCTTTTACTTGTGTAGGTGTGAGAAACCGACAAGAATTGGTACCATTTGTGCTATTTCCTTGTTACACCCTGAGTGATCATTGATCCATCTTCAACATCGGTCAAGGAACAATTGGTATAAGTTCTTCTCTTTCTCCAACTCACATATTCGCTTGGAATGATGGATAGGCCAAGTACTTCTACCAACCCACTCTTCATCGAGCAAGACGACGACATGTCCTCCTACGTCACAAAGAGCCACCTCTTTGGCACACAACAAGCTTTGCATCAAGAGCAACAAGCAATGAAGCCGCATCGACCATCTCGCCAACGACTTGTGACTATCCGAGCAACATACAAGAGACTACTTCAACAACAAGCTCAACGAACACAAACAAGAGAATGACGCAAGAATGGACGAGATTCGTGCCTTGTTGGTCAACCGCTCTTCTACCACTTCGTCATACTTAAGAGGGAGCCGCTCAAGACGACACTGCGATGACACCATCTCCGGCTCAAGTACCTCGACATCGAACACTCTTCGACGAGCTGCACGCCAAGACCGTCATGCCAACCGCAATCCTCTACACGACACCGACTCTCAAGATCAAGCTCACGCGCAAGAACGTTGACACCGTAAAAACCAAGCTACTTTCGCACAAGCATAAGAATGGCAATGCCTACACCAACAACAAGAGGAAGAGCGAGCGCGCCAACACCAAGATGCACAAGATGCCGAGGCACATCGCGAAGAACAACAACTACGCGAAGCTCAAGCAATTGAGGCGCAACGTGCCCTCCGAGATTCAAGTCGAGCCGTAGCCACACGCAACCGACAATCTCGTGAGCAACAAGAAGCGCTTCGTGATGAAGTTCAAGAACAAATATATCAAGCTCGCGTGCACCGTCAAGCTCCTCCACAAGCTCGACAAGAACCTCAAGTTCACCAAGAGCATGAAAACAATGGAAATCCTCCTCGCCAGGAGCAACATGAGTTTGTCAATCCTCGATGACATGGGCGTCATCATCCCCGACCCCAACACAATGAAGAACAACACTATGGCAAGCTCAAGTTCACCATGCCCAAGTTCACCGGAAGCAATGACCCCGAAGAGTACATATCATGGGCATTGAAAGACGACAAGATCTTTCGCTTGCACAACCATGAGGAAGAGAAGAAGATCGCGATGGCATCTCTTGAGTTTCAAGACTACGTCCTCATTTGGTGGTAACAAGTCATCGAGCGCCGCGTGGAAAGAGGAGAACCACCCATCACAACTTGGACGCAAATGAAGCATGTCATGAGAGCACGTTTCGTGCCAAACTACTACTACCGCAACCTCTTCAAGAAACTCCAACTCCTCAAGAAAGGCACAAAGACTGTTGAAGAGTACTACAAGGAAATGGAGATTGCCATGATACGATCCAATGTCACGCAAGATGATGAGAAAACTATGCCAGGTTTCTTGAATGGACTCAATTATCCTATCAAGAAGATCGCCGACTTCCAACCATACTCGAACCTCATCGAGCTAGTGCACCAAGCTACCAAGGCGGTACGTCAAGTGCAAGATGACTTCAAATATGCCAAGTTCTCATCCAAGTCCTATGGTTTCTCCAACTCTCAAGCTTCAACGACTCCAACACCGTCTACCTCAACCAGGCCATCTATAAGCAACGACGACAAGTCAAGTTACAAGAAAACTTCAACCACCTCAAGTTGTCCTCCTACTACAAGCAACTTCAAGCCGAGAGCTTCATCATCATCTACTACAACCGATGAGACCATCAAGACAAGTTCCTTCAAATGCTTCACATGCGGCGGCCGAGGCAGAAAGTCCTTCGAATGTGTAAACAAGCGCATCATGATCTTCCACGACGATGGTACATATGACTCCATGAGTGAAGGAGAAATGGAAGCCCTTGAGCAAGTGGCCATGCACCGGCAAGTGAACGTAGATGAAGATGATCAAGTATTTTGTCACAAAGATCCGAGCCCCGCTCTCGTTGTCTCCAAGGTCTTGACTCTTCAACATCAACAAGAAGAATACCAAAGATGACATATCTTCCACACCAAGGCGGGCATCAATGGAAGGTCCGTCAAGGTCATCATCGATGGAGGGAGTTTCCATAACTTGGCAAGTGAAGAATGATGTTCCCAGCTCGAATTGGTCAAGATGAAGCACCCACATCCCTACAAACTTCAATGGCTTAGCGACTCCGGCACTATACAAGTCGAGCATACAATCAAAGTTTCCTTCAAGATCGAGCTTACGAAGACACTTTGATACGGGGGCTAACCCGGTGTAGGCCGATCTTTCACGTTTGGAGTGGGATCCCTCGAAGAACACAGGGAAGAACGGGGAGAAATCACAAGGGGAAACACTCAAGAACAAATCCAATCACACATCCTCTAGACAATCAAACACACAAGATCCACAAGGTACATGAACAACAAAGGGAAAGATACAAGGTAGCATTCATCTCAAATCCAAGAGGAGATGAGGTCTTGACGATATCCTAGACGGATCTTCCCACGAGGGGGTCTTGATGATATCCCGCAGGATCTTCTCCTAGATGGAGGTCTTGGCCTCCAATGGAGTAGTGGTCTCTCTCTCTCTCTCAAGAGTAGAGATAGGTAGGAGCAAAGCTCACATACAAATGAGCTATCATATTTGCTAACCCTAGAAAGGAGGTGGAGGTGGTCTATTTATAGTCTAAGCCACGAAGGGGTAAGTGGGAGAGGGATACAAGGCCAAAGGCCCGCGGCTGCGCACAGGCAGGGCGGTAGTACCGGGCTCATGGGTGGTAGTACCGCTTGGGTGGCCTTAGCGGTAGTACCGCTTGGAGGGGGCGGTAGTACCGCTCATTCTAGAGCGGCCAGGTTCTCTTCCTCCTTCTCTTCCATGCTTCCCTCGCGGACGGTGTAGTCGTTCCTTGGCGCTTGCACTCCTCCTCGACATCCGTGAAGCTCCGACAATACCTATGCATGCACACGGGAGAAGTGTCAAGTAGTATACCATCCTCGAAGGGGTCAAGTGAACACGTGTAAAGGAGAAGATTCACCTTTATGTATGAGAAGTAGATGTCGCACATGTCACTTGCCGAACGGACTCTTGACATGGTGATGTTCATAGGATGCTCCGCATCACACTTTGGAGTGTAATGTCGTTCCAATGTCCGTTTGCCACCTCCTTCTTGGATGACCATGGCAATTTGACCGCGGTGTCATCCACAACGGACGAACGAATCACTATAGCTTCAAGATGAAAGGAAAGGAGTACATGCTATGACCTATGTCTCCAAGCCAAGTGATCGCCGACAAGCAAGCCACCAATCGTGGAGAGAATAGTGAGAGAGCAAACCACCAAAAAGAGAGTGAGCGCCACAAGCCCAAATTGAGTGCCTCCACAATGAGTGACAAGAAAAGCCTAGTCCTATTTGCCACCAAAAGTGAGATGAGAGATGTGTGTGAGAACCCATCAAGTTTCATGCACTATGTCCTTTTGTGCAAGGAAGAGGCACCCAAAACTAACAACTCTCACAATCTACCTTTAGTGTTATCTTCTCTATTGCAGGAATTCCAAGACGTTTTCCCCGACGAACTACCTCCAGGTCTACCACCACTATGAGGCATCGAGCATCGAATTGACCTCATCCCCGGAGCACCACTTCTAAACAAGGCTCCCTACCATGTCAACCCCGAGGAAACTAAGGAGATCTAACGGCAAGTACAACAACTCATCGACAACGGCCACGTATGAGAAAGTTTGAGCCCTTGTGTCGTCCCGGTAATCCTAGTTCCCAATAAAGATGGTACATTTCGCATGTGTTCAGATTGTCGTCCTATCAATGCTATTATGGTGCGTTATCGTTACCCCATTCCACGCCTAGATGACATGCTAGATGAACTTAGCGGAGCCACCATTTTCTGTAAAATTGACCTTAAAAGTGGCTGCTATCAAATACGCATCCAAGAAGGTGATGAATGGAAAACCGCCTTTAAGACCAAATTTGGCTTATATGAATGGCTTGTTATGCCAATGGGTTTATCCGAAGCACCCGGTACCTTCATGCGACTAATGCATTTTGTTTTTTGACTCTATATTGGTGTATTTGTTGTGGTCTACTTTGACAACATTCTTGTGTTTAGCAAATCTCTCAAAGATCATGTCACCCATCTTAGAACCGTGTTGCAAACTCTTAGAAAAGAGAGCCTCTATGCTAATATGGACAAATGGCTTTTTGGTGTTGATAAGCTTGTTTTCTTGGGTTTTGTCGTGTCTTCTAAGGGTGTTCATGTTGATGAATCTAAGATCAATGCTATTAAAACTTGGCCCCAACCAACCAACTTGCAACAAGTGCGTAGTTTTCTTGGTTTAGCCGGTTTCTATCATAGATTTGTGAAGGATTTTAGCACCGTTGCTTCACCTTTACATGCTTTGAGCAAGAAGAACACGCCTTTTGTTTGGGGACCATCCCAAGATACCGCTTTCAATGAGCTTAAGAATTTGCTTACACATGCTCCTGTGCTTGCTTTGCCCAATTTTGATAAACCTTTTGAAGTTCATTCCAATGCTAGCGGTAATGGCATAGGAGGTGTGTTAATGCAACAGAAGCACCCAATTGCTTACTTTAGTGAGAAACTTTCTGAAGCGCCACTCAATTACCCCATCTATGACAAAGAGCTATATGCTTTAGTGCGAGTTTTGCGTGAATGGGAACATTATCTTCTACCTCATGAATTTGTCATTCATACCGATCATGAAACGCTTAAGTATCTTAAAGGTCAAACTAAGTTGAACAAGCGTCATGCTAAGTGGAGTGAATTCATTGAGTCATTTCCTTATGTCATCAAGTATATCAAAGGCAAGGAAAATGTTGCTTGTTACTCAACTTGAATTGAATGTCATTGGCTTTGAGCACATCAAAGAATTGTATGCACATGATCCTACTTTTGCTATTCCTTATGCCAAGTCTATGACGCACCCATCTTGGGAACGTTATTACATCAAAGATTGTTATCTTATGAGAGCTAACAAACTTTGCATCCCCGAGTCTTCTCTTCGTTTGTTACTTTTGCAAGAATCTAATGGAGGAGGACTAATGGGACACTTTGGATGCGACAAGACATATGCTACGCTCTCCAAGAACTATTTTTGGACCAAGATGTTCCACGACGTCTCACGCTTCACCAACCGATGTTCGTCATGTCGCAAAGCTAAGTCCAAAGCTCAACCTCATGGTCTATATACACCCCTTCCAATTCCATATCACCCATGGGAAGATATTAGCATGGACTTTGTGATTGGCTTGCCTAGAACTAGAAATGAAAAGGATTCCGTGTTTGTTGTTGTGGACCGATTCTCTAAGACGACACATTTCATACCATGCAACAAGATAGACGATGCTGCACATATTGCAAATCTTTTTTGTAGAGAAATCTTGCGCCTACATGGAGTGCCAAAGACGATTGGCTCGGACCGCGACGTCAAGTTCTTGAGTTACTTTTGGAAGACCTTATGCGCCAAGCTCGGAATCAAGCTACTATTCTCCACGGCATACCATCCACAAACCTACGGCCAAACGGAAGTGACGAACCAAACGCTCTCCACTCTACTACGCGTGTTAATCAAGAGGAACATCAAGGAGTGGGAAGATTGCCTACCCATTGCCCAGTACGCCTACAACCACGCCAGACATTCGACTACCGGCAAGTCCCCCTTCGAGGTCGTCTACGGTTTCAACCCATTGTCCCCATTGGACATTCTTCCTCTACCACTACAAGAGCGCAACAACATGGACGCGAGTGCCCGAGTGAACTACCTCAAGAAGATGCATAAAGATACAAGGCACACCATCGAGCGCCAAGTACAACGACTCGCCACCAAATTCAACGTCAACAAGCAACCCATGATATTCAACATTGGAGATCTTGTGTGGCTACACCTGTCGGTGTCAAAACCGACGGATATTGGGTAGGGGGTCCCGATCTGTGCGTCAAGGCTGATGGTAACATGAAGCAAGGGACACAGATGTTTACCCAGGTTCGGGCCCTCTCGATGGAGGTAAAACCCTACTTCCTGCTTGATTAATATTGATGATATGGGTAGTACAAGACTAGATCTACCACGAGATCGTAGAGGCTAAACCCTAAGAGCTAGCCTATGATGGTATGATTGTAATTGTGATCGGCCTTCTAAGGACCAACCTCTCCGGTTTATATAGACACCGGAGAGGGCTGGGGTTTACATGGAGTCGATTACAAGGAAGGAAATATAATATCCAGATTGCCAAGCTTGCCTTCCACGCCAAGGAAAGTCCCATCCGGACACGGGCCGGAGTCCTGAGTCTTGTATCTTCACGCTTCAATAGTCCAGACGTTGTACACAGTCCGTCTGTCCGGATACCCCCTAATCCAGGACTCCCTCAGTAGCCCCTAGACGAGGCTTCAATGACGATGAGTCCGGCGCGCAGTATTGTGTTCGGCATTGCAAGGCGGGTTCCTTCTCCTAATACTCCAAAGTGCTTGTTACGACGAATAGTGTCCGGCCTCCAATCAATGTTGTGCTCCTCGGGTTCGGTGCCTCAGTAATGACCATCTCCACGTGTCGAGCGAATGCGAGGAGTCGAGGCATTTTTACATTTGCCACCCTCGATCCTCCAGGCGAACCGTCTATTTGAAGGGACGGGGATTCTCAGATCCAAACCTCACTCTCTCTCCCAGAGCCAGCATCCAACAGAGCGCTCTGCAAAAAGCCATTCCAACATGGCCGGTCGGCGCAACTCATCTGCTTGCCCTTCTCGTTCCAAGTCGGGGGATTGGGGAGAGTGTTCAGTTCCTCATAGCCGTTTGACAAAGTTACAAACCCAAGGTTTTCTCCCACCGGTGTTCATGGTCTCCGTCCGAGCTGGTATAGCCACTTATGACGGAGGCGACCAGGCTGAGGGATCCCCTAACCCATCTCCGGAGGAGCGTATATGTCTGATCCCTCATCTGCTGAGGGGCGTTGGGTTCCCTATCCACCCGTTTCTTCGCGGGCTCCTGGAGTTCTACGGCCTCCAGTTACACGACCTTACCCCTGGCTCTATTCTGCACATAGCGGGGTATGTTTCCCTGTGCAAGCTGTTTCTAGGCTGCGAACCACACTTCGGATTATGGAGAAAGCTGTTCTGCCTCGTCCCCCGCACCCAGGGGGAGTCCCTATGCCAAGTGGGCGGGGCCGAAGTATGTCGCATTGCCGAGACCAGATACTTGTTCGGCACTCCTAAGAAGGCACCAGAAAACTGGCCTTTGGAATGGTTCTATATAATCGACGTCCCCCTTTCGGATCCAGTCCGGACAGGTCTACGCAAGTTCAACAACGCCCCGCCGAGGGCATGCCTAAGCTGGCGCCCCCGGGGCCCTCAAGAAGAGGACACGAGGGAAATATTCCTCCTGATGGACAGGATAAAGTTACTGGCCAAATCCGGACTGACGATAGTTGAGGTTATGGCGATATGCATAAGACGGGAAGTGCAACCGCTCCAATATCGGGGGAAGCCCATGTGGCATTTCAACGGGGAAGACGACTCCACCCGCTGCGGCCGTAAAGGTCTGGACTCCGCTGCCGCTCCGGCAAGGATATTGTCCGATCTGTACAAAGGGGAAGAGGAGGAATTCCTTCGTATAAAAACGCGGGAAGGATTCTCCATGTACAACCCCCCAGCGTGGGTAAGTTGCCATTCTTTTTCCCAGCTTTGCCCTAGTGTTCTTCTGCTAAGATTACTTGCATCAATGTTTCTGGGCAGGACTTAAGGAGGGCCGTAGAAGGAATCTTCAGCCCCTCCCCGCAACCAGAGGACCCTGGAAGGGCCCTAGATCCGGGACTTAAAGTGGATCCGGATATCACCGTGGAGCTCGTCAACGGGGTATTTTATCAGGCGAGCTGGGATGGCGCCCTAGTGGTCATTACGGCCGACTACCCTGGACTACTCCCCGCTTCGTGTGTAAGCCAAACTAGAAAGCCCTATCCTTCGAAGAGGACTCCCCCCAGGTGTTATAATTTACCTTTGAGGCATCGTTCTTTTTGCAGAAACGACGACCGGAGCGAGAGGCCGAGCCCCTAGGGACTCGTCAACCACGGGCGTCCAGATCGGGCAGGCTCCAGAGGAAGGCGGTGAGGGTTGACACACCGCTACAGAGGTAAAACAATAACCTGTCCGGTAATTATAGAATTTAAAATATGACAACGCCCTTTGTGTCTGGCAGGAAGAAGAATAACCGGACTATATCCGGAGACTCTACCAATCACGCCTCCACCAGCCGGGTTGCAGAACCGTCTTCAGGGGCGGATGCGGACACGGGGCCAGCACCGCATAGCTCTCCAACAGAGAGTGCGGACATGCTCTCAGCCACGAATTCCGAAGTAGAAAGCGCCATGAATCACAGGCGCCGACGGGCCGTACTTCGGAACAACATCTTTTCCAAAGAGGCGTTTAATGCCTTCAATTCGGCGGACGCGTACGTCCAAGCTGCTCGGGGCGGGCTTGCCCAAGCGACAAACCAGTATACCAAAGACATACGGGTGAGAAATTTTGATAAGTATGTATAGCAGTAGCCCCTGAGACTTGAAACGGTTGAAACAACATTTTTAAGGATCAATTTACGTACAGGTCCTTGTAGAGAAGAACGAGCAATTGTTTCGGGTGGCGGAGGACTGCAAGGATGAACTAAGGGCCGCAGTTGCCAAGTTAGAGGAACCCCAAAGGCCCTCGTGTGGTAATAATTATCACAATTGTGCAAAGATGCACCAGTTAGTAAATGGATGATATGACAAGTCTAACAGAAAATTCTGCAGACAATCCCGGGGTGAATCCGGAGGGCGTAGGAGAGGACGCATCGCATCTCAAAAAGCAGCTAGAGGCTGGCGAGCGCATTCTTACGCGAGTTAGGCGGGAGAAGAACGATCTTCAAGATGCCGAAGTCCAGCTGGACGTGGAGTTAAAAGATCTCCGTGCTCAGCTGGCGGACTCCATGAACGAGAACAAGAGGCTTCGACGCGGCATTTATAGTAAGTGCCTAGACGAACTGTTGTACAGTTCGGTGATGAAGTATATTGAAAGAATTTTGCTTGCAGGAATGTTAACGGGTCGCCCTGAGGAGGAGATGCCCTCATCTGCAAATGATTTACTGCAAGACCTTTCACGACTGCACGAGCGAGCTCGGCAAGTGATGCAGGGTGTTGCTCAGGCTTTGTGGCCATCAAGCCTACCGCCGAATGGCATGGGGGAACTTGCGGACCTGCTTCAATGATCCCGGCGGCGCTTCCGTCTATGGAAGATATCAGCATGCCGGCAAGGAGCAAGAGAAGCGTGGGCAATGGTGAAGAAACACTACACCAAGCTGGACCCGAACCATATGGCCGAAGTGGGACCGGCGGGGCCCGATGGGCAAGAAATTCCCGTTAGTCTGGTGTATGACCAGGTAGCGTTAGCCGCTAAGTATTCTCAACAGGATTGTAGGCTAGATAGC
Organism: Aegilops longissima; assembly: GCA_021605205.1. Classification (NCBI taxonomy): domain Eukaryota; kingdom Viridiplantae; phylum Streptophyta; class Magnoliopsida; order Poales; family Poaceae; genus Aegilops; species Aegilops longissima. The sequence goes on along the minus strand of CM038678.1, from coordinate 330,557,576 downwards.
ATGTTGGACGGTATAGAAGAGGAATGTAATCAGTCCAAATAACTGTGTAATTTAATGGGCATGATTAGCCCCTAGCCGGATTAAAATCATTTGTCATGGCGGACCTTTTCGCTTCAGCCCCCGGATCCTATAGTCTGGGGTGTGTCCAAATACTCGCTCAGCTATACAAAACTGGGGTATGCGTGGAAACAAGGCGTAGGGGTCATAAGTGCTTGAACAGACAAGTACCCAACTAGTTATGTTATATTACATGGATAGTAAGAAACATCTTCCAGAGAGAATAGTTCCGTTAGGGGTTCCTTTCCCTGGGTACGCATGCGGCAATGCACATGTACGGACTGTGAATGATGGCGCAGGATACAAGACTTCTGGGGATTTATGTTATGATAAATGAATACATCTTTTGTTCACCGACCGAATATTCTCTTAATGAAGCTAGCTTTCGGCTTCACCCAGTCTGAGGTACACATCCGGCTGAACCGGCAGTAACAATCGCAGAGGTGCTCCCCTTATGCCCGAGCCGAATTAACGGGAACGTAGGGCATAAACACAAGAGCCAGGCAACCCAGCTTGGCAACATCTTAAGTCATATCGATGCATATAATGGTGAAGAAAAGGCACATATGGAAAAAGAATGCATATGCGGCGGGCAGAAAGCCATGTGAGTAACCATTTTAAGCTTCCGTATAGGAAGCCCCCAGGTATTGCTTACACACTTAGTGCGGCCGGAGCGATCCGGAAATCCGCACTGTATTGAATACTTTGTGTGAAGATAGAAAAAGTTCGAGAAAGGAAAAGGGGATGGGGCATAATTAAAAGGGAGGGGTTAGGAGACGAACACTTTGTTCAGCGCTAGGCGTAGAATCTCCGTAGTCTTGCCGCGTTCCATGGGTTCGGCTCGAGTCTGTTATCGGATGCATTACGTAAGCGGTACGCTCCTCCAGTGAGAACTTTGTCAATGACGAAGGGACCCTCCCACTTGGGTTTGAGTTTGTCCTTCTTCTTCTCCGGTAGTCGTAGAACGAGCTCACCAATATTGTAAGTTTTGGCCCGCACTTCTGCTTTGGTATCGCCGAGCCTGCTGGCGATAGAATGCGGAACGGGCTTTTGCGACATCGCGCTCCTCCTCCAGGGCATCCAAATTATCCTGCCGATCTAACTCGGCTTCCTTCTCTTCATACATGCGTACGCGTGGCGAATCATGTATTATGTCGCAAGGTAATACTGCTTCCGCGCCGTACACCATAAAAAATGGTGTGTATCTGGTGGTGCGATTTGGTGTGGTACGGAGCCCCCAGAGTATGGAGTCGAGCTCCTCCACCCAGTGCGTATCCGACTTTGTCAAGGATCGCACTAGCCTGGGTTTGATACCGCTCATAATGAGACCATTTTCCCGCTCTACATAGCCGTTAGTTTGTGGATGGTAGACGGAAGCGTAATCAAGCTTGATGCCCATTTTTGCACACCAAGTTTTCACTTCGTCGGCTGTGAAATTTGAGCCATTATCAGTGATGATGTTGTGGGGGACACCGTATCGGTGTACGACCCCGGATATGAAGTCTATTACTGGTCCGGATTCAGCCATTTTGACTGGTTTAGCTTCTATCCATTTGGTGCATTTGTCCACCATGACCAATAAGTATTTCTTCTTATGGCTTCCCCCTTTAAGAGGTCCGACCATGTCCAGCCCCCAGACCGCAAAGGAACACATTATGGGGATTGTTTGGAGAGCGATAGGGGGCATGTGACTCTGATTGGCAAAGAGCTGGCAACCGACGCAATGTTGGACAAGGTCTTGTGCGTCCGCTCGGGCCGTCGGCCAATAGAAGCCTGTACGGAAGGCCTTGCTGACTAATGCCCGAGCCGCGGCATGGTGCCCGCCCAGGCCAGCATGGATTTCAGCCAAGAGCTGCCGCCCTTCCTCTTCGGAGATGCATCTTTGTAGCACTCCGGTAGCGCTTTTCTTGTAGAGTTCCCCTTCGTAGACTTTGTAAGCTTTAGAGCGCCGGACAATGCAGCGTGCTTCAATTTGGTCTTCGGGGAGCTCCTGCCTATTTAGGTAGGCCAAGAAGGGCTCGGTCCATGGGGCAATTACAGCCATGATTTCATGGGCCGAGGACGTTATTTCGGGGGTAGAACCTCCGACTATGTCTGATGGTTCGGAATCCGGGGATGTATTCGGATCCGTGCTAGTATTGCCGGACTCCCCTTCCCATACTACGGATGGCTTGAACAGCCGTTCCAAGAATATATTAGGTGGGACAGGGTCGCGTTTAGCGCCGATGCGAGCGAGGACATCCGCCGCTTGATTGTTTTCTCGAGCCACATGGTGTAATTCGAGCCCCTCGAACCAAGCTGACATTTTGAGGACGGCATTACGGTAGGCCGCCATTTTCGGGTCCTTGGCGTCAAAATCTCCGTTTATCTGTGATATTGTGAGGTTTGAGTCCCCGCGCACTTCTAGGCGTTGAATGCCCATAGAGACTGCCATCCGAAGACCATGCAACAGAGCCTCGTATTCGGCTGCATTGTTGGAGCCTGTGTATAATATTTGCAGGACGTACTGGACCGTGTCGCCGGTGGGAGATGTCAGGACTACCCCTGCTCCCAATCCGGCCAGCATTTTAGAGCCGTCGAAGTGCATGATCCAGTTTGAGTATGCGCCGTACTCTTTAGGGAGTTAAACTTCAGACATTCGGCATTTAAATCAGCCAACACTTGTGACTTGATGGCCCGCCGTGGTTTGTATGTTATGTCGAACGGCAGGAGCTCAATAGCCCACTTAGCAATCCGGCCCGTAGCATCATGGTTATTTATTATGTCATTGAGTGGTACTTCGGAGGCCACCGTAATCGAACACTCTTGAAAGTAGTGTCGTAGCTTCTGGGATGCCATGAACACCGCGTATGCTATTTTTTGATAGTGTGGGTATCGGGATTTGCATGGGGTTAGGACCGTGGACACGTAGTAGACCAGCTTCTGGAGCGGGTATTTGTATCCGTCGGCCTCTCGTTCGACGACGAGCACTGCTCTTACGACTTGATGCGTTGCAGCTATGTACAACAGCATAGGTTCGTCGATATTCGGCGCTGTTAATACTGGATTATTGGCCAATAAGGTCTTTATTTCATCCAGTCCGGCCGCGGCTGCCTCCGTCCATATGAAGTGTTGGGTGCGCCGAAGAAGGCGATAAAGCGGTAGTGCCTTTTCTCCTAACCTGGAGATAAAGCGGCTGAGAGCAGCCACGCATCCGGCTAGTTTTTGGATGTGCTTGAGGTCTGTTGGTATAGCCAACTGTGACAGAACTCGGATTTTTGCCGGATTCGCCTCAATTCCTCTGTTGGAAACGATGAAGCCGAGTAGCTTCCCTGAGGGGACGCCAAAATCGCATTTTTCCGGATTCAGCTTGATGTCCTATGTCCGGAGATTGTCGAATGTAAGCCTCAAGTCATTTATTTAGGGTTTCGACGTGTCTTGTTTTTATGACCACGTCGTCCACGTATGCCTCCACTGTTTTTCCGATTTGTTTTTCCAGGCATGTTTGAATCATGCGTTGGTAGGTTACACCGGCGTTCTTAAGCCCGAAAGGCATAGTGTTGAAGCAAAAAGGGCCATATGGCGTTATGAAAGTTGTTGCAGCTTGGTCAGACTCTGCCATCTTTATTTGATGGTATCCAGAGTATGCGTCGAGGAAACACAGCGAGTCGTGTCCAGCTGTGGCATCGATGATTTGATCGATGCGAGGGAGGGGAAAGGGATTCTTGGGGCAAGCCTTGTTGAGGTCTTTGAAATCGACGCATAGGCGCCAGGATTTATCCTTCTTTGGCACCATCACCAAATTTGCTAGCCAATCCGGATGTTTGATATCTCTGATAAATCCGGCCTCGAGTAGCTTGGCTAACTCTTCTCCCATTGCCTGTCGTTTGGGCTCTGAGAACCGCCTTAGGGTCTGCTTGACTGGTTTATATCCTTTTAGAATGTTGAGGCTGTGTTCGGCCAGTCTGCGTGGGATGCCCGGCATGTCCGATGGGTGCCAGGCGAAAATGTCCCAATTCTCGCGTAATAAATCTTGTAGTGCAGCATCAATCGCGGGGCTCAGCTATGTCCCGATGGAAGCTGTCTTCGTGGGGTCCGTTGGGTGGACCTGGAATTTGACTATCTCGTCTGCAGGTTTAAATGAGGTGGACTTGGGTCGTTTGTCTAGTATCACGTCGTCCCTGTCCATAGTGGCCCGCAGTGTTGTTAACTCTTTGGCTGCTAGGGCTTAAGATAATGCTTCCAAGCCTAGAGCTGCGGTTTTATTTTCGGCGCGAAGCGCAACGTCCCGATCACTGGCTAGAGTGATGATTCCATTGGGTCCAGGAATTTTAAGCTTCATGTACCCATAATGGGGTACGGCTTGAAAGCTTGTAAACGCGTCTCGCCCTGGAAGGGCGTGGTATGCGCTGCTAAAAGGAACCACCTAGAATGTGATTTCCTCGGACCTATAATTCTCCGGGGTACCGAATACCACATCGAGTGTGATTTTTCCCGCACACCGCGCTTCCCGAGTAGGGATAATTCCCCTAAAGGTCGTGCCGCTTTGTTCAATGCGGATTCAATCAATCTCCATCTTGCTGAGTGTTTCTTCATAAATCAGATTTAATCCGCTTCCGCCGTCCATGAGTACTTCAGTGAGCCGAAAGCCGTCTATGATCGGACTAAGGACCAGAGCGGCTGGTGCCCGGACAGCCCAGAATCGAGGTTCATCACTGGCATTAAAAGTTATAGCAGTATCGTTCCAAGGGTTTATTTTCGCCACACGGTAAATTTCAGCGGAGCTTCGGCAAGCTCGCTTGCGCCTATTGTTTGAGGCAAAAGTCTCGAAGACCGTTAGTACCTGTCGGGGAAGCTGATCGTGACCCACGAACACCTATGGGACTAGCGGACCGAGTCCCTTTTGGTTTGGAAGGGGGCGGAGATTGCACGAAGAGCAGATCGAGGCGATGCGCACGAGCAGTTTTACCCAGCTTCGGAGCTCTCTGGAGAGATAATACTCCTACTGCTGCTTGTCTGATTATCTTGTGTTCTTGCTAGGGAGCAATGAGAGCTACAAAACCTAGCTTGAGTGTCTCTAGTCTTTAATGAGTCGAATGAGCCGAACCGAACCCCCTCTACGTTGCGCATGGGCCTCCTTTTATAGGCTCAAGGGGTCTCCGACAGGTGGCAACGTAGATGAGGTACAAATGGAAAAACAGTAGTTGGTACACCGACTTGTACAGTGTATAGTGTATTCTACCTAACTCTGACGGCATGGGACAAAAACATTAAATGCCCGTCCCTGTCGCCTAAACAGTGCAACAGGGACCGTCAGGTGCGCCACCGTTTGCCACGATGGTAAGCTCGTCGGCGCCGCTTATCGCTGCTCCCGCTGGCTGCCTGACCTCTTGACACGCATGCTCGGAATGGCCCCATGGCGACACGTTGGTGGATGAGCTGGAGCGGAGATGAAGAGAGGTTGCTGCCGCGGCAAGCATCTTGCAGTGGCTGAATCCTTGTCGCTCGGGAGCTTGTCGCTCACCAAGCCTTCCCGCAAGCTCCTCTTGCCGGGTCTTGTCCTCTGCGTGCCTTGAGTGGCCTTCGGCAAGCTCCTCTTGCGGGGCCTTGTCTTCTTGGTTAAAGACTTTGTTCTTGGCGGCTCCAAAGGAACCACGGAGGATCTTGGTGGTCACTAGGCAGCCCTGCCGCTGGTGTGAATCGCCTGCCCGCGAGTTCGGGATACTAGGGTACCCTACTCTAGTACACCGGCAGAGCCCCGAACTGGGCTACTGAGCGGTGCCGAGCGCTGTTGGGCCAGGCCCAAAACAGTGCACGGGCACGCGCGGCCTAGATCACGCCGTTACTCGCTCCGGACCCACCAATGGCTGCAGACCCCACCGCAGGTAATCTTCTTGCGTGACAATTTCCCTTGGGTTCTTTTTCTTCTGTTTTCCTTTTCGAACATTTGCTTGACTGTTCTTTCTTTTTCTGATCGTCAGATCCATCTGCCGTAGAGCCGATGGAGACTGAGGTCGCCGGCGAGGAGGACGCGCGCGGCAACACTGACGACGTCGCCACCATGGAGGAAGAGACTGGCGCCGATGGATCCGCCGGCGAGGAGGCCGCCAAGGCTGCCGCTGCAAAGGCTGGCGAGGGGTCTGGCGATCGTACTGACGACCCTGAGGCCACAGGAGCGGCAGGCGCTACACCGACCGCCGATCCCTCCGCCACCGATGCAGCATCAGGCTCCGAAGAGCCCCAGCCCAGCGCCTATCTGAAGGCCGGCGACGGCGTCTTCATCAAGCTCCCATGGGCGTCGAGCCTGTGGCGCCGGTCGAGGAGAGACCTTCGACGAAGAGCTGCTCGCCTCGCTGGGCTGTCGCTGGTTGACGCGCCAAGCAGCAGCGATGGAAGTCTCGAGGAGGAGCAGGCTGCTTGAAGAAGCTGTTGTCGCTCTACGCGCCTCGACAAGCCAAGCTGGAGTCCCGGAAGCACTTGTCGCGAGGGCGGAGCTGACATGGAGAAACGCGAAGAGCTTGGTAGCGCCAACCAAGAAGCCCTTCGGGGCGTGGCGAGCGGGAGCAACTCTCCGAAGAGCGCACAGCCTTCATCCTTGAGAAGGCTGAGGTCGAGGAGCAGCAAAGGCTTGCCGGCGAGAAGCTATCTGCGCAAGAAGGCGGTGGCGAGCGGAAGATCAACCTTGACAGCTATGAGGAAGAGCTGCCGCGCGCGAAGCAATCACTTGGCGGAGCTCTCCAGAAGCAAAGGACGCCGCCGCAGCTGCCGAGGCCGCCAAGAAGGAATTGGAAACAAAAGTGGCGCAGTGGAGGCGGTCGCAGAAGAGCGGCGAAGAGCTTGCCGCGCTGAAGCACGAGCGCGAGAAGGACGCCTACACTCTTGGCGAGTTGCAGGGCCGTCTCGCTGAGAGGATCAAAGAGCTCGACGCCGCCAAGGACTCCATGGCAGATATTGAGCTGAAGCTGACCACCTTGATGAAGACGCTGGACGGCGCCAAGGAGCGGGAAGCGGGCCTGTTGGAGAAGATCAAGGCCAACGAGGAGCTGCTGGCGACTGCCACGACTGCCCATAACACCTTCAAAGAGAACGCGATGCACTGGACGGAGGGTCTTGTAGATACTGCCGCCGCCATTGACAAGGAGCTGATGGAGATGGGGATGGTGGATCTCGGGTACTCCACCGACGAGCATCTCCAACCCAGCGCCAAGCTCAGCTTGTTCCTCAAGGGCATGGTGACGGCTCTCCAGCGGCTCCGGGAAGAGATCCCAAAGCAGCTGGCCGACGAGTCGCGCCAAATCTGTGCAGGGGCCCTTCAGAAGGTGCTGATGAAGGTGGCCTTCCGCAATCGAGCGTTAACCGCCAGCGTCCTCAAGTCCTTGCCGCCGATCTGCGGCGTTGAAGCGCTCAAGGCCCTTGTCGCACCCATTGTGGACAGGGTGAGCGGGGTCAAGAGGGTCGATGGCGACTGCGTAGACTAGGCCGCCAAATTTATCTCTCCCTTGTCGTTGCAGACCATGTTCAGGAGAACAATTTATTAGATTTGCGACAAGTTATTTTGTAATATACTCTATCTTAGGCAACGATTGCAATGTTATTTCCTTTACTCGATTCCTTCCTTTGTATGTTTGTGCCCTACGCTTTGAGGGAACTTGTCGGCGCGGGCACCCTTGCCGCGAGCGCTGAGTGCGGGACGTCAGCAGCCTGCTGGCGGTGCCGCCTCCGACAAGCAACCTTGTCGCAACTAGTTGCAGCTCACTTAAATTGTTGAGCGGACTCGAAACAAAGTAAGGGCGCGACCAGCCACGAGTTGGTTCCTCCGCGCACAGGTTTTCCATACAAAGTACTATCGTTCGAGGAAGATAACTCTAAAAAATTTAAAAACTGATTGCTCAAACTTTGGCAACTTAGCTTTTCTGTCGTTTGTTTCCCGGCAAGGCGATACTTCCTCGAGCGACACTTGGTGGCCCACACCATTATCTTCTCCTTCCCCCCCCCCCCGGCTAACTTGTGGGTGGATGAACCTTCCTTTCTTTGAGAAAGAGAAAGAAGAGAAAATAAAGTTATGGAGCCTCGTGGCTCGTTATTGCTTACCGGGTGTGGGTGCTGCACAAAATGTTAGATAATACATGCAAAAGGATTATGAAAGCATGTATTTGACAAGTTCTTGCGCAATAACACATAAGCTTCTTGATGCACGGGTCTGCGCCCGGCTTTGTACAAAGGATTACATGCAACATCGGCAAGACTTGTACAAAAGGTGGTTGCCGAACAAGTTCCGCAACCGCGCTATATGGGTAAAACTTACGAAGATGCTCAATGTTCCAGAATTGCTCACGGAATGCCATCTTGGTCTCAAAGCGGACAGCGCCAGCCTAGTGATTTCGTTTCACCCGATAAGGGCCTTCCCACTTCAGCGTCAACTTGTTGGAATTCTTGGCGGATTGAGCGCGCGAAGAACAAGGTCGCCTTCCTCGAAACTTCGGCACTAACTGCGGCTATGGTAGCGGCGCAAAGCTTGTTGGTAACGAGCAGCTCGTCTGCGGCTGAAGACGACCCTCCTCAAGGAGCAGCGCGTCATCTTGTCGCAGCTGCTCTTGCTCAAACTCATCATAGCGAGTACTCGAGGTGATCCGTATCTGAGTTCCGTGGGGAGAACTACCTCTGCTCCATAGACTAGGCGAAGGTGTGCGGCGGTGGCTCGATTTGGTGTCGTCTGATCGACCAAAGAACCACCGCAGCTCCTCAATCCAGTTTCTTCCGCACTTGTGCAGCCTGTCGAAAGTTCTGGTCTTGAGTCCTCGCAGCACTTCAGCGTTTGCCCTCTCTGCTTGACCGTTGCTCCTTGGATGAGCAACAGAAGCAAAGCAGACCTTGGCGCCAAGATCTTGGGCGTCTTGCATGAAGGTGCGACTTCGTGAATTGTGTGCCGTTGTCGGTGATGATCCTGTTAGGAATCCCAAAGCGGCAAACAATTGACTGAAGAACTTGATCGCTTGTTGTCTTTGTCACCTTCCTCACTGCTTCCACTTCCGGCCACTTTGTGAACTTGTCGATCGCGACGTACAAGTACTCAAAGCCCCCGACAACTCGGGGAAAAGGGCCGAGGATGTCGAGCCCCCAGACCGAAAATGGCAGGATAAAGGGATCGTCTGGAGAGCTTGAGCTGGCTGGTGTATCTGCTTGGAATGGAACTGGCACGCTTCACACTTGGTTACTTGTGCGGTTGCATCCTGGAGGGCTGTCGGCCAGAAGAAACCTTGCCGGAAAGCTTTGCCGGCAAGTGCTCTTTGCGCCAATGTGGTGACCACATATGCCTCCATGTATCTCGCCAACAGCTTCGTCCATCTTCGGCAAATACACTTCAATTTCACACCGTTGAGTCTTCTTACGCACTGGCGTGTTGTCAACAAACTGGTACATACTTGACTGCCGGGCTACTCTTTCCGCTTCTTCTTGCTCTTGGAAGTTCACTGTGTCGAAGGAAATGGACAATCTCTTTGTGCCCATCTTTGGAGCTTGCGGCTCGACAACAAGGACTAAAGGCACATCTGCTGCTGCGGGAACATCCGCTTGACGGCAAGAACTTGCGGTTCAGCCGAGCTTGATGTTCCCGCAAGCTTGTCGAACAAAACTTGTCGGGAGCGTCGCTTCAATGAAACAAACCACAGGGCTTGTCGGAGCAGACTGCTCCTCGGCACTTTTGTTGTTGATCTTGGGGACCTTGGCGGTGGCTTCGGGTAGCTCGGCCGGGAAGTAGTCACCGGAAATCAACTTCTTCTTCTTGTTCTGTCTAGTTGATGGCGTTACAGTTGGTTGAGTCAGCTTGAGCACAAAAATCCCTGGTTCCACAGGTAACTTGAGTGCGGCGCACTTTGACAGGCCATTAGCAATGTCATTCTGAGCTCTTGGAACATGTTCCATTTGCAGGCCTTCAAAGTGCCCTTCTAGCTTTCTCACTTCATCGACGTAGGCTTCCATCAAGGGACTCTGATAATCTTTGTTTACTTGGCGGACGACGAGTTGCGAGTCACCCCTGACAATGAGTTTCCTGATCCCAAGGTCCACTGCTATCCTGAGACCGGCAAGAAAACCTTCATACTCTCCAGTATTGTTTGTTGCTTGCTCCTTGGGAAAGCGCATCTGGACTATGTACTTGAGGTGTTCTCTGGTGGGTGCGATAAGCAGCACGCCGGCACCGGCGCCTTGCAGCGAAAAGGCACCATCAAAGTACATCAGCCATTCCTTGCCTGCCTCCTTGACGGGGATGCTCGTCTCTGGATTTTCTTCATCTTGCGTCGGCGTCCATTCTACTATAAACTCTGCCAATGCTCTGCTCTGGATAGTTGAAGTGCTTTCAAACTTGAGGCCAAAACTTGACAGTTCCAGTGCCCACTTGACAATCCTGCTGTTGCTTACGGATTTTGGAGTATCCTTTTCAGCGGAAGCGGTGACAATTGTGATCTCATGTGCTTGGAAGTAATGGCGCAGCTTTCTCGAGGCTATGAGGAGGCCAAAAGCAGTTTACGCACACGAGTACCTTGACCTAGCCCCTGCAGAAGGGCCGACAAAGTACATCGGGCGTTGCACCATCCTTTTCTCGAATCTTCTCGCTCGTCTGCCAGATCCGTCCTTGTCGGGACCAGAGTTTGTCGGTGAAGCCCCCTGCTTGTCGCTGGATGCATCTGCCTCGGTTGCCGGCTCCTCATCTGTCTCCCTCTCCGCTACTAACGCAACACTAACCACTTGATTGGTTGCCGCTATGTATAGCAGCAACTTCTCTTGTGGCCTAGGTGCGACAAGTATTGGAGTAGAGGACAGTACCTCTTTAAGTCCTGCAGCGCAGCCTCCGCCGAGTCCATTTCATTGGACCTGCCTTTTCAAAATCTTGAAAAATGGCAGGCGCGCCAACAGACCTAGAGATAAACCTTCCGAGAGCAGCCACGCGAACCGCAAGTCTTCGTACATCCTTGGCGCTTTGGTGCTTCAATCTGCTCAATGGCCTTGATCTTGTCGGGATTGGCTTCAATTCCCGGCTGAGACACGAAGAACCGAGAAGCTTGCGGAAGGGACTCGGACACGCACTTCTCGGGGTTGAGCTTGAGGTTGATCTTGCACAGATTTGCAAAGGTCTCATCTAAATCTTGAACCAGAGTTGCTTTGTCCTTGCTCTTGACCACTATGTCATCCATGTAGGCTTCTACATTTCTGTGCATTTGGGGCTCAAAAGCGTCATGGACTACTCTTGCAAACGTTGAACCAGCATTCTTTAGCTCGAAAGGCATCCGTACAAAACAGTAGGTGCCACATGGGGTGATGAATGCGGTTTTCTCTTCATCCTCTTCTGCCATGAAGATCTGATGATATCCTGAGTATGCATCAAGAAATGAAAGAAAATCACATCTAGCCGTGGAGTCAACAATCTGGTCGATGCGTGGCAAGGGAAATGGGTCTTTGGGACAAGCTTTATTAACATCTGTGAAGTCAATACAAAGTCTCCATTTCCCATTTGCCTTGCGAACAACTACAGGATTGGCCAACCACGTGGGATGGAGCACTCCTCTGACAAGGCCTGCTGCTTCCAACTTCTTGATCTCTTCTGCAATGAATTCTTGGCGCTCCTTTGCTCGCTTCGACTTTTTGCTTGACGGGCGCGATGAGGACAGACAGCTAAGTGGTGCTCAATTACTTTCACAGGAACACCGGGGATGTCAGACGGTTGCCATGCAAACACATCGACATTCGCCCGCAGGAAGGCAACGAGCGCGCTTTCCTATTTAGGGTCGAGAGTGGCACTGATGGTGAAGGTACCACCAGTGCCGTCCTCCTTGGCGGGCACCTTCTTGGTCTTCGGTGGAGCTGCCATCATCTTCTTGCACTTGCCGGTGGAGCTCGATGGTGCGTCCTCGACGGTAGCGCAGCACTCGAAGAGGTGCGCTTGCGGAGTGGGCATCGAGCTCTTGCCGGACAAAGTGGTCTTCTTCTTCCCCGGGAGCTTCAATGACAAGTGATTTGCTATCTGTCGCAGCTGCTGCCTCCGGTAAATCTTGTCCGCGAGATAAGAGCATCTTTCTTGTCGCCATGAACAGAAATGACACTTATCGGGCGGGCATCTTGAGCAAATTGTATGCATAATGAGAGGCTGCCATGAACTTGGCGAGTCTTTGGACGGCCAAGTATTCCATTGTAGGGCAATGGGAAATCAGCAACGTCGAATGTGACCCTCCGATCCTGAAATTTAGTTCGCTGCCAAATGTTACCGACAGCGTGATCTTCCCTTTCGCTTGCTCCTTCTGGATTGATTCTTGAAGCGTGCGGTCTCTTTGAGCTCGCTGTCAGGGATTTGAAGCTTCTGGAGCACTGCGGAGGAGATCAGGTTTAAGCCGGCCCCGTCGTCAACTAGCATCTTGATGACCTTGAGGTTGCGGATAGTTGGTGAGACCAACATCGGCAAGCATCCGACCGCAGTTATGCGATCAGGGTGGTCCTCAATATCAAAGATGATAGGCGTGCTGGACCACTTCAGAGGCCTGCGTGACTCTACGGATGGTTCTGCTGCATTAACCTCCCGCATCCATTGCTTGAGTTGGTGGTGTGAGGTATGCAGAGAAGCACCGCCGTCTACGTAGAGGACCTCCGTGGCTTTCTGAAACTCCTGCTCATCAGCTTCATCGTCTTCCATATCTTCATCATCGTCGTCGTCTTCATCCTTGTCGCAGCCGCGGGGAGGTCTGTCTCCTTGCCGCTGCTTGGCCTTGCCGCGGCGTCCTCCCCGGCCGGGTCGCTTCTTGCTAGCCGCCCCAGCACCTTCCTGGGCCTTCTCCTTGTCTCGCCGCTCGTACTCAGCCTCTGCTGTTCAACAAGCTGCTCGACCTTCTTGCAGCTCTGGAGGTCGTGGCCCTTGGTGCGGTGAATCTTGCAGTACTATTTGTTGGAGCTGTCCTGCTTGTCGGCGGCCGCCACAGCTTGGCGGTCGGTGGCGGCGGCAACCTCCTTGCCGGAGCCGCCAACCTTGGCCTTCTTGGCGCCACCTCCGTTGCCGGACTGCTCGACAACTAGCACCTCTTTACCTTTCTTCTTTCTGTTGTTCCGCCGCCGGCTCTTCTTCGCCGGGGCGGTTTCCTCGCTATCAGATCCTGCTTCTGCATTCTCTCCTGGGAGTCTTCTTCCTTCCTCCGCACGGGCACACTTGTCGGCCAAGGCATACAGCTCACTGACGTCCTTGACTTTACACATCGCCATCTCCTCCCTCATCCTGCGGTTCCGCACGTTCTGATGAAACGCGCTGATCACCGCGGCGGGGTGGACATCTGGGATGTTGTAGTGCACACGGCTGAATCTCTGAATGAACTTGCGCAGGGACTCTCCTTCCTACAGGCGGCGGTGAAGGTCACTCTCTTGGCCATGAGGTTTGTGGCCGCCTGTGAAGGCGCCGACAAACTGATGGCATAGATCTGCCCAAGAAGATATGGAACTGTTTGGCAAGTGCATGAGCCAAGATCTGACATTTGGCTTGAGTACCAGCGGGAAGTAGTTGGCGAGGATCTTGTCGTCTCGTCCCCATGCAGCTTGCACCGCAATGGTGTAGATGCTGAGGAACTTCGACGGATGCGTCCTGCCATCATACTTCTCTGGCACATCTGGCTTGAAATTTTTCTTGTCGGGCCACTGGACTTGCCGCAGCTCACGAGTGAACGCAGGGCAACCTACCGCGTACGGCAAGTCACCTGGTTCCCCTGGCGCTTGCATGTCGACAGCGGGCCCAGCGCGCTGGTCGGATTGACGCCCTTCTCTTCGGCGCTCGATGCGAGTTTGAGCGTCTTCTTGTTGCCGTTCTTGAAGAACTTGGCGCTGATCACGGCGGGCCCGTGGATCCGATGAAGCGGTGGAGTCGCTATCGAGGTGGATCCGACGAGTCGGCGATCTTGGCCTTCTAGATGGAGAGTGCATGGTGGTCGCACCCCCATAGGTTTCGTCGCCACCGGCTCGTGCCTTGTCGTCTCGCCGCGGCAAGGATGCGCTCGGTTGCCGCGGAACGTCGTCGTTGGCAAAGCCGATGAGACTTTGAATGGTGGCCCTCCATTCGTCGACCTTGTCAGCCGTTGGAGGGTAATCCAGGAGCAGTTGAGCTCGCGCCAAAGCTTCCGCTGGAGTGGTGGGCGGCAATGGCGAATGGTGTGAGGAGCGGGATGTGCTCGGACTTCTAAATACATTAGAAGGAGCAGTATCCCGTCCAGGCGACCGTGCCCCGCTCGCACCAGCCTGTTGGCGCGCGAGCTGCTCTTGAGCGTCTCTGGATCCACCAGCTCGATCTTGGCCCAACGAACGTATGGCGCTGCGAGCACCATGACATTGTCGGTCTCGCGCCTCCGAGATGGGCATGATGCGATCCGGACGCCGAGGTCTGCGCCGCCTTGTCCTTGGACTTGGCAGTGTCGTGGGCTCCCTCGACGACGTCCGTTCCTCCGCCAGCGTCTTCCCCACCACTCGTCAGCTCCGGTGGTGGTGGGTTTGACGCGGACGGCTCTGCTGCCGCCGAAGCCTTCTTCTTCGGTGGCATGTTGATGAAGGTGATGAAGATGTTGCTCGTGTGAACGCCGGATCAGGTTCACACAGCCTCGACGCCCCCTACCTGGCGCGCCAAAGATGTCGGGGAAGCTGATCGTGACCCACGAACACCTATGGGACTGGCGGACCGAGTCCCTTTTGGTTCGGAGGGGGGCGGAGATTGCACGAAGAGCAGATCGAAGCGATGCACACAAGCAGTTTTACCCAGCTTCGGAGCTCTCCGGAGAGATAATACTCCTACTGCTGCTTGTCTGATTATCTTGTGTTCTTGCTAGGGAGCAATGAGAGCTACAAAACCTAGCTTGAGTGTCTCTAGTCTTGAATGAGTCGAATGAGCCGAACCGAACCCCCTCTACGTTGCGCATGGGCCTCCTTTTATAGGCTCAAGGGGTCTCCGACAGGTGGCAACGTAGATGAGGGTACAAATGGAAAAACAGTAGTTGGTACACCGACTTGTACAGTGTATAGTGTATTCTACCTAACTCTGATGGCAAGGGACAAAAACATTAAATGCCCGTCCTGCCGCCTAAACAAAGGCAACAGGACCAAAGTGCGCCACCGCTTGCCACGATGGTAAGCTTGTCGGCGCCGCTTATCGCTGCTCCCCGCTGGCTGCACAGCCTCTTGGACACGCACGCTGGAATGGCCCCATGGCGACACGTTGGTGGATGAGCTGGAGCAGAGATGAAGAGAGGTTGCCTGCCGCGGCAAGCATCTTGCCGCGGCTGAATCCTTGTCGCGCTCGGGAGCTTGTCGCTCACCAAGCCTTCCCGGCAAGCTCCTCTTGCCGGGGTCTTGTCCTCTGCGTGCCTTGAGTGGCCTTCCCGGCAAGCTCCTCTTGCCGGGGCCTTGTCTTCTTGGTTAAATACTTTGTTCTTGACTGGCTCCAAAGGAACCACGGAGGATCTTGGTGGTCACTAGGCAGCCCTGCTGGTGAGTCTTTGAATCGCTGGCACGCGAGTTCGGGATACTAGGGTACCCCTACTCTAGTACACCGACAGTACCGTATTGTGTTCGCTGGCGGGATGTTGTTCCGCTTTATGGCCCACAAGGAGATCCTCGCCACTTTTTGCCACCTGCCGGAGTATCCAACATGCCTTAAGGCTATGAGTAGGTGTTGTATCCGGGGTACTATCGAGCTTACATGGCCCATCGAGCCATTCTTCCAATACGGATCTCCGCCCTAGCGTGGGCTTTGGTTTCTTGGGGGTTGGGTCGGACGACTTATGAGAGTTCGTCCGTTTAGTTCGGACAAAGGTTTTGGCGAGAGCAGTACTATCCCAAAATTCTGTTTGGGTTTTCCAAGTGCTCTCCATCGCACAAGACTTCCGTACTATGGTTGCCAAATCCATGGCGTACTATGTCATGGCTTATAGCATTGAGGAGTCCTTCGTCCGTGCAGTTTTTGCAGAAAAGTTAGACCATGTCCTCTTCGCGGCAGTCCCTAACCTTGTTAAGCGCAAGGAGGAATCTGGCCCAGTAGTGATGTACGGTTTCCTGGGGCTCTTGCCTGATGCGGGAGAGACAGTTTAGGTCTTGTTTAAAGTTCGGATTTTGATCCGATCTAACGCCCAAGGGCGCGGGCGGTCCCGAGCTAAAAAGCTCAGGATCCGGGGTGCCCAGTTTCTTCGGCCCGATGCCCGATTCTAAGTCCGGGACCTGGGTCAGGTTTTCCTTTGAGCAGGTCTTTGGCTCAAGGAGTTCGGTGATCCGAACACAGCTTGTCCTCAAAGTTGAGTGCAATCCGCGTGTGGTTCCTCCACTATCGCTATCTCATGGGTGGCCGGCGGGGACCTGATGTCCCTTTGGTCGGGTTTAAGCCCAATCCGGTCGTAGTCTGTAGCGACCCCCGGAGCGGCGATGCGATCCAAGAGCTCGTTAAGGGAGGAGAGCTCCATTGGATCCATCTGTTCAGCAAGTTCCGAACTGACGTGAAGGTTATGATTGATGACCCGAGAAGTCATCGTCGGCGCCACCGCCGATGGGGCGGCCATGATAAAGCCGCCGAGCCGGAGCGTCTGGCCTACAGCCAGAGCCCCCTCCGAAGTAATGTCGTCCTGGACAATGAGACGAGCCATCGAGCCTGACGGCGACGACACAGAGGAACTCTCAATGAAAGCACCAATGTCGGTGTCAAAACCGGCGGATCTCGGGTAGGGGGTCCCGATCTGTGCGTCAAGGCTGATGGTAACAGGAAGCAAGGGACACAGATGTTTACCCAGGTTTGGGCCCTCTTGGTGGAGGTTAAACCCTACTTCCTGCTTGATTAATATTGATGATATGGGTAGTACAAGAGTAGATCTACCACGAGATCGTAGAGGCTAAACCCTAAGAGCTAGCCTATGATGGTATGATTGTAATTGTGATCGACCTTCTAAGGACCAACCTCTCCGGTTTATATAGACACCGGAGAGGGCTAGGGTTTACATGGAGTCGGTTACAAGGAAGGAAATATAATATCAGGATCGCCAAGCTTGCCTTCCACGCCAAGGAAAGTCCCATCCGGACACGGGCCGAAGTCTTGAGTCTTGTATCTTCACGCTTCAATAGTCCGGACGTTGTACACAGTCCGGTTGTCCGGATACCCCCTAATCCAGGACTCCCTCAACACCTTCGCAAGGAATGCTTCCCAAACAAACGCAAGTCCAAACTTCTACCACGAGCCGATGGACCCTTCAAGGTGCTAGCACCCTACAACAACAACGCTTACAAGATCGACCTCCCGCGCGACAAGTACAACATGAGCGACATCTTCAACGTCAAGGATCTTCCGCCCTACCAGGGTGATGAAGATTTCGATCCGAGGTTGGATATTTCCCAAGGGAGGGGAGATGATGCGGAGCATCCCAAGGTCATCCCCATGGACCTACCTACGTCTCCCACGACACCACTTGGACCAATGACAAGAGATCGAGCAAAGGCTATCGAAGATAAGGTGAACTCGCTCCATTCTGAACTACCACTTTCTATACATGAGACATGGCTGCTACCTCAAGCAGAAACACTATGTGTGTTCAGGTACTTGGAGGAAAGCCACAGAACATCCACATCCAATGGACAAGACGGCGAGGACACCAAGTGTGAAGGACAAGAAGAAGAGCTGCCACGGAAGCTACAGCCACCGGATGACCGGTCAGGACCGGACGTCCGTCACCTGAAGCCCAACCTACCCAAGTCCCAGCCTATGCAAGCTACAGCGAGCGGACGTCCGGCCAGGACCGGACGATCGGCCACACCCCCCAGCAAGCGGACGACCGACCAGGACCGGACATCTGGCGCCACCACACCTGAGCCAAAATTAGCGGAAGTCCAAAGCCACTGGACGTCCGGCGTCACCTTCGCAGAATGGAAATAGCGGAAGTCCGGCGACCACTGGACGTCCAGAAGCCCACGAGCCACCGGACGACCAGTCCCTAGCGGACGCCCGGTACCTTTCTGCGTACAGTTTCGGGCACTAGGCCCATGTATCCCTCTCCCACTTACCCCTTCGTGGACCTATACTATATATACTCCTCCACCTCCTCCTAGTTAGCGTTAGTGTTGTGATGGCTCATATGTGAGATAGAGCCTCGCTCATCCATCCGGATCTACTCCACCGTGAGGGACCGATACCTCTTCGGAGAAGATCCACTTGGATTCAAGACCCCTTACAGGAAGACCTCAAGACCTCCTCACGGAGAAGAACCGGTTATCCAATGTATCGTACCTTTTTGGATTTGGACCGTGTAATCTCTATGTGTACTTGGATCTAGCATATGTGTGACTATATCTTGTTGGTTTGAGTGTTTCCTCTCTTTCCCTTTGTGTTTTTCCTTTATTTTCTTCGTGTTCATCACGGGGTCCGCTCCTTTCGTGAAAGATTGGCCCTCTAGGGTTCCACCTTACATCATATTGGCTGTCACACACATACGTTACGGCATGCCACACGGTGAAAACAAGGAGAATAAGGCTTATAATCGCCTAATTTTCTTGAATTTACAACCAAATGGGATTACCCGGATCAAAGAGCATGTGCAGAGTGCAAAGTTTGTCCTTACCAGGCGGACTAATGTCTATACTCACCATAAGCTCTTGGATTTCCTTCCAAAGGAGTGCCAATGTGATGCGGACCATCCTACGGTCGTCCCCATGGACCTACCATCGTCTCATCAAGAGCCAAGAGGACCCATGAAACGAGCACGAGCTAGAGCTCTCGAGAACGAGGTGACTTCCTTCCTTAGTGACATCACATATGATCCACTCGAGACATGGCTACTACCTAAGTCCGATATGCTATGCATGATTAGGTGTCAAGAGGACCCTCCCGGAGATGCACATGAAGATGGACAAGCCGCCAAGTTCATGGACGAGGAGAACCAATGGAAGGAGTCAAGTGCAACTCCCAGGACCCGGACATCCGGCCAGGACCCCGGACATCCGGCCCCTGGAAACGTCACCGGCACCAAGGAGCCAGCGGCCAAGCCTACAAGCCCCGGAAATCCGGCCTCAGCCCGGACATCCGGCCTCTGCCCGGAAATTCGGCGCCCGTCACAGAAGGTACCCGAAGCTGAACCACTTCAGCCCAGACATCCGGCCGAAGGCCCGGACATCCGGCCCGTCCCGAGCTCCCAGACATCCGGCCCCTCGCCCGGACATCCAGACCCCGTCTATCCAGAGAGCATCCAGGCCAGCTACGCCAGCACGGATATCCAGCCCCTCGCGAAGGCCCGGACATCCGGCCCCTCGCGAAGGCCCGGACCGGCCCGTCGCCCGGACATCCGGCCTCCCCTGTCTGCGCACAATGTAAGGGCCCGAGGCCCATGTACCCTTTCGCCCCCCTAGACTATATATACTCCTCCTCCTCCCTCTTTCTAGGGTTATCAAAGGATTAGCTCACTTAGAGATGGAGCTTTGCTCATCCATACAGATCTACTCCATGAGAGAAACCGCGGCCTTTATGGAGAAGATCCACCTTGGATTCAAGACCCCTCACGGGAAGATCCCCTCGTGGATTCAAGACCTCCTCACAGAGATGAACTAGTTACCCTATGTATCGTCCTTTGTTGGATTTGGATCATGTATCTCTTTGTGTTTTGAGGATCTAGCACATGCGTGATCGCTTCTTGTCTATTTGAGTGTTTCCTCTCGTTTCCCCCTCGTGATTTCCCTCGCGTTTCCCCTCATGTTCTTCGTAGGATCCCCGCCAATCGTGAAAGATCGGGCGTCTAGGGTTCTACCCTACATCATCTTGGTATCATGAGCCACGTTGATCACGATTTTGGAGCCCCCTCTCTTTGTTTTCTAGCCTAGTTTTGTTGATTTTTGTCCCTAATTCGAAAATTGCCCCACAAAAATAGCCCCAATTTTTTTTGTGATTTGTTGGTGTGATGAAGTTTTGTTGGATTTGATCCGCGGATTTCGTGTGTTGCATCTTGATCTAGCTTTTCCCCATCTTTTCCCAAATTTCCACCCGCAAAATCTCACCAATTTTGCCCCGGATTTGACCTCTCCACGCGGTGTTCATCGAGTTCGTCCACGGATCCAGAGTCCGAACATCCGGCCCGACCGTCCGGACATCCGGCCACCACGGACATCGGGCCCTCAGCCTAGACATCCGGCCCCTGACAGCATCACTCCCATCCACCACTCCGTTTCCCGCCTAACTCTCGACCAATTTTTGTTCCGGTGCCCACATCCACTTCCGCATAACCCCACCACTTCGGCATAGCACCACCATAGCTTTACCGCTAGCAACTCCGACAATTTTGACCCGTTTTTGCTTTGAGAATTTGAGTTGCGGTTAATCGTATCCTATTGTGTTTCGACTATTTAGGTATGGTTCGACATCGACATCACCACCGCTCATCTACGCCACGGACTACTACGAACGGTAACCTCAGCTTGGTATCGTGATATCATCATAATTTCTTGCATTGCATTGATAACCCCATAGCCTTACTTTTGCGTCACTTACCCATCGAGACTAGCCTTTGAGTATTGCCGGCAACGTGACTTGTGCACATTAGTTATCATACTTCCCATAGCATACATACCATATCATTGTGTTGCATATCTTGGTATCATCTCTTGTGTCACAAAGTTGTCATCACATACACAATTGCTATCTTGGTTCGTGAAGTTTTGCATGAGAAAAGAGCTCAAAAGAGAAAGAGCCAAACAAGCTTTTAAGCAAAAGAGGAAAGATAAGCAAAGAGCTTCTAAGCAAGAACCATAGCATCATACAACATTAAGATTGTCATACTCGATCATCTTGGACCATACCATCTGAATACCATACATATAGCATACTTGGGATAGAAGTCGTTGCATTTTTTTCTTAGTAGGTTGTGCACAAGTTCGTATATGCCTATTGTGCAATCGTGCTAGCGTCTCTCTAGTGTTGTGCAACAAGAGCATTTTCGTGGATTCCATATTTTGGCTCATCCCTTGGTTGCACGACCCCATTTATCTATTTGCGTGTGTGTTTCCATGTATCACATCTTGCTATTGGTCTACTTGTTACATTTGCAAGTTCGCGAATCTTTTCCAACATTATTGAGTCTCACTTACAATTGCATCAAATTTTGTGCCACCATCCAACTAAGCTCCACTATAAGCTTTTACTTGTGTAGGTGTGAGAAACCGACAAGAATTGGTACCAAATGTGCTATTTCCTTGTTACACATTGGTGTGATCATTGATCCATCTTCAACATCGGTCAAGGTACATTTGGTATAGGTTCTTCTCTTTCTCCCACTCACATATTTTTGTTTGGAATGATGGATAGGCCAAGTACTTCTGCCAACCCACTCTTCCTTGAGCAAGACGATGACCCGAACAACTACGTCACCAAGCTACACCTATTTGGTACACAACGAGCTTTGCATGAAGAGCAACTAGCAATGAGCGACGCATCGACAACCTCGCCACCAACTTGCGACTCTCCGAGCAATGTACAAGAGGCTACTTCGACCACAAGCTCGACGAACACAAGCATGAGAACAACACAAGAATGGACGAGATTCGTGCCTTGTTGGTCAACCGCTCTTCTACCACTTCGTCCTACTCAAGACGGAGCCGCTCGAGTCGACACTCCGACGACACTATCTCCGGCTCAAGTACCCCGACATCGAACACTCTTCGTCGTGCCGCGCGTCAGGATCGTTAAGCAAACTGCAATCCTCTACACGACACCGACTCTCGAGAGCATCGACATCGTCAAAACCAAGCTACATTCGCGCAAGCACAAGAACGGCAATGCCAACGACAATAAGAACAAGAGGAGTGGGCGCGACAACACCAAGATGCACAAGATGCCGAGGCACAACGCCAAGAACAACAACTACGACAAACTCAAGCACTTGAGGCGCAACATGCCCTTAGAGATTCAAGTCGAGCCGTAGCCAACCGAGGACGACAAGCCCGTGAGCACCAAGAAGCACTCCGTGATGAAGTCCAAGAAAGGATTTATCAATCACGTGTGCATCGTCAAGTTCCTCGTCAAGATCGACAAGCGCCTCCTCAAGCTCGACAAGAACCTCAAGTTCGCCAAGCGAATGAAGACAATGGAAATCCTCCAAGACAAGAGCAACATGAGAGCGACATCCCTCCTTGCCAAGAGCAACATGAGATTGTCAATCCTCAACGACATGGGCGTCATCATCCTCGACCCCAACACAACGAAGAGCAACGATACGGCAAGCTAAAGTTCACCATGCCCAAGTTCACCGGAAGCAATGACCCCAAAGAGTACATATCATGGGCATTGAAGGTTGACAAAATCTTCCACTTGCACAACTACGAAGAAGAGAAGAAGATCGCGATGGCATCCCTTGAATTCCAAGACTACGTCCTCATTTGGTGGGAACAAGTCATTGAGCGACAAGAAGCAAAAGGTGAACCACCCATCACAAGTTGGGCGCAAATGAAGGATGTCATGAGAGCACGTTTTCTGCCTAACTACTACAACCAAGATCTCTTCAAGAAACTCCAACTACTCAAGCAAGGAACCAAGAGCGTTGAAGAGTACTACAAGGAAATGGAGATTGCCATGATACGAGCCAATGTCACGGAAGATGATAAGCAAACTATGGCACGTTTCTTGAATGGACTCAATCATCTTATCAACAAGATCGCCGACTTCCAACCATACTCGAACCTCATCGAGCTTGTGCATCAAGCTACCAAAGCGGGACGTCAAGTGCAAGATGAGTTCAAGTACGCCAAGTACTCATCAAAGTCCTATGGCTTCTCCAACACCCAAGCTTCAACGACTCCAACACCTTCTACCTCAACCAAGCCATCTACAAGCAACGGCGACAAGTCAAGTTACAAGAAAACTTCGACAACGTCAAGTCGTCCTCCTACTTCAAGCAACTTCAAGCCAAAAGCTTCATCATCATCTACCCCAACCGACGAGACCATCAAGACAAGTTCCTTCAAATGCTTCACATGCGGCGGCCAAGGCCACAAGTCCTTTGAGTGCACAAACAAGCACACCATGATCTTCAACGACGATGGAACCTATGAATTAATGAGTGAAGGAGAAATGGAAGCCCTTGAGCAAGTGGCCATGCACCGGCAAGCGAACAACGAAGATGAAGATGATCAAGTCTTTTGTGACGAAGATTCGAGCCCTGCTCTCGTTGTCTCCAAGGTCTTGACTCTTCAACATCAACAAGACGAACACCAAAGATGCCATATCTTCCACACCAAGGCCGGCATCAATGGAAGGTCCGTCAAGGTCAGCATCGATGGAGGGAGTTGCCATAACTTTGCTAGTGAAGAACTATGTTCCAAGCTCCAATTGGTCAAGATGAAGCACCCGCACTCATACAAGGTTCAAGGGCTAAGCAACACCGGCACTATCCAAGTCGAGCATAGAGTACAAGTTTCTTTCAAGATCAGAGCTTACGAAGAAACTTTGGAGTGTGATGTCCTCCCGATGACCATTTGGCACCTCCTTCTTGGACGACCATGGCAATATGACCGAGGTGTCATCCACAACGGCCGTACAAACCACTATAGCTTCAAGATGAAAGGAAAAGAGTATGTGTTACGACCTATGTCTCCAAGCCAAGTGATTACCGACAAGCAAGCCACCCATCATGGAGAGAATAGGGAGCGAGCGAACCACCAAAAAGAGAATGAGCTCCACAAGCCCAAATTGAGTGCCTCCACGATGAGCGACAAGAAAACCTTAGTTCTATTTGCCACCAAATGTGAGATGAGAGAAGTGTGTGAGAACCCATCAAGTGTAATACACTATGTCCTTTTGTGCAAGGATGAGGCATCAAAAGCTAACACCTCTCACAATCTTCCTCTAGTGTTATCTTCGCTTTTGCAGGAATTCCAAGATGTTTTCCCCTACGAGCTACCTCCAGGTTTATCTCCACTACGCGGCATCGAGCAAGGCATCGACCTCATCCCCTGAGCACCACTTCCAAACAAGGCTCCCTACCGAGTCAACCCCGAAGAAAACAAAGAAATATAAAGGCAAGTAAAGCATCTCACAGATCATGGACATGTGCGTGAAAGTTTGAGCCCTTGTGCCGTGCCAGTCATTCTTGTGCCAAAAAGAGACGGTAGCTTTCGCATGTGTTCCGATTGTAGACCCATCAATGCTATCATCGTTAGATATAGGCACCCCATTCCACGTCTTGATTATATGCTTGATGAGCTTAGCGGTGCCACTATTTTTCCAAAATCGATCTGAAAAGTGGTTACTATCAAATCCGCATACAAGAGGGTGATGAATGGAAAACCGCTTTCAAAACAAAGTTTGGTTTGTATGAGTGGTTAGTTATGCCTATGGGTTTATCGGAAGCACCAGGTACTTTCATGCGTCTTATGCATTATGTGTTTCGCCCTTACATTGGTGAGTTTATCGTGGTCTACTTCGATGATATCCTTGTTTTTAGCAAATCTCTCAAAGATCATGTCACCCACCTTAGAACCATGTTGCAAACTCTTCGAAAAGAGCGCCTCTATGCTAATATGGAAAAAATGTCTTTTTGGTGTTGATAAGCTTGGTTTCTTGGGTTTTGTAGTATCTTCTAAGGGTGTTCATGTTGATGAATCTAAGATCAATGCTATTCAAACTTCGCCCCAACCAACAAATTTGCAACAAGTGCGTAGTTTCCTTGGTTTAGCCGGTTTCTACCGTAGATTTGTGAAGGATTTTAGCACTATTGCGTCTCCTTTACATGCTTTGAGCAAGAAGAATCCACCCTTTGTTTGGGGACCATCGCAAGATAGCGCATTCAATGAGCTTAAGAATTTGCTTACTCATGCTCCCATGCTTGCATTACCCAACTTTGACAAACCCTTTGAAATTCATTGCGATGCTAGTGGTAGTGGCATAGGAGGTGTGTTAACGCAAGAGAAGCGCCCCATAGCATATTTTAGTGAGAAACTCTCCGGAGCGCAACTCAATTACCCCATCTATGACAAAGAGCTATATGCTTTAGTGCGAGTTTTGCATGAATGGGAACATTACCTTCGCCCTCATGAATTTGTCATCTATACCGACCATGAAACGCTTAAGTATCTTAAGGGTCAAACTAAGTTGAACAAGCGTCATGCTAAATGGAGTGAGTTTATCGAGTCATTTCCTTATGTCATTAAGTATATTAAAGGTAAGGAAAATGTTGTGTCGGATGCACTTTCCCGTATATGGATGCTTGTTACTCAATTTGAATTGAATGTCATTGGTTTTGAGCACATAAAAGACTTGTATGAGCATGATCCTACTTTTGCTATTCCTTATGCCAAGTGTTTGACGCATACTTCTTGGGATCGATATTACCTCAAGGATGGTTATCTTATGAGAGCTAACAAACTTTTCATCCCCGAGTCTTCTCTTCGTTTGTTACTTTTGCCAGAATCTCATGGAGGAGGACTAATGGGACACTTTGGACGCGAAAAGACATTTGCTACGCTCTCCAAGAACCGCTTCACCAACCGATGCTCTACATGCCGCAAAGCTAAGTCTAAAGCTCAATCTCACGGACTATATATGCCTCTTCCAATTCTGTACCAACCATGGGAAGATATTAGCATGGATTTTGTCCTTGGTTTGCTTAGAACTAGAAATGGAAAGGATTCCATGTTTGTTGTTGTGGACCGATTCTCTAAAATGGCACATTTCATACCATGCAACAAGATAGACGATGCTTCACATGTTGCAAAATTATTTTGTAGGGAAATCTTGCATCAACATGGAGTGCCAAAGACAATTGTCTCGGACCGCGACGTCAAGTTCTTGAGTTACTTTTGGAAGACCTTATGCGCCAAGCTCGGAATCAAGCTTTTGTGCTCTTCGGCATACCATCCTCAAACCGACGGCCAAAAGGAGGTGACGAACCGTACTCTCTCCACTCTACAATGCGTGTTGATAAAGAAGAACATCAAGGAGTGGGAAGAGTGCCTACCAATCGCCGAGTATGCTTACAACCGTGCAAGACATTCAACTACCGGCAAGTCCCCCTTCGAGGTTGTCTATGGTTTTAACCCATTGTCCCCATTGGACATTCTTCCTCTACCGCTACAAGAGCGCACAAACATGGACGCGAGTGCCCGAGTCAACTACCTCAAGAAGATGCATGAACATACAAGGCACACAATCGAGCGCCAAGTACAACGACTCGCGACCAAGCTCAACGTCAACAAGCACCCCATGATATTCAATGTTGGAGATCTTGTGCGGCTACACCTTCAAAAGGACCGCTTCCCCAATGAACGCAAGTCCAAACTACTACCCCGAGTGGATGGAACCTTCAAGGTGATTGCACGCTACAACAACAACGCCTACAAGATTGACAACCCATGCGACAAGTACTCCGTGAGCGACATCTTCAACATCAAAGATCTCTCCCCGTACCATGGTGATGAGGATTTCGATCCGAGGTCGAATCTTTCCCAAGGGAGGGGAGATGATGCGGAGCATCCTACTGTCATCCCCATGGACCTACCATCGTCTCATCAAGAGCCAAGAGGACCCATGACACGAGCATGAGCTAGAGCTCTCGAGAACGAGGTGACTTCCTTCCTTAGTGATATCACATATGATCCACTCGAGACATGGCTACTACCTAACTCCGACATGCTATGCATAATTAGGTGTCAAGAGGACCCTTTCGGAGATGCTCATGAAGATGGACAAGCCGCCAAGTTCATGGACGAGGAGAACCAACGGAAGGAGTCAAGTGCAACTCCCAGGACCCGGACATCCGGCCAGGACCACGGACATCCGGCCCCTAGAAACGTCACTAGCGCCAAGGAGCTAGCGGCCAAGCCTACAGGCCCCGGACATCCGGCCTCAGCCTGGACATCCGGCCCGGCAGTCTAGACATCCTGCCTCTGCCCAGAAATCCGGTGCCAGTCACAGAACGTACCCAAAGCTGAACCACTTCAGCCCGGACATCCTGCCAAAGGCCCGGACATCCGGCCCGTCCCGAGCTCCCGGACATCCGGCCCCTCGCCCCGACATCCGGACCCTGTCTATCCAGAGAGCATCCAGGCCAGCCACGCCAACCTGGACATCCGGGCCCGCCAGCCCGGACATCTGGCCCCTCGCGAAGGCCCGGACATCCGGCCTCCGCTGTCTGCACACAGTGTACGGGACCACGGATCTACTCCACGAGAGAGACCGTGGCCTCAACGAAGAAGATCCACCTTGGATTCAAGACCCCTCACGGGAAGATCCCCTCGTGGATTCAAGACCTCCTCACGGAGATGAACTAGTTACCCTGTTGGACTTGGATCGTGTATCTCTTTGTGTTTCGAGCACATGTGTGATCGCTTCTTATCTATTTGAGTGTTTCCTCTCGTTTCCCCTCGTGATTTCCCTCACGTTTCCCCTCGTGTTCTTCGTAGGATCCCCTCCAATTGTGAAAGATCGGGTGTCTAGAGTTGTACCCAACATCACAATGGGTTCAGAAACTTGTCTGAAAAGCAGCGGCAAAGGATGTTCTTTGACTTTTAGGGGCAAGAAATCCTACTCAGGGGCCGAATTTCAGGGTCCTCTGGGCCTCCTATGCAAGCCAGAAGTATTTTCTAGATTCCCACGCTCGTCGCGAGCATTTTGAGTACTTGTGGGTCCGAAACGGACTCCGAATGAAAAAGTTATGCCGGTTTTAGTGAACACCGGTCCTTTATATGGTAGTTCTTGAAAGAACTTTATTTTTTTCTCATGACGCATTGTGGCACGCCACCCCAAAATTTTGTGTCCTCCATAGTGAAGATATTTTTTCCACGTATATATTGACCGATGCCAGGAATTCCCTCCTATTATTGGCTGCAACACACGTACGTTACGGCATGCGACACGACAAAAACAAGGAGAATAAGGCTTACAGTCACCATATTTTCTTGAATTTAGAACCAAACAGGTTTCCCCAGATCATAGAGCATCTGCAGAATGCAATGTTTGTCCTAACCAGATGGACTAATATTTGTACTCACCATAATCTCTCGAATTCCTTCCAAAGGAGTGCCAATGGGTTCAGAAACTTGTCTGAAAAGCAGCGACATATGATATTCTTTGACTTTCAGGGGAAAAAAGTCCTGCTTAGGGGCCGAATTTGAGTGTCCCGCGGGCCTCTTGCGCAAGCCGGAATTATTTTCTAGATTCCCACGCTCGTCGCGAGAATTTTGAGTACTTGTGGGTCCGAAACGGACTCCGAATGAAAAAGTGATGATCGTTTTAGTGAACACTGGTCCTTTATATGGCAGTCCTTGAAAGAACTTCATTTTCTCGTGATGCGATCTGGCGTGCCGCCGCAAAATTTTGTGTCCTCCATAGTGGAGATATTGTTTCCACATATATATTGAGCGATGCCAGGAATGCCTGGCTATTATTGGTTCTAACACATGTACGTTACGGCGTGCGACACGACAAAAATAAGGAGAATAAGGCTTATAGTCGCCTTATTTTCTTGAATTTACAACCAAATGGCATTCCCCGAATCATAGAGCATGTGCAGAACGCAACGTTTGTCCTTATCAGGCTGACTAATGTTTATACTCACCCAAATCTCTCGGATTTCCTTCCAAAGGAGTGCTAATGGGTTCAGAAACTTGTCTGAAAAGCAGCGGCAAATGATGTTCTTTGACTTTCAGGGGCAAAAAGTCTTGCTTAGTGGCCGGATTGGAGGGTCCTCCAGGCCTCCTGCGCAAGCCAAAAGTATTTTCTAGAATCCCACGCTCGTCGCGAGCATTTTGAGTACTATTGGTTCCAAAACGGACTCTGAATGAAAAGGTTATGACCTACTCACCATAATCTCTCGGATAACCTTCCAAAGGAGTGCCAATGGGTTCAGAAACTTGTTTGAAAAACAGCGACAAATGATGTTCTTTGACTTTTACAGGCAAAATGTCCTACCTAGGGGCCGAATTTAGGGTCCTCCGGGCCTCTTGCCCAAGCCGTAAGTAATTTCTAGATTACCATGCTCATCGCGAACATTTTGACTACTTGTGGGTCCGAAAAGGACTCCGAATGACAAAGTGATGACCGTTTTAGTGAACACCAGTCGTTTATATGGCAGTCCCTGAGAGAACTTCATTTTCTCGTGACGCATTTTGGTGCGCCAGCCCAAAATTTGGTGTCCTCCATAGGTGAGATATTGTTTCCACATATATATTGACCAATGCCAGGAATGCCCTCTGATTATTGGATGTCATACACATACGTTATCGCATGCCACACGGTGAAAACAACGAGAATAAGGCTTATAGTCGCCTTATTTTCTTGAATTTACAACCAAATGGGATTCCCTGGATCAAAGAGCATGTGCAGAATGCAATGTTTGTCCTTACCAGGTGGACTAATGTTTATACTCACCATTATCTCATGGATTTCCTTCCAAAGGAGTGCCAATGGGTTCAGAAACTTGTGTGAAAAGCAATGGCAAATGATGTTCTTTGACTTTCAGGGGAAAAAAGTCCTGCTTAGTGGCCGACTTTGAGGGTCGTCCGGGCCTCCTGCGCAAGCAAGAAGTATTTTCTAGATTCCCACGCTCGTCGCGAGCATTTTGAGCACTTGTGGGTCCGAAACGGACTCCGAATGACAAAATTATGATCGTTTTAGTGAACATCGGTCCTTTATATGACAGTCCTTGAAAAAACTTCATTTTCTCATGACGCGCCGCCCCAAAATTTTGTGTCCTCCATAGTGGAGATATTGTTTCCACATATATATTGACCGATGCCAGGAATGGCCTCCTATTATTGGCTGTAACACACGTACGTTACGGCATGCCACACGGCGAAAACAAGGAGAATAAGGCTTATAGTTGCCTTATTTTATTGAATTTACAACCAAATGGGATTCCCCGGATCACAGAGCATGTGCAGAATGCAACATTTGTCCTTACCAGGCGGACTACTGATTATACTCGTCATAATCTCTCGGATTTCCTTCCAAAGGATTGCTAATGCGTTCAGAAACTTGTTTGAAAAGCAGCGGCAAATGATGTTCTTTGACTTTCAGGGGCAAAAATTCCTGCTTAGCGGCCAATTTGAGGGTCCTCCGGACCTGCTGGGCAAGCCGGAAGTATTTTCTAGATTCCCACGCTCATCGCGATCATTTAGAGTACTTTTGGGTCCGCAACGAACTCCGAATGACAAAGTTATGACCTACTCACCATAATCTCTCGGATTTCCTTCCAAAGGAGTGCCAATGGGTTCAGAAACTTGTTTGAAAAGCAGCGGCAAATGATGTTCTTTGACTTCTAGGGGCAAAAAGTCCTTCCTAGGGGCCGAATTTAGGGTCCTCCGGGCCTCCTGCGCACGTCGGAACTATTTTCTTGATTCCCACGCTCGTCGCGAGCATTTTGATTACTGGTGGGTCCGAACGGACTCCGAATGACAAAGTTTTGACCGTTTTTGTGAACACCAGACCTTTATATGGAAGTCCTTGAAAGAACTTCATTTTCCCGTGACGCGTTTTGGCGCGCCGCCCCAAAATTTGGTGTCCTCCATAGTGGATATATTGTTTCCACATATAAATTCAGCGATGCCATGAATGCCCTCCTATTATTGGTTGTCACACACATACGTTACGCCGTGCCACACGACGAAAACAAGGAGAATAAGGCTTATAGTCACCTTATTTCTTGAATTTGCAACCAAATTGGATTCCCTGGATCAAAGAGCATGTGCAGAATGGAACGTTTGTCCTTACGAGGCGGACTAATGTTTATACTCACCATAATCTCTCGGATTTCCTTCCAAAGGAGTGCCAATGGGTTCAGAAACTTGTTTGAAAAACAGCGGCAAATGATGTTCTTTGACTTTCAGGGGCAAAATCTCCTACCTAGGGGTCGAATTTAGGGTTCTCCGGGCCTCTTCGCAAGCCGTAAGCAATTTCTAGATTACCATTCTCATCGCGAGCATTTTGACTACTTGTGGGTCTGAGAAGGACTCCGAATGACAAAGTTATGACCGTTTTAGTGAACACCTCTCCTTTATATGGCAGTCCCTGAGAGAACTTCATTTTCTCGTGACGCATTTTAGTGCACCAGCCAAAAATTTGGTGTCCTCCATAGGTGAGATATTGTTTCCACAAATATATATAGACCGATGCCAGGAATGCCCTCTGATTATTGGCTGTCATACACATACGTTATGGCATGCCACACGGTGAAAATAACGAGAATAGGGCTTATAGTCGTCTTATTTTCTTGAATTTACAACAAAATGGTATTCCCTAGATCAAAGAGCATGTGCAAACTGCAACGTTTGTCCTTACCAGGTGGACTAATGTTTATAATCACCATTATCTCGCCGATTTCCTTCCAAAGGAGTGCCAATGGGTTACGAAACTTGTGTGAAAAGCAATGGCAAATGATGTTCTTTGACTTTCAGGGGAAAAAAGTCCTGAATAGTGGCCGACTTTGAGGGTCGTCCGGGCCTCCTGCGCAAGCAAGAAGTATTTTCTAGATTCCCACGCTCGTCGCGAGCATTTTGAGCACGTGTGGGTCCGAAACGGACTCCGAATGACAAAATTACGACCGTTTTAGTGAACATCGGTCCTTTATGTGACAGTCCTTGAAAGAACTTCATTTTCTCATGACGCACCGCCCCAAAATTTTGTGTCCTCCATAGTGGAGATATTGTTTCCACATATATGTTGAACGATGCTAGGAATGCCCTCCTATTGTTGGCTGTAACACACGTACGTTACGGCATGCCACACGGCGAAGACAAGGAGAATAAGACTTATAGTTGCCTTATTTTATTGAATTTACAACCAAATGGGATTCCCCGGATCACAGAGCATGTGCAGAATGCAACGTTTGTCCTTACCAGGCGGACTACTTATTATACTCGTCATAATCTCTCGGATTTCCTTCCAAAGGAGTGCCAATGCGTTCAGAAACTTGTCTGAAAAACAGCGACAAATGATGTTCTTTGACTTCCAAGGGCAAAAATTCCAGCTTAGCGGCCAATTTGAGGGTCCTCCGGACCACCTACGCAAGCCAGAAGTATTTTCTAGATTCCCACGCTCATCGCGATCATTTTGAGTACTTTTGGGTCCGAACGAACTCCGAATGACAAATTTATGACCTACTCACCATAATCTCTCGGATTTCCTTCCAAAGGAGTGCCAATGGGTTTGGAAACTTGTTTGAAAAGCAGCGGCAAATGATGTTCTTTGACTTTTAGGGGCAAAAATTCCTTCCTAGGTGCCGAATTTAGGGTCCTCCGAGCCTCCTGCGCACGCCGAAACTATTTTCTTGATTCCCACGCTCGTCGCGAGCATTTTGATTACTTGTGGGTCCGAAACGGACTCCGAATGACAAAGTTATGACCGTTTTAGTGAACACTGGACCTTTATATGGAAGTCCTTGAAAGACCTTCATTTTCCCGTGACGCGTTTTGGCGCGCCGCCCCAAAATTTGGTGTCCTCCATAGTGGATATATTGTTTCCACATATAAATTGAGCGATGCCATGAATGCCCTCCTATTATTGGTTGTCACACACATACCTTACGGCGTGCCACACGACGAAAACAAGGAGAATAAGGCTTATAGTCGCTTTATTTCTTGAATTTACAACCAAATGGGATTCCCTGGATCAAAGAGCATTTGTAGAATGGAACGTTTGTCCTTACGAGGCGGACTAATGTTTATACTCACCATACTCTCTTGGATTTCCTTCCAAAGGAGTGCCAATGGGTTCAGAAACTTGTTTGAAAAACAGCGGCAAATGATGTTCTTTGACTTTCAGGGGCAAAATATCCTACCTAGGGGTCGAATTTAGGGTCCTCCGGGCCTCTTCGCAAGCCGTAAGTAATTTCTAGATTACCATTCTCATCGCGAGCATTTTGACTACTTGTGGGTCTGAAAAGGACTCCGAATGACCAAGTTATGACCGTTTTAGTGAACACCTCTCATTTATATGGCAGTCCGTGAGAGAACTTCATTTTCTCGTGACGCATTTTGGTGCGCCAGCCCAAAATTTGGTGTCCTCCATAGGTGAGATATTGTTTCCACATATATATAGACCGATGCCAAGAATGCCCTCTGATTATTGGCTGTCTTACACATACGTTATGGCATGCCACACGGTGAAAACAACGAGAATAAGGCTTATATTCGCCTTATTTTCTTGAATTTACAACAAAATAGTATTCCCTGGATCAAAGAGCATGTGCAGACTGCAACATTTGTCCTTACTTGGTGGACTAATGTTTATACTCACCATTATCTCGCCGATTTCCTTCCAAAGGAGTGCCAATGGGTTACGAAACTTGTGTGAAAAGCAATGACAAATGATGTTCTTTGACTTTCAGGGGAAAAAGTCCTACTTAGTGGCCGACTTTGAGGGTCGTCCGGCCTCCTGTGAAAGCAGGAAGTATTTTCTAGATTCCCACGCTCGTCCCGAGCATTTTGAGCACTTGTGAGTTCAAAACGGACATCGAATGACAAAATTATGACCGTTTTAGTGAACACCGGTCCTTTATGTGGCAGTCCTTCAAAGAACTTCATTTTCTCATGACGCACCGCCCCAAAATTTTGTGCCCTCCATAGTGGAGATATTGTTTCCACATATATATTGAACAATGCCAGGAATGCCCTCCTATTATTGGTTGTAACACACGAACGTTATGGCATGCCACACGGCGAAAACAAGGAGAATAAGGCTTATAGTCGCCTTATTTTATTGAATTTACAACCAAATGGGATTCCCCGGATCACAGAGCATGTGCAGAATGCAACGTTTGTCCTTATCAGGCGGACTACTGATTATACTCGTCATAATCTCTCGGATTTCCTTCCAAATGAGTGCCAATGCGTTCAGAAACTTGTCTGTAAAACAGCGGCAAATGATGTTCTTTGACTTCCAAGGGCAAAAATTCCTGCTTAGCGGCCAATTTGAGGGTCCTCCGGACCTCCTACGCAAGCCGGAAGTGTTTTCTAGATTCCCACGCTCATAGCGATCATTTTGAGTACTTTTGGGTCCGAACGAACTCCGAATGACAAAGTTATGACCTACTCACCATAATCTCTCGGATTTCCTTCCAAAGAACTGCCAATGGATTCAGAAACTTGTCTGAAAAGCAGCGGCAAATGATGTTCTTTGACTTTTACGGGCAAAAAGTCCTTCCTAGGGGCCGAATTTAGGGTCCTCCAGGCCTCCTGCGCACGCCGGAACTATTTTCTAGATTCCCACGCTCGTCGCGAGCATTTTGATTACTGGTGGGTCCAAAACGGACTACGAATGACAAAGTTATGACCGTTTTAGTGAACACCGGACTTTTATATGGAAGTCCTTGAAAGAACTTCATTTTCCCGTGACGCATTTTGGCACGCCGCCCCAAAATTTGGTGTCCTCCATAGTGGAGATATCATTTCCACATATAAATTGAGCGATGCCATGAATGCCCTCCTATTATTGGTTGTCACACACATATGTTACGGCGTGCCACACGACGAAAACAAGGAGAATAAGGCTTATAGTCGCCTTATTTCTTGAATTTATAACCAAATGGGATTCCCTGTATCAAAGAGCATGTGCAGAATGGAACGTTTGTCCTTACAAGGAGGACTAATTTTTATAATCACCATAATCTCTCGGATTTCCTTCCAAAGGAGTGCCAATGGGTGTAGAAACTTGTCTGAAAAGCAGCGGCAAATGATGTTCTTTGACTTTCAGGGGCAAAAAGTCCTGCTTAGTGGCAGAATTTTGAGGGTCCTCTAGGCCTCCCGCACAAGCCGTAAGTATTTTCTAGATTCCTACGATCGTCGCAAGCTTTTTGAGTACTATTGGGTCCGAAACGGACTCCGAATGACAAAGTTATGACCTACTCACCATAATCTCTTGGATTTCCTTCCAAAGGACTGCCAATGGGTTCAGAAACTTGTCCGAAAAGGAGTAGCAGATGATGTTCTATGACTTTCAGGGGCAAAACGTCCTTCCTAGGGGCCGAATTTAGGGTCCTCCGGGCCTCCTGCGCATGCCGGAAGTATTTTCTAGATTCCCACGCTTGTGACGAGCATTTTGAGTACTTGTGGGTTTGAAATGGACTCCGAATGACAAAGTTATGACTGTTTTAGTGAACACCGGTCCTTTATATGGCAGTCCTTTAAAGAACTTCATTTTCTCGTGATGCGTTTTGGCGCACCACCCCAAAATATGGTGTCCTCCATAGTTGAGATATTATTTCCAGATATATATTGACCGATGGCAGGAATGCCCTCGTATTATTGGCTGTCACACACATACGTTATGGTATGCCACACGGTGAAAACAAGGAGAATACACTAGTACGCGTCGGTGCTATACAAACGGTTTTTAACCCCTTTCCGCGATGGCATTTGGAACCGTCGCCTAGTGAGTGACTAGGGGGGTCCTTCCCACACGACCTAGAAACCGTCGGGGATATGCCGATCGCAAGTACATCCCACACAGTCTGTCCCCGCTAAATCTTTCTGTCCGTATGTACATCCCACACAGTCACTCCAAGGAAAACGTTTCCGTTCACAGGTACATCACACACGATTTTTCCCGTTAAATCGTTTGTGATAGCGTTGCCATTGCACACGATATTAACAATTTTATCATTTGTGTTCACAGGTACATCACACACGGTTCGTAGAAGAAACTATGGGGCAAAGGTTGTCCATGACACACAGTTTTTATGTGGTAAACGTTTGCGCAAGGTGGCCTAACGCAAAGAGTTTTCAAGAGAAAGTCGTGTCTGATTGTTCAATGATCCAGCACGGTTTATTCCTAGAAACAGTGTGCATTGCCTGAGGTCATCGCCCACGGTATTTTTTCAATAACCGTTTGCAATAGCAAAACCCAATTAGCACGCTAATTCGCCATTAGCAGGCTAATTGCCCTATTATTAATAATCCATTTATTAATCTAATTAACATTCATATTAAGCACATAATATATTTCATTTCCATATTAAGGAAGCAGAATTTCATAATTGAAATACATCAGAGTACAACATGATATAGCTTCAGCACTCAGCTACCCCATTACACAACTGCACCAGCACCAACTTTCACATGCAACATGTAAAACCTTTCGAAATTAGCATCATAGACGGTATATCGACAGATGCATCTCATCTGGAAAACTTCTGAAGCGGAAGGCGAATATTGAGCCTTCATTCATGTTGAAGGTCTTTGCAACTTTAGGCCAGTGCATGTGGATGATTGACCGTCCGGTCTTCGTCCTCTTCAGGAACACTTCAATATTGAACTGTGGGTGTTGTATGAAAACCGTCCTCGCCTCCTGACCATAGAGTGGTTTGAGAGGTAATCATCAGTGAGCTGCTTTGGAAAGGCCTGAAAACAAGGATGTGCATAAATATCTTCTCTATATTGGAAATGGGGTAAAGGAATAAAAAAGGTAAGGTATAATAGTTAGTACCATCTTGTAGTGAACTGATGTCTTCTTCATTGTGCAGACAAAGATCTTGTTGTTTTTTGTCGCTAATTTCTTTATCCTAACAATCTTTCTGAGTTTCTTGATTTGATTGATATTCATGGATAACTCATTTCCCCATATGCAAAAAGGGTTGAACAGTGGGTCAAAACCTCTGACGGCTGGACCTACATGTGCAAGACCAAATTGTTAAAAACCTAAATATTAGATCCTGTAATTGCACAATAATGTGCTATTAGACAACGGACCATGCACGTGCTAACCTCGATTGTAAACCTCATTGCTTCCCATTGTTTCCCTGCAATACATATAAGGTAGTTAGTCATCAGGTTAAGTAAGGGTTCACATGCTATCAGTAAAATACGTTGATGAAAAATAAGCACATTGCAAATTCATCAGATTAATTCAAGCCACATGGAAAACCCATTTATCCAAACCAAGCATGATTAAGAACTAGGAAATATAGCACTTGTATATGTTTCTCATGTATTAAGTGCCACCAAATTTGATTTATTCCTCACATGCACAGCAATACAAAATTCTACCCACGATAATTGGACATCGCATTGCAGAATTGAACCAAGTAGTTAACTAAACACCACAACAAATGAACCAAACATTAACTGATCACCACATTGCACAATATAACATACTCCTAATAGAAGATCAGACAGTTAACCAAACCAAGCATGCTTAACAACTTGGAAATATAGCAATTGTATTTGTTTCTCATGTATTTACTACAGCCAAATTCAATTTATTCCTCACATGGTATACAATAACAGAATGCACCCACAACTATTGAACGGATTGCAGAATTGAACCAAACAGTTAACTAAACACCACAACACAAATGAACCAAACATTAACTGAGCACCACATTGCACAATGTATAGCCAAACCAATCATGCTTGACAACTTGCAAATATAGCAATTGTATTCGTTTCTCATGTATTTTGAAGAGATAAATTCGATTTATTTCTCACATGGAAGATAATACAATGCAGCCTGAAGAATTGAACATCACATTTGCAGAACTGAACCAAACAGTTAACTGAAGACGGCAACTAATTAACCAAACAATTAATAAGTGAGCACCACACTGCACGACATATACTAGAGCAACAGATTGCATGGTAAAATTAGATAGCACAATTCACTAGAATGGCAAGGTGCTCCGAGGCATGCTTAACCAAGGCAGGAGCAGCACACGCAACAAGTAAATCGAGCATGCTTAACTGACGTAGCTAGCAAATGGCAAGGTGCTCCTCCAAGATCTGGGGGTCGGCACGAATGGCAGCAATCGCGACCTCATCCGCACGTGCGGCCGTGATTTACTTCTCCGCTGCCAAATGCTCTTTGAGATCCAGGCTAAACTGCGAGCACCATGGCTTAGGGCGGCGCTTATTTGGTGGAGGGGTCGGTGATTTGGGTGGAAGGTGTCGCGCTCGCGCCGGCGGTCGGGGCATGTGGGATGTGGAAGGAGGAGGAGGATGGGGGTCTGGTGTGGATTACCTGCCTGGATAGACAAGGTCGAGCAGCGTGAAGGAGGGTCGCCAGTGAGGAGGCGGCGTTGCAAGCAAGGAGTGAAGGTTTCAACTTGGAAAGGAAAGCGGAAAC
Organism: Aegilops longissima; assembly: GCA_021605205.1. Classification (NCBI taxonomy): domain Eukaryota; kingdom Viridiplantae; phylum Streptophyta; class Magnoliopsida; order Poales; family Poaceae; genus Aegilops; species Aegilops longissima. The sequence goes on along the minus strand of CM038678.1, from coordinate 330,519,469 downwards.
AGGGGAAATGTGGCTTTTGGTAAGGGGGAGGGGGTGGGGAGTTAGATATTTCTGCGGAAGCTGAAAATTTGGAATTGCTTCAGCGAAAAAACTGGCACGCAAAGTGTCATCAGACACGGTCCCTTATTCAGAACTGCGTATGATATGTGAACATCACAAACGATTCAGATAGCTTAACCCGTGTGTGATGAGTTTGAACTTCAAAAATTTTGGTTCGAATTTCCATGGCTAGAGTGGTCATCCACGTCATTGCATAATTTTGGGTACACAAAGGAGACTACAACAGACCCACACTTCTTAATTGAGCAAGTTCAGCAATTAAACAGAGCTAGCTGACCTAAACATTACACTAACAAAGTAAAGATCGGCGCTCTTAATTAAACAAATCAAAGAGTACTAGTACTACGGTTGGTGCTCGTCGATCTCCGGCGCCGCCTCCATGTCCAGCTCGCGCCCAACGGTCTCCTGGGGAAGGGGCTCCATGGCATCCATCCCACCATACTCGGCAAGCATCTCGCCATCCGCGTCCGCCATCTCTTTGGAAAAGGCCTCCAAAAGCTAGGCGTGGGCGGCCGCGATCTAGGCTTGGACGGGCTCCATCGTCGCAAGGTATGCGGTGGAGGAACGGACGGCTGCTCGAACGCTCTCGGCGATTGCCAACTCTTCGGCCGTGGGTTGCCAACCGTTGTCGGAGAACCTTCATTTGATTTGTGCGGTGACCGCCACGAGCTGGGCGTGGGCGGCCTCCATCAGGGCTAAGGCTGCCGCTACAGAACGGATAGCTGCTGTGCCGCTCTCGCCCGTTGCTATCCCCGAGGCAGATGTTGCTGTCGCCACCTGAGAGGCAACATCGGTCGTTTGGGCTGCCTTGGCTGCCCGGTCCTAGATTGCGGCTACGCTAATGCACCTTGTTAGCACGCGCATCGCGGCTGCGGTCGCGCTCTCGTCAGAGTGGGCCACCAAAGTTGCCCTCACGATGCGGGTCCACGTGCCCATCTTTCGCCAGTGACGATTGAACAGTGAAATGATATTTGAGGAGCGAGCAAGTGTGCTTGAGACGCCGGCTATTGACTGTAGCCGACGCACCTTCTCGCGTAAGCCATAGGCGTACTATACACCGACGATCCTCCGGGATATTTTGTGCCGCATCTCACATGGTTGGTGATAATAAATTGTGTGTGATCTACTTGATTTTTCATCTTGATTTGAATTACATAATGGGGTTACAGCGGAAATGGATAGTGTTTGAATTGATAGACCTTTTATCTGCAGTGAACATGCAACTATATGTGTGTCGTAAAAGAATTGGAATTATTCAGGGTTCGTTTGAACATTTTATACATTAAATTGGATTTTTGCCATTTCAGGTGCACAATTCAAAATTAAACTACGTGAACATGCTCAGATGCACCAACATGGGTTGTAAAATCATATATGTGTCCATGGGTTTATGCTTATGTCCCTGATAATTCCCAAGTGCAAGGAATCATCCTAGCAATTTCCAAAGGTGGAAGTGATAAGTATGGAGTGTCGAACCCACAAGGAGCTAAAGGTAAGATCAATATTCTCTCAAGCCCTATCTACCACTGATACGACTCTACGTACACCGAACGTTTGCTTCCAACTAGGAATGAGAAATAAAACTACGTTGTGGGTATGAAGTGGATAACTTTGTATGATATCGGAGAGCTAAAATATAAAAGTAGGTTCTGTTATCATAAAGTTAGAATATATTACTAAATATTATAAATAGCGAGTGTGGAATAATGATGGATCGGTGTGCGGAATTGTCCTAGGAAATTGTTAACAAGACCGATAGTCGTCATTGCAATTTCATATTAGGGAGAGGCATAAGCTAACATACTTTCTCTACTTGGATCATATGCACTTATGATTGGAACTCTAGCAAGCATCAGCAACTACTAAAGATCATTAAGGTAAAACCCAACCATAGCATTAAAGCATCAAGTCCTCTTTATTCCCATACGCAACAACCTCCTTACTCGGGTTTGTGTTTCAGTCACTTACCAACCCACTATAAGCGAATCATGAACGTATTGCAACAACCTACAGCAGGAATCCCTCACGCTTGCGCGACACAGAGGGCACCATAGGACAACACCAAAATAAAACATACAACTCGTACCAATCTAGATCATCAATCAACCCAAAGACAAAGGATATCAACTCAAAACATCATAGGATGGCAACACATCATTGGATCATAATATGTGGCATAAAGCACCATGTTCAAGTAGGGATTACAGCGGGGTGCGGGAGAGTGGACCGCGCAAAAGAGATGAGGATGGTGATGATGATGGTGATATTGATGAAGACGATCACCGCGGTGATGATTCCCCTCTCAATGGCACTCTGGTGCCACCAAGAGAGAGGAGGAGAGGTTCTCCCCCTTGTGCTTCCTCCTCCATGGCCTCCCCCCTAGATGGGGAAAGGTTCTCCCTCTGGTCCTTGGCCTTCATGGCGATGATGGCCTCTCCGGGATACTCCTCCATGGCCACCGGTGCTGATGGCCCCCTCTGGCAGGGTGCCGGAGAGGGCCTAGATTGATTTCTCGTGGCTACAGAGGCTTGCGGCGGCGGAACTTCCGATCTAGGTTAATTTTCCAAGATTTCTGCATTTATAGGAATTTTTGGCGTCGGTCTCACGTCAAGGAGGTGCCCGAGGCGTCCATGAGGCAGGCCCACGCGCCTGGGGGGGGGGGGGGGTGGGCACGCCCCCCACCCTCGTGGACGCCCCAGGACTCTCCTGGCCCAACTCTTTTACTCCCGGGTCTTCTTTTGGTCCATAAAAAATCATCAAAAATTGGCACGTCAATTGGACTCCGTTTGATATTCCTTTTCTGTAAAACTCAAAAACAAGGAAAAAACAGAAACTGGCACTGGGCACTAGGTTAATAGGTTAGTCCCAAAAATCATATAAATAGCATATAAATGCATATAAAACATCCAAGGTTGATAATATAATAGCATGAATACTTCATAAATTATAGATACGTTAGAGACGTATCAGCATCCCCAAGCTTAATTCCCGCTCGTCCTCGAGTAGGTAAATGATAAAAGAAATAATTTATGAAGTGTGAATGCTAGCAAGTGCATAAGTTTCATCAATGATAGTTTCAATCACTTTTTATAGCATCATTATATATCATAACAGTAGCTCATCTTCATAAAAAATTTCATGATCAAGTAACAAGCTATTCACATGTTAAAGTATAGATTATAAACTTTCTTGAAACTAACAAACTATATTCTCAGTCATCTAACGATTGCAATTCATCTTATTTTCAGGAAGGGTCTATGTCAGAGCTTTGAATTAGAAAACTCCACATACTCAACTATCATTTTGTCTTTCACAATTGTTAACACTCACGTGATATTTATGGGTTCAATGTTTTAATCGGACACAGAGAAAGATAGGGGCCTATAGATTCGCCTCCCAACCTTTTACCTCAAGGGTAATGTCAACAATAATAGTCCATGAAACTTACATCCAATTGGATATATATATCAGGATCTTTCCAACACAATGTGCTTGCCAAAGGATAAAATGTAAAAAGGAAAGGTGAAAATCACCATGACTCTTGCATAAGGGTAGAAGATAAAAGTAAAAGATAGGCCCTTCTCAGAGGGAAGTGGAGGTTGTCATGCGCTTTTATGGTTGGATGCACAAAATCTTAATGCAAAAGAACGTCACTTTACATTGCCACTTGTGATATGGACCATTATTATGCAGTCCGTCGCTTTTATTTCTTCCACATCACAAGATCGTATAAAGCTTATTTCCTCCACATTAATAGATCATATATATTTAGAGGGAAATTTTTATTGCATGCACCGATAACAACTTACTTGAAGGATCTTACTCAATCCATAGGTAGGTATGGTGGACTATCATGGCAAAACTGGTTTAAGGAATGTTTGGAAGCACAAGTAGTATCTCTACTTGGTGCAAATAATTTGGCTAGCATGATGGGGAAAAGCAAGCTTACCATGTTGGATGATCCAAGACAATATACTTTATTTAGGATATGAGAAAATATAACCCATTACGTTGTCTTCCTTGTTCGACATCAACCTTTTAGCATGTCATATTTTAATGAGTGCTCACAATTACAAAATATGTCCAAGATAGTATATTTATATGTGAAATCTCTCTTCCTTCAATATTCTTTCATGAATTGTTCAAGTGACCAATTCTACGGTTGCTAACTTTCAATAAGTTTACTACCTATACTTATTCTATGTGAAGTCATTACTCCCCATGGTATAAGCATATGAAACATATATAAATTCAGATTTATGATATTCAATTATTCAACCATTTGCTCATAGGATATACGTGAAGCACGTGAGTAAATGACAAACTACTGCAAAAGATAATAGTGAAGGACACTGAGTAGTCAAATAATTAACTAGCCATGGGAGGATTATTTTTCAGTTAATAATTCAGATCCAATGATTTTATTCAAACAACAAGTAAAATTGAAAATACGCTCCAAGCAAAACACATATCATGTGACGAATAAAAATATAGCTCCGAGTAAGGTATACCGATAGTTTTGAAGACGAAAGAGGGGATGTCTTCCAGGGCATCCCCAAGCTTAGGCGCTTGAGTATTCCTTGAATATTACATTGGGGTGCCTCGGGCATCCCCAATCTTAGGGCCTTTCCACTCCTTATTCTCCTCATATCGATATCTCACCCAAAGCTTGAAAACTTCAATCACATAAAACTTAATGGAACTTCGTGAGATAGGTTAGTATGATAAAGAGTAAACCATTCACTTTGGTACTGTCAAAGAAAAGGTTCATAATTGTTCTCACAGAACGCCTACTGTACCATATCATTTCTACAATTTATATTGAGAAATATAAGTCATAGAAACTAGAAAACAAGCAAACTATGCAATGAAAATGGAATCTGACAGAAACAGAACAGTCTGTAATGATCTGAACACTAACCATACTTATGCTACTCAAACAATTGTGAAATAAATTGGTGGACGTGAGGAATTTTTCTATTAATCTTCTGCAAAAAGAATCAACTCAAAAGCACTCTTCTGTAAAAAATGGTAGCTAATCTCGTGAGTGCAAAGTTTCTGTTTTTTACAGCAAGATCATATTAACTTTCACACAAGTCTTCCCAAAGGTCTTACTTGGCACTTTATTGAAACAAAAGCTATAAAACATGATTACTACGGTAGCTTAATCATGTAAACACACAAAAATAGTAAGGGTAAATATTGGGTTGTCTCCCAAAAAGCGCTTTTCTTTAATGCCTTTTAGCTAAGCATGATGATTTCAATGATGCTCACATAAAAGATAAGAATCGAAACATAAAAAGAGCATCATGAAGAATATGACTAGCACATTTGAATCTAACCAACTTCCTATGCCTAGGGGTTTTGTGAACACGTAATTTATAGGAGCAAGAATCAACTAGCATAGGAAGGCAAAACAAGTATAACTTCAAAACTTTAAGCACATAGAGAGGAAACTTGATATTATTGCAACTCCTACAAGCATATATTCCTCCCTCATAATAATTTTCAGTAGCATCATGAATGAATTCAACAATATAACCATCATATAAGGTATTCTTTTCATGATCTACAAGCATAGAAATTTTTCTACTCTCCACATAAGCAAAATTCTTCTCATTCGGAATAGTGGGAACACTAATTCCTAAAGTTGACACTCTTCCAAACCCACTTTAGATGATAGTATTATTCATACTCCAAAATATATAAGTGAAGTTCATGGAGCATTTTACAATTAATATAGGCTTATCCAAGCTCAAAATTTATAAGTGAAGCACACGAAGCATTCTATAAAACCATACTCAAAAGATTTAAGTGAAGCACAAAGAGCAATTCTATAAGATCATACTTAAAAGATATAAGTGAAGCACATGAAGTATTATATAAATTGATGAAGGGACATCTCACACTAGCATGGTTCTTGAAGAAAAATAAAAACACAAAGGACACAAATCATGTGAACAAAACAAAAACCAAGGTATACCGATATTTGTTGACGAAGAAAGACGGGATGCCAACCGGGGCATCCCCAAGCTTAGATGCTTGAGTATCCTTAGAATATTTACTTGGGGTGCCTTGGGCATCCCCAAGCTTGAACTCTTTCCTCTCTTTATTCTTCTCATATTGATAGCTCCTCGATCTTCAAACACTTCATCCACACAAAACTTTATCAAAAACTTTGTGAGATCCCTTAGTATAACAAAGCAAATCACTACTATAAGTACTGTTTAAAACCAATTCATATTTTGTTTTTGTATTATATCTAATGTAATATAACTTTTTCATGGCTTAATTCACTGATAGAAATCGATAGTTTCATCAAAACAAGCAAGCAATGCATCAAAAACAGAATCTGTCTTAAACAGGACAGTCTGTAGTAATCTGGAAGTTTAGCAAACTTATGTACCTCCAAAAATTATGAAATAAATTTGACAATTTGAACAATTTGTACAGAAGTAATGTGAAAAACGTTTCAGATTCATTTGACTTTCCAGTAAGAAATGTAAAATCACGCGCTACAGCCAAACTTTCTGTTTTTGTTCTGCACATAGTAAACAAGCAATCTAATCATCCTAAACCAGAGCTTGGCACATTATTTTTATAATACAATGGATATATACAAGGGAATAATTATTTACAGAGAAACTTCCATGAAAAATTCTACATTGTTTCCGTGAGCATGAATACAAGTGCTCAAGGTCGACCTCACTTCTTCAATGCATAACTTTCCAATCACTTCTCTTTTTGAAAAAAATTTAGGCATGAGAGGCAAGTAATTTTTTTTGTATTTTAGTTCTTTTAATATATTTTTTGTATGTCTCACCCACAACTAAACAGAAACAAAAAGGAAAAACCAAATCTACTTAGTGAAGAAAGCAAACAAGCACACACACGAGAATATCAACCCCACGCTATTGCTCGCCGGCAACGGCGCTAGAAAAGAGCTTGATAATCCCCAAGTGCAAGGAATCGTCGTAGCAATTTCCAAAGGTGGAAGTGATAAGTATGGAGTGTCGAAACCACAAGGAGCTAAAGGTAAGATCAATATTCTCTCAAGCCCTATCTGCCACTGATACGACTCTACGTGGACCGAACATTTGCTTCCAACTAGCAACGAGAAATAAAACTACATTGTGGGTATGAAGTGGATAACTTTGTATGATATCAGAGAGCTAAAATATAAAAGTAGGTGTTGTTATCATAAATTTAGAATATATTACTAAATATTCTAAATAGCGAGTGTGGAATAATGGTGGATCGGTGTGCATAATTGTCCTAGGCAATTGTTAACAAGACCGATAGTCGTCATTGCAATTTCATATGAGGGAGAGGCATAAACTAACATACTTTCTCTACTTGGATCATATGCACTTATGATTGGAACTCTAGCAAGCATCCGCAACTACTAAAGATCATTAAGGTAAAACCCAACCATAGCATTAAAGCATCAAGTCCTCTTTATTCCCATACGCAACAACCCCCTTACTCGGGTTTGTAAGCGAATCATGAACGTATTGCAACACCCTACAGCAGGAACCCCTCACGCTTGCGCGACACCGAGGGCACCATAGGACAACACCAAAATAAAAATACAACCCGAACCAATCTAGATCATCAATCAACCCAAAGACAAAGGATATCTACTCAAAACATCATAGGATGGCAACACATCATTGGATCATAATATGTGCATTAAAGCACCAGGTTCAAGTAGGGATTACAGCGGGGTGCGGGAGAGTGGACCGCGTAAAAGAGATGAGGATGGTGATGATGATGGTGATGTTGATGAAGACGATCACCGCGGTGATGATTCCCCTCTCAATGGCACTCCGGTGCCACCAAGAGAGAGGAGTAGAGGTTCTCCCCCTTGTGCTTCCTCCTCCATGGCCTCCCCCCTAGATGGGGAAAGGTTCTCCCTCTGGTCCTTGGCCTTCATGGTGATGATGGCCTCTCCGGGATACTCCTCCATGGCCACCGGTGATGATGGCCCCCTCAGGCAGGGTGCCGGAGAGGGCCTAGATTGATTTATCGTGGCTACAGAGGCTTGTGGTGGCGGAACTTCCGATCTAGGTTAATTTTCTGAGGTTTCTATATTTATAGGAATTTTTGGCGTCGGTCTCACGTCAAGGAGGTGCCCGAGGCATCCATGAGGCAGGCTCACGCGCACTGGGGGCTCACCTCGTGGATGCCCCGGGACTCTCCTGGCCCAACTCTTTTACTCCCGGGTCTTCTTTTGGTCCATAAAAAATCGTCAAAAATTGGCACGTCAATTGGACTCCATTTGATATTCCTTTTCTGTAAAACTCAAAAACAAGGGGAAAACATAAACTGGCACTGGGCACTAGGTTAATAGGTTAGTCCCAAAAATCATATAAAATAGCATATAAATGCATATAAAACATCCAAGATTGATAATATAATAGCATCAATACTTCATAAATTATAGATATGTTGGAGACGTATCAGTCCCATGCAAGAAAAGGGGATGAAATTCAAACACCACGGCACTGTGGCTCTCCGGCAAACGTCGGCGTACTTGCTTTTGTAATTCTAGTAAATCCAAAATTCGTCTGAAATTCATGAAACTTGGCATGCTATCATGGAGCGGCATCAACATGCCGTGTTAAAAATTTTGTCCCATTTGGGGCAGGTTTGGTTACAAGCTTCTCATAAACCAGAGCTTCTCACAACAAGTGTGATGATTTCGGTAGGGAACGTTTCACCTTTCTGGACGAAACGATATATGTTGCCTCTTCTTGATTTCAATTTTTTTTCCTAGTGTCAACATAAAACAACAGGAGCTTTGTGTCAATTTTTGGGATTTTTTTGGGGTTTGCTTGGATATTTTTATACATTAACTGAGTTTTCTATATATTCATGTGCATAATTCAAATTTGAACTACAGTCACATCCTCTAATGCATATAAATTAGTTGAAAATTCAAATTTGTGTCCATGGTTACCTGCTTAGGCCCCATGCAAGAAATGGGAATGAATGTCAAACACCCTGCCACCGTCGCTCGGCCGTAAACATTGAGATACCTGGTTTTTAAATTCTAGTAAATCCAAAGCTCGTCTAAAATTCATGAAACTTGGCATGTTGTCATGGAGTGGTATCAACATGCAGTGGTAAATTTTTTGTCCCATTTGGGGCAGGTTTGTGGATATGCTTCTCACAAACCAGAGCTTCTCACAACAAGCCTGATGGTTTCGGTAGGGAACGTTTCACCTTTCTGGACGAAACGATATCCAGTGCCTCTTCTCGATTTCAATTTTTATCCTAGTGTCAACATAGAACAACAGGAGTGTTGTGTCAACTTTTGGGATTTTTTGGGGTTCGTTTGGACATTTTTATGCATTAATTGAGTTTTTAATGCATTTATGTGCATAACTCAAATTTGAACTACATGCACATGCTCTAATGCATATAAATTGGTTGAAAATTCAAATATGTGTCCTTGGTTGCATAAGTCCCATGCAAGAAATGGGAATGAATGTCAAACACCCTGCCACCGTCACTCGGCAGCAAACATTGAGATACCTGGTTTTTAGATTCTATTAAATCCAAAACTCGTCTGAAATTCATGAAACTTGGCATGCTATCATGGAGCGGCATCAACATGCCATGGTAAAAAATTTGTCCCGTTTGGGGCAGGTTTGGGTATATGCTTCTCACAAACCAGCGCCTCTCACAACAAGCATGATGGTTTCGATAGGGAACGTCCAACATTTGGGGACGAAACAATATCCATTGCCTCTTACTGCTTTCAAAAAATTTCTCGTGTCAACATAGAACAACAGGAGTGTTGTGTCAATTTTTTTGATTTTTCGGGGTTCATTTGGACATTTTTATGCATTAAATGAGTTTTCAATGCATTCATGTGCATAATTCAAATTTGAACTACATGCACATTCTCTAATGCATATAAATTGGTTGAAAATTCAAATATGTGTTCTTGGTTGCATGCTTAGGTCCCATGCAAGAAATGGGAATGAATGTCAAGCACCCTGCCACCGTCACTCGGCCGCAAACATTGAGATACCTGGTTTTTAAATTCTAGTAAATCCAAAACTTGTATGAAATTCATGAAACTTGGCACGCTATCATGGAGCGGCATCAACATGTCGTGGTAAATTTTTTTGTCCCATTTGGGGCGGGTTTGGGTATATGCTTCTCACAAACCAGAGCTTCTCACAACAAGCATGATGGTTTCGGTATGGAACGTCCCACCTTTGGGATGAAACGATATCCATTGCCTCTTATTGGTTTCAATAATTTTCTTGTGTCAACATAGAACAACAGGAGTGTTGTGTCAATTTTTCTGATTTTTCGGGGTTCGTTTGGACATTTTTATGCATTAACTGAGTTTCCAATGCATTTATGTGCATAATTCAAATTTGAACTACATGCACATGCTCCAGTGCATATAAATTGATTGAAAAATCAAATCTGTGTCCTTGAGTGCATACTTAGGTCCCATGCAAGAAATGGTAATGAATTTCAAACACCAGGGCACCATTGATTGCCGGCAAAACATTGAGATACCTGGTTTTTCAATTCTAGTAAATCCAAAACTCGTGTGAAATTCATGAAACTTGGCATGCTATCATGGAGAGGCATCAACATGCCGTGGTAATTTTTTTGTCCCATTTGGGGCAGGTTTGGGTATATGCTTCTCACCTACCAGAGCTTCGCACAACAAGCATGATGGTTTCGGTAGGGAATGTCCCACCTTTGGGGACGAAACGATATACATTGCCTCTTATTGCTTTCAAAATTTTTCTCTTGCCAACATAGAACAACATGAGTGTTGTGTCAATTTTTGTGATTTTTTGGGGTCCCTTTGGACATTTTTATGCATTAACAGAGTTTTCAATGCATTTATGTGCATAGTTCAAATTTGAACTACATGCACATGCTCCAGTGCATATAAATTGGTTGAAAAATCAAATATGTGTCCTTGGGTGCGCTTAGGTCCCATGCAAGAAATGGAAATGAATTTCAAACACCAGAGCACCGTTGATTGTCGGCAAAACATTGAGATACTTTATTTTTAAATTCTAGTAAATCCAAAACTCGTCTGAAATTCATGAAACTTGGCATGCTATCATGGAATGGCACCCGACATGCTGTGGTATTTTTAGTGTCCATTTAGAGAGAAGGCGCACTCGAATAATGACAGCCAACAAAGGCATTTTGAAAAAATAGCTGCCATTTTAATATCTCAAACGTTTGTATAATTCAAACTGTGTACGTTCTGTTAACCATTCACATGACGCCACATGTCTTGGTTTTAATGGTTGTAGGAGGTGTCGTGCAGACAGCTGCTTGACCTTGACTGAACGGGAGGCGTGCAAGCGCAGTCCGGTGCACAGGCTGACCAAGAGGCGTGCAAGCTGTCCTCGAATGTGTGGGCTCACCGGGAAGCATGTGAGTTGTACGCTGCGTAGGCTCACTAGGAAGCGATCCCTTTGACTTCCTTGGCCGCCCTCCTTCCTCTCCGTGCGCGCGCCCCCTCAGCGGCATGGGACGCATCCGTCGAACGCTACCTCTCAGCGCCGCCAGCTGCCGTCCTCCCGCGCCCCGCCCATCGATCCCGGGACGACATGATGTTTGATTTACAAGTGAAGAACATTATGTGATGCATTGAAGACTTCAACAACAGCGTCCCAGAGGACGACAACGACAACGACGGCGCGGCACGCCGCCTCCGCCGCCGCCAAAAATAGTTTATTTCTTGGGTTTAATATTGTATCTCGATCATATGAATATAAATTCGCAGTATGACTGAATGAAAGATATGGTTTGAGCGAACTTGCGTTTTTCACTCTTAATGTACAGACTTATCAAACAATTTTCTTTGGAGAAAAACATCAATAGTTTTTAAATATAAAACACTCATCGCAAACGTTTTAATTAGAACACCCGTATGCAAACCGGAAGCTTCCCCAGGAAGCCGAGGGAAAATGTGCCGAGCAGGATTTTTGCGGCTCTTGATCGAAACATTTTAGATAGAACACCGTATGCAAAGTGAGAGCAGGATTTGTGCATCTTTTCAATGCAAACTGTTCTTTTGGATGACCCGTGTGCAACCACTTACAAACAATTTGGTAAGATTTGCATCTGTCATATTGGGTATGTTGCCATTTGTCAAACTGGAAAGATTGACATTTGTTGATCTAGTAACATTGCCATTTTTCAACCTTGTAACACTGCGATTTGTCAAAATATGAAGCTAAAAATCACTAGCAGTATCTAATTTTTGAAACTAAAATTCAGTAATTAAGCATAGTTTTCATTCATAGATTAAGCATTCGTTCTTAATTTATGCAAAAAGTTCAACTCGACAACTGAACCGACCAAACTTTTCCCCAATTGTTGCCAACCACGTACTGAAATAGTTTGTTCAACCATATATACTAGCTAATTTTAAGTATGTTGTACAGTTCCACCACATCTATAGTCAGATGAACTGAACAAAATAGCCCCTAAATACTACTACTACTGTGGAGGGGCTTTGTACTACTTCCGGCTGCCTCTCCTCTGCCGAGCGCGCTCAGTAAGAGGCGGAAGAGGAGGAGCCTATCGACGAGCTAGGCAACCGCAATACGGTGCCTGCCGCTGTTGGAGCTTCAGCGACACTCACCTCGAACGCCCTCTGTCGCTCCAGACGACCACTCTCAAAGCGGTGGTTCTCCTTGTAGATCTCTTGATTCCTCGCCTCTAAGGCGGCGTGTGCCGCGGACACGGCGGTGGTAAGGCTCTTTGCGTGCTCGACAAGGCGCTCCTCCTCCTCCTGTAGGAACTCGGAGTAGCGCGCAAGGTCGCTAACGCATGTGCGGTGGCGGAGCGAGTGATGACCCCGGCAGTCGATGGTGGGCTGGCGGCCACAGCGGCCGACGATGGGCTGGCGGCCACGGCCACCACCTCCCGTCTTCGGGCCGCGGTGGTGGAGCGGGTGATGGCCATGGTGGCCGGCAGTGGGGTGGCGGCCACGACGGCGGAGTGGGCGATGGCCCTGGCTTTCGACGGTGGTGTGGCGGCAACGGCGGTCGGCAACAGCTGCCGACGGGTAGCGGCGGCGAAGCGTGTGGTGGGTGTTCCGCACACACCCAGCAGGGACGCCACGAGCACTACACTATGTCGGGGACTGCACCGCCGCCATGGTGTAGCCTCCCAGCTGGAGCTGTCCTCTAATGACAACGGAGTGGCTGAGCGACGACGACGGACCGGTGCCATTGGTGATTGTGGGAGAAGCAGAGGAGATAAGCTATAGGGAGGGAGGGGAAATGCGACGCAGGACTCGCCGGCCGTGAGGGTTTTTATAGCAGGTCGGTAAGCATTGGGTTTTTGGGGGATTTCACCGAGTCGGGCGGGAAGCTTGCGCGGGAACCTGCGAGGTTGCACGAGAACAGGCTCACCGATGTTTCATTTGCGCCATCGTTTGGCCAAAATAACGCCCCCGCGCGCTGCGCAAGCTTGCGATGTAAGCCTTCCGCGGCAGCGGGGTGACAAGACGTGCGAGAGGAGGACGAAAGGCCACGTACACATACGGTTAATAAAAAATGTTAGCGATTTAATTACCTACTATACCCCCGTCCTGGTTTATAAGTATGATTTAACTAATAAAATACAAATGCATGTCGCCAAAGATTATATAGTTGGATTCGTATTTGAACATAGTTTCCAATTATATAATTTTTATAACATGTAGTAACATTTTGTTAGTTAAATTATAGGGCGAAGTATGGCACAGAATATAAAGGGGACTATAGACTAGACGGTGGTGGTAGCACACGGTCGCTCTCTACGCAACGACGCAACTGTCGGCCGGCTTGTAGGCGACCATTTCCTGCGTGTTCAACTGCTCTATGTGTGTGGTTGCTTGCGGTTCAGGCGGCTGCGGCGCGCTCTGCTCTCGCGTCCCTCTGGGTGCTCTGCCCTCGTCCCTCCATGCGCGTTGCTAGTGTTTGGGGCCGGCGCATGATCACGCACGTTCGTGTGCATACGGTTGTGCCAGGAGCGGTGCGATGATGGAGTTACCCGCTGCAAAATTTGCATTTGCGGACGCGTAGAGAATCCAGGACGCCCGTCCCCCATTTATTCCTGCGGCCATTTACCTTAAATCTCTCGCGTCACACGTCATAATAAGCACACCCAATACGACACATACAGAGAGGACATCCTGCGGTTCCAATGGCGCTCCCCGTGGCTCCAATGGCGCTTCCAGCAGCCGACAACAACAACGGCGGGCAGTTCATCACGCATCACGTAGTGGACACCCACGTGAAGGGGAAGGCCCTTTCGGTGGTGTACACGAACGATCCGGTCTCGGTGGAGAGCTCCATCCAAACTATGGAGCAGTTCCTTGCCGAGGACAAGTACTGAGTGGTCGGCTTCGACCTCGAGTACACCATCGGTCGTGCCGGGCACGATCAGAGGGTTGTCGTCGCCCAGTTGTGCGTGCGACATGACGTCCTTGTCTACCACTACCACCTTATCACAAGGCCTTGCGAGCGTTTCTCCAGGTTTATCAATAGCTCCGACTACAGTTTTGCTACGGTGGACACCACCAACGATCTAAAAGCGCTCAAGGTTTCGGACTTGAAATGCCCGAATCTTGTCAACATCCAGCACCACTACAAGGTCTGGGGCAGCGACAAAAACAAACTGAACTCCCTGATTGACCTCGCCTCGGCCGTCATCGATCCCTACTACATGAAGATGAAGAATGAGAGCAATAAGGACAAGAACGCCTGGCACAGTGTGTGGCATGAGAGACTGGATGAACAACATGTCAAGTACGCGGCCATGTACACGTACACAAGCTACGAGATGTACAGGGGGATCGTTGACATGAGGAAGTGTCTTCTTCCTGCCCCAGATGAGGGATCAAGCCACACAGCAGTGGCGAGAGCGTCACAAGAAGTAGATGACTAGACGATCGTTTCTCCTACTTTAGAATGCATGCAATTGTTTATTGAGTTGTGTGTGAATGGTCTGTATAGTCACTTATGTAATTGGATGTTTATTTCAGTTATATATATACACATGTTATTCTACTGTAGACAGAGAAAATCACACGGATTATTAGCAGCAATCGTCTCTGTTATTATTGGTCTTCGCACACATTTCTGATTACGGTCATGTTTGCCGCGTATCACACACATCTTGTTCAGATGAACCGTTTCCATTGTGTTACCTAATCACACACAGTTCATCCTAGTGAACTGTATGTTGTATATTGCACACGCCTTCATCTGGCTACCCATTTCTTTTGTTCCACTCATCCCACACAGTTAATTGAACTGAACCATATGCGCTGCATCGCACATGCAACTAAAATCTGAACCGCAAACATTTTGCACCTTTTTTGACGGTTTTTACACCACCATTTGCGATTATGGTACCGTACACAGTATCGTCGAAGGGTCTCTGATCGTAGTGTCACGTTTGGACCATCCAGCAGTAGTGATAAGGCTTATAGTCGCCTTATTTTCTTCAATTTACAACCAAATAGGATTCCCCAAATCAAAGAGCATGTGCAAAATGTAACGTTTGTCCAGGAAGACAAACGTTTATACTCACCATAATCTCTCGGATTTCCTTCCAAAGGAGTGCCAATGGGTTCAGAAACTTCTCTAAAAAGCAGTGGCAAATGATGTTCTTTGACTTTCAAGGGCAAAATGTCCTACTTAGGTGCGGAATTTTAGGGTCCTCTAGGACTCTTGCGCAAGCCAAAAGTATTTTATAGATTCCCATCCTTGTCGCGAGCATTTTGAGTACTTATGGATCCGAAATAGACTCCGAATGACAAAGTTATGACCGTTTTAGTGAACACCGGTCCTTTATATGGCAGTCCTTGAAGGAACTTCATTTTCCCGTGACGCGCCGCCCCAAAATTTTGTGTCCTCCATAGTGGAGATATTTTTTGCACATATTTATTGACCGATGCCAGGAATGGCCTCCTATTATTGGTTGTAACACACGTACGCTACGGCATGCCACACGGCAAAAACAAGGAGTATAAGGCTTATAGTCGCCTTATTTTCTTCAATTTTCAACCAAATGGGGTTCCCCGGATCACACAGCATGTGCAGAATGCAATGTTTGTCCATACGAGGCGGACTAATGTTTATAATCACCATAATCTCTCGGATTTCCTTCCAAAGGAGTGCCAATGGGTTCAGAAACTTTTCTGAAAGGCAGCAGCAAGTGATGTTCTTTGACTTTCAGGGACAAAAACTCCACCTTAGGGGCCGAATTTGAGGGTCCTACGGGCCTCCTACGCAAGCGAGAAGTATTTTATAGATTCCCACGCTCGTCACGAGCATTTTTTAGTACTTGTGGGTCCGAAACGGACTCGGAATGACAAAGTTATGACCGTTTTAGTGAATACCGATCCCCTATATTGGCAGTCCTAGAAAGAACTTATTTTCTCGTGACGCGTTCTGGCGCGCCGCCCCAAAATTTTGTGTCCTCCATAATGGAGATATTGTTTCCACATATATATTGACCAACGCCAGGAATGCCCTCCTATTATTGGCTGTCACATACGTACGTTACGGCATGCCATACGGCGAAAACAAGGATAATAAGGCTTACAGTCGCCTTATTTTATTGAATTTACAACCAAATGGGATTCGACGGATCACAAAGCATGTGCAAAATTCAATGTTTGTCCATACCAGGCGGACTACCGATTATACTTTTCATAATGTCTCGGGTTTCTTTCCAAAGGAGTGCTAATGCGTTCAGAAACTTGTCTGAAAAGGAGCGGCAAATGATGTTCTTTGACTTTCAGGGGCAAAAAGTCCTGCTTAGTGGCCAAATTTGAGGGTCCTCCGGGCCTCCTACACAAGCCGGAAGTATTTTCTAGATTCCCACGCTCGCCGCGAGCATTTTGAGTACTTTTTGGGTCCGAAACGGACTCCGAATAACAAAGTTATGACCTACTCACCATAATATCTCGGATTTCCTTCCAAAGGAGTGCCAATGGGTTCAGAAACTTGTCTGAAAACCAGAGGTAAATGATGTTCTTTGACTTTCAGGGGCAAAAAGTCCTGCCTAGGGGCCGAATTTAGGGACCTCCGGGCCTCCTGGGCAAGCCGGAAGTATTTTATAGGTTCCCATGCTCGTCGCGTGCATTTTGAGTACTTGTGGGTCCGAAACGGACTCTGAATGACAAAGTTATGACTGTTTTAGTAAACACCGGTCCTTCATAGGGCAGTCCTTGAAAGAACTTCATTTTCTCGTGACGCGTTCTGGCGTGTCGCCCCAAAATTTTGTGTCCTCCATAGTGGAGATATTGTTTCCACATATATATTGACAAATGCCAGGAGTGTCGTCCTATTATGTTACGACATGCCACACGGCGAGAACATGGAGAATAAGGCTCATAGTCGCCTTATTTTCTTGAATTTACAACCAAACGGGATTCCCCAGATTATAGAGCATGTGGAGAATACAACGTTTGTCCTTACCAGGCGGACTAATGTTTATACACACCATAATCTCTCAAATTCCTTCCAAAGGAGTGCCAATGGGTTCAGAAACTTGTCTGAAAAGCAGCGGCAAATGATGTGCTTTGACTTTCAAGGGCAAAAAGTCCTGCTTAGGTGCTGAATTTGAGGGTTCTCTGTGCCTCCTGCGAAAGCCGGAAGTATTTTCTAGATTCCCACACTCGTCGGGAGCATTTTGAGTAATGGGTCCGAAACAAACTCTGAATGTCAAAGTTATGACCATTGTAGTGAACACCAGCCCCTTATGTGGCAGTCCTTGAAAGAACTTCATTTTCTCATGACGCATTTTGGTGCGCCGCCACAAAATTTTGTGTCCTCCATAGTGGAGATATTTTTTCCACATATATATTGACCGATGCCAGGAATGCCCTCCTATTATTGGCTGTAACACACATACGTTACGGCATGCCACACGGCGAAAACAAGGAGAATAAGGCTTATAGTCGCCTTATTTTATTGAACTTACAACCAAATGGGATTCCCCGGATCATAGAGCATGTGCAGAATGCAACATTTGTCCTTACCAGGCGGACTAATGTTTATACTCACCGTAATCTCTCGGCCGAATTTGAGGGTCCTCCGGGCCTCCTGCGCAAGCCGGAAGTATTTTCTAGATTCCCATGCTCGTCGTGAGCATTTTGAGTACTTTTGGGTCCGAAACGAACTCCAAATGACAAAGTTATGACCTACTCACCATAATCTCTCGGATTTCCTTCCGAAGCAGTGCCAATGGGTTCAGAAACTTGTCTGAAAAGCAGCATTAAATGATGTGCTTTGACTTTCCAGGGCAAAAATTCCTGCCTAGGCGCCGAATTTAAGGTCCTCCGGCCCTCCTGCGCAAGTCCGAAGTATTTTCTAGATTCCCACGCTCTTCGCGAGCATTTTGAGTACTAGTTGGTCCGAAAAGGACTCCGAATGACAATTTATGACCGTTTTAGTGAACACATGTCCTTTATATGGCAGTCCTTGAAAGAACTTAATTTTGTCGTGACGCATTTTGGCGCATCGCCCCAAAATTTGGTGTCTCGCATAGTGGAGATATTGTTTCCACATATATATTGATCAATGCCAAGAATGCCCTCCTATTATTGGCTGTCACACACATACGTTACGGCATGCCACACGGCGAAAACAAGGAGAATAAGTCTTATATTCGCCTTATTTACTTGAATTTACAACCAAATGGGATTCGCCGGATCAAAGAGCATGTGCAGAATTTAACATTTGTCCTTACCAGGCGGACTAATGTATATACTCACCATAATCTCTCGGATTTCCTTCCAAAGGAGTGCCAATGGGTTCAGAATCTTGTCTGAATAGCAGCGGCAAATGATGTTCTTTGACTTTCAGGGAAAACACTCCTGCTTAGGGGCCGAATTTGGGGGACCTCTGGGCCTACTGTACACGCCGGAAGTATTTTCTGGATTCCCACGCTCGGCATGAGCATTTTGAGTACTTGTGGGTCCGAAACGAACTCTGAATGACAAAGTTATGACTGTTTTAGTGAACACCGGTCCTCTATATTGGCAGTCCTAGAAATAACTCATTTTCTCATGACACGTTCTGGCGCGCTGCCCCAAACATTAGGTCAAAACTGTAACTAGTGATGTGCGCACTCTTTTGGATTACAAAGACCTTAATTATGATAGTTGCTCTTTGATTGATTGTATTTCTTTGTTGCAATCCATGATAAATTCACCCCATGCTTATGAAAAAAAATAAAGTTTTTACTAAACATATTGTTGAGCTATGATGAAAGCTTTTGAAGAAAAATTGGAATTAGAAGTATCAATTCCTAGAAAATTGCATGATGAATGGGAACCTACTATCAAAGTCAATACTAAATTTTTTAACTATTTTGCTTTGTGTGACTTGGGGTGCTAGTGTTTCTACAATTCCGAAATCTTTATGTGATGTGCTTGGTCTTACCGATCTTGAAGAATGTTCTTTGAATTTGCACTTGGCGGATTCCACTATTAAAAAGCCTATGGGAAGAATTAATGATGTTCTTATTCTTGCAAATAGGAATTATGTGCCCATAGATTTTATTGTTCTTGATATTGATTGCAATCCGTATTGTCCAATTATTCTTGGTAGACCGTTTCTACGCACTATCAGTGCCGTGATTGATATGAAAGAAGGCAATATTAAGTTCCAATTTCCTTTGAGGAAGGGTATGGAACACTTTCCTAGAACAAACATTAGGCCACCATATGAATCAATCATGAGGGCATCTTATGTATCTCGAACCAAAGATGAAAAAACTTAGATCCTTGCTTTATGCCTAGCTAAGGGCATAAAACTATAGCGCTTGTTGGGAGGCAACCCAATGAATAAAATTTATTTTTGCCTTTTGCTTTCTGTTCTTGAGTGTTTGCACAATTATGCTACTATTATGATTGTGTTTTCCGTGTTTTAATTAGTGTTTGTGCCAAGTAGAGCCGTTAGGATCTTCTTGGGTGATAGTTATTTGATCTTGCTGAAAAAACAGATACTTTTATGCTCACTAGAACAATTTTTTTTTACTAGAACGCAATTATTATTTGCTGAAAATTCCAATTATTTTTGAAGAAGATTAATATACAAATTACCTAGGTCTTCCTAGTTTTTTAGAATTTTTGGAGTTCCAGAAGTGTTCGAACAAATCAGATTGCTACAGACTGTTCTATTTTGAGAGATTCTGTTTTCTTTGCGTTGTGTGCTTATTTTGATGGCTCTATGGTTTTCTTTGATGAGTTTTTGCCATATAAAAGTGGGAATACAGTATATATAATGCAAAAACAAAATATGAATTGATTTGGTAGACTACTTATAGTGATTTATTTTTCTTACACTAACGGATCTCACGAAGGTTTTGTTGAGTTTTGTGTGATTGAAGTTTTCAAGTTTTGGGTTATCTTACGATGGATGAAGGAATAAGGAGTAGAAGAGCCTAAGATTGGGGATGCCCCGTCATCCCAAGCTATTATCCAAAAATGAGCAACCAACTAAGCTTGGGGATGCCCCCGAGTGGCATCCCCTCTTTCTTCTAACGCCCATCGGTATTTTATTCAAAGCTATATTTTTATTCATCACATACTATGTGTTTTGCTTGGAGCGTCTTGTATGATATGAGTCTTTGATTTTTTTTATTTTTTGTTTTAAGTCTTGATCCCTTGCTGGACACCCCTATTTGGGAGAGCCAAAATTATGTCATGACTTGTTAAGATTGCTCTCTATGCTTCACTTATATTTTTTATGAGCTATGGACTTGCTCTAGTGCTTCACTTATATATTTTTGAGCATGGTGTGCTTAGTATTTTTGAAGAAATGCTCTCTTGCTTCACTTAGATTTATTTGAGAGTTAGTGTAATTTTCAAGAAACTCTCTCTTGCTTCACTTAAATTAATCTGAGATAAAGAAAATAAATTATGCTCATGATCTTCACTTATATTTGTTTGAGCTTATGAAAAGCAACACGTGAAAATTAGTTCCAAAGTGATAGATATCCAAGAAGTATATAATAAAAACTTTCATGAAGATCATTGGACAAAATAAACTTGATTCTTAGTAATAGTTTTGAGATATGATGATGTGATATGTGAGTTATGTTGATGAGTAATTATGCTTTAGGTAGAATATTGGTGTTAAGGTTTGTGATTCCCTATGCAAGCACGAAAGTCAATAGTTATGCAATAAAATTATATCCTACTTGTGGTGCATTATTTGGTGTTCATTATGCTTAATGCTCGCTTATGAGATTATCCGTTTCTTGGTTGGTCGCTTCTCAATCTTTTGCTAGCCTTCATTTTGCACTAAGTATGATATCTACTTGTGCATCCAAAAACCTTTAAATCTGTTTTGCCACATGAGTCCACTTTATCTACCTATATGTGGTATTCTTTTGCCGTTCTAAGCAAATTTGTATGTGCCATCTCTAATTTTCAAAATAGACTTCTCTTTTGTGTGTTCGTTTTGCTCGCGGAGCGGTGAGGGGTGGCTAATATTTTCCATGCTAGATGTGTTATTCTCACGATGAGTGATTATTCACTTGTCATTGCACGAGAGTAAGGCAAAGGTATTAGGAATGCCCAGTCCTGAAATGAAAAATGAATTTACTTTATGTTATCAAATAATAAATTCTTTGGAAAGTGTTGGTATGGAGGGCAACCGTGGATACGGCTAGCCATGGAAAGTGAAAGTATGGTGGAAAAAGGAATAAACTTTATTTTTCTGTTTGGGAACCGCCTATGATATATCTAGAATGGAAAGTGTTGGGAACTCTTAGTCGTTTTCGTTGGTAGGATGGATACACCTCCCAAAATGTTTTTATCTCTAATTTTTTGCTTTGAGCTCTGGCACCTCTACAAATCCATACTTCCCTCTACAAAGGGCCTTTCTTGTACTTTATGCAATTTCTATTTCGAATTTGAGTCTCCATCTTCTCTTACAAAAGCACCAACTAGGAGGCAATATGATTGTACTTGAGTATTGGGTGTATTTAATATGCGATTGTGTCTCATGAATGGATCAATGGGTGAGCATGATGGGCTAGGGATAACTTATTTTTTCGTTAATATTTTGAAAGACATGGTTGCTTGTTGATATGCTTGAGTATTTAAATTATCATGTCAAAACTAGACTATTGCTTTGAATCACATAAAAGTCCAAATGTCCATGCTATAAAGAAAAGAATATGATATAACATGTTAGGCAGCATTCCACATCAACATTTTTGTTTTTATCACTTACCTACTCGAGGACGAGTAGGAGTTAAGCTTGGGGATGCTGATATGTCTCCAACGTATCTATGATTTTTTATTGTTCCATGCTGTTATATTATCAACCTTGGATGTTTTATAATCATTTTATATCATTTTTTTGGAACAAACCTATTGATATAGTGCCAAGTGCCAGTTGATGTTTTCTCCATGTCTTTACATCGCAGGAAAAGAATACCAGACGGAGTCCAAATGCAACGAAACTCCATGGAGATTTTTTATGGACTAGAAGACACATTATGGGCCCTGGCTGCGCCTGGGGGGTGCTCCAAGGAGAGCACAACCCACCAGGGCGCGCCAGGAGGCCCAGGCGCGCCCTGGTGGGTTGTGCCCACCTGGGGTACCCCCCGGACCGCCTCTTTGCTCTATAAATACCCCAATACTCCCAAAACTCTAGGGGAGTCGATGAAATATTCATCCAACCGCCGTAGAGTCTAGAACCACCAGACCCAGTCTAGAACCCTCTCGGATGGGGTTCACCACCTCCATTGGTGCCTCTTCGATTATGCATGAGTAGTTCTTTGTAGACCTTCGGGTCCGTAGTGGTATCTTCGAGATCCATATGATGTAACTCTTTTGCGGTGTGTTTGTTGGGATCAATGAACTTTGAGTTTATGATCAGATCTATCTTTTTATATCCATGAAAGTTATTTGAGTTTCTTTGATCTCTTATAGCCTCGTATTTCTTCTACGATATTTGGGTTTTGTTTGCCCAACTTGATCTATTTATCTTGCAATGGGAAGAGGTGCTTTGGAGTGGGTTCGATCTTACGGTGCTTGATCCCAGTGACAGAAGGGAAACCGACACGTATGTATCGTTGCTACTAAGTATAAAACGGTGGGGTCTATCTCTACATAGATAGATCTTGTCTACATCATGTCATTGTTCTTATTGCATTACTCCATTTCTCCATGAACTTAATACACTAGATGCATGCTCGATAGCGGTCGATGTGTGGAGTAATAGTAGTAGATGTAGGCAGGAGTCGGTCTACTAATCTTGGATGTGATGCCTATGTAATGATCATTGCCTGGATATCATCATGATTATTTGAAGTTCTATCAATTGCCCAACAATAATTTGTTCACCCACCGTTTGCTATTTTTCTCGAGAGAAGCCACTAGTGAAACCTACGGACCCCGGGTCTCTTTCTCATATATTTGCCTTTGCGATCTACTTTACCTTTGCATTTATTTTCAGACCTATTAAACCAAAAATAGAAAAATACCTTGCTGCGTTTTATCCTTATTTATTTTGTTTGGCATTCGATCTATCAATCTACTACAATTTATCCCATGTCTGTTTGCCTATCTTGAGGAGCCGTACCCGGAAGGGATTGACAACCCCGTTAACACATCGAGTTGCGAGGATTTGTTATCTGTGTGCAGGGGCTGTTTATGTTGTGTTGCTTGGTTCTACTACTGGTTCGATAACCTTGGTTTCATATCTGAGGGAAATACCTACCGCCGTTGTGCTGCATCATCCCTTCCTCTTTAGGGAAATACCGACGTAGCTTCAAGAGACATCACTTAGGGGCCGAATTTGAGGGTTCTCCGGGCCTCGTGCGGAAGCCGGAAGTATTTTCTAGATTACCACGCTCGCCGCGAGCATTTTGAGGACTTTTGGGTCCGAAACAAACTCCGAATGACAAAGTTATGACCATTGTTGTGAACACTAGTCCTTTATATGGTAGCCCTTGAAAGAACTTCATTTCTCATGACGCATTCTGGCGCGCCGGCCGAAAATTTTGTGTCCTCCATAGTGGAGATATTTTTTACACATATATATTGACCAATGCAAGGAATGCCCTCCTATTATTGGCTATCACACACGTATATTACGGCATGCCACACGGCAAAAACAAGCAGTATAAGGCCTATAGTCGCCTTATCTTCTTGAAGTTACAACCAAATGGGATTTCCCGGATCATAGAGCATGTGCATAATGCAACGCTTGTCCTTAACAGGTGGACTAAGTTTTGTATTCACCATAATCTCTCAGATTTCCTTCCAAAGGAGTGCCAATGGTTTCAGAAACTTGTCTGAAAAGCAACGGCAAATGATGTTCTTTGACTTTCAGGGGCAAAAACTCCTGCCTAGGGGCCGGATTTAGGGTCCTCCGGGCTTCTTGCGTAAGTCGGAAGTATTTTCTAGATTCCCATGCTCAACGCGAGCATTTTGATTACTTGTGGGTCCGAAACAGACTTCGAATGACGAAGTTATGACAGTTTTAGTGAACATCGGTCCTTTATATGGCAGTCCTTGAAAGAACTTCATTTTCTCGTGATGCGTTTTGGTGCGCCGCCACAAAATTTTGTGTCCTCCATAGTGGAGATATTGTTTCCACATATATATAGACTGATGCCAGGAATGCCCTCCTATTATTGGCTGTTAGACACGTATGTTATGGCATGCCACACGGCGAAAACAAGGAGAATAAGGCTTAGAGTTGCATTATTTTCTTGAATTTACAACCGAATGGGATTCCCCGGATCATAGAGCATGTGTAGAAAGCAACGGTTGTCCTTACCAGGCAGACTAATGTTTATACTCACCATAATCACTAGAATTTCCTTCCAAAGGAGTGCCAATCGGTTCATAATGTCTAAAAAGTAGCGGCAAATGATGTTCTTTGACTTTCAGGGGCAAAAAGTGATGCTTAGGGGCCGAATTTGAGGGTCTTCCGGGCCTCCTATGCAAGCCGAAAGTATTTTCTCGATTCCCACGCTTGTGGCGAGCATTTTAAGTGCTTGTTCGTTTGAAAAAGACTCCGAATGACAAAGTTGTGACCGTTTTAGTGAACACCGGACCTTTATATGGCAGTCTTTGAAAGAACTTCATTTTCTCGTGATGCGTTCTCACTCGCCGCCCACATATTTTGTGTCCTCCATGGTGGAGATATTGTTTGCACATATATATAGACCAATCCCAGGAATGCCCTCCTATTATTGGCCGTCACACACATATGTTACGGCATGCCACACGGCAAAAAAGAGGAGTATAAGGCTTATAGTCGAATTATTTTCTTGAATTTACAACCAAATGGGATTCCCCGAATCATAGAACATGTGCAGAATGCAACGCTTGTCCTTACCAGGTGGACTAATGTTTATACTCACCATAATCTCTTGGATTTCCTACCAAATGAGTGCCAATGGGTTCAAAAACTTGTCTGAAAAGCAGCGGCAAATGAAGTTCTTTGACTTTCAGGGGCAGAAAGTCCTGCCTATTGGCCGAGTTAGGGGTCCTCCGGGCCACCTGCGCAAACCGGTAGTATTTTATAGATTCCCATGCTTGTCGCGAGCATTTTGAGTACTTGTGCGTCCGAAACGGACTCCGAATGACAAAATTATGACCATTTTAGTGAACACCGGTCCTTTATATGGCAGTCTTTGAAAGAACTTCATTTTCTCGTGACGCATTCTCACGCGCCGCCCCAAAATTTTGTGTCCTCCATAGTGGAGGTAAAGTTTCTACATATATATTGACTGATGCCAGGAATGCCATACTATTATTAGCCGTCACACATGTACGGTCCGGCACGGGACACGGCAAAAACAAGGAGAATAAGGCTTATAGTCGCCTTATTTTCTTGAATTTACAAACAAATGGGATTCCCCGGATCATAGAGCATATGCAGAATGCAACGTTTGTCCTTACAAGGCGGACTAATGTCGTATTCCTTCCAAAGGAGTGCCAATGGGTTCAGAAACTTGTCTGAAAAGCGGCGGCAAATGATGTTCGTTGACTTTCAGGGGCATAAAGTCCTGCCTAGGGGCTGAATTTAGTGTCCTCCATGTCTCCTGTGTAAGTCGGAAGTATTTTCTAGATTCTCACGCTCTTCGCGAGCACTTTGAGTACTTGTGGGTCCAAAACGGACTCCGAATGACAAAGTTATTACCGTTTTAGTGAACACAGGTCCTTTAGATGGCAGTCCTTGAAAGAACTTCATTTTCTCATGACGCGTTTTTGTGCGCTGCCCCAAAATTTTGTGTCCTCCATATTGGATATATTGTTTCCACATATATATTAACCGATGCCAGGAATGCCCTCCTATTATTGGCTGTCACACACGTACGTTACGGCATGCCACACGGCGAAAACAAGGAGAATAAGGCTTATAGTCTCCTTATTTTGTTGAATTTACAACCAAATGGGATTCCCGGGATCATAGAGCATGTGCAAAATGCAACAGTTGTCCTTACCAAACAGACTGATGTTTGTACTCACCATAATCACCAGAATTTCCATTCAAAGGAGTTCCAATGGGTTCATAAACTTGTCTGAAAAAGTAGCGGCAAATGATAATATTTGACTTTCAGGGGCAAAAAGTCCTGCTTAGAGGCCGAATTTGATGGTCTTCCGGGCCTCCTATGCAAGCCAGAAGTATTTTCTTGATTCCCACGCTCGTCGCGAGCATTTTGAGTACTTGTGCATCCGAAACGGACTCGGAATAACAAAGTGATGACCGTTTTAGTGAACACCGGTCCTTTATATGGCAGTCTTTGAAAAAACTTCATTTTCTCGTGACGCGTTCTAACGCGCCGCGCCCAAAATTTTGTGTCCGCCATAGTGGAGGTAAAGTTTCCACATATATATTGACCGATGCCAGGAATGCACTCCTATTATTGGGCGTCACACACGTACGTTACGGCATGCCACATGGGAAAAACAAGGAGAATAAGGCTTATAGTTGCCTTATTTTCTTGAATTTACAACCAAATGGGATTTCCTGGATCATAGAGCATGTGCATAAATGCAACATTTGTCCTTACCAGGCGGACTAATGTTTATACTCACCATAATCTCTCGGATTCCTTCCAAGGGAGTGCCAATGGGTTCAGAAACTTGTCTGAAAAGCAGTTGCAAATGATGTTCTTTGACTTTCAGGGGCAAAAAGTCCTGCCTAGGGGCCGAATTTAGGGTCCTACATGGCTCCTGCTCAAATCAGACGTATTTTCTAGATTCCCACGCTCTTTGCGAGCATTTTGAGTACTTGTGGGTCCGAAACGGACTCCGAATGACATAGTTATTACAGTTTTAGTGAACGCAGGTCCTCTAGATGGCAGTGCTTGAATGAACTTCATTTTCTCGTGATGCGTTTTGGTGCGCCGCCCCAAAATTTTATGTCCTCCATAGTGGAGATATTGTTTCTACATATATATTGACCGATGCCAGGAATTCCCTCCTGTTATTGGCTATCACACACGTACGTTACGGCATGCCACACGGCGAAAACAAGGAGTATAGGGCTTAAAGTCGCCTTATTTTGTTGAATTTACAACCAAATGGGATTCCCCGAATCAGAGAGCATGTGCAGAAAGCAACGGTTGTCCTTACCAGGCAGACTAATCTTTATACTCACCATAAACACTAGAATTTCCTTCCAAAGGAGTGCCAATGGGTTCATAAATTTGTCTCAAAAGTAGCGGCAAATGATGTTCTTAGAGTTTTAGAGGGAAAAAGTCATGCTTAGGGGCCGCATTTGAGGGTCTTCCGGGCCTCCTATGGAAGCCGAAAGTATTTTCTCGATTCCCACGCTCGTCGCTAGCATTTTAAGTACTTGTGCGTCTGAAACAGACTCCGAATAACAAAGTTATGACCGTTTTAGTGAACACCTGTCCTTTATATGGCAGTCTTTGAAAGAACTTCATTTTCTCGTGATGCGTTCTCACGCGCCGCCCCAATATTTTATGTCCTCCATAGTGGAGATATTCTTTACTGATGAGGACATCAATACCATTGTTACACCCACAGCCCCTACTGTTTCTTATAATGGACCAATTACTAGAGCTCGCACACGCCAATTAAATTACCAGGTACTTACGTTTCTTGGTAATTATTCTAATGTTCATGAGAATATGATGCTGCCTAAATTGGATATATTTGTTTTGTTTACAAATGAAGGGCCTAGCTTGGAGAAGGATGAACATTGGAGCAAGAACAAGCATGGAGTTGATGGCATGCGCAAGGGGAACAAGAACGGAGTTACAAGTGATGATTTTAGGACTTTGAAGCCACCATAAGGAGTGAATGAAGCTTTGGATGAAATCCAGAAAAATGAATCCAGTCGAAACATGGGCGTTCTCAGCGATTAGCGCATGATGACCGTCCGATCAATTTGCTTGATGGAGTTCCGGTCGTCGGATCGAGCTGTGGGAGAACCTCGTCCGTCCGATCGAATCCCCGTCCCATGTAGCCCCCATGTAGCACTCCCGGTCATGCCACCGCGCGTAAAACTGTGTGGCCGCCGAGGGCATTTTGGTCATTTCACATGGGCGAAAAAATATCCAGTCACGGCATGGTGTGACCTAGCCGTCGCTCGCTCCTCTCCCATTCGCGCGTCCCCCTCTTCTCTTCCCTCCGCCTCGCCTCTCTCCCCCCGTCCAAACCCTAGGCCGCCCCGCCGGCTGCCGCCGCCGCCGCCGCTCGGCCAGGCCATCCTCCCGTTATGAAGGAAGCGGCCAGAGAGGGAAGAAGACGCCGGGTGTGCGCGCCAGCCCCTCTCCTCTCTCCCCGCCTTGCCTCTCTCCCCCCGATCCAAACCCCGGGCCATCCTCCCCGTCCGCCGCTGCCCCATCCTCCTCTTCCGCCGCCGCCGCCCCCATCCTCCCCGTCCGCCGCCATCCCCATCCTCCCAGTCCTCCGTCGCGGGTCTCCTTACGCAAGCGCACAACCTCCGCCAAGGTTGCGCCCGCGGCCGACCGTGGGGCTCCTCGGCCAAGCGCGTGGCTTCCGCCAAGGCCGCGCCCGAGGCTGACCAGAAGGCCACGGTCACCAAGCGCCCACACAAGGGAATCACGTCCGGGAAGAAGTCGGCACCCAAGTCCGTCGCTGCTGCACGCCCTCTCTAGCCGCCTCTCATCGTCCTCGCGCTCGGCAGAAGGAGGACGAGGACGTTGAGCGGACATAGGCTATCACTCTTTCTGCGGGCGAGCCCGAGTGCTACTGCATTAGCGAGGACCTCCGCGAGTTCGTCAACAGCATGACCGTAATCACCTTCCATGACTTCCCCTTGCAAGGTACTGTTTACTCGAGCGCTGGATTGAGTGATGGCATGATTTTGTTTGCACAGATGAGTTGGAGCTGTCGGGTGTGTCCACGGCAAATAGAGGAAGAGAGATTCCAAAGGAGCAATCTAGACGAGTTAGTATTTTTAGTTCCTTTGAAATAAACTGTAACCCAGATATGGTACTGTAGTATATGTAGCACTAAATCTGTTTAGCATTAAGATATTTCTACATATTTGCAGGCAGAGAAACAAAGACAAAAGGAGGAACTCAGAAAAGAGAAATAGATGGCGAGGCAGATGAGCGCTTGGAATTGACTGCGCAAAGCAAAGCGTTACCCTCAATGCTTTGTCTTGATAGTGACACATTGCAGTAGTTGGAGTCATTCTGAGGTATGCATATTAAGTTTAATTCTAACTTCTTAATACTACACGCCACCGAAGGTCACTTCTAATGTATTTGTAGGAAACAAATCCATATTCTCATGTATCCATAGTAGAATATAACTAGCACATTAGGATGGAATGAGAAACATAAATTTTAACAACTGTAACACATCTATTGAATTTTCGGGTGAAGCTTGACCCTTTGAAAAGTGTAATATACTTGCTTTTGTAGGGTTAATGAATGCAGATTCATAATAGATTATAAATCTGTCGAGGCTTGTTTTGATTTCTACTTTCAGTAAAATCAGATTTGTCAAACTAGCCTTAACACAGTAAAAGCAAACTGTAGTGAGTACAGGATTTGTAATGCTGACGTCTCCCTAAGATTGATGCAATAGCAGATGACCTTATAGATGTCATTGAGGGAAGTAGAATCTACATGCCTTGCATCTACCCCCTAGCAGATGACCTTATAGATGTCTGAAGCATATCTCAGTAATGAGTATCTATTGTTTATGCAACATTACTAGATATTTTGTGCTAAACTGATTTGAGCAAATGTTTTGTGTGCCTTTGAATGAGCAGGGCAAAGTATGTTGTTGGCACTGCTAAAGAATTGATGGCCAAGGCTGGTGGAGGCACAAAATGGCTTGCCTGACAGGGAACTACCGGAGGTAATCGAGGGTCTTTGTACCTTGCTAGGCGTTGGTCCAAAAGTTGCAGCCTGCATTGTCTGTTCTCTCTTGATAAGAATCAGGTTATTCATGTTGACACACATGTCTAGAAGGTATGCTATGTCTGGTTAACCATTGTTGTATTCTTGCTGTAAAAACGACTTAATGAGGTGTGCTTTTCCACCACTAAATTCTCTGTTCATTATCACAAAATTAGGATGATCTGATTGGGTTTAGTTATAATAGTAGTTTTCTGTTGATAAGAATCAGGTTTTTCCTGTTGACACACATGTCTGGAAGGTATGCTATGTCTGGTTAACCATTGTTGTATTATTGCTGTAAAAAATGACTTAATGAGGTGTGCTTTTCCACCACTATATTCTCTGGTCATTATCACAAAATTAGGATGATCTGATTGGGTTTAGTTATAATAGTAGTTTTCTGTTGGGTAACAACATGTTCAAGGCTTCACCGAGATGAATTGTATGAGTTTGGACCATGATAACAACTATACATTTCCTAAATGGATCATGTTTAAATTTCATGGTGTGTGGGTGCACCTATTCTAAATTACTATATTGTTGGGAACTAAAACTTTCATCCTTTGAAATGCAATGGAACTTATAAAGTAAACAACCGCCACTGAAACTTATACACAATGCATGCTCTGTTTCAGAATGAGAACATGTTTTGTGGTATCAAAAATACATTTGAACCTTGAGGATGCATGGTGGCAGTCATCCCGCTGGATAATGTGGTCGTCTGTTTCCCGGACTACGAGGTGCGTATGTGTTATTTGTCGACAGCTTGTATGATTTATCTTGATGCTTCCTTGTTTTTACACATGCTCTGCATTTTGATCTGCAGGAGCTCAAGTTCAGTTTGGATAAATCATACAAGTTGACTGTGCTTGCAACCGGGAACCCGATATATATATGCCCGAATTAAGGTTAGTAAAAAATGTTGTACTTTGTGGTACAAAATATCATGCACTATCTTACACATAATTGTTGGCCGTTCTAAAAATATGGATTCTACATTGAATTTGTCTTGGACTTCTTAATTTAACCTCTGTGCATGTTCTTATGACAATGATGTGATTTGTGAAATTTGTGACTTTTTGTATGATCAGATTTTAACCTATTCCAAAGAGCCAACCGTTCGAGCTAGCCACACTGTGAAATGGCCGAGCAACAACAATCTGACATACATCAGTCGACGATGAAGGTATGTGTATATGCAATGTGTAGCGGTGATGTCATATCAAACTTCCTATTTAAGCTTGATGCATGCTCTTATAACTGCCCTGTGATATGTGATATTTGTTTGATATCGGAAGAAATAAATGTACTCATGTTATTTTTCTGCTCATTGATATGCACATGGTTACAGCTCCTATACCAACTAAATGTGCTCTTGGTGTTTTAATTTGAGCGTTTCATTGTTCTAATTTCTAACTAGCATGCTAATTTAGTTTGGCTTACAAGCATATGAATGCACAAGCTTTTTAAGAGAGCCAAGAGAGAAAAGGGAAAGCTATTACATATGCCTAGATGCTAATTCAGTTAGGCTTACAAGCATATGAATGCACAAGCTTTTTAAATAGTAAGAGTTTTTGACATATTTTCCCCCTTTTGACAGATCAGATATGTAATTTTACCTATAAGCTTATTTGCTTCGGAGGCTTATTATACTCCTACAATTTTCTCCATGGGACGGACTCGATGCCGGCGACCCTGCCGTTTCCACACCACCTTGAGGTATTTCGATCCTTACCTTGCGCCCCAAGCCCAACGCCTATTCTCACGTGCAGTAGCCAAAATTCATGTGCTTCCCTACTTCAAATTAAAGGATCCATGCTACATAAATAAACTAAGTCATGTTCTTTACAAGTATATGCACTCCTGGACTGGATGCCGAAATTGTGTTGTATGTCTTCCTTTTACTGCGCTCTAATCTCAAATTTCTTTTCATTGTAGTAAACATTTGGGACTTGGATACGAAGTATTTTATCTGGGCATTTGAATTTATTCGGACATGTTATGTTACCGTATGGTGAACTTAGATCAACTTATGCATACACATAAAAACACATGCACTTAGACTCATATAACTTGGTCATCACAACATGAGTTAGGAACAATTGCGGTGCTGTAATTTCGAGCGAGAGAGAGACAGAGCAGTACATTACTTATTCCACTTGTAAGCTACGCTTGTGCCCATGTTCCTAATAGTTCCAAACTGATGTGTTTCTTGCCTTACATGAATGCTACTTTGAGATCATAGAGCAGACAACTGTAAGTTTAATTTTTTTAACGTATAGTATATGCTAGCTACTATATATGCAACACCACATTTTGAATTATCCAATAGAATTAGGTTCATGTTCAGACTGTTCTAGATAACAAACTGTAATATATGTGAACCCCTGATGTATACTACGAAGCGTTTGTTCATTAGTATGGCCATATGTGTCGAGTGGCGGGACCTCAGGAGAGCTCATCCACTCTTTAGTTTTCCACCCCTTTAACCTTTAGTTTTGTTGGCCTTTCTTATGGATTTTCATTATTTCTTCTCTTTATATTTTCAAATTCTAATGGAGATGAAATGCACCTTGTTTCTTCTCTTTATATGCTCATGAGGATAGTGCTATTGCATCTGAATTGCCAAGTTGTTGAAGAATCTGGTCTTTTTGTGCTTGCCTAAAAGCTTCCAAATATATATATATATATATATATATATATATATATATATATATATATATATATATATATATATATATATATAGTAAATTATTTTTACATATGTTTTTATTCAACAGTCCAGAAATGCTCATTCATGGAAATCTCTATCTTCTCATATAGCCATATTATTCTCGTGCTCATTGATATGCATATAGCGGTTTGCTCGTGTATCTAATTTTTTCTTGATGTATTGTGGTATTACGCGGTTTGCCATTCCTGTTTTCGGACAATCCTATTCTACCAATTCATCAGGAAGATATATGCTTTTATTACCAAGCTCACCGAGCTTTAACTTGGCGTGGCGCATCTACAGGAGAAGCGCAACATGACAAATCATATTTTACTGTCCCTGTTTCCCGGTTTCCACATCACGGTGTCTCGATCCGCCGCTCTCAGCCATGGCACGCCTGAATCAGTCAGATTTATCGAGGGACAAGACTGGCAAGCGCTCCTCCGTATCGATCTTCGACCGAGGTAGGTAAGATATCCATTCCTATTAAGCACCTTTGGTATGCATGGTTGGTCAGACCATCAAAAATTATATAGTCACTAGCTCATCAACACTTTGAAAATAAAAGGTCTTCCATAACACTTTACCCTCTTTTATCATGTTACTTCACTTCTTTTCTGTACCACTTTCTCTTTTGATACCTCATTCTACATGTGCCTAATAAGTAATGCATCTTCCATTAGTATTCGCATATGGTTGAGATGATAAGTTGCATCTAATATCATGTAGCTCCGAATGAGTTTTCTAGTCCAAGATTTGCCGTGGAGTACTTACCTTGCCATTTGGTGTGATTATGTGCTCTTATGGGGCCGGTTTTGTTGTAGATTGGTGAACTCAAGAGGCTGTTGGAGGGGGGTCAAGTATGTTGGGTTATAGAGGCGAGCCCCGACACCATCAGGCATTCTTACGTTATGCACCTGATCTCTACCATGTAGATGGAATGGTCTATGTGGGCTTGCCCGAGATTGCCCCTCAGGTGAATTGGGCAGTTTACAAACTCGAATTGTGTGCTTCCATAATCAATAGTCCTGATTGAATGAGTTGTATCGGTGATGTAAACTCGCTTCATGTATGTAATCAGCGTGACTTCCTGTGCACATATAAGCTCTACTATATTGTTCATACACTTCTTATTCCCGTGACTCATCATCTGGATGGTAGACTAATAATTAGTCGTGACGTTTGTTGGCATAATGTATTGAACCTTTATCCTTTTGGTATATCATGTTGCATTTCCTATGAAAATGCACTACTGGTATGTAACAGACTTTGGTACTCTGGACATTTTTGTTTTTCTTAAATCATGCCTTACCGGGCTGGCTATGGCTGGTGCGGGTGGGGTGTGGCAAGCCGCACTTCCTATCTAGAATACAAGATGCCACTTCATAAATTTCGTCTAGAGGCTATTCTAGGTGCTGCGTCACCTTATTATTGGGCCAGGCCCATGTAATTTTGAAATACATAAGTATAGGCTGTTTTTAGAGTCCGTATGTGTGGGGAAACAAGAGATAGGGTTGGTTTCGGACCCCTTCCCCAAGGGCCACGAAATCCCCCCCCCTCTTCCTCCATATATACAGCCCTTAGGGCACCGTTTAGACTTTGGGTTTTGATTAGATTAAAAGTTCGCCATAGATGCAACTTCACGTACTTCATTTGTGTTCAACGACCAGACAAAGGCGTCACAGAACCCCACCTTGATCAATAAAGCTTTCCTCTTATATTCGCAATATCCAGATTGCAATCTTAGTTTCTTGCTTGTTCTTTGTTTGCCTGCAGGAAACAGACCTTCGTGGTCAGGTTGATCGTGCTCCGGCGTGGTCAATAACCTCTCGGAGTTGGTTTAGCGATTGCTAAGGCGCGACGTCCTTGCACGTTCGTAGTCGGATCGTCAAAGTCAACTTCCTCCAAAACGATAGCCACCATCTCATCGAAAGACGGGACACATTTGCCTCTATCAAGTGGTATCAGATTTCCAGGTTGCTCGGTGAGATTTTAAAGTTTTTCATAGTTTAGATCGAGTCTGTTTTTTTTCATACCTACAGTCCACGAAAAAGCCAAAAAATTAGGGTTAGTTCATCATATCCAAACCAATCTGAGCCTTTATATAATCTTTTCTGTACTTGCTTTGTTGAATTTGCGGTTGCATCGTCGTGTCAAGTTGCTGGTCTTAGCGTCTAGTCCTTTAGAGTTTCAAGTTATGTTCATAGGTTGTCACGTCGCTGCTGCCATATATCACCACTGCATCATCATCATCGCTGCTGCCATATATCACCACTGCATCATCATCTTCGCTGTTGCGGAGGAGGATGATTATGTGGGAGATTACGAGGATTAAGTTGATCAAAATCAGAACTACGTGCAACCACCAGCACGACAACCACCAGGCCGTCCACATGCAAATAATGGCAATGTTAGGGCTCCCCCTTAGGTACGAGATCATGACCATCTCCCTAAACTGAAATTGAATATTCCACCATTTGAGGTAGATATGTTCCTGATATATATCTTACTTGGGAGTTAGAAACTGAACAACGATTTACATGTTTACAATATCCTGAGGAGAGACGTGTTCCTGCTGCTGTTTGTGCTTTCACTAGCTTTGCATGTGTTTGGTGGTCTGAACATTGTAGATTATATCCTGTTGAAGTAATTCACGTTGATAATATGGTGGAACCCAACCAGTACGCATAACAGTTTTCAAAGCAGCCCAAGTAGATGGAACAAATTGCAGCGCTTAAGACAAGGAAAAATTCTGTAGAAGAATATTATCAGGAATTACAAACTGGCTTGATTAGATGTGGTATTGTTGAGGAGAATGAAGCTATGCTTGCATGTTTTATGGGTGGATTAAATAGAGAGATTCAGACCATTCTAGAGTATAAGGATTATAATAATATCACTCGTTTATTCCATCTTGCTTGTAAAGCTGAACGGGAAGTGCAGGATCGACATGCATTGGCGCGAACTAACTTTTCTGCAGGTCGACCTTCATCATGGACACCACGTGCATCATCTACTTCCACTACACCATCACCTCTTTCAGGTGCCACCTCCAACCGTGATACAAGAAAGCAGGCACAACCACCACTATCTGCCAAGAGCACACCTGCCGAGCCTGCACAGAGTTCTTCTTCTTCCATGGCGTCAACAGGGCACACAAGTGATATTATTTGTCGTCGTTGTAAGGGAAGAGGAAATTTTGCGAGAGAATGCAAATCTCAGCGTGTGATGATTGCTACTGAGGATGGTGGGTATGAGTCCGCTAGTGACTATGATGAGGAGACTTTGGCTCTTATTACACATGAAGAACACGGTGGAGATGATTCTGATCATGAGACGCAATACATGGCTGCTGAAGATGCTGACAGGTATGAATGTTTAGTTGCTCAACGTGTTTTGAGTGTGCAGGTTACACAAGCTGAGCAAAATTAGAGGCATAATTTGTTCCATACAAAGGGAGTTGTGAAGGAACGTTCTATTCGCGTCATCATAGATGGAGGGAGCTGCAACAACTTGGCTAGCATTGAGATGATGGAGAAGCTATCTCTCACCACAAGACCACATCCACATCCTTACTACATCCAATGGTTCAACAACAGCGGCAAGGTTAAGGTAACACGTACTGTTCGGGTGCATTTTATTATCTCTACATATGTTGATTATGTTGATTGTGATGTGGTACCTAAGCAAGCATGTTCCTTATTACTTGGTAGACCATGGCAATTTGATAAAAATTATGTACACCATGGTAGAAACAATAAGTATACTCTCGTTCATAAGGATAAAAATATTACTTTGCTTCATATGACTCCTGATTCCATTTTGAAATATGATATTAATAGAGCAAATAAAGCAAAACAGGAGAAAAATAAGAGTGAAAATCAGATTGTGGCAAAAGAATTTGCGCAACAAATGAAGCCTAATAATAAAACATCTAGTGTTGCTTCTGAAATTAAATTGAAAAGTGCATGTTTACTTGCCACCAAATCTGATATTGATGAGCTAGATTTGAGCAAATCTGTTTGCTATGCTTTTGTGTGCAAAGAGGCATTATTTTCATTGGAGGACGTGCCTTCCTCTTTGCCCCCTGCTTTCACTAACATTTTGCAGGAGTTCGCTGACGTCTTCCCACAAGACGTGCCACTGGGATTACCACCTATTCGTGGGATTGATCATCAAATTGACTTAATTCCCGGTGCATCGCTACCCAACCGTGCACCATACCGTACCAATCCAGAGGAGACGAAGGAGATTATGCGTCAAGTACAGGAGCTGCTCGACAAAGGTTATATACGTGAATCTCTTAGTCCTTGTGCTGTTCCTATTATACGAGTGCCTGAAAAGGATGGTACGTCGCGTATGTGTGTTGATTGTAGAGGCATTAATAATATTATTATTTGTTATCATCATCCTATTCCTAGGCTAGATGATATGCTTGATGAATTGAGTGGCTCTACAATATTCTCCAAAGTTGATTTGTGTAGTGGATACCATCAAATTCGTATGAAATTGGGAGATGAATGGAAAACAGCATTTAAAACTAAGTTTGGTTTATATGAGTGGTTAGTCATGCCTTTTGGGTTAACTAATGCACCTAGTACTTTCATGAGGCTAATGAACGAAGTTTTACGTTGTAACATCCCAAATTTTCAATTTGGAATGTTATACATAGGTCATCCATGCATATCATATTTTATTGCATTTCGTTTGCAATCCTCGAAATCCTAAGCAGCTCAAGGACCCTGAGAGAGTTGAGATTTTTCAATTTTCATATTTGAATTTTATCAAATAATGAAGAGCGAGGATTTTGATTTTTATTATTTTCTCTCCGGAAAATATTTCATTTTAAAATAATAAATGAGGGAGATAATATGACTTCTCCAAAATAATTGAAATATCGGAGGGAAAATGTTAAAATCATTATTTGGTTTTTATTTGATTTTATTTGCCCTAGAAAAAAAATTGCATGTTTTAAAATTTTCATTTTAGGGGCCAAGAAAAGTTCATCTTGTTTTAAATATTTCATTTAGACGGCGAAAACTTGTTTTGGTATTTTTAGATTTTTATTTATTTTTCTAGGATTTTTCTAGGTTTCGGCGGAATGTTTTTTTTTTAAAGACCCATGCCCGACTGGGCCTAGGGCCCAGCCGAGCAGACCGGTCCAGCCGCCGCCGCCGTCGCCTCCTCTGCAGCCTTGCCTCGCCGCCGCCGTCGGCCAGAGACTCGAGTCCGAGCCGGACTCCACCGCCGCCTGCCCCCTCCTCCAAGTCGCCGCCCGACCCCTTTATATACGCCGCCCCCTCCGCCACCACCACCACCGCCCGGAGCCCAGAGCCGAGCCCGAGCCTCCAGTCGCCGCTGCCGCCGAGTCGCCGCCGCCGCCTCTAGCCGCCGCCCCCTCCCCGCCACCCAGCGCCTCGCCGAGCCGCCGCCCCTCACCGCCCATGAGTCACCCCGCCTCGCCGGACGACCTCGCCGGAGGTAGCCGCCCCGCCGCCCTTTTTTTTAAGAAAAACCCCTTCGGTTTTTTTTAGAAAAACGCTAGTTCGTTTTTTTATAATAGATCGGTTTTATTCTCCGGTTTATTTACTTAGCGAGCGTTCGCTCGTTCGTTCGTTTTAACGAATGTGTTCATCGTTTAGTTTCTGCTAACGAACGTTCGTTCATTAAGCCGTTCGTCGTTTTTCTTTTTATCGGATTTATTCCATGATTTTCTTGATCGCGATTTCTGATCCGATGTTCGTACTAGTATAACTTTTCGCTCGTTTATCAGAATCAGGCGATTCAAGCGCCTGGAGTTTCATCTCGAAACCCTCTTTCCGAATAATCAAATTAAACCAGTTTTTGTCTCTGTAAAATTTGACCCTAGTTCAGATTAGTAAACGGATCTTATTTCTTTCGCCGTTTGAGTTTCGTTGCTTCGTTTGGTTTGATTCTTTTTGGGAACCGGAGTTCTTAAATTGAACTCTCCGGTCCACCTCTTGGAGTTAAGTTTCGTTTGTGCATCTTTGCTTGTTGCTTATGTATGAATTGTTTGCTTGCGATAGAATTTCCGGAGTGCGAAGCGTGTTACTACGAGTCTCTAGGATTCACGGATCGTCAGCAAGGCAAGTAACACTTTGATCATACTCTTTTCATACACAATTTTTATGCATTAGTTTCAACCCTCAAACATTGCATGGTTAGGATGTCATTAATTTGTGGGTTGGGAAGTAGATGATGAGGTAGGAACCTATTGCCCTGTTACTGTCAAACCCTTGGGAGTTACTTCTACGTTATGCTTATACTGCTATGCTATGCTCGTAGACGTGGATTGGGTTTGAGTGTATTCCATGACAGATGTGAGATTTTTAATTAATGGTTCAAATTAAGGTGGCAACTTTAATACACATCTGGGTGGATTGAGGCACCTGGGAACCCAGTGTTGCTGTATTTTTGGAAATCCGGGGTACCGTGTGATCTTCCTATGGACCGCCACCAGTGCTCAAAGCGGAACTGAGATTATTCATGCTAGAAACTTCCGTGTGCAGCTACAAGCTATTATGGGCTCTAGCATAGTTGAGTAAGTTACGTGAAGCTCTTGAAGAGGTAGATCAGCAGGTAGTGGGTTTTGTAGGTTTGGTATGATCTACCCGGAGTAGAGAGTTAATGTTTACAAAGGCGTGTCTCGGTCATCCGTTTCTCAAACACCATGTAGTGCGAGAAATCAACGGAGGCGATCGAGTCTTGTGGGAAAAGTGCACAAACCTCTGCAGAGTGTACAATCTAATGATGGTTAGTCGTGTCCCCGGTTATGGACAATTAAGAGTATCTAGTACCTGAGTATTCACATGTATCTCATCACTCTTAACTAATATTGCTGGGATGTTAATTACCTTAATTGGGATTGAGTTGGGGTTATACCTTCTCAATGATGTTTCAACCACCATGATAGTTAAATTAAAATTTATTCCTTTGTTGTAGGGAAAAATTGGCTTTTCGCAAAAACTTTAACCGTAGAGCTTTCCACCAGCCAAATATGCATGTAGTGGTAGCATTATTCTGTTATTGCTCTATTGTGTTACATTGCCAGCATATTCCATGTGTTGACCCGTTCTCGGGCTGCAACGTATTATGTTGCAGACTTTTCAGACGAGGAGTAAGGTTCGATAGGTCATTGCCGTGCAGCTCAGCTATGCCGTTGGAGTTGATAGACTCACTTTATCTTCCAAGCCTTCCGCTGTTATCGTATTAGATGGCCTTAAGCCATATTATTGTAAAAAGTTCTCTTTTGAGACATTCGATGTAATAAGTGTGTGATTGCTACTCTGTTATAAATCCTTGAGTACTATGTGTGTCGGCATTCTCGATCCAGGATGACTTTGAAACACAGAGACTTGACCATCTGAGGTCGGGTCGCTACATACGTGCTTTCATTGGACGGTTTGTGGTAGTCTATTTTGATGATATACTGATTTATAGCAAATCTTTGGAAGAACATTTGGAACATTTACGTGCTGTTTTTATTGCTCTACGTGATGCACGTTTGTTTGGTACCTTTGGGAAGTGCACCTTTTGCACCGACCGAGTATCTTTTCTTGGCTATGTTGTTACTCCACAGGGAATTGAAGTTGATAAAGCCAAGATTGAAGCTATTGAGAGTTGGCCGCAGCCCAAGATGGTCACACAAGTGCGGAGTTTTCTTGGACTCGCTGGTTTCTATAGGCGTTTTGTGAGAGATTTTAACACCATTGCTGCACCTCTCAACGAGCTTACAAAGAAGGATGTGCCTTTTGTTTGGGGTACCACACAGGAAGAAGCCTTCACGATATTGAAAGATAAGTTGACACATGCTCCTTTACTCCAACTTCCTGATTTTAATAAGACTTTTGAGCTTGAATGTGATGCTAGTGGAATTGGATTAGGAGGTGTGTTATTACAAGATGGCAAACCTGTTGCATACTTTTCTGAAAAATTGAGTGGGCCTAGTCTGAACTATTCTACTTATGATAAAGAATTATATGCTCTCGTTCGGACTTTAGAAACATGGCAACATTATTTATGGCCCAAAGAATTTGTTATACATTCTGATCATGAATCTTTGAAACACATTAAAAGTCAAGCAAAACTGAACCGTAGACATGCTAAATGGGTTGAATTCATTGAGAATTTCCCTTATGTCATTAAACACAAGAAGGGTAAAGAAAATGTTATTGCTAATGCATTGTCTCGTCGTTATACTATGCTTTCACAACTTGACTTTAAAATATTTGGTTTGGAGACCATCAAAGATCAATATGTGCATGATGCTGAATTTAAAGATGTATTGCGGAATTGTAAAGAAGGTAGAACATGGAACAAGTTCGTCATTAACGATGGACTTGTGTTTCGTGCTAACAAGCTATGCATTCCAGCTAGCTCCGTTTGTATTTTGTTGTTGCAGGAGGCGCATGGAGGAGGACTAATGGGACACTTTGGCGTGAATAAGACGGAGGACATACTTGCTACACATTTATTTTGGCCAAAGATGAGACGGGATGTTGAGCGTTTTGTTGCTCGCTGCACTACATGTCAAA
Source organism: Aegilops longissima (assembly GCA_021605205.1). Taxonomy (NCBI): domain Eukaryota; kingdom Viridiplantae; phylum Streptophyta; class Magnoliopsida; order Poales; family Poaceae; genus Aegilops; species Aegilops longissima. Next base: position 330,477,748 of record CM038678.1, on the reverse strand, counting down.
AAGCTAAGTCACGACTCAATCCTCATGGTTTATATATGCCTTTGCTTGTACCTAGTGTTCCTTGGGAGGATATATCTATGGACTTTGTTTTAGGTTTACCTTGAACAAAGAAGGGGAGGGATAGCATATTTGTTGTCGTGGATAGATTCTTGAAAATGGCACACTTTATACCATGTCATAAAAGCGATGATCTTTGTTAATGTTGCTGATTTGTTCTTTCGTGAAATTATTCGCTTGCATGGTGTGCCAAATACTATTGTTTCAGATCGTGATACTAAATTTCTTAGCCACTTTTGGAGATGTTTATGGGCTAAGTTGGGGACTAAACTGTTTTTTAGTACTACTTGTCACCCCCAAACTGATGGACCAACTGAAGTAGTCAATAGAACATTGTCTACTATGCTTAGGGCTGTTTTGAAGAATAATAAGAAAATGACGGAAGAATGCTTGCCTCATATTGAATTTGCTTATAATCGTTCATTGCATTCTACTACTAAGATGTGCCCTTTTGAAATTGTGTATGGTTTCCTACCTCGTGCACCTATTGATTTGTTGCCTCTTTCATCTCCGGAGAAGGTTAATTTTGATGCTAAAGAACGTGTTAAATTGATTTTAAAATGCATAATTTAACTAAGGAAAACATTGAGCGTATGAATGCTAAATATAAACTTGCTGGAGATAAGGGTAGAAAACATGTTGCGTTTGCACTTGGAGATCTTGTTTGGTTACTGTCGGTGTCAAAACCGGCGGATCTCGGGTAGGGGGTCCCGAACTGTGCGTCTAGGCGGATGGTAACAGGAGACGAGGGACATGATGTTTTTACCCAGGTTCGGGCCCTCTCGATGGAGGTAATACCCTACTCCTGCTTGCTTAATATTGATGATATGGGTAGTACAAGAGTAGATCTACCACGAGATCAAGGAGGCTAAACCCTAGAAGCTAGCCTATGGTATGATTGTTGTTCATCCTACGGACTAAAACCCTCCGGTTTATATAGACACCGGATAGGTTAGGGTTACACAGAGTCGGTCACAATGGTAGGAGATCTACATATCCGTATCGCCAAGCTTTCCTTCCACGCCAAGGAAAGTCCCATCCGGACACGGGACGCAGTCTTCAATCTTGTATCTTCATAGTCTTGGAGTCCTGCCGTGACGATAGTCCGGCTATCCGGACACCCCCTAGTCCGGGACTCCCTCAGTAGCCCCTGAACCAGGCTTCAATGACGACGAGTCCGGCGCATTGATTGTCTTCGGCATTGCGAGGCGGGTTACTCCTCCGAATACTTCATAGAAGGTTTTGAACACAAGGATAGTGTCCGGCTCTGCAAAACAAGTTCCACATAACATCGTAGAGAGAATAATTTTTGCACAGATCTACTGATGTATTTCGCGGCGTGACATCACACCACGGCCAGGCCTTCATATGAATCATATTTTATTGTTCCACCTCAGCGCGTTTAGCGAGGCGGTTTCCTTGGCACGTCTTATCAAAGCATAGATCATGCCCCCTTATTCCGGGATTCTCATCAATACGGACGTGGGTAACCCATCCGCGCCATTGATTACGGCGCTTGGGAAATAAGCGAGTTTTACCGGTGGTGGGGGCGATAGCCGTCCGTCTATATAAGGGATAAGGATCCACCTTTTCACCCACGCCTTCTTCCTCCTTTGCTTATCCGTTTCTGCGCACTCGAGCTCCAGCACCCAAGTTCGCACATCCCACCTCAACCTTCTCCAACCATATCAGGAGTGGGAGGCAGGTGGATGGCCTCCTCCGTCACGGAGGGGCACATCAAAAGACTGTGGGAGGCCGGATACTTGTCCGGCAACATCGCGCACAGGCTTCCCGACGAGGGGTAGCTCATTCCGACCCCTAGGCCCCATGAGAGGGTGGTGTTTCTCCCCCACTTCCTCCGCGGACTAGGTTTTCCACTTCACCCATTTGTCCGGGGCTCATGTTCTACTACGGCCTGGACTTCCACGACCTGGCCCCAATTTCATCCTCAACATCTCGGCGTTTATCGTGGTATGCGAAACTTTCCTCTGCATCCAGCCCCACTTGACTTATGGCTGAAGATCTTCAACGTCCGGCCAAAGGTAGTGGGCGGCCGTCAAGCGAGTCTTGGGCGCCATGGTTGGCAAGATGGCCAAAGTCCCATGGCTCGAGGGTGCCTTCGTGGAGACAATAAAGGGGTGCCAGTCGGGGTGGTTCTACATCACCGAGCCCCGCAACACCAAATGGGTGGTGGCTCCCGAGTTCTGATCTGGCTTCCCCACACGGCTCTCGTCATGGAAAGAGACGGGCCTGACGTGGGGGAATTCGGACGAGACATGCGGACTTCAAACATGCGTCCAAAACACGGTGGCCAAGAATCTTAGGCTTGTCAGCGTAATCCGGTGATGCTCATCCGCGGATTCTCCCATGCCAACAACGGGCTTTTAACTTGTGGAGTTCGATCCGGCACAAGCATCGAACCTTGAGCGGCTCTTGACACTACGTGCGAAGAGCGCTGGAAGAGTCTGTTCAAGGCGCGAAGCCCCGACATGCGCTACCAAAGATCGTGGATACAGCTCGCAGCGTCAAGCGGCGAGTAAGTTATTTTACCCTTTACGGGACTCTTTTTCATAGATTGACTCTCGTGGGATCTAAAACTCCCTAATCTTTGACAGGACTGGCTGAAGACGTCCGGACAAATTAACTGTCCGGCTCCTTTGCCGGAAGATCCGGAGGACGCTCGATTGACGGGGCTGCTGGCTCCGGCGCCGTACGTGGTGCCGGAGAAGAAGGCCAAGAAGGAGGCCACGGGAACTCTAAGGAGTTCCCGACGCCAGGTGCTGTGAGATTCCAAAGTGGAATCTTCTCCTAAAGACAAGGAGGAAGAAGAAGAAGCTCCTCCCCCAGCGGGGGAGGAGAAGAAAAGGAAGGCCGCCCCGATTTGGGAGGCGGAGGGTCAGAAGGAAGAACCCTTCCTCCGGACTTCTCCACCAACGTCGGCGACACGAGGAGGATTGGCCTACAAGGGCCAAGCCTGGCGAGATCGTAAGTGTCCAGGATACCCATGGCTTTTTATTATTGCAGAGTGTTCTCTAATGTCAAACAACCGTGCAGCCCGCCTAAGGGCGAGTTCGCCGATTCATCGGCGGGTCCACAGGCTCGTCGGAAATGGAGAGTACCTCGCTTCCGACCGCCTCCTCGCCTCACGCTGCTTGGGCAACGCCACAAGGGCCCCAAGAGGGGCTTGGTCAAGAGGAGGTAGCAGGGAGGTGCCACAAGGCAACTTCCGGACTCCAGTGCGTGGGGGCAAGACCCCCAAGGGCTCTAGGCCCGACCTTGTCCGGTCTCCATGCGGAACCTTGATGGTTCCGAGTCCGCAAGCGGACCCTTTGGAAGAAGGGTAAGACGCCGGTGTCCTCCGTCCAACCGGAGGCACTGGATAGCTTACTAGAGGCGCTTAACGGCGCGTCCATCGAGGAGGAGCACCGCACTGTTATGAGTGCGGTGATCCGGACAGTTCAGTCCGCCAAGAGCAGACTGACCGAAGCCTGTACCAGCCTTCTAACAGGCTTTGAGGTAAGTTTTAGAATATATAAAAATATAACCGCATAGACAGTAGCCCCTGATGCTTAGTTCGGTGTTCGGAAAGAAAAGACGGACTGAGGATCTAAAAAGATATATGCAGGAGTCTAACATAAGTATGTCAATATGGGAATGCAGGCTGCGCTGCTGACCTCTGCCGCACTGACTGCGGAGGTCAATGCATTAAAGGAGAACCTCGAGCGGTCCGAGAACGAGCTCGGACAAGGCAAGAAGCAGCTCGAGGACAAGGAAGGTAAGTAATACCTTATTAAAGAAATACCTATAGAAAAGGTTTTGGTTGCAAAAAAATAACAGGAATAACATGGGTACTGCAGGGGCCACGAACGAGGTGGCGACCCTGAAGGAAGCGGTGTCCGTGGCCGAAAAAAAGTGGCTGCGGAACGCACCGAGCGAGAGAAGGGGGCGCAGCTGGCCAAAATGCGGCAAGAGCTCCAAGCTCGTGGAAAAACACGAGTTTGGAGCGTGACTCGAAGACTCGAGAGTTCGAGCTCGCCTCGGCTCTTGAGAGTGCCAAAGCTACGAAGGCCGAGGCCCAAAAAGCCCTCCAAGAAATTGAGTCTTTAAAGAAGATAGCGGCGGATAAGGCATTCTTTATGCAAAGCAAGCATGTGAAAGTGAATTACCTATTACTTACCCGGATTCGGAGCTCTCCAGGAGCATTTGCAGATTTGCCCCGTAGTGTGTCTGATGCTGCCACATTCTACCGCGCCAAGGAGGGAGCTCGACGGAAAAGGTGTTCGGTCTCGGTATGCTAAGGCCGACCATCCGGTGTTTCGAGCGACCAGCTGAAGCAGCTGGTCGAGCTCCATAAGGTCGCCGAACAGGCCATGAAGGGCCTTATAAGCGCGGATGTGGCCATTGGAGGCCATGCCCGGAGCTACTTGCTTGGTGCAGCGGTGGTGGATGCATGTCCGCGGCTTGAAGTCATCAAGCGCTCCGTCTGCATTGAAGGTGTCCGTCGGCCCTTGCCGTGCTAAAGTGCACTGGGGCAAGCTGGATCTGGAGAGGCTCATGACGGACGGGCCACCGAAGGGTCATGAGCATCGCACGCCTTGAAATGTACTATGAGGGCCTCTGAAGGGTGCTTTCGCCGAATAGCGGATGAGTGCTCCAAAGATGTAATTTTGAATAAACTCGCATTTGTTATCCTGTACGCTGAAAACTTGTTCATATCGCTAAGCAACGCTTATTAATTTAAAATATTACCTTACATGCGGCCGTTTATCAAATTTGAGAGATGGCAAGTCGTTGGCTTCAGCCCCCATGCCACAGTCTTTGGGGTGTTGGGATAAACTTGAGCACTCTTGTTCCCATTCTTGGGTCCATCTAGGGAGGCGCTCAACACAACGAACAAGGAAACCGGACTTATAATGCTTGAACACTCTCACTTAGCCATAGAATTGTATAATTTTAAATTTAGTGAAGCCCCTAGTATTCGGAAGACCGAGTTCGGGCGCTATCACGCCTTGGCGGACAATTCCGGTTCCTCGCTCTAAGCGGCATAAGTCTTTAGGGACTCGAAAAACCTCTCGAACAGCAATCGGCTCTCGCCTTATCATGACGGTCAGTTTTAGCTTTCTCCGAGGTGCTCGACCTAGCATAAGCTGGGCACAATCGCAGTGGTTCTCCGGTGCTACCTTAGCCGATATAGCGAGCGTAAGGTACCAAAACACGGGCAGGCAAACCCAACTATTGACCCAAGACATGATTCGAGCCAATTCATATAATGCTATAAGTTCGGGGTGCCACACTTGTGAAAGTGTTCGGACTTATCACACCATAATTTTGGGATACTTAAGCCCCTGGTGTACAGGCCTACCAAAGTGTACGGTTGCAACATGTCGTGAAATGAACATATGTATATATAAAGGAAGTAAAGCAATAATAAGCAAGAGCTATGTATTGTTTATTCAAAAAGGTACTGCAATGGAAGCGAGCGATACGAATAGTCACGATAAGCAAGGGATGGGACTATCTAACATGTCCCCTCCGTGGGTAAGCTGTTGGATGATATGTAAAACAGGTATAATGCTCGTAATAGAGACCCACTGAACACTCGGCGTGGCTTTCCGCTTCCTGGCTGTTGCATCGTGAGTCCAGCGATTCAAGTGCGGACAGGACTTCTCAAAGATGGAGTCTGAAAGTAAAAAAGGAAGAAAAAAGAAAAGAAAAGGAAATGACACAAATGGGGCCCACAGTGCGGTCGAGCCGCATTCTTGGCGTGCCGTTGTCTTGCCCTCCCCATATGCCCATGGTATCTCGGGCGTAATTATGTACGCATAATACTAGCCGCAATTTCGCGAGGGCTGGGGTTGGGGCGGATTGCTACTCGTGCTTGAATCATGCCGGGTGGTCTTGTTGCAGGTTACTCGGTAGCGCTTGGCGGTGTCCGGATGCTTAGTGGCGGACTCGAGAATTGCCGTGAGAGGCTGCTTTGCACCTCCGCCGCGAGGTCGCCGTATGCTCCTCCGTTCGGAGAAGGCGTTCGGTGTTCCATTGACCGTGATTACTCCTCGAAGGCCTGGCATCTTGAGCTTGAGGTATCGTGAGTGCGGCACCGCATTGAACTTTGCAAATGCGGTTCGTCCGAGCGATGCATGATAGCCGCTGCGGAATGGGACAATGTCGAAGATTAACTCTTCGCCCGGAAGTTATCCGGAGATCCGAAGACCACTTCGAGTGTGGTGAGCCTGTACAATTGGCCTCTACACCGGTATGGCGCCTTTAAAGGTCGTCTTTGTAGGTTTAATCCTTGAGGGTCTATGCCCATTTTGCTGCTGTATCCCGATAAAGCAGGTTCAGGCTGCTACCGCCGTCCATTAGGACTCGGTGAGGTGAAATCCGTCAATAATTGGGTTAAGAACCAGCGGCGAAGCCGCCATGGCGGATGCTAGTGGGGTGGTCCCTTGATCGAAGGTGATCGGGCGGGAAGACCATGGGTTGAACTTTGGGGCGGCTGGCTCCATCGCATATACGCCCCGTAGTGCGCTTCCGCTCCCTTTTGGGTATGTGGGTTGCGTATATCATGTTCACCGTCCGCACTTGTGTGGGAAAACCTTTCTGTCCTTTATTGTTCGGTGGCCGGGGCTCTTCCTCGTCATCGCTATGCAGCCCCTTGTCATTGAGTTCGGCACTTAACTTGCCTCCTTGCTTGAACACCCAACAATCCCTGTTGGTGTGATTGGCTGGTTTTTCGGGGGTGCCATGTATTTGGCACAAGCGATCGAGTATGCGGTCCAAGTTGGACGGGCCCTCGGTATTTCTTTTGAATGGCTTATTCCGCTGACCGGGTTTAGAGCCTATGAATCCGGCATTGACGGTCGTATCTTCAGTATTATCGCCGTTGATGCGGCGCTTGTTCTTGTTGCGACGCGACCTGCCATTGCTGTCCTTGGTATCCGGACTATCAGGATGTTTGGCCAAGTTGTTGCTTCGAGCTAGCCAGCTGTCCTCTCCCGCACAAAAGCGAGTCATGAGGGTTGTGAGGGCTGCCATAGATTTCGGCTTTTCCTGTCCTAGGTGCCGGGCAAGCCACTCGTCGCGGATGTTATGTTTGAAGGCTGCAAGGGCCTCTGCATCCGGACAGTCAACGATTTGATTTTTCTTTGTTAGGAACCGAGTCTAGAATTGTCTGGCCGATTCATCTGGCTGCTGAATTATGTGGCTGAGGTCATCGGTGTCTGGTGGTCGCACGTATGTGCCCTGGAAGTTATCAAGGAATGCGGCTTCTAGGTCCTCCCAACAACCAATTGATTCTGCTGGCAAGCTATTGAGCCAATGTCGAGCTGGTCCTTTAAGCTTGAGTGGGAGGTATTTGATGGCATGTAGATCATCACCGCGGGCCATGTGGATATGGAGGAGATAATCCTCGATCCAGACCGCAGGATCTGTGGTACCATCGTATGATTCGATGTTTACGGGCTTGAAGCCCTCGGGATTTGATGATCCATTACTTCATCCGTGAAGCATAGTGGGTGTCTTGGCGCCTCAGATTGGGCTATATCACGGCGTAGCTCATATGAGCTTTGTCTCTCGTGTTCGCCCGGCGGTTTTCTTTGTATCCGCGCGACGGTAATCATCCGCATTGCTGGCGCCCACGCGATCCGTAGATCAATCTTGTATGTTTTGCCTTATCCTCCAATATATCTCGCAAGTCCGCGCGTTTTCCGTGCCTTGGTACTTTTGAGCGGCGTCGGGGTGTGGCTTGGCGGAGGGCGAGAGGCTTCTGTCGCTGCCACGAGGTGGCCGGTCTGCCATGTCGTCTTGATGACTTGGGTGCTTCCTCTTCTAGTCGAGGCAACGGCCTGCGTTTGGGGTAGCTTTTGGAGGGGCGTTCGAGTTCATACTCTTCGGCTGCAAGGACTTCAGTCCATCTATGAGCTAGCAGGTCTTGATCAGCTCTAAGCTGTTGCTGCTTTTTCTTGAGGCTGCTTGCCGTGGCTATAAGCCTGCGTTTGAAACGCTCCTGTTCGGCGGGATCCTCAGGCACGACAAATTCATCGTCGTCGAGGCTTGCCTCATCTTCGGAGGGAGGCGCATAATTATCGTCCTCAACCTCTCTTTCTGCCGCACTGTCGTGCGGGCTTGCTTCTCCCTCCTCCTGCGCTGAGTCCTGCTGGAGGGGGTTCTCTTCGGCACTGTCCGGGGTGTTATTATCTCCCGTGCCGGAATCACTGTTTTTATTGTGGCGGGATTTAGAGCGCCGCTGCTGACGTCGGCGCTTCGGCTGTTTCTTGGAGGGGTCATCCTCCGTTGTTCCATCGCCGTTCCCATCTTTTGGGATGTCCACCATATATATGTCATATGACGAGGTGGCCTTCCAGTGCCCTGTAGGCGTTGGGTCTTGGTCGTCTCCGGCATCGTCGTCCATACCGTCAATGTCTTCGGAGTTGTAGTCTAGCATGTCGGTTAGATCATCGACAGTGGCTACAAAGTGGGTGGTGGGTGGGTGTTGAATTTCTTTGTCGTCCGCATCACAACCTTCCTGTCCGCAATCCAGCCAGGGCTCTCCGGATAAAGAGAGAGACTTTAGTGAATTCAGAATATCGCCAAAGGCGAGTCTTTGAAAGATGTCATGGCGATGAACTCCATAACGGGCGCCCAATCGGATTCGATTGGCGGGGGCGCGGGGTGTTCGGAGTCCGGAGAGGAGTCCGGCACCTTGGAGTCGAGGTCTTCGCAAAGGACAGGGATGGAATTCGGCTCAATCGCCGTAGAGATCGTAGCCCCCGTGGCGGTGTCCAACCACTCATCCTCGATCGGGGAATCCGGCTCCGGATCAAGGGCCGGAGCGGGTGCTGGTGCGGCCTCCAGGACACCGTTCGGCTGCAGAGCTAGATCATGCCCATCGAAACAGTGCGGCGTGCTTGGCTGCGGCTCGAATCCGTCGAATGTCAAGTCCCCGCGGATATCGGCCATATAGTTCAGACTTCCAAATCTGACCTGATGGCCAGGGGCATAGCTTTCGATCTGCTCCAGATGGCCAAGCGAATTGGCCCGCAGATGCAAAACGCCCGAATCGAAGATCTGTCCGGGAGAAAAGTCTCACCGTGGACCGCGTCGTTGTTGATCGAAGGAGCCATCGGGCCTATCGGTGGCGACAGAGGAACTCTCAATGAAAGCACCAATGTCGGTGTCAAAACCGGCAGATCTCGGTAGGGGTCCCGAACTGTATGTCTAGGCAGATGGTAACAGGAGACGAGGGACACGATGTTTTACCCAGGTTGGGCCCTCTCGATGGAGGTAATACCCTACTCCTTCTTGATTAATATTGATGATATGGGTAGTACAAGAGTAGATCTACCACGAGATCAAGGAGGCTAAACCTAGAAGCTAGCCTATGGTATGATTGTTGTTAGCCCCTCGGTCTAAAACCCTCCGGTTTATATAGACACCGGATAGGTTAGGGTTACACAGAGTCGGTCACAATGGTAGGAGATCTACATATCCGTATCGCCAAGCTTGCCTTCCACGCCAAGGAAAGTCCCATCCGGACACGGGACGAAGTCTTCAATCTTGTATCTTCATAGTCTTGGAGTCCGGCCGTGATGATAGTCCGGCTATTCGGACACCCCCTAGTCCGGGACTCCCTCAGTTACATTTGCGTAAGGATAGATTTCCTAATTTGCGCAAATCAAAGCTAATGCCACATGCTGATGGTCCTTTTAAGGTCTTAGAGAAAATAAATGATAATGCATATAAACTTGAGCTACCTGTAGATTTTGGGGTTAGTCCCACTTTTAACATTGCAGATTTGAAGCCTTATTTGGGTGAGGAAGATGAGCTTCCCTCGAGGACGACTTCATTTCAAGAAGGGGAGGATGATGAGGACATCAATACCATTGTTACACCCACAGCCCCTACTGTTACATATAATGGACCAATTACTAGAGCTCGCGCTCGCCAATTAAATTACCAGGTACTTTCGTTTCTTGGTAATGATTCTAATGTTCATGATAATATGATGTTGCCTAAATTGGATACATTTGTTTTGCTTACAAATGAAGGGCCTAGCTTGGAGAAGGATGAACATTGGAGCAAGAACAAGCATGGAGTTGATGGCATGCAAGAGGAACAAACGGAGTTACAAGTGATGATTTCAGGACTTTGAAGCCACCATAAGGAGTGAATGAAGCTTTGGACAAAATATACAAGAAGCCACTTTATAAATTTTGTCTAGAGGCTATTCTAGGTGCTGCGTCACCTTATTATTGGGCTAGGCCCATGTAATTTCAAAATACATAAGTATAGGCTGTTTTTCGAGTCCGTATGTGTGGGGAAACAAGAGATAGGGTTGGTTTCAGACCCCTTCCCCAAGGGCCACGAAATCTCCCCCCCTCTTCCTCCATATATACAACCCTTAGGGCACCGTTTAGACTTTGGGTTTTGTTTAGATTAAGAGTTCGCCATAGCTGCAACTTCGCGTACTTCGTTTGTGTTCAATGACCAGACAAAGGCGTCACAGAACCCCACCTTGATCAATAAAGCTTTCCTCTTATATTTGCAATATCCAGATTGCAATCTTAGTTTCTTGCTTGTTCTTCGTTTGCCTGCAGGAAACATACCTTCATGGTTTGGTTGATCGTGCTCCGGCGTGGTCAATAACCTCTCGGAGTTGGTTTAGCGATTGCTAAGGCCCGACGTCCTCGCACATTCGTAGTCGGATCGTTAAAGTCGACTTCCTCCAAAATGATAGCCACCATCTCATCTAAAGATGGGACACGTTTGCCTCTATCATTTCCACATATATATAGACCGATCCTAGGAATGCCCTCCTATTATTGGCTGTCACACACATATGTTACGGCATGCCACACGGCAAAAACAAGGAGTATAAGGCTTATAGTCGAATTATTTTCTTGAATTTACAACCAAATGGGATTCCCCGGATCATGGAACATGTGCAGAATGCAACATTTGTCCTTACCAGGCGGACTAATGTTTATACTCACCATAATCTCTCAGATTTCCTTCAAGATGAGTGCCAATGGGTTCAGAAACTTGTCTGAAAAGCAGCGGCAAATGATGTTCTTTGACTTTCAGGGGCAGAAAGTCCTGCCTAGGGGCCGATTTAAGGGTCCTCCAGGCCACCAGGGCAAACCAGAAGTATTTTCTAGATTCCCATGCTCGTCGCGAGCATTTTGAGTACTTGTGCGTCCGAAATGGACTCGGAATGACAAAGATATGACCGTTTTAGTGAACAACGGTCGTTTATATGGCAGTCTCTGAAAGAAATTCATTGTCTCGTGACGCGTTATCACGCGCCACCCCAAAATTTTGTGTCCTCCACAGTGGAGGTAAAGTTTCCACATATATATTGACCGATGCCAAGAATGCCATCCTATTATTGGTTGTCACACACGTACGTCACGGCATGCCACATGGCAAAAACAAGGAGAATAAGGCTTATCGTCGCCTTATTTTCTTGAATTTACAACCAAATGGGATGCCCCGGATCATAGAACATGTGCAGAACGCAACGTTTCTCCTTACCAGGCGGACAAATGTTTATGCTTACCATAATCTCTCAGGTTTCCTTCCAAAGGAGTGCCTATCGGTTCAGAAACTTGTCTCAAAAGTAGTGGCAAATGATGTTCTTTGACTTTGAGGGGCAAAAAGTCATGCCTAGGGGCCGAATTAAGGGTCCTTCGGGCCTCCTACTCAAGCCAAAAGTATTTTCTCGATTCCCATGCTTGTCGCGAGCATTTAAATTCGAAACGGACTCCGAATGATAAAGTTATGACCGTTTTAGTGAACATCGTTCCTTTATATGGCATTCCTTGAAAGAACTTCATTTTCTCGTGACGGGTGCTGGCGCACCGCCCCAAAATTTGGTGTCCTCCATAGTGGAAATATTGGTTCTACATATATATTGACCGATGCCAGGAATGCCCCCCTATTATTAGCTTTCACACACATACATTACGGCATGCCACAAGGCGAAAATGAAGAGAATAAGGCTTATAGTCGCCTTATTTTCTTGAATTTGCAACCAAATGGGATTCCTCATGCGCAGAATGCAACGTTTGTCCTTACCAGGCGGACTAATGTTTATACTCCCCATAATCTATCGGATTTCCTTCCAAAGGAGTGCCAATGAGTTCAGAAACTTGTTTGAAAAGCAACGGCAAATGATGTTCTTTGACTTTCAAGGGGAAAAGGTCCTGCTTAGGGGCCAAATTTGAAGGTCCTCGGGGCCTCTTGCGCTAGCGAAAGTATTTTCTCGGTTCCCACGCTCGTTGCAAGCATTTTGAGTACTTGTGCGTCCAAAACGGACTCCGAATGACAAAGTTATGACCGTTTTAGTGAACATCAGTCCTTTATATGGCAGTCTTTGAAGAACTTCATTTTCTTGTGACGCATTTGTTGGTGTCAACACCGGCAGATCTCGGATAGGGGGTCCCAAGCTGTGTGTCATGGATCGATGTGTAACAGGAGACAGGGGTCACGATGTTTACCCAGGTTCGGGCCCTCTTAATGGAGGTAATGCCGTACTTCCTGCTTGATTGATCTTGATGAATATAAAGATTACAAGAGTTGATGTACCCCGAGATCATATGTTGTGGTCTAAACCCTAGGGTATGATGATGAATGTCATAATGATCTATCGACTAGCCTGGCCCTGGCTTATGTAATACACCAGAGGCCTAGGATAACAAGAGTCCTAGCCGAATACGTTGGTGGAGTGGAGTCCTTTGTCTTCATCACCAAGTCTTGTGGAATACTCCTTGTATGCGGCATGGGCTGCCCGAAGTGGCCAATGAGTGAACCGCCATGGGGTCCTCGGCCCGATCCACCTGGTCGGGAGACGATGTGGTGAGTACCCCCTAGTTCAGGACACCGTTAGTAGCCCCCTGAATCGGGGACGCTCCGCGATTCTTCCAAACTGTTCTTCATCTTCGGTCGTCGGTCTTGAAAACTGGTTCGGAAATCTTCTCATCTCCGATCTTGAGGATCGCCGAAGTGAATCCGAAGAGTTTACACGTCGGGTATCCGAGGAGCCCCATTAAGTTATCGACCGTTAATGCCTTGTTATTTTTACGCCCACCTCGGGTTTGAAGTTGTTCCCGTGTAGCGGTGTCCCCTTGGTTCCGAGCCCCAACGCCGGACTGCATTCAATGTATCTTTTGCAGCCGAGCACCAGCGCCGGACTGTATCCGTGCTCCAACGTCGGACTGTATCAGAGCTCCAACGCCAGACTATATCTGAGGTGTCATAAATCACCTTGGCTTGAAATTTTTTGAAGGATGTTATCCGAGTTTAATGCTGAGAAAGTTCTCTATGGAATGAGCCATTCGAATTCGAGCTTTATGCCCGACCACTTCCAAGCTCCAACGATGGTCAACATCCGAGGTGCCGTAAATGTAACACCCGGATGATTAAGCAACAGTAATCACCTCGGTTACTGTGACTAAACTCACGTTGATTCGAACCCGGTCTAAAACAAATTCATAACAAAAGCAAACGATAAAAGTTTTCAAAAACTAAAACTAAAATGTTCGGGGGTTGTCAAAAATAACAAACCTAATTATGGTGGGGTGCACACATTTTTGTAAAGTGTTTTGGTATTTTAAATAAACTAAAACAGAAAAGAAGAAAAAAAGGAAAAATTAAAACAAAAAGGGTGGGAGGAGAAAACCCCTTGGCCCAACCGGGCCAGCCCCCCACCAGCCCATAACCCCCCTCCCGGCCCGCCCCGCCGCCCACCTATATCCACCCCGGTCGGCTAACCCTAGCCTCACTCGCCCCTCCCGATCCCCTTTCTCCCCCCACTTGATCTAGATCGGGCCGATCCGTCGCGCCCAGGCCCCGACGCCGACGCCCGACCGCGTCGCCCCCCCCTCTCCCCAGCGCCTCGCCGCCACCCGGATCCCCCACCGTCGCCCCACGCGTGAGGCCCCTCGCCGCTGAGGTCGTCCCCGACCCCGCCTCACCGGATCCGCCCGGCGCCGACGGCTACCTCCCGACCCTCCTCACGGTGCCGCCACAGGCGTCCCGAGCCAGCGCATAGACCCCGGTTCCCCCAGTGAGCTCTCCCTCTCTCCCCTAGTTCCCTCCGAGCGCCGCCTGTCGCCCGGGCCTCCCGTCGCGGCTCGGCCGCCCCCTCGCGGTCACGCGGTCGCCGCCCGCAGCCACGCCGTCCCCACCTCCTCTCCTTTCTCCTCGCCCGCGGCGTCCCCCCTCCGCCGCACCGAACGCCCCCTCCGCCGTGGATCCGTCGCGGCGCCCGGTGACCAAATGGTCACGAGGCCGAGCTCCGTGTGGCTCGGCGGCGCCTATAACCCCTCCCGGCCTCGTATACGCCCCGGCGGAGACCGAACCTCTCGCCGCCTCCGCGCTCGCTGGCGCCGTTCGCCGAGACCGGCCGCGCCACCACCACCATCGGACCCGCCGCCCTCCCCTTTTCGAGCGCGGCCGCCCGCGCCCCGTTTGGCCACCGGAGCACGAAGACCGGCGTGAGCTCGGCGCCCCTCGCCCGCGGAAGCCACGAGCCAACTCCGGCCCCCTCCTGCCGGCGTGGCATGGCACAGGGGCCCTTTGCTCCATCGATCGATGGGCCCAGGGCCCCGCTCTGTTGACTCGGTCGGTGAGGGTGACGATCAACCCCCATCGCCATCGACATGGGGCCCCACCCCAAAGAACATTTTAAAAATAAAAAAAAGGAAAAGGAAAATGAAAATTAAATAAATATAAATAAAATGAATAAAACTAATTAATTAATTAATTAAGTAAATAATTAATCTAATTAATCACGATTAATTAACCTAATGACTAATTAACCTAATTAACTATTGTTAATTAAACTAAGCTAAGTTAATTAGTTAACGAGTGTATAATGACGGGTCCCACATGTCGGGGTTGACTTAGTCAACCCTGTTGATTCTTGACGTCGGCATGACATCATCTTGACGTCATAAATACATTTTTTGAATTAATTAATTAATTAATTAAATTCGTAAATTATTAAAATCTTTTTAAAATCATATCTTTTAATCCGTAACTCGGTTAAAATATTTTCAACATGAAAGTTGCTCGAGCGGCGAGGCGAATCCGGATCGCGGTCCGTTAGTCGCCACACACCCCTAACCTATCAGACCTGCAACTTTTCCCCTCGGCTCCTCGCTCGAAAACCCAAAACACCGGAATACTTTCCGGATGTTTCCCTTTAACGATACCCCCTCATACCACGTTAGGGCACGCCTAGCATCGCTTCTTGACATGTCATGCATCGATATGCATCTGTTTACTTGGTATTCATTGTTTCTTCCCCTCTTCTCTCCGGTAGACTACGAGACCGACCCCAGCTGCGGTGGCGGTTCGACTACGGTGTTGGCGACCCTCTCTCTTGCGAGCAACCAGGCAAGCCCCCCCTTGATCACGGATATCGCCTACTCTTATCTACCGCTTGCATCGAGTAGTATAGCATATTCTTGTTTTCGAGATACTCCTATCTTGTTGCATAGCTTTGTCCTTGTTACCATTGTTGTTACCTTTACCGCAATCCTATATGCTTAGTATAGGATGCTAGTACTTTCATCTGTGGCCCTACATTCTTGTCCAAATGCCGTGCTATACTATCGGGCCGTGATCACTCGGGAGTTGATCACGGTATATACTATATACTTTATACATGATACATGTGGAGACTAAAGTCGGGAATTGGTGATGGAGCACCCATGAGCGGATCTTTGAGGCGGAGCGACAGGGCAGGTTGAGACCGCTCTGGCCCTGTTCGGCGTTCGCGGTTACTTAACACGCTTAACGAGGTCTTGGTATTTGATCTGAGTTGGCTACGAGCTTATACGCACTAACCATCTACGTGGGAGTAGTTATGGGTATCCCGGCGTCGTGGTATCGGCCAAGCACTTCGAGATGTCACGACGGAGCGGGCGCGCGCCGGATTGGATGGAAACTGTTAGGCAAGGTGCGCTTCGCCGCGTCGCATAACGTCTTGAGGTGTGCTCGAGGCGATGGGCCCGGACCCTGCGGCGCTTAGGTTTAGACCGGCGTGTTGGCCTCTCTGTTGTGCCTAGGTGGGGCTGCGGCGTGTTGATCTTCCGCGGCGGGCATGACCCGAGAAAGTGTGTCGGCCAAATGGGATCAAGCGTCTTTGGGTAAGATGGTGCACCCTGCAGGAAGTTAATCTATTCGGATAGCCGTGATCTTGATGCAGGGCGACTTGGAGTTGTACCTTGAGTTTATGACAACTAGAACCGGATACTTGATAAAACACACCCTTCCAAGTGCGGACACAACCGGTGGTCGCTCTCGCTCGAGGATATGAGCAGGGATCGCGGGTAGGATTATTGCTATGTGATGTTACTTGGAGGACTTGATTGCCCTCCCTTACTGTTGCAAGGCAGGTGTCGAGCGTAGTCTTCGTTAAGACTAGCTATCCCCTCTTATTACGGCATTCTGCATTCAGTCCATCGATATGGCCCTTTACACATATATCCATGCATATGTAGTGTAGCTCCTTGCTTGCGTAGTACTTTGGATGAGTACTCACGGTTGCCTTGTTCCCTCTTTTCCCTATCTATACTCGATTGCTGCAACAGACGATGGAGCCCAGGAGCCGACGCCACCCTCGATGGCGACTACTACTGCGGAGGTGCCTACTACTACGTGCAGCCCGGCGGACGACCAAGAGTAGCTAGGAGGATCCTGTGCAGGAGGCCTGCTCCTCTTCGATCTGTATCGGTTTGTGCTAGCCTTCTTAAGGCAAACTTGTTTAACTTATGTGCGTACTCAGATATTGTTGCTTCCACTGACTTCGTCTATGATCGAGCACTTGTATTCGAGCCCTCGAGGCCCCCGGCTTGTATTATGATGCTTGTATGACTTAATTTATTTGTAGAGTTGTGTTGTGATATCTTCCGTGAGTCCACGATCTTGATCGTATACATTTGCGTGCATGATTAGTGTACGATTAAATCGGGCGTCTGAAGTTGGTATCGAGCCCATTGCTGTGGAATCCCCTTCCACACTCCTTGGCAAGTCGAGTCTAGACATTGCAAAAACTTTTACTAACTTGGCTGTGTGCCCTACGGGCCCACGCCGCCATCGGGTGGTACTAGGATCTTTTACTCCTCGACCTTTACTCTGGGACTCTGAACTCTCTTCTACTCGGGTTAAACGATTTTACTAGCTAACACTAGGATTCCGAGACCACATTCACCCCAAAGTTGGATAAAGCCATAGTTGCTTCTTGAATTGTATTTTGATCAAATTCCACACCGTCATTTGACTCCTTTGAAGCGTCTTTGTTTTCGAGATGGAACCCACGAGGCAGGTCGGCGCCACACGACGGCCATTGGTGCCTCGGGATCACTGCGGTGCTAGCAGAGATGATGACCTATCCGGGTTATCGCTGGCACCCTGAGTACACCGTCTATGAGGAGTACCGGGACTATAACTAGGAGCGATGCAGCGCCATCGTCCACCTCTACTCGGGAGTATGAGTCCACTCTTGTCTTTGCACACCGCACATGGTGTTGGAGTGACTATCGATATGGCAGTCCACGATGCTGCTTATCTTTGCTCGACACGTCTTCGTCTTTGAGTATCGAGAGTTGGACACCTCCCCTTGGGCACATTGCTATCGCGTCGATGTTGGTGAGGAGGTTACTACTGCTGCCTACTCCTTTGTCACCGAGAGCCCTTCTACCATCGAACTTTGTACGCATCTTGATGGGCTGGATCGAGCTAACCGAGCTCTTCGCCACGAGTTGTACATCACCCGTCGGCACCTCTACCGTGCTCGACGCTGATGCACCCTTTGTCCGTTCGGAGAGCTGCCGCGTTCTGCGATCTACCCAGCCAGACCGTGATGCCCCGTGGTGTCGGTTGGCGGACGTGGGAGGCTACTCTCCCGACTTGGCCCTCTTCGCCACACGGGCGTCGGATTCAGCACGAGTATCCACGGCCCCGTGTCAGCGCGTGGAGGACTACCGCTGCCGCACTACCACTTTGAGCTCTGACTACCTCCGCGATCGCGTGGGACTGATGTAGACTTGCTTCGTTAGTGTTTGATGTATTCGCCATGAGCCCACGTGTCGCCTATGATGTAGTAGTCTATGTCTTTGGACTCTATGTATCGAACTCTATGCATGATTCCTTTTGTAAGATATGCCAACTACTATGTAGTTTCTATCGTCTTGTTTTCGTTATGCATGTTTCATCATGAATGATTCTTATCCTTTGCATAACTTCTCAAATCTGAACTACCTGTTATATAATAGCAGGATGGTTAGGCCAGCTGGTCGTGGTCGTGGTGGCAACTTCCCACCACCACCGAGTACATGGCTGGTATGATCCAACAGCTTGAGATGAATCGGCAGTTCATGGAAAACATGATGGCTCAGCCTCGCCCCAATATGAACCAGCACCCAAACGCAACAACTCTGCAGGATTTCATACGCTGAACCCGGCGTGTACCGCAGCTCAACCCAGCCTTTGGATGTCGATGATCGCTCGTGACATCACCTATGAGATGAAGTCTGCTGATGTAGCCCTGCCAGCTATGTCACATTTGCTTCCTTCTTCTGAAGGGACCCGCAGCTCAATGGTGGGACAGCCACAGGCGTACTCGCCGATTGGAACACTCATCACCTGGCCAGACTTCCAAGCTGCTTTTCCGTGCCGCTTCATCCCTCAAGGGGTCATGGACCGGAAGAAGCGTGAATTCGCAACCTCACCCAAGGCAACAAGACTGTTGAAGCTTATCGGAGAGTTCTGGACTTGTCTCGCTATCTTTCAAGAGGATATTGCAACTGATGCACGCAGACAGGAGAAGTTCCGTGATGGCCTTCAAGCTGACATCAAGCTCGCACTTTTGGTGCACGACTTTGCTGATTTCGCCACCTTGGTGAACAAAGCTATCAATGTCGAAACTGGTGCGCAGGAATACCGAGCTCTAACAGCGCAACTGTGACACGGGCTCATCTTCGGTCCGTCCTCGCAGAAGCGCAAGATATGGTTTCCCAATAGTATGTACCGGCCGAATGCACTGCTCCAAGGCGAACTATGCTGCACCTCGCCCCGCCTACAACTAAGCAGCCAAAGCTTCCAGCTCCACCACCCCAAGCTCCTGTTCCCACCCCCAATAATGGTTTGTGCTTGGTGCGGACAACCAGGCACCGTGCTAGAGAATGCAACCAGAACCGAATCAGTGGCCCTTCCAAAGCAGTGGCCGTGGAAACACCCGGACCCGCAACAACACCGCCAAGTCTTATGGTCAAGCTCAGGCCAACCACGTTGATCTGAGCGAAGCTCAAGACCAGCTGCTCATTGTGATGGGTACACTCCTCGTAAATTCAGTACCTGCATCTGTTTTATTCGATTCAGGAGCATCGCATTCATTCATGTCTGAAGACTTTGCATACAAGCACGATGTTAAGTGAGAGGAGATGAACTCTTCGGTAGTGGTAAAAACCCCCTTGGGACAATGTCAAACCTCCATGGTTGGCGTCGACGTCCCCGTGGAAATCGAAGGGCTGGAATTCTATGCCTCCCCCATTATCCTGAAGACGTCTAACATCGACCTCATTTTGGGGATGGATTGGTTGAAAGCGCATACTGCGTCAATCGTTTGCGCCACTAAGACCGTCCATCTGCTACACCCTTCTGATGAAATAATAAGCTACAATGCTCGTCTGGTTCAGGATGCCGAGGCAAGGCTCTATGCTTTGAATGCATTGAACGCCGCACCCCTCGAGGGAATTGAAAACATTCCTGTCGTTTGCGATTTCCAAGACGTCTTCCCTGAAGAACTTCCAGGGATTCCCCCTGCTAGAGCTGTCGAATTCGTCATCGACTTGAAACCAGGCACCACTCCTATAGCCAAGCGACCCTACAAGATGCCGCCGCATGAACTCCTTGAGCTAAAGGAGGAAATCGACAAATCTCTTTAAAGCGGTTTCATTCGCCCAAGTTGCTCACCTTGGGGAGCACCTTCTCTCTTTGTCAAGAAGAAGGATGGGACAAACCGATTGGTCCAAGACTACCGTCCCATAAATCAAGCTACCATTCGAATAAGTATCCTCTTCCTCGGATCAATGATCTTTATGATCAAGCGGCTGGTTCGTCGGTGTTCTCGAAACTTCGACTTGAGGTTGGGTTACCACCAGATCCGTGTTCGCGAGGAGGATATCCCCAAGACCGCATTCGTGACTCGTTATGGTTCATACGAGTACACCGTCATGTCTTTGGCAACCAATGCTCCAGCTACCTTCTCTCGCCGATGAACTATATATTCATGGATTACCTCGACAAGTTAAATCGTGGTTTATCCGGATGATATCTGATCTTTTCCAAGAATGAAGAAGAACATCTTGAACATCTTCGTCTTGTCTTTGGAAAAGCTACGAGAGCATCAACTATATGCCAAGTTCTCCAAGTGTGAATTCTGGCTTCCCGAAGTAACCTATCTTGGGCATGTCATCTCTAAGGATGGTATTGCCGTCAACCCTGAAAGAGTTCAGGCTATTCTCGATTGGACTCCTCCGAAGAACGTTAAGCAAGTCAGAAGTTTTCTCGGTCTCGCTTGACTATTGCCGTCGATTCGCCGAGAACTTCTCCAAGATTGCCGAGCCTCGACTAACTTTGTTGCATAAGGCGTCAAATTCCAATGGACAGATAAATGTCAGGAAAGTTTCCAGGCACTCAAGGACAAGTTGACTTCTGCCCCAGTGCTAGCTCCTCCTGATACTAAGAAGGACTTCGTCATTTACTGCGACGCTTCTCGTCAAGGATTAGGCGGTGTCCTAATGCAAGAGCGCAAAGTGGTTGCTTATGCCTCTCGGCAATTGCGCCCTCACGAAGAGAACTACCCAGTTCACGACCTCGAACTTGCTGCTGTCATTCATGCCTTTCAAGCGATGGCGACATTACCTTCTCGGTAATCGTTGCGATATCTTCACTGACCACCAAAGTCTGAAGTACCTGTTTACTCAGCCAGACCTGAACCTCCGTCAGCAGAGATGGATGGAGACTGCTGCAGACTTTGATTTGGGTATTTCCTATATGCCGTGCAAGGCTAATGTAATGGCTGATGCCTTGAGCCATAAGTCTTCTGCAACCACCTTGAGTTCACAAAGTTCAGCCCCACTTGTTGAAGAATTCAGCAAGCTGAACCTCCATATTGTTCCTCCGTGCACTCGCTCCCTCCTCCCGGAGTTCCGCAAGATGAATCTCCGTGTTGTTCCCCGAGGTTCCCTCTATACCTGGCTGTTGAACCCGATCTCGTGGGCACCATAAAGACAATGCAGGATTTGACTCTGAAGTCTACAAGATTAAGCAAGACCTCAAAAAGGAAATCCTCATTCTTCACTATTCTTGATGATGGCGCCTTGTACTTCAAAGGCCGCCTAGTGGTGCCGTGTAAGAAGGAAAACCTGAATATGACTCGAAGGTTATGAAAGAAGCTCATGATCGCCTCTATGTATCCATCCTGGCAGTACAAAGATGTATCAAGACATTCGCGAGAGATTACGGTGGTCTAATATGAAGCAGGACATTGCTCGCTATGTTCTTTGAGTGTGACGCTTGCCGTCGTATCAAAGTAGAACATCAAAGGCCTCTTTGGAACTCTGCAGCCTATCTCTATTCCTGAATGGAAATGGGACCATGTTGAAATGGACTTCGTCCTTTGGATTTCCCAAATCGCAGAAAGGTAATGATGCAATTCTTGTCGTCATTGACCGGCTTTCTAAAGTTGCACATTTTACGGCGGTCAAAGAAGCGATCTTTGCTAGTCAGCTTGCAACGCTCTATATGTCAGAATTGTTTCACTTCACGGTATTCCTTTGGTTATCGATTCGGACCGTGGCAGCTTATTCACTTCAAGATTACGGGCAAGTTTTCAAGAAGCTATGGGGACTCATTTATCTTTCGATCTGCGTTTTATCCATGATCTCAAGGGCAAGTTGAGCGTGTCAACCAAATTCTCGAAGACATGCTTGAGCTTGTGTCGTTCCTTGCAAGAAATGGGAGGAATCTCTCCCGTATGCTGAGTTCTCTTATAATAATAGCTATCAAGCTAGTCGAAGATGGCCCCTTCAAAGAGTTATATGGACGAAAGTGCCGAACCCTACGAACTGGTCGAAGCGGGAGCGTCCACTCTTGGTCCGGATATTATCCAACATGCGAAGAACAAGTCCGCATTATTCGCGAGAATCTCAAGACTGCTCGATCACGTAAAAGAGTAATTATGACCGTCATCACAAAGACATGGTCTATCAACTTTGGCGAAAAGGCCTATCTTCGCGTTACACCAATGAAGGGTGCTCACCGCCGGGATCAAGGGCAAGCTAGCTCCTCGCTATATTGGCCCATTCACTATTCGGAAAGGCGTGGAAAAGTGGCATATCAAGCTGGAGCTTCCGTCGAACCTATCTCAAGTTCACGATGTGTTCCACGTGTCACAACTCCGACGCTGCTTCAAGGACCCAATCCGGCGATGGACCATGAAGTGCTCGAATTGCAACAGACCTCTCCTATAAAGAGCATCCGGTCCGTATTCTCGACCAAGCTGAACGCCGCACACGCCGGAAGGCGATCAAGTTCCTCAAAGTCCGATGGTGAATCATTCGAAGGCGAAGCCACACAGGAGCGAAGATCGTCTTGAGATGAATACCCCGACTTTTTCCTTCTACCTCCTAAATCTGGGACGAGATTTCTTGTAGTGGAGGAGATTTGTAACACCGGATGATTAAGCAACGATAATCACCTCGATTCTTGTGACTAAACTCACGTTGATTGAACCGGTCTAAAACAAATTCAAAACAAAAGCAAGCGATAAAAGTTTTCAAAAACTAAAACTAAAATGTTCGGGGGTTGTCAAAAATAACAAACCTAATTATGGTGGGGTGCACACATTTTTGTAAAGTGTTTTGGTATTTTAAATAAACTAAAACAGAAAAGAAGAAAATAAAAAAGGAAAAATTAAAACAAAAAGGGTGGGGAGGAGAAAACCCCACTGGCCCAACTGGGCCAGGCCCCCCCACCTGGCCCAGCCAACCCCCCCTCCCCTGGCCCGGCCCAGCCGGCCGCCCACCTTATCCACCCCGGTCGGCTAACCCTAGCCTCACTCGCCCCTCCCGATCCCCTTCTCCTCCCCGCCCGATCTAGATCGGGCCGATCCTGTCTCGTCCCAGCCCAGCGCCGACGACCCCGCGCCCGACCGCGTCGCCCCCTCTCCCCCTGCGCCCCTCGCCGCCCGGATCCCCCACCGTGCCCCCGCGAGGCCCCTCGCCGCCGCGGGGTCGTCCCCGACCCCCGCCTCACCGGATCCGCCCGCGCCGACGGCCGCCTCCCGACCCCCTCCTCACGGTCGCCACTAAGCGTCCCGAGCCGCCGCATAGACCCGCGGTTCCCCTAGTGAGCTCTCCCTCTCTCCCCTAGTTCTCCCGAACGCCGCGTCGCCCGGGCCTCACGTCGCCCGGCTCGGCCCCCCTCGCGGTCACCGCAGTGCGCCGCCAGCAGCCACGCCGTCCCCGCCTCCTCTCCTTTCTCCTCGCCCGGCGTCCCCCCCTCCGCCGCACCCGAACGCCTCCCCCGCCGTGGATCCGTCGCGGCGCCCGGTGACCAAATGGTCACGGGGCCGAGCCCGTGTGGCTCGGCGCGCCGCGCAACCCCCTCCCGGCCTCCGTAGCACGCCCCCGACGGAGACCCGAACCTCCTCGCCGCCTCCGCCGCTCGCCGGCGCCGTTCCGGCCGAGACCGGCCGTGCCACCACCACCATCGGACCCGCCGCCTCCCCTTTTCGAACGCGGCGCCGCGCCCGTTTAGCCACGGAGCACGAAGACCGTGAGCTCGGCGCCCCCTCCGCCCTTGGAAGCCACGGAGCCAACTCCGGCCCCCTCCGCCGGCGTGGCATGGCACAGGGGCCCCTTTGGCATCGATGGTGATGGGCCAGGCCCCCAGCTCTGTTGACTCGGTCGCCAGGTGGCCGATCAACCCCCACTTGCCATCGACATGGGGCCCCACCCCAAAGAACATTTTAAATATAAAAAAGGAAAAGGAAAATGAAAATTAAATAAATATAAATAAAATGAATAAAACTAATTAATTAATTAATTAATTAAGTAAATAATTAATCTAATTAATCACGATTAATTAACCTAATGACTAATTAACCTAATTAACTATTGTTAATTAAACTAAGCTAGGTTAATTAGTTAACGATTAGTATGACTTGACGGGTCCCACATGTCGGGGTTGACTTAGTCAACCCTGTTGATCTTGACGTCGGCATGACATCATCTTGGCGTCATAAATACATTTTTGAATTAATTAATTAATTAATTAAATTCCGAAATTATTAAAATCTTTTAAAATCATATCTTTTAATCCGTAACTTCGATTAAAATATTTTCAACATGAAAGTTGCTCAAAGCGGCGAGGCGAATCCGGATCGCGGTCCGTTCGTCCGCCACACACCCCTAACCTATCGAACCTGCAACTTTTCCCCTCGGCTCCGCCTGAAAACCCAAAACACCGGAATACTTTCCGGATGTTTCCCCATAACCATACCCCCTCATACCACGTTAGGGCACGCCTAGCATCGCTTCTTGACATGTCATGCATCGATATGCATCTGTTTACTTGGTATTCATTGTTTCTTCCCCTCTTCTCTCCGGTAGACTACGAGACCGACGCTGCTGGTGGCGGTTCGACTACGGTGTTGGCGACCCTCTCTCTTGCCGAGCAACCGGCAAGCCCCCTTGATCACCGGATATCGCCTACTCTTATCTACACTGCTTGCATCGAGTAGTATAGCATATTCTTGTTTTGAGATACTCCTATCCGCTGCATAGCCTGTCCTTATTACCCTTGTTGTTACCTTTACTGCAATCCTATATGCTTAGTATAGGATGCTAGTACTTTCATCTGTGGCCCTACATTCTTGTCCGTGCGCCGTGCTATACTATCGGGCCGTGATCACTCGGGAGTTGATCACGGGTATATATATATACTTTATACATGATACATGGTGGAGACTAAAAGTCGGGTCGGTGATGGAGCACCATGAAGCGGATCTTTGAGGCGGAGCGGCAGGCAGGTTGAGACCGCCTAGGAGAGAGGTGGGCCTGGCCTGTTCGGGCGTTCGCGGTTACTTAACTGCGCTTAACGAGGTCTTGGTATTTGATATGAGTTGGCTCTGAGCTTATCGCACTAACCATCTACGGGAGTAGTTATGGGTATCCCGCGTCGTGGTATCGGCGAAGCACTTCAGACGTCGGACGACGGCGGCGTAGCGGATTGGACTGGAACGCTGTTAGGCTAGGTCTGCTTCGGCAGCGTCGCATAGCGTCTTGAGTGTGCTTTCGAGGCGATGGGCCCGGACCCTGCGGCGCTTAGGTTTAGACCGGCGTGTTGGCCTCTCTATTGTGCCTAGGTGGGGCTGCGACTTGTTGATCTTCCGCGGCGGGCATGACCCAGAAAGTGTGTCGGCCAAATGGGATCAATCGTCTTTGGGTAAGATGGTGCACCCAGGAAGTTAATCTATTCGGATAGCCGTGATCTTGATAACAGGGCGACTTGGAGTTGTACCTTGAGCTTATGACAACTAGAACCGGATACTTGATAAAACACACCCTTCCAAGTGCGAGATACAACGGTGGTCGCTCTCGCTCGAGGATATGAGCGAGGGATCGCGGGTAGGATTATTGCTATGTGATGTTACTTGGAGGACTTGATTGCCCTCCCTTACTGTTGCAAGGCAGGTGTCGAGCGTAGTCTTCGTTAAGACTAACTATCCCCTCTTATTACGGCATTCTGCAGTTCAGTCCTCGATATGGCCCTTTACACATATATCCATGCATATGTAGTGTAGCTCCTTGCTTGCAGTACTTTGGATGAGTACTCACGGTTGCCTTGTTCCCTCTTTTCCCTATCTATACTCGATTGCTGCAACAGACGATGGAGCCGGGGCAGGCGCCACCCTCGATGGCGACTACTACTGGAGGTGCCTACTACTACGTGCAGCCCCCGACGGCGACCAAGAGTAGCTAGGAGGATCCCGAGCAGAGGCCTGCTCCTCTTCGATCTGTATCCCGGTTTGTGCTAGCCTTCTTAAGGCAAACTTGTTTAACTTATGTGCGTACTCAGATATTGTTGCTTCCACGACTTCGTCTATGATCGAGCACTTGTATTCGAGCCCTCGAGGCCCTCGGCTTGTATTATGATGCTTGTATGACTTAATTTATTTGTAGAGTTGTGTTGTGATATCTTCCCGTGAGTCCCTGATCTTGATCGTACACATTTGCGTGCATGATTAGTGTATGATTAAATCGGGTGCGTCACAGTAAACTACCTCAGATCGTTTAAAAGATTGAATGAATTCAGCCGACCTTAATGCCGGAAATGCCCTCTATGGAGCCAGCCACTAGCGCCCGAGCTTTATGCCGGACTGCTTCCGAGGTGGTTGATGTCTACTACGCAACCTTCTCCTTGTAGACGTTGTTGGGCCTCCAAGTGCAGAGGTTTGTAGGACAGTAGCAAATTTCCCTCAAGTGGATGGCCTAAGGTTTATCAATCCGTGGGAGGCGTAGGATGAAGATGGTCTCTCTCAAACAACCCTGCAACCAAATAACAAAGAGTCTCTTGTGTCCCCAACACACCCAATACAATGGTAAATTGTATAGGTGCACTAGTTCGGCGAAGAGATGGTGATACAACTGCAATATGGATAGTAGATATAGGTTTTTGTAATCTAAAAATATAAAAATGTCAAGGTAACTAATGATAAAAGTGAGCACAAACGGTATTGCAATGCGTTGAAACAAGGCCTAGGGTTCATACTTTCACTAGTGCATGTTCTCTCAACAATAATAACATAATTGGATCATATAGCTATCCCTCAACATGCAACAAAGAGTCGCTCCAAAGTCACTAATAGCGGAGAACAAACCAAGAGATTATGGTAGGGTACGAAACCACCTCAAAGTTATTCTTTTTGATCGATCTATTCAAGAGTCTGTAGTAAAATAACATGAATCTATTCTTTCCGTTCAATCTATCATAGAGTTCGTACTAGAATAACCTTAAGACACAAATCAACCAAAACCCTAATGTCACCTAGATACTCCAATTTCACCACAAGTATCCATGGGCATGATTATACGATATGCATCACACAATCTCGTATTCATCTATTCAACCAACACAAAGTACTTACAAGAGTGCCCCAAAGTTTCTACCGCAAAGTCAAGACGAAAACGTGTGCCAACCCCTATGCATAAGTTCACAAGGTCACTGAACCCGCAAGTTGATCACCAAAACATACATCAAATGAATCACGTGATATCCCATTGTCACCACAGATAAGCACAAGCAAGACATACATCAAGTGCTCTCAAATCCTTAAAGACTCAATCCGATAAGATAATTTCAAAGGGAAAACTCAATCCATTACACGAGAGTAGAGGGGAAGAAACATAATAAGATCCAACTATAATAGCAAAGCTCATGATATATCAAGATCGTGCCGGATCAAGAACACGAGAGAGAGAGATCAAACACATAGCTACTGGTACATACCCTCAGCCCCGAGGGTGAACTACTCCCTCCTCGTCATGGAGAGCGCCGAGATGATGAAGATGGCCACCGGTGAGAGATTCCCCATCCGGCATGGTGCCGGAACAGGGTCCCGATTGGTTTTTGGTGGCTACAGAGGCTTGCGGCGGCGCAACTCCCGATCTAGGTTATTTTCTGGAGGTTTCGGTATTTATAGGATTTTTGGCGTAGGTCTCACGTAATGGGGGTCTCTGGGTTGTCCACGAGGCAGGGGCCCACGCCCAGGGGGGTGGGCGCGCCCCCACCCTCGTGGGTAGCCCGGGACTCTTCTGGCCCAACACTTTTGCTCCGGGGTCTTCTTTTGGTCCATAAAAAATCGTCAAAAATTGGCACGTCAATTGGATTCCGTTTGGTATTCCTTTTCTGTAAAACTCAAAAACAAGGAAAAAAACAGAAAGTGGCACTAGGCTCTAGGTTAATAGGTTAGTCCCAAAAACCATATAAAATATCGTATAAATGCATATAAAACATCCTAGAAGGATAATATAATAGCATGAATACTTCATAAATTATAGATATGTTGGAGACGTATCAGCATCCCCAAGCTTAATTCCTGCTCGTCCTCGAGTAGGTAAATGATAAAACAAATAATTTATGAAGTGTGAATGCTAGCAGGTGCACAATTTTGATCAATGATAATTTCAATCACCTTTTCTAGCATCATTATATGTCATAACAGTAGCTCAACTCATAGAGCTTTGCATGATCAAGTAACAAACTATTCACATGTTAAAGTATAGATCATAAACTTTCTTGAAAACTAACAAACCGTGTTATTAGTCATCAAACAATTACAATTCATCTTATTTTCAGGAAGAGTCTATGTTAGAGCTTTGATTCCGCAAACTTCACATACTCAACTATCATTTAGTCTTCCATGATTGCTACCACTCAAATCATATTTTTAGAACAAATAGTATTCATCGAACACAGAGAAAGATAGGGGCTTAATGTTTCGCCTGACAACCTTTTACCTCAAGGGTAATGTCAACCATAATAATTCATGCTCAAATATATTTGAATGGCCATATATGCTTAGATCTTTCCATCACATGATGCTTGCTGACTAAAGAGTAGGTTGGAATGAGAAGGAATACTACTGACTCTTGCATAAAAGTAAAAGATAGGCCCTTAGCAGAAGGAAGCAGGGATTTGCAGAGGTGCCTGAGCTCGAAGCAAAAATAGAGATGAAAATAATTTTGAGAGGTATGCTTTCATAGTCAACATAACGACCAAGTTACCAATATCTTCCATACTAAATACATTATAGGCAGTTCCCACGCAGAAAGGTAAAGTTTTTACTCCTCCTCCACCAACATTCACACTCCACGGCTTGTCCGAAACAACGGGTGTCGTCCAACTATCAACATTCCTGGGGGAGTTTTGTTTAAATTATTTGCAATTTATTTTGATCATTTGATCATAGGACTGGGCATCCCGTTACCAGCCATTTTCGTGAATGATGGCGGAGTCCACTCATCGTGATAATAACCCACCTAGCATGGAAGATACTGACAGCCCCTAGTCGCTACATGAGCGATTCGGGCATACAAAATAGATTATTATTTGAAGGTTTAGAGTTTGGCACATGCAAATTTACTTGGAACGGCAGGTAAATACCGCATATAGGTAGATATGGTGAACACTCATGGAATAAACTTGGTTCAAGGAATTTGGATGCACAAGCAGTATTCCTGCTTAGTACAGATATTTTTGCTAGCAAAGGATTCTAAAAATCAAGCACCACATGTTAGAGGATCCATAACAATATAACTTCTATACAAATATACCCAAGCATAACTCATTATGTTGTCTTCCTTGTCCAACTTCAACTAACTTGCTCAGGTTTGAAAATAATTAATGGAGCTCACAATCATAGAATATGTCCAAGATAGTATATTCATATGTGAAATCTCTCTTCCTTCAATATTCTTTCATGAATTGTTCAAGTGACCAATACAATGTTTGCTAACCTTCAATAAATTTACCACCTCTACTTCTTATATGTGAAGTCATTACTCCCCATGGGATAAGCGTATGAAACATATATAATTTCAGATTTATGATTCAAATCATTCAACAATTTACTCATAGGATATAAGTGAAGCACACGAGTAAATGATAAACTACTACAAAAAGATATGAGTGAAGATCAATGAGTAGTTAAATAATTATGTAGCTAAGTGAAGACTCTATCTCATTTAAGAATTTCAGATCTTGGTATTTTATTCAAACAACAAGCAAGGCAAAATAAAATGACATTTCAAGGATAGCACACATCATGTGAAGAAGCAAAAACTTAGGTTCAACCGATACTAACCGATAATTGTTGAAGAAGAAAGGTGGGATGCCTACCGGGGCATCCCCAAGCTTAGATGCTTGAGACTTCTTGAAATATTATCTTGGGGTGCCATGGGCATCCCAAAGCTTGAGCTTTTGTGTCTCCTTAATTCCTCTCATATCACGGTTTCCTAAATCTCAAAAGCTTCATCCACACCAAACTCAACAAGAACTCGTGAGATAAGTTAGTATAAACCAATGCAAAAACCTTATCATTCTCTACTGTAAAAAATCACTAAAATTATTATTCAACATTGCATACTAAATGTCTCTGCATATTTAATACTCCTATCCTCAAATAGAATCATTAAACAACGAAACATATGCAAACAATGCAAACATAACAACAATCTGCCAAAACAGTACAGTCTGTAAAGAATGCAAGATTCATCATACTTCCCTAGCTCCAAAAATTATGAAAGAACATTCCCACTGTAGTAAATTTATCAGATCTTATTATGCAAAAGGTTTCAACATTTTATCACATTATGAATTTTCTAGGGAATTTTTGTAACAGCGATAAACTTTCTGTTTTCAAACAGCAACATGAAGACTTGTAAAATAAGCATAGTAAAGGCTATCAATGCCACTCTTATTGAAATAAAAGATGCAAAACATTATCCTAAATAACAGAAAGCAAAGCTAAAAAAAATAAAATGACGCTCCAAGAAAAACACATATCATGTGGTGAATAAAAATATAGCCCCAAGTAAAGTTACCGATGAACGAAGACGAAAGAGGGGATGCCATCCGGGGCATCCCCAAGCTTAGCCTTTTGGTTGTCCTTGAATATTACCTTGGGGTGCCTTGGGCATCCCCAAGCTTAGGCTCTTGCCAATCCTTATTCCATAGTCCATCGAATCTTTACCCAAAACTTGAAAACTTCACAACACAAAACTTAACAGAAGATCTCGTGAGCTCCGTTAGCGAAAGAAAACAAAACACCACTTCAAGGTACTGTAATGAACTCATTCTTTATTTGTATTGGTGTTAAATCTATTTTATTCCAACTTCTCTATGGTTTATAAACTATTGTACTAGCCATAGATTCATCAAAATAAGCAAACAACACATGAAAAACAGAATCTGTGAAAAACAGAACAGTCTGTAGTAATCTGTAACTAACGCAAACTTCTGGAACTCAAACAATTCTACCAAAATAGGAAGAACTAGATAATTTGATTATTGATCGGCTTCAATTGGAATCTATATTTTATCACGTTCTGGTGATTTTAAACAATTGTTTTCGTGAACAGAAAGTTTCTGGAATTTTCAGCAAGATCAAATAACTATCATCCAAGAAGATCCTATAGGTCTTACTTGGCACAAACACTAATTAAAACATAAAACCACATCTAACCAGAGGCTAGATAGATTATTTATTACTAAACAGGAGCAAAAAGTAAAGAACAAAAATAAAATTGGGTTGCCTCCCAACAAGCGCTATCGTTTAACGCCCCTAGCTAGGCATGATGATTTCAATGATGCTCACATAAAGGATAAGAATTGAAACATAAGGAGAGCATCATGAACAATATGACTAGCACATTTAAGTCTAACCCACTTCCTATGCATAGGGATTTTGTGAGCAAACAACTTATGGGAACAATAATCAACTAGCATAGGAAGGCAAAACAAGCATAACTTTAAAACTTTAAGCACATAGAGAGGAAACTTGATATTATTGCAATTTGTAGAAGCATATGATCCTCTCGCATAATAATTTTCAGTAGCATCATGAATGAATTAAACCATATAACCAGCACATAAAGCATTCTTTTCATGATCTACTAGCATAGAATTTTTATTACTTTCCACATAAGCAAATTTCTTCTCATGAATAATAGTGGGAGCAAACTCAACAAAATAACTATCATGTGAATGAAAATTAAGATCAAGATGACAAGTTTCATGGTTATCATTATTCTTTAAAGCATACGTGTCATCACAATAATCATCATAGATAGGAGGCATGCTTTCATCATAGTAAATTTGCTCATCAAAGTTTGGGGGGCCAAAAATATCATCTTCATCAAACATAGCTTCCCCAAGCTTGTGGCTTTGCATATCATTAGCATCATGGATATTCAAGGAATTCATACTAACAACATTGCAATCATGCTCATCATTCACATATTTTGTGCCAAGCATTCTATGTAATTCTTCTTCTAGTACTTGAGCAAAATTTTCCTTCCCATCATTTTCACGGAAGACATTAAAAAGATGAAGCATATGAGGCACCCTTAATTCCATTTTTTGTAGTTTTCTTTTTATAAAATAAACTAGTGATAAAACCAGAAACTAAAAGATTCGATTGCAAGATCTAAAGATATACCTTCAAGCACTAACCTCCCCGGCAACGGCGCCAGAAAAGAGCTTGATGTCTACTACGCAACCTTCTCCTTGTAGACGTTGTTGGGCCTCCAAGTGCAGAGGTTTGTAGGACAGTAGCAATTTTCCCTCAAGTGGATGACCTAAGGTTTATCAATCCATGAGAGGCGTAGGATGAAGATGGTCTCTCTCAAACAACCCTGCAACCAAATAACAAAGAGTCTCTTGTGTCCCAAATACACCCAACACAATGGTACATTGTATAGGTGCACTAGTTCGGCGAAGAGATGGTGATACAAGTGCAATATGGATAGTAGATATAGGTTTTTGTAATCTGAAAATATAAAACAGCAAGGTAACTATGATAAAAGTGAGCACAAACGGTATTGCAATGCGTTGAAACAAGGCCTAGGGTTCATACTTTCACTAGTGCAAGTTCTCTCAACAATAATAACATAATTGGATCATATAGCTACCCCTCAACATGCAACAAAGAGTCACTCCAAAGTCACTAATAGTGGAGAACAAACGAAGAGATTATGGTAGGGTACGAAACCACCTCAAAGTTATTCTTTTTGATCGATCTATTCCAGAGTCCGTAGTAAAATAACACGAAGCTATTCTTTCTGTTCAATCTATCATAGAGTTCGTACTAGAATAACACCTTAAGACACAAATCAACCAAAACCCTAATGTCACCTAGATACTCCAATGTCACCACAAGTATCCATGGGCATGATTATACGATATGCATCACACAATCACATATTCATCTATTCAACCAACACAAAGTACTAAAAAGAGTGCCCCAAAGTTTCTACCGGAGAGTCAAGACGAAAACGTGTGCCAACCCCTATGCATAAGTTCACAAGGTCACTGAACCCGCAAGTTGATCACCGAAACATACATCAAGTGAATCACGTGATATCCCATTGTCACCACGATAAGTACATGCAAGAAATACATCAAGTGTTCTCAAATCCTTAAAGACTCAATCCGATAAGATAACTTCAAAGGGAAAACTCAATCCATTACAAGAGAGTAGAGGGGGAGAAACATCATAAGATCCAACTATAATAGCAAAGGTCATGGTACATCAAGATCGTGCCGAATCAAGAACACGAGAGAGAGAGAGAGAGAGATCAAACACATAGCTACTGGTACATACCCTCAGCCCCGAGGGTGAACTACTCCCTCCTTGTCATGGAGAGCGCCGGGATGATGAAGATGGCCACCAGTGAGGGATTCCCTCTACGGCAGGTTGCCGGCACATGGTCCCGATTGGTTTTTTGGTGGCTACAGAGGCTTGCGGCGGCGGAACTCCCGATCTAGGTTATTTTCTGGAGGTTTCAGTATTTATAGGATTTTTGGCGTAGGTCTCACGTCATGGGGTCTCGGGTTGTCCACGGCGGGCCCACGCCCGGGTGGGCGCGCCCACCCTCGTGGGCAGCCCGGACTCTTCCGCCCAACTCTTTTGCTCGGGGTCTTCTTTTGGTCCATAAAAAATCGTCAAAAATTGGCACGTCAATTGGATTCCGTTTGGTATTCCTTTTCTGTAAAACTCAAAAACAAGGAAAAAACAGAAACTGGCACTGGGCTCTAGGTTAATAGGTTAGTCCCAAAAACCATATAAAATAGCGTATAAATGCATATAAAACATCCTAGAAGGATAATATAATAGCAAGAATACTTCATAAATTATAGATACGTTGGAGACGTATCAGTGGTGCACCACCCCGACCTCGGGTTGATTTTTCGTGAAATTTTTTGATTGGTGCAATTTATTCTCTGCCGAGATATATATCCAGTATATGTATATCTAGTAGCCCTCAAGGTGTGTGTCGGTCTAAAACCCAAGATGCACCTGAAGGAAAACATAAAACTGCTGATCCTAGTAGCCCCTGAGACTCAGGTAGATTTGCAAAATCGGCCTGAGGATCAACTCCTAGCTCGGCAGCATAGGTAGGAATAGAAACGCAGTGTAATATATTAGAAATAATGATCGGCAGACAGGCCCCTGAGAGAGGGTTGTGAGAAGTCGCCATGATATATTAGCTTGATCCCGGGTAAGTCCTAGATGGTACTTATTGTTGTCCGAAGACACTCTTGCCCGTAGTTCGGTCATGCCGAACACTGAGCACTTTGAATTCAAAGCATTGAATAGGCCATGTAGTAGCCCTCGAGCCACTGGTCGGGTGGCAACACCAGATCAGGGGATCGATGTGCCCCTTTAATATTTATAAATAATGAGCACGAAGCCCAGTAGCCCCCGAGCCTTAATGTGGGCAAGGGTGGCCGAATTAAGGATCGATATCCATTTGACAGAAAAATTTTGTTGTGTTTAACACAAACTTCTCAAAAAGAGAACAAGATATCTTAAAGGAGCTTAGAGCTGGTCGAAATCCGAGCTCGCCAAGGTAGGCCCCAAGGGGTTTAAAAGATGGGTTTGCAGTAAATGGATTTTACTCGCAATTTTTAGGTGTAATGATTCTATGTATCCAAGTACTTTAAATCATTAATGCTCGGATCCACATTGTACAAAACTTTGTTGGCCGACCATCAGCTTCAACCTCCTCGGCCAGTAGCCAGGGAGTGTTTGTCCCACTTTATAAAGCCTTTATGAGGGCAAAGATTTATGACAACTAAGACAATCCGGCCATACGGTTTTATAAACAAAGGTACACGGAGAGATATGTTATATTACGTTTTAACATAAGAAACATCTTCCAAAGAAAATAGTTCTGCTATCGGTTCCTTTCTTTGGGTTCTCATGCTGACCATGATCATGAAACCTCATCTCCGATCAATGTGGGAGGAAAATATTGAGGATTTAGATAGGGGAAAGTTCCCAAACTCTAAGGTCCATGATGAACCAGAATTTTCACTTCCATCGTTGCCGACCAATTATATCCTTTAAGATGGCTAGCTTTCGGCTTCACCCAGTCTGAGGTACTAATCCGGATGACCCGGTAGTAACAATCACAGAGGTGCTCCCTTTACCGCCTAGCTGAACAATCGGGAACGCAGGGATAAGCACAGGAGCCAGCAACCCAGCTTGGCCAGAATCTTAAGTCAAATTGATGCATATTTATTGCTTTATTATGATAATTATGGAAGATAAATTCTCCATTGAGACTGTTTATAATCTGAAAGTGTCCCATCGTCGGCTTCCACCCCTTTGTAGATACTACACAGGGTGTTTCCGCAGTAACAAGACAACCCTTAGCCGACGTCTCGGTGCCCGGAGGCGGTTGTGTTAGCGGAAACGAGGCAATCAAATATGTTGGCTTTATAACTTTCACTTAGTCATAGGAGCTTTAAATTGGGCAGGCTAGTTACGAGCCCCCGGTTAGTGTTCGGCGACAGCCGAGGTCAAGCCGTAAACACTTCGGCCAATATTATGAACGATCCGTCATTTAACACAGTCATCGGATCACTGACCAGTTTACGCTTATTGTGACAGTCAATTTTCGGCTTTCTCCACTGAGGTGCTTAACCATGCGAGTTGGAAGCACAATCGCAGTGGTTCTCCCTTTGCACACCTAGCTGAACAAAGCGGAACGTAGGAGTTAAGCACATGAGCTGGGCAACCCAACTATTGACAAAAGACACAATGCGAAACCGATGCATATATAGCAATATCCAAGAATGTTTTTGCAGAATCTCTAAAGGTGTCCGGCGTTGCACTACGAGACTTATGCTAGAAACACAGCAATAGTTTAAAAGTGCCATAGGCTCGAAAAGCGAAAAACTTATGTAAAAGCTTGACGTCCGGACTAAACCGCGATTTTGGTTCCAATCCGGAAATTGCTCTTTTTAAAAACAAATTGTGCTTCTGTCGTGCTTTAACATGACACATCCCATCTCAAGACTTCAAGCGGGTCAACCTAGGGCTTCAAGATCCTTATCTCGAAGGCGGAGTACTTCTTCGAGGCCAGTTTAGCAAACTAAACTCGAGCGGCTTTAGAAAGAAGACAGGCTATCCGGCTATTGACAATACACTCGAGACGAAACAAGGAGCGGTAGAAAAATACTTTGCAACGACCAAGAAGAAAACACATTTACTATAAATTGGCTCATATAAATTTTAAGAGCCCCCAGTTAACATGGGCAAAGGGAGTTTCTTTTAACAACAACGTATGTGAGCATGGTCGAACCAAACACAAATTAAAAATTTAAAACTTTGAGCATGAAAGCGACTTAGCTGGTTAATGTGTTCGGCATCGATGACGCGGTCCGAGCTTACGGCGGGACGAGGTCCCAGCCCCTAAGCCGGTCCCGGGGTTGCGGAGCGAAGAGCTCGGCACTCCGAAGTGGCGACATAACATGGCCAATATGGCGAGGTGGAACCCCCAGTCTGTCCGAGGCGATGGACCAGGCCGGCAGTAAGACGCCGAAGTTCCCGACATGGGTTAATGAAGTGATGACGAAGCCCCTAGTCCAGCCGAGGTGACGTGGTACGTCAATACGCCGAGGTGACAGTGTGGCCCAACCCAGATAATTTACCTGTGCACAAAAAATAGCGCAAGTCGTAGATAATAGTAATAATAATAAGTTAAAAAATGTAGCATAATAAATAATTTATGCAAAGTGAATAATTAAAGGAATTTGGCCTGTGTGCCCAACACCCAACGAGGTAAAACCCTCTCGATGACGCTGAAGTCTCCGAGGCAACCGAACATGTCGGTATGGCAATTCGACCAACAAGGTGATCATGCGAGCCAATTTATGCCGATTGGGATGACGATGTCGGCTTGCCGAAGTGACTGCGTGATGCAGTCGAAGTTGATTACCTACACACATAAAATAGTGCGGTCCAAAAAATAATAATACAAATATATATAAATTCCTTGCATAATTGCTTTACGAAAAAATAATTTATTCAAAGAGATGGGGCCTGGCGCCGAAGCCAATGTTGATGCAGGGTGTCGGCGTGACGCGGTGAAGGCGTGATAAAGCCTGAATTTGCAGGGCGGTCCAGGCTCTAGATGCGGCGTTCGCCGAACTGCGGACAAGAAACTAACCGAACCATCACGCAACCATCGTTAATGCGGCCATCATTTGACAGACCTGTGCACAGATAATGGAACAAACCAAAGTAATAATTCCTCAGAGAAAATAAACCCAAGCAAGAAAAAATTAGTAGGATTAATAGCACCTGGTTTATCTGTTGTAGCAATCTGAAGAAAGGTTACTCCCAAAATTGTGACTCGATCCGCACACCCATTGCCTGATGGGTGATGAAGCAATAGCATGGCGATGCTGGCAAAGGTTGGCTCGCCGAGGCAAAGCCCCTGGTCCAGCTAACATGACGAAGCTGGTCGGCTGGTGAGCCAAAGTCTCTGGAGTAGGTTGATGAAGCGAACGGCGCAGGGTTGCCAACACAGGGTAGCACGCCAAGGGATCGAGACAAATGTGTTGACGGAGGTGGGATGACGACGTCGTCACGCCGGGGTGCCACAGCGCGGCCCGGTCTAAATCAATCGCCATGCCAGCCGATGTGTCGAAGCTGGTCGACCGGTGACGCCGAAGTCACCGTAGCATGTTGATGAACAAATAGCGGAGCCCCCGATCCAGCCGAGGTGTCGAAGCCTCCATGTCAGGCGATGAGTCGAAGTAGGTCGGCATGATGGACATTGGCTTGAAGAAACAATAGCGCGGCCATGCCGATGCATGTCGTAACTCGTGACGTGGTCAATGCCGACTTGATGAAGTGACCGTGCGGCGATGCCGGTGTGCCCGCTCCGTGTAATCCATGGGGCGGCCATGTTGGTGATGATTTATCCTTCGCGATGCTGAACTCTCGTTCGGCTTGCCGAGATGATGATCCGAAGAAGTTGAGCTCGGATCAACAAAGCGACGACGTGTCTAGCACAGGTCGCCAGCCGCGGAGCAATGTTACCGGACTGGTTTGACACCAGCGTGATGGTGAAGATCATATTGGAAAAGACTTTAAAATTAGTGGGATGAGTTTGGGAACAAAACACAATACCCCATACAAAACTTCCTTCAAAAAGGATGTCCGAAATCCCGTTCATAAAAAAGATGAACTCGGGTCGGATTCGTTCTCGCGCAGAAAACAGATCTGAAAATTGATGCACTAATCAGAAGGTTCGCGGAGTTTGGACGGTCGGATCGAGCTGAAATTTTGAGGGGATGTAGACATAGGAATTCCACAGCCGATCAACGGTTGGATCTTCCGAAGGACGCCCGAGATAGGTGCTGGACACCACGCTCCAAACTCGTCCAGATTCGACGGGGCTTCGCTATATCGGAGACCAGCAGAGATTGCTCCACCGGAACGCGACGATATTTTATAGTGTTGTTGTAGACTCAATTCCGCACAATTCCACTGAAGGAATCGTCAAAGCGATGCTCGAGGAGGTGGTGGTAGTGGATACAAGTTTGCTATTCGGAAAAACAACACGGTCGCCCGAGGGCAATGTTGATGTTGAGCCCCTGAGCTCCATGGATGATTCCTTCATGATCTTGATAGAGATCGGAGTTGATGTTGATGAAGGTCCTCGTCGGAACATGATGATTGGAGGCAGGGCACAGTCCTCAGTCAAGCCAAGGTGACCAGTCAAGGCGGCGACGAAGACGCCGACGTCGCACATGATCTGCAGGCGAGCCATTGATCCTTTTGCCGACCACACAGCGGAACTCTCAATGAAAGCACCATTGTCGGTGTCAAAACCGGCAGATCTCGGGTAGGGGTCCCGAGCTGTGTGTCATGGATCGATGGGCAATAGAAGACAGGGTACACGATGTTTACCCAAGTTCGGGCCCTCTTAATGGAGGTAATACCCTACTTCCTGCTTGCATGATCTTGATGAATATAGAGATTACATGAGTTGATCTACCCCGAGATCATATGTTGTGGTGTAAACCCTAGGGGTATGATGATTAATGTCATAATGATCTATCGATTAGCCTGGCCTTGGCTTATATAATGCACCAGACGACTAGGATAACAAGAGTCCTAGCC
The DNA here is from genome assembly GCA_021605205.1 of Aegilops longissima. Lineage (NCBI taxonomy): Eukaryota > Viridiplantae > Streptophyta > Magnoliopsida > Poales > Poaceae > Aegilops > Aegilops longissima. The sequence continues at coordinate 330,438,411 of CM038678.1, read as the reverse complement.
GAATACGTAGGTGGAGTGGAGTCTGTTGTCTTGATTACCAAGTGTTGTGGAATACTCATAGTATGCGGCATGGGCTGCCCGAAGTGGCCCATGAGTGAACCGCCATGGGGGTCCTCGGCCCGATCCACCTGGTCGGGAGACGATGTGGTGAGTACCCCCTAGTCCAGGACACCGTCAGTGTTCTCACGTGCTTCCGCAAAATTTTCTGTCCTCCATAGTGGAGGTAAAGTTTCCACATATATATTGACCGATGTCAGGAATGCCCTCCAATTATTGGCCATCACACACGTACGTTACGGCATGCCACACGGCAAAAACAAGGAGAATAAGGCTTATAGTCGCCTTATTTTCTTGAATTTACAACCAAATGGGATTCCCTGGATCGTAGAGCATGTGCAGAATGCCACGTTTGTCCTTACCAGGCGGACTAATGTATATACTCACATAATCCCTCGGATTTCCTTCCAAAGGAGTGCCAATGGGTTCCGAAACTTGTCTGAAAAGTAGTGGCAAATGACGTTGTTTGACTTTCAGGTGCAAAAAGTTCTGCTTAGGGGGAGAAGTTTAGGGTCCTCCGGGCCTCTTGCGCAAGCCTGAAGTATTTTCTAGATTCGCACGTTCATCATGAGCATTTAGAGTACTTGTGGGCATGAAACGGACACCGAATGACAAATTTATGACCGTTTTTGTGAACATCGGTCCTTTATATGGCAGTCCTTGAAAGAACTTCATTTTCTCATGACGCGTTCTGCCGCGCCACCCCAAAGTTTTATGTCTTCTAAAGTGGAGACATTGTTTCCACATATATATTAACCGATGTCAGGAATGCCCTCCTATTATTGGCTGTCACACACGTACGTTACGGCATGCCACACGGCAAAAACAAGGAGAATAAGGCTTATAGTCGCCTTATTTCCTACAATTTACAACCAAATGGGATCCCCGGATCATAGAGCATATGCGAAATGCATTGTTTGTCCTTACCAGGCAGACTAATGTTCATACTCACCATAATCTCTAGAATTTCCTTCTAAAGGAGCGCCAATGGGTTCAGAAACTTGTCTCAAAAGTAGCAGCAAATGATGTTCTTTGACTTTTAGGGGCAAAAAGTCATGCTTAGGGGCCGAATTTGAGGGTCTTCCGGGCCTCCTATGCAATCCGAAAGTATTTTCTCGATTCCCACGCTCGTGGCGAGCATTTTGAGTACTTGTGCGTCTGAAACAGACTCCGAATGACAAAGTTATGACCATTTTAGTGAACACCGGTCCTTTATATGGCAGTCTTTGAAAAAACTTCATTTTCTCATGAAGCGTTCTCACGCACCACCCCAAAATTTTGTGTCCTCCATAGTGGTGGTAAAGTTTCCACATATATAGACCGATGCTAGGAATGCCCTCCTATTATTGGATGTCACACACGTATGTTACGGCATGCAACACGGCAAAAACAAGGAGAATCACGCTTATAGTCGCCTTATTTTCTTGAATTTACAACCAAATGGGATTCCACGGATCATAGAACATGTGCAGAATGCAATGTTTCTCCTTACCAGGCGGACCAATGTTTGTACTCACGATACTCTCTCGGATTTCCTTCCAAAGGAGTGCCAATGGGTTTAGAAACTTGTCTGAAAAGCAGCGGCAAATGATGTTCTATGACTTTCAGGGGCAAAAAGTCGTGCTTAGGGGCCTAATTTGAGGGTATTCCGGGCCTCCTATACAAGCCGGAAGTATTTTCTCGATTCCCATGCTCGTCGCATGCATTTTGAGTACTTGTGGGTACGAACGGACTCTGAATGACAAAGCTCTGACCGTTTTAGTGAACACGGGTCCCTTATATGGGAGTCTTTGAAAGAACTTAATTTTCTCGTGACGTGTTCTCACGCGCCACCCCAAAAATTTTGTGTCCTCCACAGTGGAGGTAAAGTTTCCACATATATATTGACCGATGCCAGGAATGCCCTCCTTTTATTGGCCGCCACACACGTACGTTACGACATGGCACACGACAAAAACAAGGAGAATAAGGCTTATAGTCGCCTTATTTTCTTCAATTTACAACCAAATGGGATTCCCCCGATCATACAACATGTGCAGAATGCAACGTTTGTCCTTACCAGGCGGACTAATGCTTATACTCACCATAAACTCTCGGATTTCCTTCCAAAGCAGTGCCAATGGGTTCAGAAACTTGTCTGAAAAGCAGCGGTAAATGTTGTTCTTTGACTTTTAGGTGCAGAAAGTCCTGCTTACGGGCCGAAGTTTAGCGTCCTCCGACCTCTTGTGCAAGTCGGAAGTATTTTCTAGATTCGCATGCTCATCATGAGCATTTTGAGTACTTGTGGGTCCAAAACAGACACCGAATGAGAAAGTTATGTGCGTTTTTGTGAACACCGGTCCTTTATATGGCAGTCCTTGAAAGAACTTCATTTTCTCATGACGCGTTCTGGCGCGCCGCCCCAAAATTTGATGTCCTCCACAGTGGAGATATTGTTTCCACACATGTATTAACCTATGTGAGGAATGCCCTCCTATTATTGGCCGTCACACATGTACGTTACGGCATGCCATACGGCAAAAACAAGGAGAATAAGGCTTATAGTCGCCTTATTTTCTAGAATTTACAACCAAATGGGATCCCTGGATCATAGAGCATGTGCGGAATCCAACGTTTGTCCTTACCAGGCAGACTAATGTTTATACTCACCATAATCTCTAGAATTTCCTTCCAAAGGAGCGACAATGGGTTCAGAAACTTGATTGAAAAGTAGCAGCAAATGATGTTCTTTGACTTTCAGCGGCAAAAAGTCATGCTTAGGAGCCGAATTTGAGAGTCTTTCGGGCCTCCTATGCAATCCGAAAGTATTTTCTCGATTCCCACTCTTGTCGCGAGCATTTTGAGTACTTGTGCATCTGAAAGAGACTCCGAATGACAAAGTTATGACCGTTTTAGTGAACACCGGTCCTTTATATGGTAGTCTTTGAAAAAACTTCATTTTCTCATGACGCGTTCTCACGCGCCACCCCAAAGTTTTGTGTCCTCCATAGTGGTGGTAAAGCTTCCACATATATATAGACTGATGCTAGAAATGCCCTCCTATTATTGGCCGTCACACACGTATGTTACGGCATGCCACACGGCAAAAACGAGGAGAATTAGGCTTATAGTCGCCTTATTTTCTTGAATTTACAACCAAATGGGATTCCCCGGATCATAGAACATGTGAAGAATGAAATATTTCTCCTTACCAGGCGGACCAATGTTTGTACTCACGATAATCTCTCAGATTTCCTTCCAAAGGAGTGCCAATGGGTTCAGAAACTTGTCTGAAAAGCAGCGGCAAATGATGTTCTATGACTTTCAGGGGAAAAAAGTCTTGCTTAGGGGCCTAATTTGAGGGTATTCCGGGCCTCCTATACAAGCCGGAAGTATTTTCTCGATTCCCATGCTCGCCGCAAGCATTTTGAGTACCTGTGGGTCCAAAACAGACTCCGAATGACAAAATTATGACCGTTTTAGTGAAAACGGGTCCCTTATATGGCAGTCTTTGAAAGAACTTCATTTTCTCGTGACGCGTTCTCACGCGCCGCCCCAAAATTTTGTGTCCTCCATACTGGAGGTAAAGTTTCCACATATATATTGACCGATGGCAGGAATGCCCTCCTATTATTGGCCGTCACACACGTACGTTACCGCATGCCACACGGCAAAAACAAGGAGAATAAGGCTTATAGTCGCCTTATTTTCTTCAATTTACAACCAAATGGGATTCCCCAGATCATAGAGCATGTGCAAAATGCAACATTCGTCCTTACCAGGCGGACTAATGTTTATACTCACCATAATATCTCGGATTTCTTTCCAAAGGAGTGTCAATGGGTTCAGAAACTTGTTTGAAATGCAACGGCAAATGATGTTCTTTGACTTTCAAGTGCAAAAGGTCCTGCTTAGGGGCCGAATTTGAAGGTCCTCCGGGCCTCTTGCATTAGCCGAAAGTATTTTCTCGATTCCCACGCTCATCATGAGCATTTTGAGTACTTGTGCGTCTGAGACGGACTCCGAATGACAACGTTATGACCGTTTTAGTGAACACCGGTCCTTTATATGGCATTCTTTGAAAGAACTTCATTTTCGCGTGACGCGTTCTCACGCGCTGCCCCAAAACTTTTGTCCTCCATAATGGAAGTAAAGTTTCCACATATATATTGACCGATGCCAGTAATGCCCTCCTATTATCAGCCGTCACACACGTACGTTACGGCATGCCTCACGGCAAAAACAAGGAGAATAATGCTTATAGTCGCCTTATTTTCTTGATTTTACAACCAAATAGTATTCTCCGGATCATAGAGCATGTGCAGAATGTAACATTTATCCTTACCAGGCGGACTAATATTTATACTCACCATAATCTCTCAGATTTCCTTCCGGTGGAGTGCCAATGGGTTCAGAAACTTGTGTGAAAAGCAGCGGCAGATGATGTTCTTTGACTTTCAGGGGCAAAAATTCTAGCTTAGGGGCCGAATTTGAGGGTCCTCCGGGCCTCTCGTGCAAGCCAGAAGTATTTTCTAGATTCCCACGCTCGTCGCGAGCATTTTGAGTACTTGTGGGTCCGAAACAGATTCCGAAAGACAAAGTTATGACTGTTTTGAACACATATATAGTCTTTGAAAAACTTCATTTTTCGATGCGCTTCTCGCGCGCCACCCCAAAGTTTTGTGTCCTCCATAGTGGTTAAATTCCACATATATATAGACCGATGCTAGAAATGCCCTCCGTTATGGCACACCACATGCCACACGGCAAAAAGGAAGAATAAGGCTTATAGTCGCCTTATTTTCTTGAATTTACAACCAAATGGGATTCCCGGATCATAGAGCATGTGAAGAATGCAAATATTTGTCCTTACTAGGCGAACTAATGTTCATAATCACCATAATCTCTCGATTTCCTTCCAAATGAGTGCCAATGGGTTCGGAACTTGTCTCAAAAGCAGCGGCAAATGGTGTTCTTTGACTTTCGGGGAAAAAGTCTTGCTTAGGGGCCTAATTTGAGGGTATTCGGGCCTCCTATACAAGCCGGAAGTATTTTCTCGATTGACACGATCATCGTGAGCACTTTCAGTACTTGTGGGTCCGAAAGGGACTCCGAATGACAAAGTTATGACCGTTTTAGTGAACACCGGTCCTTTATATGGCAGTCCTTGAGAAAGAACTTCATTTTCTCGTGACGCGTTCTCGTGGGCCGCCCCAATATTTTGTGTCCACCATAGTGGAGATATAGTTTCCACACATATATTGACCGATGCCAGGAATGCCCTCCTATTATTTTTTGTCACACACGTACGTTACGGCATGCCACACGGCAAAAACAGGGAGAATAAGGCTTATAGTCGCCTTATTTTCTTGAATTTATAACCAAATGTGATTCCTCGAATCATAGAGCATGCGCAGAATGCAACGTTTGTCATTACCAGGTGGAATAATGTTAAAACTCACCATAATCTATCGGATTTCCTTCCAAAGGAGTGCCAATGGGTTCGGACACTTGTCTGAAGAGCAGCGGCAAATGATGTTCTTTGACTTTCAAGTGCAAAAGGTCCTTCTTAGGGGCGAATTTGAAGGTCCTCCGGGCCTCTTGCATTAGCCGAAAGTATTTTCTCGATTCCCACGCTCATCATGAGCATTTTGAGTACTTGTGGGTCGAAACGGACTCGAATGACAAAGTTATGACCGTTTTAGTGAACACCGGTCCCTTATATGGTAGTCTTTGAAAGAACTTCATTTTCTCGTGATGCGTTCTCGGCGCTGCCCCAAAACTTTGTGTCCTCCACTATGGAAGTATTGTTTCCACATATATATTGACCCATGCCGAAATGCTCTCCTATTATTGGTAGTCACACACGTGCGTTACGGCATGCCTCACGGCAAAAACATGGAGAATAAGGCTTATAGTCGCCTTATTTTCTTGATTTTACAACCAAATAGGATTCTCCGGATCATAGAGCATGTGCAGAATGTAACATTTATACTTACCAGTGTATTAATGTTTATACTCACCATAATCTCTCAGATTTCCATGCCGTGGAGTGCCAATGGGTTGAAACTTGTGTGAAAAGCAGCGGCAAATGATGTTGTTTGACTTTCAGGGCAAAAAGTCCTGCCTAGTGGGCGAATATTGAGGTCCTCCGGGCCTCCTACACAAGCTGGAATTATTTTCTAGATTCCCACGCTCGTCGCGAGCATTTTGAGTACTTGTGGGTCCGAAACAGATTCCGAAAGACAAAGTTACGGCTGTTTTACACATATATATTAACCGATGCCAGGACTGCCCTCCTGTTATTGCCTGTACCACACGTACGTTATGGCATGCCACACGGCAAAAACAGGAAGAATAAGGCTTATAGTCGCCTTATTTTCTTGAATTTGCAACCAAATGGGATTCCCTGGATCATAGAGCATCTGCAGAATGCAACGTTTGTCCTTACTAGGCGAACTAATGTTCATAATCACCATAATCTCTCGGATTTCCTTCCAAATGAGTGCCAATGTGTTCAGGAACTTGTCTCAAAAGCAGCGGCAAATGGTGTTCTTTGACTTCCAGGGGGGAAAAGTCCTGCTTAGGGGCGGAATTCGAGGTTCTTCCGGGCCTCCTATACAAGCCGGAAGTATTTTCTCGATTGACACGATCATCGTGAGCACTTTCAGTACTTGTGGGTCCGAAAGGGACTCCGAATGACAAAGTTATGACCGTTTTAGTGAACACCGGTCCTTTATATGGCAGTCCTTGAGAAAGAACTTCATTTTCTCGTGACGCGTTCTCGTGGGCCGCCTAAAATTTTGTGTCCTCCATAGTGGAGATATAGTTTCCACACATATATTGACCGATGCCAGGAATGCCCTCCTATTATTTTTTGTCACACACGTACGTTACGGCATGCCACACGGCAAAAACAGGGAGAATAAGGCTTATAGTCGCCTTATTTTCTTGAATTTATAACCAAATGTGATTCCTCGAATCATAGAGCATGCGCAGAATGCAACGTTTGTCATTACCAGGTGGAATAATGTTAAAACTCACCATAATCTATCGGATTTCCTTCCAAAGGAGTGCCAATGGGTTCGGACACTTGTCTGAAGAGCAGCGGCAAATGATGTTCTTTGACTTTCAGGGGCAAAAAGTCCTTCTTAGGGGCCGAATTTTAGGGTCCTCCGGTCCTCTTGCGCAATCCGGAAGTATTTTCTAGATTCGCACGCTCATCACGAGCGTTTTGAGTACTTGTGGGTCCGAAACATACTCCGAATGACAAAGTTATGACCGTTTTTGTGAACACCGGTCCCTTATATGGTAGTCCTTGAAAGAACTTCATTTTCTCGTGATGCGTTCTGGCGTGCCGCCGCAAAGTTTTGTGTCCTCCACTATGGAGATATTGTTTCCACATATATATTGACCCATGCCAGAAATGCTCTCCTATTATTGGTAGTCACACACGTACGTTACGGCATGCCACACGGCAAAAACATGGAGAATAAGGCTTATAGTCGCCTTATTTTCTTGAATTTACAACGAAATGGGATTCCCCGGATCATAGAGCATGTGCAGAATGCAACGTTTGTACTTACCAGGTGTATTAATGTTTATACTCACCATAATCTCTCAGATTTCCATGCAAAGGAGTGCCAATGGGTTCAGAAACTTGTCTGAAAGGCAGCGGCAAATGATGTTGTTTGACTTTCAGGGGCAAGAAGTCCTGCCTAGTGGACGAATATAAAGGTCCTTCAGGCCTCCTACACAAGCTGGAATTATTTTCTAGAATCCCACGCTCCTCGCGAGCATTTTGAGTACTTGTGGGTCCAAAATGGACAGCGAATGACAAAGTTAGTGAACATCGGTCCTTTATATGGCAGTCCTTGAAAGCACTTCATTTTCTCATGACACATTCTAGCGCGCCGGCCTAAAATTTTGTGTCCTCCATAGTGGAGATATTGTTTCCACATATATATTGACCGATGCCAGGAATGCTCTCCTATTATTGGCTATCACACACGTACGTTATGGCATGCCACACGGTAAAAACAATGAGAATAAGGCTTATCGTCGCTTTATTTTCTTGAATTTACAACCAAATGGGATTCCCCGAATCATAGAGCATGTGCATAACGTCCGAAACATTTCTCCTAACCAGCCGGACTAATGTTCATACTAACCATAATCTCTCAGATTTTCTTCCAAATGAGTGCCAATGGGTTCAGAAACTTGTCTGAAAAGCAGCGGCAAATGATGTTCTTTGACTTTCAGTGGCAAAACGTCCGACCTAGGGGGTGAATCTGAGGGTCCTTCGGGCCTCTTGCACAAGCCGTAAGTATTTTCTAGATTCCCACGCTCGTCACGAGCATTTTGTGTTCTTGTGTGTCTGAAACGGACTCCGAATGACAAAGTTATGACCGTTTTAGTGAACACCGGTCCTTTATATGGCAATCCTTGAAGCAACTTCATTTTCTCGTGACGAGTTCTCGCGCGCCGCCCCAAAATTTTGTGTCCTCCGTAGTGGAGATATTGTTTCCACATATATATTGACCGATGCCAGGAATTCCCTCCCATTATTGGTTGTAACACCCGTACGTTACGGCATGCCACACGGCAAAAACTAGGAGAATAAGGCTTATAGTCGCCTTATTTTATTGAATTTACTACAAAATGGGATTCCCCGGATCATAGAGCATGTGCAGAATGTGACGTTTGTCCTTACCAGGTGGACTAATGTTTACACTCACCATAATCTCTCGGATTTCCTTCCAAAGGAGTGCTAATGGGTTCATAAACTTGTCTGGTAAGCAGCGGCAAATGATATTCTTTGACTTTCAGGGGCAAAAAGTCCTGCCTAGGGGCCGAATTTGAGGGTCCTCCAGGCCTCCTACGCAAGCTGGAAGTATTTCCTAGATTCCCATGCTCGTCGCGAGCATTTTGAGTACTTGTGGGTCCAAAACGGACTCCGGATGACATAGTTATGATTGTTTTAGTGAACATCGGTCCTTTATATGGCAGTCCTTGAAGCAACTTCATTTTCTAGTGATGAGTTCTCGCGCGCCGCCCCAAAATTTTGTGTCCTCCATAGTGGAGATATTGTTTCCACATATATGTTGACCGATGCCAGGAATGCCCTCCCATTATTGGTTGTAACACCCGTACGTTACGGCTTGCCACTGATACGTCTCCAACGTATCTATAATTTATGAAGTATTCAAGCCATTTTTGCAACAATTTTATATAGTTGTGGTACGATTTGCATGGAACTAACCCGGACTGACGCTGTATTCAGCAGAACTACCGTGGTGTTGTTTTTTGTGCAGCACTGAAAGTTCTCCAAATGAGCGGAAACTTTTTGACGGTTTTTTGGAACAAAAGAGACCTCTAAAGCTTTGTGGAAGGACCAAAAGGTGAAGGAGTAGGGCACAAGACACCGGGGCGCGCTTGGGCCCTTGTCCATGCCCCGGTGGGTTGTGCTCACCTCGAGGCCCATCTTAGCGTGAAACCGACGCAAAAAATCCTATAAATACAGAAACCATAAAACCCTAGATCAGAAGTTCCGCCGCCGCAAGGCTCTGTAGCCACTGAAAAACCAAACTAGACCCCGTTCTGGCACCCTGCCGGAGGGGGGATCATCTCCGGTGGCCGTCTTCATCATCCCGGCAGCCACCACGATAAGGAGGGAGTAGTCCACCCTCGGGGCCGAGGTGTAATCTATCCACAGGGGTTGATGCACGTTCTTGTCTTTGTTTCTCCGGTAGAAATCTTGGGGCAGTCATTGAAATTCTTTGTGTTGGATTTAATATTACGAATCTGGATTTGCTTTGGTGTTATTTTAGTACGAACTCTTGGTTAGATCGATCGGAGAAAATAGCTTGGTGTTATTTCAGTACGAACTCTAGGATAGATTGATCGGAAAGAATAGCTTTGAGGTGGTTTTGTACCCTAGAAACAATTCTTTCTTATGTTCTCCGCTAGATAGGAACTTCGGAGTGATTTCTTCGTCGCACTTTGAGGGACGGTTATATGATCCAATTATATTAGCATTATGAGAGATTGCACTAGCGAAAGTACGGACCCTAGGCCTCATTTTCAAGCATTGCAATACCGTTTTTGTGCTCGTTTACTATTTTCTACCTTGCTATTTTTATTTATTCATATTACGAAAATATATTTCTACCATCCATATTACACTTTTATCACCATCTCTTCGCAGAATTAGTGCACCTATACAATTTGCCATTGTATCAGGTGTGTTTGGAACACAAGAGATTTCTTGTATTTGGTTGCAGGGTTGTGTGAGAGAGACCATCTTCATCCTACACCTCCCACGGATTGATAAACCTTAGGTCATCCACTTGAGGGAAAATTGCTACTGTCCTACAAAACTTTGTGCTTGGAGGCCCAACACAAGTCTACAAGAATAAAATTGCGTAGTAGACATCAACCTCTTTTCTGGCGCCGTTGCCGGGGATGTAACATCCCAAATTTTCAATTTGGAATGTTATACATAGGTCATCATATGCATATCATATTTTATTTGCATTTTGGTTTTGATCCTAGAAATTCTAAGCAACTCAAGGACCCGCGGAGAGAGTTGGGGATTTCAGTCATTTTCATATTTGAATTCTTCTCTAATATTGAAAAGGGGATCATTTTGGTTTTAATAATTTTTCTCTCCGAAAATATTTCGAATATAAAAAAAATAAAAGAGAGGAGATAATATGACTTCTCCAAAATAAAACAAATATTGGAGAAAAAATATTTAAAATCAAATAAATATTTTATTTGGATTTTTATTGCTATTTTATTTGAATTAAAAAAATATGATTTTGTAGGGATAACTTTCTTTGGCCATGTTATTTTGAGAAGACATAATTGCTTAGTTAGTTTGCTTGAAGTATTATTATTCTTATGTCAATATTGAACTTTTGTCTTGAATCTTTCGGATCTGAATATTCATACCATAATTAAGAGAATTACATTGAAAATTATGCTAAGTAGCATTCCACATCAAAAATTATTTTTTATCATTTACCTACTCGAGGACGAGCAGGAATTAAGCTTGGGGATGCTTGATACGTCTCCAACGTATCTATAATTTTTGATTGTTCCATGCTAGTCCGGAGGGGGGGGGGAGATATTAATTACCTTAGTCATACAAGCTAGACCTCTAGGGTTTAACCATTACGATCTCGTGGTAGATCAACTCTTGTAATACTCGTATTCATCAAGATCAATCAAGAAGGAAGTAGGGTATTACCTCCATAGAGAGGGCCCGAACCTGGAAAAACATTGTGTCCCCTGTCTCCTGTTACCATCGACCTTAGACGCACAGTTCGGGACCCCCTACCCGAGATTCGCCAGTTTTGACACTGACACCCGTCTATCCAGAGAGCGTCAAGGCCAACCCTGATCGCCCGAACATCCGGCACCTCGCGAAGGCCCAGACATCCGGCTCGACGCCCGGACATCCGGCCTCCCCTGTCTGTGCACAGTGTAAGGGCCCGAGGCCCATGTACCCCTTCGCCCACCTAGACTATATATACTCCTCCTCGTCCCTCTTTCTAGCATCAGCATTGTGATAGCTCATATGTGAGATAGAGCCTCGCTCATCCATCCGGATCTACTCCACCGCGAGGGACCGACACGTCTTCAGAGAAGATCCACCTTGGATTCAAGACCCCTTCATGGGAAGACCCCTCAAGACCTCCTCACAGAGATGAACTAGCTACCACTTGTATCGTCCTTTGTTGGATTCGAATCGTTTATCTCTTCATGTTTCGAGGATCTAGCATATGTGCGACCGAATCTTTATGGTTTGAGTGATTCTCTCGTTTTTTCCCTCGTGTTTCCCCTCATGTTCTTCGTGTTCTTCGTTGGGATCCGCTCCTTTCGTGATAGATCGGCCATATGGGTTCCACCCTACATCATCTTGGTATCATGAGCTATGTTGATCACGATTTCGGAGCCCCCCTCTTAGTTTTGTAGCCTTGTTTTGTTGATTTTGTCCCAAATTCGAAAATTCCCCACAAAAATAGCCCCCCAATTTTTTTGATTTGTTGGTGTGATGAAGTTTTGTTGGATTTGATCCGCGGATTTCGTGTGTTGCAGGTAGATCTAGCTTTTCCCCATCTTTTCCCCAATTTCCATCCACAAAATCTCCCGAATTTTGCCCTAAATTTGCCTTTTCCACACGGAGTTCATCGAGTTCGTCCATGGATCCAGAGCCCGGACATTCGGCCCGACTGCCGAGATATCCGGCTACCCCGGACATCCGGCCCCTAATAGCAGCACTTCCATCGACCGCTCTGTTTCCCGCCTAACTCTTGCCAAATTTTGTTCCGGTGCCCACATACACCTCGGCATAACACCACCATTTCCGCATAGCACCACCATCGCTTTCCCGCTACCAACTCCGACAATTTTGACACGTTTTGCTTTGAAAATTTGAGTTGCGGTTTCTGTCAGGGATATACTCCGCGGTATGACCCGGCCGGACTTGGCGATTCACCAGAAGACCCGGCTGGAGCTAGGCGACTCACTGGCGATCTGCCTGGACATGGCGGTTTACATATAACCCGATTGGACATTGTGACTCACTTGAGACCCGGCGGGCGGGTCAAATGGATGACAAGGCCCAAGGCCCAGTAGGCCGGTTCATGTGATGGCGGGCCGACTTAAGAAGAAAGGTGTAAGGAATATTTCCGTTACAAGGAATCAAAACACGGACTTGTATCCTGCTTGTAGTAGAAGATAGGCTAGTCCTAGTCCTACTAGGACTCCACATGTAACCCGCCCCTCTAACTTATATAAAGAGGGGCAGGGCTCCCCAAAGGGGGACAAGAAGCAAGAAGAAACAATCTCTAGGGTTAGACACAAAGGGAGAGCCGGTTTATGCGGCGACTCTCTCATGATCATAATGAGACCTAGCCACAAACAGCATGTAGGGCAATTACTGGATGATGTTTCCCGGGGCCCGAAGCTGTCTAAATCCTTGTTTTGTGTTGCATCTCTCGATTCCGCTCAACCCCTCTCAAGCTACCACATAGATGCGTTGGCCTCGCGACTAAGTCCTGACACTAAGGACATCTGCCGTGACAAATCCACGACAGTTGGCGCCCACCGTGGGGCCTGCGCACAGTGGTGTTGAGTTCTTGGAGGGATCTCTCCTAAGGATCGAGGAGCTCACAATTTTCCGGACAAAGAAGAGCCAGTTTGAAGAATCTGCATCAGTTTCAAGTTCGTCGGGCTAAATTTTAGATCTATGGGGTTTAAAGGTTAAACGAAAATTTTGGGCTGCGCCCTGAGCCGCCGCCTCTACAAGCCGAATCCTGAGGTCTGCAATCCGCTGAAAAGAAGATTACACGTGGAACGATTTGCAAGATGACCCGGCGATTCGTCGAATCCGAAGACAAATTGGTATTTGGAGCAGCGGCCACCATGCAAGCCAAAGACAACATCTACTTTAAACAAAACCAGGAACATAGACAGTGATGATTGGAAAGTCAATGACCGCAATACGGATTCGCCGAAGCCGAGCTATAGCTTATCGGTCCGAGTTCATAGTCTGGAAAATTTAAAGATAAAAAAATAAGGTTGTGCCGACTGCACTGTCGCTGCTGCAAGTTGAGGATGTGTCTGCGATCCATCAATGCAAGGATCAAGTCGCCGAAACCATGGTCTCCTATTGTAGCACGTTTTCACTAAGCACGTCGAATCCCGAGGTGTCTTGTCGCTACTGCTGGTGCTATTTTTGAGTCGTATCCATCAACCATACGGACTACTACTACCACAAAGGACCGACAAGGTCTGTACTACTCACGTGGGTTGAGCGCTAGTTTTAGCTTTTTGGAATTATTGTCTCCAGTAGGCACACAACTAATTATGCTTCACGGGAGATAAAATCCAGTCACTCTGGATAGTACTAGTTTTTGGAGATACTACAGCAGGTGGCCCAATGCACACATCGAAAAACTACTTGCAGACAAATCCTGGTTCGACACCGACAAGAATCACAGGTGTACCTCGAGCCGCCCGCGCCCCTCAAGACGCTCGACCCGCCATGGCTCCCCTTGCCGCAGCATCTGCCTGAGCTGCCGTCGTCTGAAGACCGCTGCTGGTTCTCGTCCCTCCGCTTCAGCCTAAAAACGCGGAGACCATAACCCGCCGGCGCCCCTGTTGAGCCACCACTACTCTGCCTCTGTCATAAATCCGGAATCTCAGAGCTGTACTACTGCTGAATCGCCGCCTTGGTCAAGCCGCCTTGCCGTGCACCGACTCCTCCTTGGTCAAACCGCCGGTCGTCTCACCTCTATGGTAAGCCGCCGAGCTGGCCTCGCATCTCCTACTTCAAATCGCCCCAGTTCCGGGTCACCTCGCCGCCTTGTCGCTCCGCCTCAAGTCGTCGTCGTCTTCATCGTCGAGCCGCCCGGCCTTCGTCGCCTTCACCTCAGGCCGACCCTGCCATCTCCGCCGCGGCAGTTAACGACCGCGCCACGGGCCGGCCATACCTCTACTCCTCGAGCCGCTGCTCACCTTTTCCACTGCCGCAGCGGCCACGACGTATGATTTGAGCCTGTTTTTACAGAAGTCTGCCTCAAACCGGGGCCCTCATTCGAGACACCGGTCGATTCCCACGCGCTCGACGTCTTCGGATCACCGGACGACTCGCGCGTCCTCTATTGCGGCGACTTGGAGCTGTAGAACGAGTGGTTATGGAGTATGGAAAAACAGCAGTTTGCTGGATTAAGAATAAACAAAAGTTGGGAATATTTCAACTAGGTACAGGCGGTCGGCGAACAAATTGACAGTCCAATACCAAGACCACAGCCTAGGGGCGTCACGACTCACATTTCAAAACTCCATATCATCACGCATGAACCAGGGCACAAGTCCCATCGCTCATAACTCCTGCAACCATTCCATCATCAGTCTGCTATCGTCAGATAAAAATATCAGGAGCTATTCTTCTAAGCTTTTACTTGGTATAATTAAGTATCATCCAAAGCTTTTTCACGCTATGCTATTGTGTATATAGGTCAACTAACTCATGGCCAAAGTGTGACCCGGTCCTCGCGTGTTGTCATTGGAGGTTGCGTCTACATCAGCGCTATGTCAATTTGCTCAGCGGATGTGTGCAAACCACTGCCCTTGCGGTCCGGTCTACATCAACATGACGCAACTGACTCGTTTGACCGCGCGATTTACCGCGCCTGCAATCAACTTCGCCCGTACGTGCGGTTTACCACGCCGACTCTATCGCGCCGGCTTACAACGCCATGGCACGCTCATCTGTTTACTCCCGCGGCCGACTCGGTCGTGGTTGATTTCAGCTTCACCATGGTGATCATCAACTCCGCGGTGATAATTACTGACCTGACGCATCAGGTGAAATCCATCCAAGTTTATATTATTAAACATATTGTTTTCATCAAAGAACAATTACTTTGGTCTGTATATTTTTATGTGCAGCAAAGATGGTGCCATGTTGTGCCTATGAAGTGTATGTCGGCACCATCACGCACCGGCATCTACGCCCGCTTACTGATGGAACAGGTGTGCGCAAGTCGCCGCCCGGGCAGCTTAATCTACATCAACCCACCGGAGCCGCGTTGAGCCGCCCTTGCCGCTTTGAGCCGCCGGGGTTATATTAAGTCGCCGGTCTGCCTGAGCCGCCGGAACTATATTGAGTCGCTGATCTGCCTGAGCCACCTCTGTAGCGATAAACAGATCATCCGTCATCCGAACAAATCAGGTGATATTCATCCAAGTTTGTCTTATTAGCACATGTTTTTGTCAAAGAACAGTTTATCTTTGCCTTGGTCTGCAATATTGTTTATGCAGGGCAATTATTTATGACAAAAAGTGATATTATACCATGGAGATGGAGGCACGCCAACATCTTTGGCACAGGTGGTCGTCGTTACTCGACGGACTCCCGCACCGGCTTACAACGCCGTGGGTGTCCCTCGCGACCACGCCGGCTTACAACAAGGAGGAGAACTTGCCCGTCCGCACCGGCTTACAACGCCACAGCCGGTTTATCTGTCTGTGCCGCCTCAGATGTTGCGGTCGTCTTTACCGTCCGTCTCTCGTGGCTTGGTCTACATCAACACATCGGGCCGCACCTGTCTACATGAGTTGTTTATTGAGTATGAGCAAGTCACTACTTGGGAAGCCCGGTTTTCTTCCAACAAACTGGAGGCAAATTATCATGTATTATCAGCCGCCGTCTGCACTGGATGGCTCAATGGGCAGGCGCACAAGTCACCGCCACTGCGGTTTGGTTAAACTTCAAACAACCAGTTGGAAGGAACCATTGGCCAAGTTGCTGACACGGTTCATACAGGATCATTTATAACCCGCCGCAGTCACCTCAACCTTCTGTGGATTCACATCACGTTATCAACGCCAATGATATACACCTTCTGCTATGGTCAAATATGGAGAATCTCAAGCCAACTCTTCGATTCATCTTGAGACTCGGGGGCTACAATGGTATGGCTCGGCAAAATTAGCCAGTTTCTATGAATTCAAGAACTCTAGGTCATTGAAGGGAAGATAACCCGGCCTTGGAGGCTACTGCTTTATTGGCAAATATTTAAAGGCCGTCAGAAAAATTTCTGGTTTAAAATGATGATTCCAGTTTAAAATACAGCTCAAGAGACATCTTTCTCCCGCAAAGCTTTGAGGCTCTCAAAACCGGTTCAACATCCGGATCAAGGTAAATTTGTCCCTTACAAAGCTTTGAGGGTCTCAATATCCGGTTTAAGAATTTCCGGTTCAAAAGAATTAATCTCTCAAAAGTTCGAGATCTCGAACAAATTAATGGTTACCAAGGGGAACTTGCTGCCATGATGCACGGTTCAAAACATGGGTATCATGCCTTACAGCTTATTGTATTATGGTCACTTGGGGGCTTCCTGCTCATCGGGCATAGCTATCAAGACCCTCTTGATCGGTATAATGCCAAAATTTATATGGTCACTTGGGGCTTCTGCTCAAACATAGGTCGATTTGAACCAAAGAGAACATAGCTGTCGATACCCTTTTGATTAGCAAACTGCTGAACCTACTTGGGGGATTCTTGATCGTATCCGAATCATAGCTCAACCCCTTTGGGAATCGACGTGGATCATATTTGAATCAGCGTCGTTAAACAACTTTTAAGGTCATTTGGGGGCTTCCTGTTCAAACATAGGTCGTATTCGAACCAAAGAGAACATAGCTGTCGATACCCACTTTGGTCGGCAACGCCAACACCACTGGGGGCTTTATGATCGTATTCGAATCTTATCTTAACCCCTTTGGAATGGTTTACTTATCGTATTCGAATCATAAGCCTCAAATTTTTTATCTGTTTTTATACAATCACAAGTATTTGAGTTGTCACAAATATCATATGTGCCGGCTCTTACAGAGTTGAGTTATCAACTTCACTGTCCGGGTCACATAAGCCGGCGGTATCATTCAAAGGATCATAGGGATCTTGTGATCTACTTGTGTGCAGGATAAGACTACATTTGGGTGGTTACCCGCCTTGGCTTTTGACGTTAAGTCGCCAGGGCATATGTTGTTTAAACTCTTTGCAGGATTTGCAGAAATATGACATATAAATGATTAAGTTCAAGCTCATTACCAAAGTTGATGCTTCAAAATGATAATCCGTTCTGGATTTTTTCTCAAAGGCTATAAGCCGCCGGGTTATAAAAATTCTGGCTTAAAATGGAGGTGTATTAAATCGCCATCGGCCAAGAGCTGCCGGGTATTTAAACTCTGGATTTACTTATCAACAAATGAGGTATTCAAAGTCGCTTTGGCGCAATGGCTATTATTTTATTAATGGATATGATTTATTCTACAATGGAAGGAATAGTCCCGAGTCGTTGCAGGCTTACGACCCGGCACTTGGGAGCTATATTATTCAGATTGGGATTATATCAAATATGCAAGTCCCATGTCACTGCCAGCATGCACCATGGCACTTGGGGGCTAATGTAAAGTCATTTTTTTATCAACTTGTTGAAGACCCGACTCATCCCATTGTAATGAGACGGCCCTTGGGGGCTACCAATTGCTCCTGTCAAAAATTCAAGGTACACAAGCATTAATCCATTATATTGAACGGTCCACTATTTAGTTGGTGGAGTACAAAGCTCTTAACCTTGTGGACGTGGGTTCAAGCCCCATGGTGGAGACTATATTATATGATGTTATTATCTATTATATACAAAGTCCCAGCTCAGTATTATCTTACTAAGCCGGCCCTTGGGGGCTACACATTGCTGTTCAAATTTACATGGTTATATCTACAAAGTCCCTGCTCATTATTTGCGAATGACCCGCCCTTGGGGGCTACACTGGTTGAAGTTTTCATGAGCATAAAGCAATATAAATCCTGTGTTGCTGCAAGCATGACAACCCGCACTTGGGGGCTACATGTGTGGAATATTCAGTTTATATGATTGAGATGAATAAACCGGATTTCTTCAAGGTTGCAACATTTATTGGAGCAAGTCTTAAACCATCACTTTGTTCTGCTCAAGACTTGGGGGCTACATGTAATATGGATATAAGGGAGAAAAAATCTTCAAATTATCAGTTTTGAGCAAATCAGGAGGATCAATTACATAAATCGGTGTCAACAACAATTATGACCCGGCATCGTCTGTTTTATAATCAGGCAGTTTTTGGTAATGATAAACCGGCAAGTTTTACATCTTCAAGCCGGCTGAATATCAGATGAGTATTTGAAGACCAAAATTATTTAACCCGGCGCCTTGGAAGCCGACTCAAGTGGATTATTCTTCACAATATTTTTCTATGAGAAACCAACATCAGCAAATTGAGTATGAAGCTAGCTTATTTGACCCGGATTTTCTAGATGAAGGAAATGACAATTGGACTTAAGGATAATCAGGTCCTATCTCAGTAGAATATTTAACCTGGAGCGCAAGGAATTAAGGATGATCAGGTGCCGGCTTACAAGAATTTTTAACCCGGAGCACAACCTGTCAAAGTTGTTCTGGTGTTTATTTTGCAGGATCAGTTTAACATGGATAAATCCAAATTAAATTGGGGGCTAATGTCCGGGATATACCCCGCGGTATGACCCGGCCGGACTTGGCGATTCACCAGAAGACCCGGCTGGAGCTAGGCGACTCACTAGCAATCTGCCTAGATATGTCGGTTTACATATAACCCGCTTGGACATTGTGACTCACTGGAGACCCGGCGGGCGGGTCAAACGGATGACAAGGCCCAAGGCCCAGTAGGCCGGTTCATGTGATGGTGGGCCGACCTAAGAAGAAAGGTGTAAGGAATATTTCCCTTACAAGGAGTCAAAACCCGGACTTGTATCCGGCTTGTAGTAGAAGATATGCTAGTCCTAGTCCTACTAGGACTCCACATGTAACCCGCCCCTCTAACTTATATAAAGAGGGGCAGGGCTCCCCAAAGGGGGACAAGAAGCAAGAAGAAACAATCTCTAGGGTTAGACACAAAGGGAGAGCCGGCTTATGCGGCGACTCTCTCATGATCATAATGAGACCTAGCCACAAACAACATGTAGGGCTATTACTGGATGATGTTTCCCGGGGCTCGAAGCTGTCTAAATCCTTGTTTTGTGTTGCGTCTCTCGATTCCGCTCAACCCCTCTCAAGCTACCACATAGATGCGTTGGCCTCAGGACTAAGTCCTGACACTAAGGACATATGCCGTGACAAATCCACGACAAATTCCGTTCGACATCAACATCACCGCCGCTCGTCTTCGCCACGGACTCGTCATCGACATCGACCACCTCACCGTCATCCGTTCTTGCTTACAAACAACCAACCTCAATGGAAACCTCATCTTGGTATCATGATATCCCATCATTGTACATTCTTGCCATTGCATTGATAACCTCTTAGCCCATTTTGCGTAGCTTACCCATCGAGACTAGCCTTTGAGCATTGCCGGCAACGTATCCTGTGCACATTAGTGATCATACTTCCCATAACATACATACCATACCATCGTGGTGCATATCTTGGTATCATCTCTTGTGTCACAAGGTTGTCATCGCATATACACAATTGCTATCTTGGTTCGTGAAGCTTTGCATGAGAAAAGAGCTCCACAGAGAAAGAGCCAAACAAGCTTTTAAGGAAAGAGCAAAGATAAGCAAAGAGCTTATAAACAAGAATCATAGCATCATACTACATTAATATTGTCATACTCGATCATCTTGGATCATATCATTGGAATACCATACATATAGCATACTTGGGATAGAAGTCGTTGCATTTTTGCTTAGTAGGTTGTGCACAAGTTTAGTATCCGCCTATTGTGCAATCGTGCTAGCGTCTCTCTAGTGTTGTGCAACAAGAGCATTTTCGTGGATTCCACATTTTGGCTCATTCCTTGGTTGCACGATCACATTTATCTATTTGTGTGCGTGTTTTCGTGTACCATATCTTGCTATTGGTCTACTTGTTGCATTTGCAAATTTGCCAATCTTTTCCAACATTATTGAGGCGCACTAACAATTACATCAAATTTTGTGCCACCATCCTAACCGAGCTCCACTATAAGCTTTTACTTGTGTAGAATTGGTACCAATTGTGCTATTTCCTTGTTCCACATTTGAGTTATCATTGATCCATCTTGAACATCGGTCAAGGTACATTTGGTATAAGTTCTTCTGTTTCTCCCACTCATGTATTTGCTAAGAATGATGGATAGGCCAAGTACTTCTACCAACCCACTCTTCATCGAGCAAGACGACGACATGTCCTCCTATGTCACAAAGAGCCACCTCTTTGGTGCAGAATGAGATTTGTATCAAGAGCAACAAGCAATGAGCGACCGCATCAACCATCGCACCACCGACTTGCGACTATCCGAGCAACATACAAGAGACTACTTCGACAACAAGCTCGACGAACACAAACAAGAGAATGACGCAAGAATGGGAAAGATTCGTGCCTTGTTGGTCAACCGCTCTTCTACCACTTCGTCCTACTCAAGACGGAGCCGCTCGAGTCGACACTCTGACGACACTATCTCCGGCTCAAGTACTCCGACATCGGACATTCTTTGATGAGCCACGCGCCAAGACCGTCACGCCAACCGCAATCCTCTACACGACACCAACTCTCAAGAGCAAGCTCGCGCACAAGAACATCGACACCGTCAAAACCAAGCTACTTTCGCGCAAGCACAAGAATGACAACGCCTACACCAACAGCAAGAGGAAGAGCGAGCACGTCAACACGAAGATGCACAAGATGCTGAGGCACAACATCAAGAACAACAACTACGCGAAGCTCAAGTACTTCAGGCGCAACGTGCCCTCCAAGATTCAAGTCCAGCCATAGCCACACGTAACCGACAAGCTCGTGAGCAACAAGAAGCGCTTCGTGATGAAGTTCAAGAACGAATATATCAAGCTCGCGTGCATCGTCAAGCTCGTCAAGCTCCTCCACAAGTTAGACAAGAACTTCAAGTTCACGAAGAGCAAGAAGACAACGGAAATCCTCCTAGACAAGAGCAAGTTGAGGGAGACAATCCTCTTCATCAAGGACGTCATCACCCTCGACCCCAACACAATGAAGAGCAACGATACGGCAAACTCAAGTTCACCATGCCCAAGTTTTCCGGAAGCAATGATCACGAAGAGTACCTTTCATGGGCATTGAAGGTTGACAAAATCTTCCGCTTGCACAACTATTAGGAAGAGAAGAAGATCGCGATGGCATCCCTTGAGTTCCAAGACTACGTCCTCATTTGGTGGGAACAAATCATCAAGCGCCGAGCGGCAAAAGGTGAACGACCCATCACAACTTGGGCGCAAATGAAGGATGTCATGAGATCACGTTTCGTGCGAACCTACTACAACCGCGACCTCTTCAAGAAACTCCAACTCCTCAAGCAAGGAACCAAGAGCGTTGAAGAATACTACAAGGAAATGGAGATTGCCATAATATGAGCCAATGTCACGGAAGATGATGAGCAAACTATGGCATGTTTCTTGAATGGACTCAATCATCCTATCAAGAAGATCGCCGACTTCCAACCATACTCGAATCTCATCGAGCTAGTGCATCAAGCTACCAAAGCGGAACGCCAAGTGCAAGATGACTTCAAGTACGCCAAGTTCTCATCCAAGTCCTATGGTTTCACTAACAACCAAACTTCAACAAATCCAACACCTTCTACCTTAACCAAGCCATCTACAAGCAACAACGACAAGTCAAGTTACAAGAAAACTTTGACAACCTCAAGTTGTCCTCCTACTACAAGAAACTTCAAGCCGAGAGCTTCATCATCATCTACCCCAACCGATGAGACCATCAAGACAAGTTCCTTAAAATGCTTCACATGCGGCGGACGAGGCCACAAGTCCTTTGAGTGTACAAACAAGCGCACCATGATCCTCAACGACGACGGAACCTACGACTCCATGAGTGAAGAGGAGATGGAAGCCCTTGAGCAAGTGGCCATGCACCGGCGCGTGAACGAAGATGGAGATGATCAAGTCTTTTGTGACAAAGATTCGAGCCCCGCTCTCGTTGTCTCCAAGGTCTTGACTTTTCAACATCAACAAGACGAAGACCAATGATGCCATATCTTCCACACCAAGGCTGGCATCAATGGAAGGTTCGTCAAGTTCATCATTGATAGAGGGAGTTGCCATAACTTAGCAAGTGAAGAACTATGCTCCAAGCTCCAATTGGTGAAGACGAAGCACCCGCACCCCTACAAGGTTCAATGGCTAAGTGACTCCGGCACTATCCAAGCAGATCCCACGGTCAAAGTTTCCTTCAAGATCGGAGCTTACGAAGACACTTTGGAGTGTGATGTCGTTCCGATGTCCGTTTGCCACCTCCTTCTTGGACGGCCATGGAAATTTGACCGAGGCGTCATCCACAATGGGCATACAAATCACTATAGCTTCAAGATGAAAGGAAAGGAGTATGTGCTACGACCTATGTCTCCAAGCCAAGTGATCACCGACAAGCAAGCCACCCATCGTGGAGAGAATACTGAGAGAGCGAACCACCAAAAAGAGAGTGAGCGCCACAAGCCAAAATTGAGTGCCTCCACGATGAGAGACAAGAAAAACTTAGTCCTATTTGACACCAAACATGAGATCAGAGAAGTGTGTGAGAACCAGATGTAGGGTGGAACCCTAATCGGAGATCTTTCACGTTTGGAGGGAATGCTACGGGGAAAACACGACGAACGAGCAGAAGAACACAAGGAAAAACACACAAGAGAAACAATAAACCAACAAGTATCGATCACACAAGGGCTAGATCACCGAACACATAGGGTAGCACAAGATTCAAAATCAACAAGGGGAAGATACATGAGTAGTCGTTCTTCTCCGTGAGGAGGTCTTGATGGGGGCCACCCTAGAGGGGGTCTTGAATCCGCTTGGGGGATCTTCTCCGAAGAGGTCGTGAGCTCCGAGGAGAAGTACCAAGTGGATGAGCAAGGGCTCTCACACAAAATATGATCTAAACTAATGCTAACCCTAACTAGGAGGAGGTGGAGGAGTATATATAGTTTACGGGGCGAAAGGGTACACGGGCCTCGGCCCAAGTGGCTACGCGCAGGCAGGGCCGGAAGTTCCGGGCGACGGAAGGTCCGGGCAAGGTCCGGCTTGACCAGAGAGTTGGCGCGGGTGGAGCTAGGCTGGCGTCCGGGGACCGGAAGGTCCAGGCGGGCCGGAAGGTCCGGGACGGGTTCCGGGCAGGTTCCGGGCTAACCAGATAGTTGGCACGCCCACGCTGGTCGATGTCGTCGGAGGCCGGAGGTTCCGGGTAGGCCGGACGTTCCGGGGGCCGGAAGTTTCGGGCTGTGGCCGGAAGTTCCAGGCTGTCCAGAGAGTTGACGCCTGTCGTTTCTTCCTCAGCTCCTGGTTCCTTGGCTTGAACGTTGTACCTGATCACGCATAGCGTCTCGGACTTAGGTAGTAGCCATGTCTCACGGGAAGAAAAGGGGAACTCGAATAGGAGTGATGTCACCTCGGATTGAATAGCAGGAGCTCTTGCTCTTGTCATGGGTCCACTTGGAGCTTCGATAGTCGATGGAAGGTCCATGGGGATGACCGAAGGATGCTCCGCATCATCTCCCCCCTCCCCCTTGTGAAAGAGCCGACCTCGGATCAAAATCCTCATCACCATGGTACGACGCGAGGTCCTTGACGTTGAAGATGTCGCTCACATTGTACTTGTCTCATGGTAGGTCGATCTTGTAGGCGTTGTCGTTGTAGCGTGCTAGCACCTTGAAAGGTCCATCGGCTCAAGGAGAAGCTTGGACTTATGCTCGCTGGGGAAGCGGTCCTTGCGAAGGTGTAGCCACACTAGATCACCAATGTTGAAGACCATGGGTTGCTTGTTGACGTTGAGCTTGGTCGCTAGTCGTTGTACTTGGCGCTCGATGGTGTGCCTTGTATCCTCATGCATCTTTGTCGGGGAAGCTGATCGTGACCCACGAACACCTATGGGACTTGGCGGACCTAGTCCCTTTTGGTTCGGTGGGGGGCGGAGATTGCACGAAGAGCAGATCAAGGCGATGCACACGAGCAGTTTACCCAGCTTCGGAGCTCTCCGGAGAGATAATACTCCTACTGCTGCTTGTCTGATTATCTTGTGTTCTTGCTAGGGAGCAATGAGAGCTACAAAACCTAGCTTGAGTGTTTCTAGTCTCGAATGAGTCGAACCAACCGAACCTCCTCTACGTTGCACATGGGCCTCCTTTTATAGGCTCCAAGGGGTCTCCGACAGGTGGCAACGTAGATGAGGGTACAAATGGAAAACAGAGTTGGTACACCGACTTGTACAAAGACATTCTACCTAACTCTGACGGCAAGGGACAAGAGTAATAAATGCCCGTCCATGTCGCCTGAACAGTGTGGAAAGGGACCGTTAGGGGCGCCAATGCTCGCCACGATGGCACCCCTGTCAGCGCCGCTTACCGCTGCTCTCCGCTGGCTGCACAGCCTCTCGACACGCACGCCCGGAATAGCCCCACGGCGACACGTTGGTGGATGAGCTGGAGCGGAGATGAAGAGAGGTTGCCTGCCGCGGCAAGCGCCTTGCCGTGGCTAAATCCTTGTCTCGCTCGGGAGCTTGTCGCTCACCAAGCCTTCCCGGCAAGCTCCTCTTGACGGGGTCTTGTCCTCTGCGTGCCTTGAGTGGCCTTCCCGGCAAGCTCCTCTTGCCGGGGCCTTGTCTTCTTGGTTAAATACTTTGCTCTTGAATGGCTCCAAAGGAACCGTGGAGGATCTTGGCGGTCACTAGGCAGCCCTTGCCGCGGGGTGCTGCAACTGTCCGTGCACGAGTTCGGGATACTAGGGTACCCCTACTCTAGTACACCGACAGGAGCCCCCGGGCCTGGGCCACACACGGTGCCAAGCACTGTTGGGCCAGGCCCAAAATAGTGCACGGGCATGCGCGGCCTAGATTGCGCCGTTACTCGCTCCGGACCCACCACGTCCCCCACGAACAGCACGCGCCGATCGTGGCGTCGTGAGAGAGATCGTGGGGGCTTTCTTTAATTGGAAAAGCGGAACGTCCGCCCCTCTCCCTCCTTATAAGCAGGGGAAACAGGGGCAGGTTGCCCACCTTGCCATTGCTGTCACATCTCAAAAACCACCGCCGCTCCCCCCTTCTTCTCAAGTCCGAAGAGAGCGACGCCCCGCCCCTCATTGCCACCGGCGCCATCAATGCCGTCGGACTCCTCCACCACCTCCGCCATGGCTCCGAAAGCCGACAAGGGGAAAGGCGTGAAGTCGGCCGAGGCGCAGCGGCTCGCGGCGCTGCGGAAGGAGCGGGGCACCTTCGACCCCCTGCTCAACGCAAAGGAGCTGCGGGAGGGGTACTACCTCTTTTGGTCGACGGAGACGCGGGCGCACCCGCGCACGAGGGTGATCTCCGCCGCCGCATCCGAGAAGGTTTCTGTCGGGTATCCCTTCTTCGCGCTCTTCTTCTACTGCGGGCTCTGCCCGCCCTTTTCCGAATTCTTTTGCGACATCATGAACACCTACGGTCTCCGCCTCCTTGATTTCACCCCCAACGTTGTCCTGACCATGGCCGTTTTCGCACACCTTTGCGAAAACTTTGTCGGAGTCCACCCAAATGTAGCCCTCTTCCGCCATTTCTTCATGCCCCGCGTTGAGAGAGGAGAGCCGCTTGCCGGAGGGATTGCTTGGATCTCCAGGATCGGCAAGAAAGAAGCGTATCTGGAAGGAGAGCTCCGTAGTAAGTGGGAGGAGTGGAGAGCCGATTGGTGTTGGATCATTGAGGAGAACCCGCAGCCCTTCACCACCCAACGTCAAAATCCCATAGTGCGCGGCAACGATTGGAGCAACTTGGCGCCGGAGGATGCTAGGCTGAAGATTGCCGTGACCGGATCTTGCGCCTCGTGCATGCCGGACTCATCAGAGGCGCTGTTGGCGCTGATTTCCTTCGCCGCGACGCTTCCCTTGCAGGAAAGGAGGAGGCCTGCTTGGGAGTTCCAAAACGCGGCGGACATCATGAGGCTGCGCCCGGGCCTCAACTGGAATTTCACCGTCTTGGAGCTGGATGCGGCGTTCTTGGAGCTGTTCAAGCACGACCAGATCACCCCGAGTGGTTCATGTTGCCGAGGGGGTCGTTCCTTTGTGCAACAACTCTTCGCTGACCGCATCCGTGCGATGATGCCGCCAGCGATTCCCATGGGATCGCTCCAACTTGGCAAGAGCCCGCCGACGACATCGGCAGCAGTTCTTGACAGCTTGGAAGAAGTGCCGATCCGCGCCGACGAGCAGAAGTGGCTCACCCGCGACACCACCGACGCTGAGCTGCAGCGCATCGCCATCAGGCTGGAGGAGGCGGCGGAAGCTGCTGCCGCTGGTGAATTTGGGTTCACCGTGGAGGAGGCGGAGGCAGCCGAGGCGGCAAGCCTTGCCGACCGAGAGGAGCTTGCCGGCACGGAGGAGCAGGCCGAGCCTGATGCTGAGCCGAACGAGCCTGCCGGGTGCGCCTCCCCTCCACCTTCAGATAGCTTGTCGTGGGTGGAGCCCGCAGCTCCACCAAGAAGGCGCCTCCGCAAGACCGGGGAAGTGGCGGGGCGGCAGACGGGCCAACAGCCGTCGCGCCAAGGAGCGCTCCATCGCGGCAAGCTCATGTTGCTGGAGGCGCTCACGCCGCCACAAAGAATCGGAGCGGGCCTTTCGGGACCACGGCTCCGCACCCGCCAAGCGCCCGAGGGAGCCTACTCTTCCAGCTCGTCGACCGGAGGCCGAGCGGAATCGACTTCTCCGCCTCAGCCCGAGGAAGAAGAAGAAGAGTAAGATCTTGTCGCTGTACTTGTAATCCTTCAATTTCGATGCTTTGTCTTGTATCTGATTTGCTTCATTCTGAACTCTTTCCTTTTTCAGACGCTGGCTCGAGGGCGTCGAAGAGAGCCAAGACCCCGTGGTTGTCATCGAAGACGATCCCCGTGGTGACAGGAGGCGCTTGAGACCCCTTGCGGACCCGCAACCTTCTCGAGCAGCCCAAAGACAGCCCCCCAGAAGTAATTGGTTTATTTCTTACGGTTAGGTGTGCATGGGTGCTTCTTCTTTGCTGATATCTGACTTGTTGATTTGTGTAGGAGCAGAGCAGCCTCATCAGGAGGGTCCGGAAGTCGCTCCTGAAATTCTGTCTGCTTCAACTACGCCGCCGAGGGAGAATTCTCCGGCAAGGGAGGTTTCTCCGATAAGGGATGCTTCTCCGCCAAGGGACATCACCAGTGATCCTCCGGTGGTGGAGACCGCGGCCACAGATCCCATCGCAGGTAACCCTTTTGCGTGACAATTTCCCTTGGGTTCTTCTTTCTTCTGTTTTCCTTTTCGAATGTTTGTTTGACTGTTCTTTCTTTTTCTGATCGTCAGATCCATCTGCCGGAGAGCCGATGGAGACTGAGGTTGCCGGCGAGGAGGACGCGCGCGGCAACAATGACGATGCTGCCAACATGGAGGAGGAGGCCGGCGCTGATGGGTCCGCCGGCGAGGAGGCCGCCAAGACTGCTGCCGCAAAGGCTGGGGAGGGGTTTGGCGATCGTACTGACGACCCTGAGGCCGCAGGAGCGCCAGGCGCTACGCCGACCGCCGATCCCTCCGCCACCGATGCAGCACCAGGCTCCGAAGAGCCCCAGCCCGGCGCCTATCTGAAGGCCGGTGACGGTGTCTTCATCAAGCTTCCATGGGCGCCGAGCTCAGTGGCGCCGGTCGAGGGAGAGACCTTCGACGAGGAGCTGCTCGCCTCCGCATTGGGCTGTCGCTGGTTGACGCAAGCAAGCAGCAGCGATGGCGAAGTTCGAGGAGGAGCAGCAGCTGAAGAAGCTGTTGTCGCTCTACCGCGCCCGACAAGCTAAGCTGGAGTCCCGGAAGCACTTGTCGCGAGGGCGGAGCTGACATGGAGAACGCGCAGAAGAGCTCCAGTAGCGCCAACCAAGAAGCCCTCCGGATGTAGCGTAAGCGCTGGAGCAACTCTCAAGAGCGCCAACCTTCATACTTGAGAAGGCTGAGGTCGAGGAGCAGCAAAGGCTTGCTTGGCGAGAAGCTATCTGCGCAAGAAGAAGGCGAGTGGCGCAGCGGAAGATCAACCTTGATAGCTATGAGGAAGAGCTCACATGCCATGAGCAATCACTTGGCGGAGCTCTCCAGAATCAAAGGACGCTGCCGCAACTGCCGAGGCCGCCAAGAAGGAGTTGGAGACGAGGGTGACGCAGCTGGAGGCCACCTCCGTAAGAGCGGGCGAGGAGGTCACCGTTGAAGCACTGGCCGAGAAGGATGCCTACACTCTTGGCGAAGTTGCGGGGCCGTCTCGCCGAGAGGATCAAGAGCTCGACGCCGCCAAGGACTCCAAGGCAGATCTAGAGCTGAAGCGACCACCTTGATGGAGACGCTGGACGGCGCCAAAGAGCGGGAAGCAGGTCTGTTGGAGAAGATCAAGGCCAACGAGGAGCTGTCGGCATCGCCACGACGCCCATAATACCTTCAAGGAGAACGTGATGCCATCGGACGGAGGGTCTTGTGGATCTGCCGCCGCCATTGACAAGGAGCTGATGGAGATGGGGATGGTGGATCTCGGTACTCCACCGACGAGCATCTCCAACCCAGCGCCAAGCTCAGCCTGTTCCTCAAGAGCGCAGGACGGCTCTCCCGTGCTCCGGAAGAGATCCCAAAGCAGCTGGCCGACGAGTCGCGCCAAATCTGTGCAGGGCCCTTCGAAGGTGCCGATGAAGGCGGCCTTCCGCAATCCAGGCGCCTTCGCCAACGCCCTCAAGTCCCTGCGCCGATCACGACGTTGAAGCGCCAAGGCCCTTGTCGCACTCCATTGTGGACAGGGTGAGCGGAGTCAAGAGGGTTGATGGCGACCGCGTAGACTAGGCCGCCAAATTTATCTTTCCCTTGTCGCTGCTGATCATGTTTAGGAGAACAATTTATTAGATCAGCGACAAGTTATTTTGTAATATACTCTATCTTAGGCAATGATTGCAATGTTATTTCCTTTACTCGATTCCTTCCTTTATATGTTTGTGCCCTACGCTTTTAGGGAACTTGTCGGCGCGGGCACCTTTGCATGAAGCGCCGAGTGCGGAACGTCACACTTCTTTGGCGATGCAGCGTCCGACAAGCAACCTTGTCGCAATCTGGTTGCAGCTCACTTAAATTGTTGAGAGGACTTGAAACAAAGTAAGGCGCGACCAGCCACGAGTTGGTTCCTCCGGCGCATGTGTTCTCCATACAAAGTACTATCGCTCGAGGAAGATAACTCTAAAAATTTAAAACTGATTGCTCAAACTTTGGCAACTTAGCTTTTCTGTCGTTTGTTTCCCGGCAAGGCGATACTTCTTCGAGCGACGCTTGGCGGTCCACACCATTATCTTCTCCTTCCCCCCCGGTTAACTTGTGCGCGAGGGAACCTTCCTTTCTTTGAGAAGAAAGAAGAGAAAATAAAGTTATGGAGCCTAGTGGCTCGTTATTGCTTACCGGGTGTGGATGCTGCACAAAATGTCAGATAACTCATGCAAATTGATTATGAAAGCATGAAATTGACAAGTTGTGCGCAATACATAAGCTTTACTGATGCACGGGGTCTGCGCCCGGCTTTGTACAAAGGATTACATGCAACATCGGCAAGACTTGTACAAAGGGTGGTTGCGGAACGGGTTAAACAACTGCGTCTCTATGGGTAAAACTTACGAAGATGCTCTATATTCCAGAGTTGCTCACCGAACGCCATCTTCGGTCTCAAAGGCGGACAGCGCCAGGCCTAGTGACTCGTTTCACCCGATAAGGGCCTTCCCACTTCAAGGTCAACTTGTTGGAATTCTTGGCGGATTGAAGCGCCAAGAACAAGGTCGCCTTCCTCGAAGCTTCGGCATTAACTTTGCGGCTATGGTAGCGGCGCAAAGCTTGTCGGTAACGAGCAGCTCAGACTGGCAGCCTCAAGACGATCCTCCTCAAGGAGCAGCGCGTCATCTTGTCGCAGCTGCTCTTGCTCAAGCTCATCATAAGCGTGTACTCGAGGTGACCCGTATCACGAGTTCCGTGGGGAGAACTGCCTCGCTCCATAGACTAGAGCAAAAGGTGTCGGCGATGGCTCGATTTGGCGTCGTCTGATCGATTAAAGAACCACCGCAGCTCCTCAATCCAGTTTCTTCCGCACTTGTGCAGCCTGTCGAAAGTTCTGGTCTTGAGTCCTCGCAGCACTTCAGCGTTTGCCCTCTCTGCTTGACCGTTGCTCCTTCAGAAGCAAAGCAGACCTTGGCGCCAAGATCCTGGACGTATTGCATGAAGGTGCGACTCATGAATTGTGTGCCGTTGTCGGTGATGATCTTGTTAGGAATCCCAAAACGGCAAACAATTGACCTGAAGAACTTGATCGCTTGTTGTCTTTGTCACCTTCCTCGGTGCTTCCACTTCCGACCACTTTGTGAACTTGTCGATTGCGACGTATAAGTACTCAAAGCCCCGACAGCTTCGGGGAAAGGGCCGAGGATGTCGAGCCCCTGGACCAAAAGCGGCCAGGATAAAGGGATCGTCTGGAGAGCTTGAGCTGGTGGTGTATCTGCTGGAGTGGAACTGCACGCTTCACACTTGGTTACTTGCGTTGCATCCTGGAGGGCTGTCGGCCGAAGAAACCTTGCCGGAAAGCTTTGCGGCAAGTGCTCTGGCGCCAATGTGGTGACCACATATGCCTCCATGTATCTCGCCAACAGCTTCACATCCATCTTCCGGTGAATACACTTCAATTTCACACCGTTGAGTCTTCTTACATGCAGCGTGTTGTCGACAAACCGATACATTCTTGACTGCCGGGCTACTCTCTCCGCTTCTTCTTGCTCTTCGGGAAGTTCTCCTCTCTGAAGGAAATGGACAATCTGCTGCGCCCATCTTTGGAGCTTGCGGCTCGACAACAAGGACTAAAGGC
The DNA here is from genome assembly GCA_021605205.1 of Aegilops longissima. Classification (NCBI taxonomy): domain Eukaryota; kingdom Viridiplantae; phylum Streptophyta; class Magnoliopsida; order Poales; family Poaceae; genus Aegilops; species Aegilops longissima. The sequence continues at coordinate 330,406,924 of CM038678.1, read as the reverse complement.
ACATCTGCTGCTGCGGGAACATCCGCTTCACGGCAAGAACCTGCGGCTCAGCCGAGCTTGATGTTCCCGGCAAGCTTGCCGGAGCAAAACTTGTCGGGGCGTGCGCTTCAACGAAACAAACCCTAGGGCTTGTCGGAGCAGACTGCTCCTCAAAGACTCTTGGTGTTGATCTTGGGGACCTTGGGCGGCGGCTTCGGTAGCTCGGCGGGAAGTACTCACCGAAATCAACTTCCTCTTCTTGCTCTGTCCGAGTTGATGGCGTTACAGTTGGTTGAGTCAGCTTGAGCACAAAAATCCCTGGTTCCACTGAGTAACTTGAGGCGGCACACTTTGTGAGCCATCAGCAATGTCATTACGAGCTCTTGGAACATGTTCCATTTGCAGGCCTTCAAAGTGTTCTTCTAGCTTTCTCACTTCGTCAACGAGGCTTCCATCAGCGGACTCGATAATCTTTGTTTACTTGGCGGACGACAAGCTGCGAGTCACCCCGACAATGAGCTTCTTGATCCCAAGGTCTCTCGCAATTCGAGACCGCAAGCAAACCTTCATACTCTGCAGTATTATTTGTTGCTTGCTCCTTGGAAAGTGCATCTGGACTATGTACTTGAGGTGCTCTCCGGTGGGTGCGATAAGCAGCACGCCGGCACCGGCGCCTTGCAGCGAGAAGGCACCATCAAAGTACATCAGCCACTCTTTACTTGCTTCCTTGACGGGGATGCTCGTCTCTGGAATTTCTTCATCTTGTGTTGGCGTCCATTCTGCTATGAACTCTGCCAGTGCTCTGCTCTGGATAGTTGAAGTGCTTTCAAACTTGAGGCCAAAGCTTGACAGTTCCAGTGCCCACTCGACAATCCTGCCTGTTGCTTCTGGGTTTTGCAATATCCTGTTTAGTGGAAAGCGAGTGACGACTGTGATCTCATGTGCTTGGAAGTAATGGCGCAGCTTTCTCGAGGCCATGAGGAGGCCGAAAAGCAATTTCTGCACACAGTACCTTGACCTAGCTCCTGTAGAAGGGCCGGCGAAGTACCCGGGCGCTGCACCATCCTTTTCTGAATCCTCTCGCTCGTCTGCGCAGACCCGTCCTTGTCGAGACCAGAGCTTGACGGAGAAGCCCCCTGCTTGTCGCTGGATGTATCTGCCATGGTTGCCGGCTCGTCATCCGCCTCCCTCTCCGCTACTAACGCAACACTAACCACTTGATTGGTTGCCGCTATGTATAGCAGCAACTTCTCTTGTGGCCTAGGTGCGACAAGTATTGGAGTAGAGGACAGGTACCTCTTTAAGTCCTGCAGCGCAGCCTTCGCTTCGGGAGTCCATCTCATTGGACCTGCCTTTTTCAAAATCTTGAAAAATGGCAGGCGCGCTCAGCAGACCTAGAGATAAACCTCTTTGAGAGCAGCCACGCAACCGCAAGTCTTCGTACATCCTTGACGCGCTTTGGTGCTTCAATCTTCTCAATGGCTTTAATCTTGTCGGGATTGGCTTCAATTCCCGCTGAGACACGAAGAACCGAGAAGCTTGCGGAAGGAACTCCAAATCGCACTTCTCGGGGTTGAGCTTGAGGTTGATCTTGCGCAGATTTGCAAAGGTCTCATCTAAATCTTGAACCAGAGTTGCTTTGTCCTTGCTTTTGACCACTATGTCATCCGTGTAGGCTTCTACATTTCTGTGCATTTGCGGCTCAAAAGCGTCATGGACTACTCTTGCAAACGTTGAACCAGCATTCTTCAAACCGAAAGGCATCCGTATGAAACAGTATGTGCCACATGGTGTAATGAATGCGGTTTTCTCTTCATCCTCTTCTGCCATGAAGATCTGATGATATCCTGAATATGCATCAAGAAATGAAAGCAGATCACATCCAGCCGTGGAGTCAACAATCTGGTCGATGCGTGGCAAGGGAAATGGGTCCTTGGGACAAGCTTTATTAACATCTGTGAAGTCGATACAAAGTCTCCATTTCCCATTCGCCTTGCGTACAACTACCGGATTGGCCAACCACGTGGGATGGAGCACTCCTCTGACAAGGCCTGCTGCTTCCAGTTTCTTGATCTCTTCTGCAATGAACTCTTGGCGCTCCGCTGCCTGCTTCCTGACCTTCTGCTTGACGGGCCACGCATGAGGACAGACAGCTAGGTGGTGCTCAATTACTTTCCTGGGAACACCGGGGATGTCAGATGGTTGCCATGCAAACACATCGACATTCGCCCGCAGGAAAGCAATGAGCGCGCCTTCCTATTTAGGGTCAAGCGTGGCACTGATGGTGAAGGTACCACCAGTGCCGTCCTCCTTGGCGGACACCTTTTTGGTCTTCGGCGGAGCTGCCATCGTCTTCTTGCACTTGCCGGTGGAGCTCGATGGTGCGTCCTCGACGGTAGCGCAGCACTCCGAAGAGGTGCGCTTGCCGGAGTGGGCATCAGAGCTCTTGCCGGACAAAGTGGTTTTCTTCTTCCTCCCGGGAGCTTTAGCGGCAAGTGTTTTGCTATCTGTTGCAGCCGCTGCTTCCCGGTAAATCTTGTCGGCGCAGATAAGGGCATCTTTCTTGTCGCCATGAACAGAAATGACACTTATCGGGCCGGGCATCTTGAGTAAGTTGTATGCATAATGAGAGGCTGCCATGAACTTGGCGAGTGCTGGACGGCCAAGTATCCCATTGTAGGGCAATGGGAAATCAGCAACGTCGAATGTGACCCTCTCAGTTCTGAAGTTTAGCTCGCTGCCAAATGTTACCGGCAACGTGATCTTCCCCTTCGACTTGCTCCTTCCTGGGTTGATTCCTTGGAATGTGCCGTCTCTTGAGCTCATTGTCGTGGATTTGAAGCTTCTGGAGCACTGCGGAGGAGATCAGGTTTAAGCCGGCCCCGCCGTCAACTAGCATCTTGGTGACCTTGAGGTTGCGGATAGTTGGTGAGACCAACATCGGCAAGCACCCGACCGCAGTTATGCGATAAGGGTGATCCTCAATATCGAAGATGATAGGCGTGCTGGACCACTTCAGGGGCCTGCGTGACTCTACGGATGGTTCTGCTGCATTAACCTCCCGCATCCATTCCTTGAGATGGTGGTGTGAGGTATGCAGAGAAGCACCGCCGTCAACGCAGAGGACCTTTGTTGCTTTCTGAAACTCCTGCTCATCAGTTTCGTCATCCTCCATATCTTCATCGTCATCATCGTCTTCATCCTTGTCGCGGCCGCGGGGAGGTCTGTCTCCTTGTCGCTGCTTGGCCTTGCCGCGGCGTCCCCCCCGGCCGGGTCGCTTCTTGCTAGCTGCCCCAGCACCTTCCTGGGCCTTCTCCTTGTCTCGCCGCTCGTACTTAGCCTTCTGTAGTTCAACAAGCTGCTCGACTTTCTTGCAGCTCACGGAGGTCGTGGCCCTTGGTGCGGTGAATCTTGCGATCTTGTTTGTTGGAGCTGTCACCTTGTCGCGCCGCCGCCAGCTTGGCGGTCGGTGTCGGTGGCAACCTCCTTGCCGGAGCCACCAACCTTGGCCTTCTTGGCGCCACCTCCGTTGCGGACTGCTCGACAACTAGTACCTCTTTGCTTTTCTTCCTTGGTTGTTCCGCCGCGCGGCTCTTCTTTGCCGGGGCAGTCTCCTCCTTGTCCGATCCTGCTTCTGCATTCTCTCCTGGGAGTCTTCTCCCTTCTTCAGCACATGCACACTTGTCGGCCAAGGCATACAGCTCACTGACTTCCTTGACTTTCCACATCGCCATCTCCTCCCTCATCCTGCGGTTCCGCACGTTCTGATGAAACGCGCTGATCACCGCGGCAGGGTGGACATCTGGGATGTTGTAGTGCACACGGCTGAATCTCTGAATGAACTTGCGCAGGGACTCTCCTTCCTTCTGGGTGAGCAGGTGAAGGTCACTCTCTTGGCCATGAGGTTTGTGGCCTTTGTGAAGGCACCGACAAACTGATGGCATAGATCTGCCCAAGAAGATATGGAACTGTCTCGGCAAGTGCATGAGCCAAGATCGACATTTGGCTTGAGTACCGGCGGAAGTAGTTGGCGAGGATCTTGTCGTCTCGCCCCCGGCAGCTGCACCGCAATGGTGTAGATCTTTGAGGAACTCCGATGGATCGTCCTGCCATCATACTTCTCTGGCACATCTGGCTTGAAATTTTTCTTGTCGGGCCACTGGACTTGCCGCAGCTCACGAGTGAACGCAGGGCAACCTACCGCATACGGCAAGTCACCTGGTTTCCCTGGCGCTTGCATGTTGACAGCTGGCCCGGCGCACTGGTCAGATTGACGCCGCGCTTCTCTTCGGCGCTCGATGCGAGTTCGAGCGTCTTCTTGTTGCCATTCTTGAAGAACTTGGCGTTGATCACGGCGAGCTCGTGGATCCGATGAAGCGGTGGAGTCGCTGTCGAGATGGATCCGACGAGTCGGCGATCTTGGCCTTCGGGATGGAGAGTGCATGGTGGTTGCACCCCCGCATGTTTCGTCGCCACCGGCTCGTGCCTTGTCGTCTCGCCGTGGCAAGGACGCAGTTGGTTGCCGCGGGGTATCGCCGTTGGCAAAGCCGATGAGACTCTGGATGGTGGCCCTCCATTCGTCGACCTTGTCAGCCGTTGGAGGGTAGTCTAGAAGCAGTTGAGCTCTCGCCAAGGCTTCTGCTGGAGTGGTGGGTGGCAATGGCGTACGGTGCGAGGAGCGGGATATGCTCGGACTTCTAACCAAGTTAGAAGGAGCAGCATCCCGTCCAGGCGATCGTACTCAGCTCGTACCAGCATGCTGGCGTGCATGCTGGTCTCGAGGGCTTCGGGATCCTCCAGCTTGGCCTTGATCCAACGAGCGTATGGCGCTGCGAGCACCATGACGTTGTCGGTCCCGCGCCTCCTGAGATGGACGCGGTACGTATCCGGACGCCGAGGTCTGCGCCGCCTTGTCCTTGGACTTGGCAGCGTCGTGGGCTCCCTCGACGACGCCGGTTCCTCCGCCAGCGTCTTCCCCACCACTCGTCAGCTCCGGTGGTGGTGGGTTTGACGCGGACGGCTCTGCTGCCGCCGAAGCCTTCTTCTTCGGTGGCATGTTGAGGAAGATGATGAAGATTGTTGCCCGTGTGAACGCCGGATCAGGTTCACACAGCCTCGACGCCCCCTACCTGGCGCGCCAAAGATGTCGGGGAAGCTGATCGTGACCCACGAACACCTATGGGACCTGGCGGGCCTAGTCCCTTTTGGTTCGGTGGGGGGCGGAGATTGCACGAAGAGCAGATCGAGGCGATGCACACGAGCAGTTTACCCAGCTTCGGAGCTCTCCGGAGAGATAATACTCCTACTGCTGCTTGTCTGATTATCTTGTGTTCTTGCTAGGGAGCAATGAGAGCTACAAAACCTAGCTTGAGTGTTTCTAGTCTCGAATGAGTCGAACGAACCGAACGAACCGAACCTCCTCTACGTTGCACACGGGCCTCCTTTTATAGGCTCCAAGGGGTCTCCGACAGGTGGCAACGTAGATGAGGGTACAAATGGAAAAACAGTAGTTGGTACACCGACTTGTACAGTACATTCTACCTAACTATGACGGCAAGGGACAAGAGTAATAAATGCCCGTCCATGTCGCCTGAACAGTGCGGAAAGGGACCGTTCGGGGCGCCAATGCTCGCCACGATGGCACCCTTGTCAGCGCCGCTTACCGCTGCTCTCCGCTGGCTGCACAGCCTCTCGACACGCACGCCCGGAATAGCCCCATGGCGACACATTGGTGGATGAGCTGGAGCGGAGATGAAGAGAGGTTGCCTGCCGCGGCAAGCGCCTTGCCGCGGCTAAATCCTTGTCGCGCTCGGGAGCTTGTCGCTCACCAAGCCTTCCCGGCAAGCTCCTCTTGTCGGGGTCTTGTCCTCTGCGTGCCTTGAGTGGCCTTCCCGGCAAGCTCCTCTTGCCGGGGCCTTGTCTTCTTGGTTAAATACTTTGCTCTTGAATGGCTCCAAAGGAACCGTGGAGGATCTTGGCGGTCACTAGGCAGCCCTTGCCGCGGGGTGCTGCAACTGTCCGTGCACGAGTTCGGGATACTAGGGTACCCCTACTCTAGTACACCGACAATCTTCTTGATGTAGCTTGCCTGTGCACTCGCATCCATGTTGGTGCGCTCTTGTAGAGGAAGAGGTAGAATGTCCAATGGTGACAACGGGTTGAAGCCATAGACGACCTTGAAGGGGGACTTGCCGGTAGTCGAATGTCTTGCACAATTGTAGGCGTACTCGGCGATGGGTAGACATGCCTCCACTCCTTGTTGTTCTTCTTGATCAATACGCAAAGTAGAGTGGAGAGAGTCCAGTTTGTCACCTCCGTTTGGCCGTCGGTTTGAGGATGGTATGTGGATGAGAACAAGAGCTTGATTCCGAGCTTGGCGCATAGGGTCTTCCAAAAGTAACTCAAGAACTTGACGTCATGATCGGAGACGATTGTCTTTGTTACTCCATGGAGTCGCAAGATTTCCCTACAAAAGAGATTTGCAATGTGTGAAGCATCGTCTATCTTGTTGCAAGGAATGAAATGTGCCATCTTGGAAAATCTATCCACAACAACAAACACATAATCCTTTCCATTTTGAGTTCTAGGAAAACCAAGTACAAAATCCATGCTAATGTCTTCCCAAGGTTGATAAGGAATAGGAAGGGGCATGTAAAGACCATGAGATTGAGCTTTAGACTTAGCTTTGCGACATGTAGAGCATCGGTTGGTGAAGCGTGAGACGTCTCGAAACATCTTGGGCCAAAAGTAGTTCTTGGAGAGCGTGGCGAATGTCTTATCTCGTCCAAAATGTCCCATGAGTCCGCCTCCATGAGCCTCTTGCAAAAGGAGCAAACGAAGAGACGACTCGGGAATGCATAGTTTGTTAGCTTTCATAAGATAAGCATCCTTGATATAATATTGTTCCCAAGAAGTATGCGTCAAACACTTAGCATAAGGAATAGCAAAAGATGGATCATTAGCATACAAGTCTTTGATGTGCTGAAACCCAATAACATTCAACTCAAGTTTAGTGACAAGCGTGCATATGCGAGAAAGTGCATCCGCAACTACATTTTCCTTACCCTTAATGTACTTGATCACATATGGGAAAGATTCAATAAATTCACTCCATTTGGCATGACGCTTGTTCAACTTAGTTTGACCTTTTAAGTACTTAAGTGTTTCAAGATCGGTATGGATGACAAACTCATGAGGTCTAAGGTAATGTTCCCAAACATGTAGCACACGCACTAGAGCATATAATTCCTTGTCATAGATGGGATAGTTAAGTTGAGCACCGGAGAGTTTTTCACTAAAATATGCAATTGCTCGTTTTTCTTGCATCAAAACTCCGCCAATTCCGGTACCACTGGCATCACAATGAACCTCAAAAGTTTTGTCAAAATTGGGCCAAGCAAGAATCGGAGCATGAGTAAGCAAAGACTTGAGCTCATCAAAAGCGGTGGATTGCAAAGATCCCCAACCAAAAGGAGTATTCTTCTTACTCAAGGCATGCAAAGGAGCGGCAATTGTGCTAAAGTATTTCACAAAGCGACGATAAAAACCCGCAAACCAAGAAAGCTATGCACTTGTTGCAAATTGGTGGGTTGGGGCCAAGTTTTAATTGCTTCAATCTTAGATTCATCAACATGGACACCCTTTGAGGAGACAACAAAACCCAAGAAAACCACTTTGTCAACACCAAATGTGCATTTTTTCATGTTTGCATAAAGGCTTTCCTTTCAAAGGGTTTGCAAAACAGCCCTAACATGATGAAGATGCTCTTTCATGGTTTTGCTAAACACAAGGATATCATCAAAGTAAACCACAACAAAAACTCCAATATAAGGGCGAAGCATAATGCATAAGGCGCACGAAAGTACCGGGAGCCTCCGATAGACTCATAGGCATTACTAACCACTCATATAAGCCAAATTTGGTTTTGAAACCAGTTTTCCATTCATCACCTTCTTGAATGCCGATTTGATAATAGCCACTTTTAAGATCAATTTTTGAGAAAAAGTTGGCTCCACTAAGTTCATCAAGCATATCATCTAGGCGAGGAATGGGATACCTATAGCGAACGGTAATAACATTTATAGGTCTACAATCGGAACACAAGCGGAAACTTCCATCGGGCTTAGGCACAAATATAACGGGAACTGCGTAAGGGCTTAAGCTTTCACGTACATGACCGTTGTCGATGAGTTGTTGTACTTGCTATTGAATCTCCTTGGTTTCTTCAGGATTGACTCGGTATGGGGCTTTGTTTGGTAGAGGCGCTCCGGGGATGAGGTCGATTCGATGTTCAATTCCTCGAAGAGGAGGTAGACCCAGAGGTAGCTCATCGGGGAAAACATCTTGGAATTCCTGCAAAAGGGATTGAAACACTAAAGGTAGCTCGTGAGAGGTGTTAGTTGTTGGCTCTCCATCCTTGCACACAAGGACAAAGTGCATCACACTAGATGGGTTCTCGCACATTTATCTCATCTCACTTTTGGTGGCAAATAGGATGAGGTTTTTCTGTCTAGGCGAAGAAGCGCTCAAGTTTTGCTTGTGGCTCTCACTCACTTTTTTGTGGATCATTTTCTAACTCTTCTCTCCATGATGGGTGGCTTGTTTGTCGGCTATCACTTGACTAGGAGACATAGGTCGTAGCACATATTCCTTCCCTTTCATCTTGAAGCTATAGTGATTGGTACGCCCGTTGTGGAAGACACCACGGTCGAATTGCCATGGTCGACCAAGAAGAAGGTGGCAAACGGTCATTGGGACCACATCACACTCCAAAGTGTCCTCATATGCACCAATTTTGAAGGAGACTTGGACCGTATGCTCAACTCGTATAGTGCCAGAGTCACTTAGCCATTGAACCTTGTATGGGTGCGGGTGCTTCCTCTTGACCAATTGAAGCTTGGAGCATAGTTCTTCACTTGCCAAGTTGTGGCAACTACCTCCGTCGATGATGACCTTGATAGACCTTCCATTGATGCCGGCCTTTGTGTGGAAGATGTGGCATCGTAGGTCTTCTTCTTGTTGATGTTGAAGAGTCAAGACCTTGGAGACAACGAGAGCGGGGCTCGAATCGTCATCACAAAAGACTTGATCATCTTCATCCTCGTTCACTCGCCGGTGCATGGCCACTTGCTCAAGAGCTTCCATCTCCTCTTCACTCATTGAGTCATAGGTGCCATCGTCGTTGAGGATCATGGTGCGCTTGTTGGTGCATTCATAGGACTTGTGGCCTCGGCCGCCGCAAGTGAAACACTTGAAGGAGCTTGTCTTGACGGTCTCATCGGTCGGAGTAGATGACGAAGCACGCGGCTTGAAGTTGCTTGTAGTAGGAGGAGGACGACTTGAATTTGTCAAAGCTTTCTATTAACTTGACTTATCGTCGTTGCTTGTAGGAGGTTTGGTTGATGTAGATGTTGGAGGAGTTGTTGAAGATTGGTTGTTGGAGAAGCCGTACGTCTTGGGCGAGTATTTGGCGTACTTGAAGTCATCTTGCACTTGACGTTCCGCCTTTGTAGCTTGATGTACGAGCTCAATGTGGGTGGAGTAGGGTTGGAAGTCGGCGATCTTCTTGATGGGATGATTGAGTCCATTCAAGAAACGTGCCATTGTTTGCTCATCATCTTCCTTCACATTGGCTCGAATCATGGCTATCTCCATTTCCTTGTAGTATTCTTCAACACTCTTTGTTCCTTGCTTGAGAAGTTGGAGTTTCTTGAAGAGGTCGCGGTTGTAGTAGGTGGGCACAAAACGTGCTCTCATGACATCCTTCATTTGAGCCCAAGTGGTGATTGGAGGTTCACCTCTTGCTTGTTGTCGCTCAATGATTTGTTCCCACCATATGAGCACATAGTCTTGGAACTCAAGTGATGCCATAGCGATCTTCTTCTCTTCCTCATAGTTGTGCAAACGAAAGATTTTGTCGACCTTCAATGCCCATGAGAGGTATTCTTCGGGGTCATTGCTTCCATTGAACTTGGGCATGGTGAATTTGAGCTTTCCATATCGTTGCTCTTCATTGTGTTGTTGGCGATGGTGATGATGACGCCCTTGACGTGCATGACAATCATCTTCATGTTGCTCTTGGTGTGGAGGAAGTCCATGATCAACTTGCTCTTGTTGAACTTGAGGTTAGGGTGGAGCTTGACGAGCTTGTGGAGGAGCTTGAGGAACTTGACGTTGCACACGTGGTTGGTAGTTCCTCTCTTGGATTTCTTCTCGAAGGGCTTCCTCTTGATTGCGCCGTTCGTGATAGCGGTTGGCGATGGCTCGACTTGATTCTTGAAGGGCACGTTGCGCCTCAAGAGGTTGCGCTTCTCGTTGTTGTTGTTGAAGACGTTGAGCCTCGGCGTCTTGTTCTTCTTGGTGTAGACGCGCTCGTTCTTCCTCTTGGCGCCATAGTCGTTGTCGTTCTTGAGCTTGGGCAAAAGCGGCTTGGTTTGATTGAGGGCGGGGGACTTGCTCATCGACTTTCTCTTGTGAATGCTTGTCATGTAGCGGGTTGCGAGATGCATGACGGTCATGATGCGCGGCTCGTCGAAGAGTGTTCGATGACGGTGTACTTGAGTCGTAGAAGGTGTCGTCGGAGTGTCCACTCGAGCGGCTCCGTCTTGAGGATGAAGAAGTGGAATGATGTCGGTTCCTCATCAAGGCGCGGATCTCGTCCATTCTTGCATCATTCTCTTGCTTGTGAGTGTCGAACTTGTTATCGAAGTAGTCTCTTGTACGTTGCTCGGAGAGTCGCAAGTCGATGGCGAGGTTGTCGATGCGGTCGCTCATTGCTTGTTGCTCTTGATGCAACGCACGTTGTGCACCAAAGAGGTGGCTCTTGGTGACGTATGATGACATGTCGTCGTCTTGCTCGAGGAAAAGTGGGTTGGTAGAAGTAGTCGGCCTATCCATCATTCCAAGCAAAATGTGAGTGGTAGAAGGAGAAGAACTTATACCAATGTACCTTTGACCGACGTTGATGATGAATCAAGTTCACTCAAATGCGGACAATGAAATAGCACTATTGGTACCAATACTTGTCGGTTCTCACACCTACATAAATAAAAGCTTATGGTGGAGTTTGGTGAGAATGGTGGCACAAAATTTGATGCAATTGTAAGTGAGCTTCAATAATGTTGGAAAAGATTCACAAATTTGAAAATGCAACAAGTAGACCAAGCAAGAAGGGGTACACGGAAACACACACACAAATAGATAAGTGGGATTGTGCAAACCAAAAGTGAGCCAAAATGTGGAATCCACGAAAATGCTCTTGTTGCACAATACTAGAGAGACGCTAGCACGATTGCACAATAGGCGGATACGGAACTTGTGCACAACCTACTAGGCAAAAATGCAACGATCTCTATCCCAAGTATGCTATATGTATGGTATTTCGGTGCTATGATCCAAGATGATCCAATATGACAATATTAATGTAGTATGATGCTATGGTTCTTGCTCAGAAGCTCTTTGCTTATCTTTCCTCTTTGCTTAAAAGCTTGGGTGGCTCTTTCACTTTTGAGCTCTTTTCTCATGCAATACTTCACGAACCAAGATAGCAATTGTGTATGTGATGACAACTTTGTGACACACAAGTGGATCCCAAGATATGCACCATGGTAGTATGGTATGTATGCTATGGAGTATGATCACTAATGTGCACAAGTCACGTTGACTGCAATACTCAATGGCTAGTCTCGATGGGTAAGCAACGCAAAAGATGGCTATGATGTTTCTCAATGCAATGGCAAGGTTTGGACAAATATGTCGTCGAGATTACCGTCCTTTCTTATGGTTGAAGGTTCCAAATGGATGCGAATGTGGACGATGATGTGATGCACGGTCTTCAGTACGTTGGTGAAGATGTCGCCGCACCATGGTCGGAGTTGCCGATGTAGCGAGAGTCACCAAAGATGCGCAACCTTTCTGTCTAGGTCGGAAGTTCCGGGCAAGACGGAAGGTCCGGGGTCCGGAAGTTCCGGCTGGGCCGGAAGGTCCGGGGGCCGGAAGGTCCGGGGGCCGGAAGCTCCGGGCTGGGCCGGAAGTTCCGGTGGTCGCGATTCTGCCAAGAACAGGGACTTCAGGATCGAGGGTTTGGGCGGAAAAATTGGGGGAAAAACCCTAATCCAGAGGTGAAAAAGAAGAAATTAGAAGGGAAGAAGGGAGGGGAAGCTAGATCCACTCGAAGCAAAAGAAATCCGTGGATCAAATCCAACAAAACTTCATCACACCAACAAATCACAAAAAATATTTGGGGCTAGTTTTGGTGGGGGATTTTCGGATTTAGGACGAAAACAACAAAATCAAGCTAGAAAACACGGGGTAGGGGCTCCAAAAACATGATCAACGTGGCTCATGATACCAAGATGACGTAGGGTGGAACCCTAATCGGAGATCTTTCACGTTTGGAGGGAATCCTATGGAGAAAACATGACGAACGAGCAGAAGAACACAAGGAAAAACACACAAGAGAAACACTAAACCGACAAGTATCGATCACACAAGGGCTAGATCACCGAACACATAGGGTAGCACAAGATTCAAAATCAACAAGGGGAAGATACACAAGTAGCCGTTCTTCTCTGTGAGGAGGTCTTGATGGGGGCCACCCTAAAGGGGGTCTTGAATCCGCTTGGGGAATCTTCTCCGAAGAGGTCGTGAGCTCCGAGGAGAAGTACCAAGTGGATGAGCAAGGGCTCTCACACGAAATATGAGCTAAACCAATGCTAACCCTAACTAGGAGGAGGTGGAGGAGTACATATAGTTTACGGGGCAAAAGGGTACACGGGCCTCGGCCCCAGTGGCTGAGCGCAGGCAGGGCCGGAAGTTCCGGGCGGGGCCGGAAGTTCCGGGCGACGGAATGTCCGGGCAGGGTCCGGCTTGACCAGAGAGTTGGCGCGGGTGGAGCTGGGCTGGCGTCCGGGGACCGGAAGGTCCGGGCGGGCCGGAAGGTCCGGGACGGGTTCCGGGCAGGTTCCGAGATAACCAGATAGTTGGCACGCCCATGCTGGTCGATGTCGTCGGAGACCGGAGGCTCCGGGTAGGCCGGACGTTCCTGGGGTCGGAAGTTCCGGGCCGTGGCCGGAAGTTCCGGGCTGTCCAGAGAGTTGACGCCTGTCGTTTCTTCCTCAGCTCCTGGTTCCTTGGCTTGAACGTTGTACCTGATCACGCATAGCGTCTCAGACTTAGGTAGTAGCCATGTCTCACTGGAAGAAAAGGGGAACTCGAATAGTAGTGATGTCACCTCGGATTGAATAGCATGAGCTCTTGCTCTTGTCATGGGTCCACTTGGAGCTTGGATAGTCGATGGAAGGTCCATGGGGATGACCGAAGAATGCTCCGCATCAGAACCCATCACGTGTCATGCACTATGTCCTTTTGTGCAAGGACGAGGCACCAAAAACAAACACCTCTCACAATCTACCTCTAGTGTTAACTTCTCTTTTACAGGAATTCCAAGACGTTTTCCCCTACGAGCTACCTCCGGGTCTACCTCCACTATGAGGCATTGAGCACCGAATCGACCTCATCCCCGGAGCACCCCTTCCTAACAAGGCTCCCTACCGCGTCAACCCCGAGGAAACTAACGAGATCCAACGGCAAGTACAACATACCATCGACAACGGCCATGTACGAGAAAGTTTGAGCCCTTGTGCCGTATCGGTAATACTTGTTCCCAAGAAAGATGGTACATTTCACATGTGTTCCGATTGTCATCCTATCAGTGCTATTACCGTGCGTTATCGTTACCCCATTCCACGCCTAGATGATATGCTAGATGAACTTAGCGGAGCCGCCATTTTTTCTATAATTTATCTTAAAAGTGGCTACTATCAAATACGCATCCAAGAAGGTGATGAGTGGAAAACCGCATTTAAGACCAAGTTTGGCTTATCTGAATGGCTTGTTATGCCAATAGGTTTATCCGAAGCACCCAGTACCTTTATGCGACTCATGCATTTTGTTCTTCGACCCTATATTGGTGTATTTATTGTGGTCTACTTTGATGACATTCTTGTGTTTAGCAAATCTCTCAATGATCATGTCACCCATCTTAGAACCGTGTGCAAACACTTAAGAAAGAGCGCCTTTATGCTAATATGGACAAATGCCTTTTTGGTGTTGATAAGCTTGTTTTCTTGGGTTTTTGATGAGGACATCCCAGTTTCACCTCGTTTATCATCTTCTCCTGATGATAAATCTCAGCCATCAAGTGAAGCTTCTACAAAGAAGATCTATTTGGGTCCCATGACAAGGAGCCGTGCCAAACAAATAGCACAAGAGGTGAACGCGCTCCTAGCTTATCATAATTCAAATGACCATGAGAACTTTATACTGCCTAAATCTCGTGTGCTGATTTTACTTAGGTACAATGTCGAGGACAACCAACAACATTCAGCACATGAAGAACCAAGTTTTGGAGCCCATTCAACAAGTTTAAAGAGAACAAGTTTCAACTCTGATGAAAGCCTTGTTTTGGTGACAAGGACAACTAGTTACACCGCAAGGAAGAATAGCAAGCCATCTCAACACTCTATTGTTGCATGTGCAGTTCCAGAATTCGTCCCAGAACTTGCTGAATCATGCAACGCAAATATATGAGCATCCAACATGTGTGGGAGTACAAAATGGAGAGCATATGAAGTCTACTTTCAGGAAAATCAAACGGTGCATCATTTGGAGTCCTGAGTCAAAGGATATGAGAGTTCCAATGCAAGCTGTCCAGGGCATTAATTGCTGCGCGAGGCTCCATGAGTTTGCTCCCTTGACCAGCTGGTTAGCACGAATTTGAGCCCCTCTTTTGGCCTGGTTTCACACCTAAACTAGGAGGGCTGTTCCTAGTATAAATACCCCTTCCCCACTTGAGCCACAACTCTTTGGCAATTTGATTTCAGCATAGGTTAGCTAAGTGCAACCAAAATATTGTTTGAGAGTTCACTTCCTCCTTAGCTCTTGTAATCTTGCCTTGTGAGAGGGTAAACTCACTTTGTGATTTTACAACAGCAGCCGTTGAGGCGGCGACCAGTTCGTGCTTCCAACTTCGTGCGTGGTTGCGTGGATTGGAACTAAGAGTGTGGTTTGGCGAATACTTGTCGCTGGTTGTTGCATTTGCAATAGGTAGCTTCGGGCTCGTCAGGTTGCACTAGTTATCCTTTACCCGACAGCGTTGTTGGTTGGGATCGAGGGTTTTCCTTCGTACCCTTCAGGTGGCGTTGATTCGCAACATAGAGCAGATCCTCCATGAAGATTGGGCAACCCCATATCATCTTGGCATCAGAGCTTCGGTTGACACGGTAGGATCTTGTATCCCTAGTTTAGTTTGTGTTCTTGTTCATCCTAAAAGTCCAGAAAATAGCCCCACAAAAAAATCCCTTTACCTAGCCCTTTGCAGCCTTTAATCTGTTATTTGGTGAGTTTTATCAAGTTCTTGTCCACTAGATCTTTGTTTTTAGTTGCTGAGTTTCCCCCCATCCAATCTTGTGTGTTTGTGTTCATTTTCGTGCACAGATTTCAGATCTGCATCCTCCACCAAATCATGCATATCTTTGTCATCCGGAGTCCATTTTGAGTGTTTTTGTGCATTTTGAAAAGCCCACACTGTGTGCTCTCCATTCATCCTTATTAGATCTGATTCCCATCGTGTTTTCCACCCAGAAAAATCAGATCAGTTCATGTATGTTTGCTGCCAAAGTTTCAGCTGCATGTTCTTGTTGGTTGACTTCATCTATTGTGATTTTCGTGATTCCCCCAAAGTGTGTGTTCAGATCCAAGTCCCTTGTTGAAAGTTTGTCAAAAAAAGAGCAAAAAAAAGAGGCAAAAAAAAGAGATCTGCCCAAAGAAAGAAAGTGTGTGCAAGAAGCAAAAGAGAGAAAACTTGGGACTGTTCTTCACTTATATCTTGAGAAATCCATGTTTGTGTTTTGAGATGAAACGTGTCGAGAGATTTGCAGCAACTTATGGGTAATGTTGATGAGCAATTCACTCAGAACATGGCAGCCATGTGGACTGGTATTGTTGCTGATATTGTGCGAGAGCTTCGTTAGAATCGAGAAGATGCAAGTGTCCATGGTGAAGAACAAAATTTAACTGATGGGGAAGGTGATGCTTCCAATGCACAAGCTAGAAGAAACCGTGCTCCTGCTCCCCATGCCATGAGACCTCCCGGTCCCGGACGTGGAAATGATCATGGTAATGGACGTGGTCATCATGAAGCTGCTGCTGGTCGTGGTCTTAGAGGAGGCCACCGAATGCAAATCTGCACCATGAAGGTAGTGGAGATGAGTTTGATGAAGATGAAGAAGGCATGCACCAGAATGACAGATTTCATCATCGGAGAAACTATGGTCGTGGACTGCAGGAGGAGGAGAGGTTTGGAAAGCTGAAATTTACCATGCCCAAGTTTGATGGTGGATCTGATCCAGAAAGTTATCTCACATGGGAATTGAAGATTGACAAGATTTTCCGCATGCACAACTACTCCGAAGAGAAGAAATTAGCAATGGCCTCACTTGAGTTTGAAGACTATGCTCTAATTTGGTGGGAGCAAGTTCAGATTCAGCGAGAAGAAGAAGGAGAGCCTGCTGTTGCTACATGGACAGAAATGAAAAGAGAGATGAGGACAAGATTTGTCCCAAGGCATTATAGACATGACATCTTTGATAAGCTCCAGAATTTGAGGCAAGGAAAGTTATCAGTTGAGGAGTATCATAAGGAGATGGAGAAGGCAATGATAAGAGCCAACATACATGAAGATGAGGAGCAGTCCATGGCAAGGTTCCTCTATGGGCTGAATCCTAATGATAAACGAGTGGTTGATTTGCAGCCATATCATAATGTAGTAGAGCTGGTACATCTTGCTTCTAAGGCTGAACGTCAATTGCAAGAAGACTCGAAGCAAAACAGAACTACGTCCTTCACAGCTCGAGCTACATCAAGTGGGAGTAAGTTTATACCTCAATTCAACGTTGGTCGAGGTATTATGACTAGTTCTGGTGGTGGAAATCAGCCCCATGCACGTGCAGCCACGAGCAAAAATGATGCATCAAATTCGAAGGAGAAGAGAAAATTTGCAGCTCCTAGTTCATCCTCCATTGGCTCCATGGGGAAAACTAGTGAGATAGAGTGCTTTACATGTAAGGGACGTGGCCACATGAAGAAGGATTGTCCCGACAAGCGTACCATGCTAATCACCGAGAATGGAGAATATGAGTCTTGTAGTGAACCTGAAGAAGAAACTGAAGATGGTGATGGTTCAGATGGTGATGGTTCAGATGGTGATGAGCAAACTTATTGTGATTATGAGCAAGGTGCCTCTCTTGTTGTCACTAAAATTTTGAGTGTGCAGATCAAAGAAGCTGAGAATGGACAACGACACAATTTGTTTCAAACAAGAGCCAAAGTGCAAGACAAGGTATGCAAGGTAATTGTTGATGGTGGGAGTTGTCACAATCTTGCAAGAAAAGAAATGTGTGATAAGCTTGGGCTGAAGCTGCTACAACACCCTCATCCATATCATATACAATGGTTGAGTGAATGTGGAGAGATTAAGATCACACACATGGTACAGGTGCAATTCAAGATTGGAGATTATAATGACACCGTTGAGTGTGATGTGGTGCCAATGAAGGTGTGCCACTTGCTGTTGGGCAGACCGTGGCAATATGATCATTCAGCTCAACATTGTGGCAGAACCAATCAATACACCATCAAGTGGAGAGGAAAAGACTTGGTGCTTAGACCCATGACACCCCAACAAATCATGGCTGAGCACTTGCAGAAAGTTTCTGAAGTAAAAATAGTGAGTAAGAAAGAGGGAGAGAAAAAGAGTGCGAGAGAGATCCACAAATCGGTGAGTGAGCGCCACAAGCCAAATCTGAGAGAGAAGAATAAAAGAGAGGGAGAGAACTTAGTAATGTTAGCCACCAAATCAGAACTGAGAGATGTGAGGCTCAACCCAAATCAAGTGGTCATTGTACTTGTGTACAAAGATGCTTTGCTTTCAGCTAACGACTTAACATGTCTCCCTAGTGCTGTTTGTGATGTCTTGCAGGAATTCGAGGATGTTTTTCCGGAGGAAGTACCCGCTGGTCTACCTCCCTTGCGTGGCATAGTACATCAGATTGACCGCATTCCAGGAGCATCACTTCCGAATCGACCTCCCTACCGCACCAATCTTGAAGAAACAAAGGAGATACAAAGGCAGGTACAAGAACTTTTAGATAAAGGTTATGTGCGTGAAAGCTTAAGTCCTTGTGCTGTACCTATGATTTTGGTGCCCAAGAAAGATGACATATGGCGATTGGTAATGGATTGTAGGCCTATCAATATTATAACTATTAGGTATCATCATCCTATTCCTAGGTTAGATGATATGCTTGATGAATTGAGTGGCTCTATTGTTTTCTCTAAAATTGATTTGAGGAGTGGATACCATCAGATTAGGATGAAAGAAGGAGATGAATGGAAAACTGCTTTCAAAACAAAATTTGGGTTGTATGAGTGGTTAGTCATGCCTTTTGGATTAACTAATGCACCAAGTACATTCATGAGATTGATGAACCATGTTTTGAGAGCTTACATTGGCAAATTTGTTGTGTGTACTTTGATGATATTCTAATCTATAGCAGTTCCATTGAGGAACATATTGAACATCTAAAACAAGTGCTGAATGTGCTAAGGACAGAAAAACTATATGCTAACATTGAGAAGTGCTCCTTTTGCACAAACAAGGTTGTTTTTCTTGGCTATGTCGTTTCAAGACAGGGAATTGAAGTGGATGAATCTAAGGTGGAAGCAATCAAGAATTGGCCAACTCCAATGAATGTAAGCCAGGTGAGAAGTTTTCATGGCCTTGCTGGTTTCTACCGGAGGTTTGTGAAAGATTTTAGTACAATTGCTGCACCTTTGAATGAATTGACAAAGAAAGCAATACCCTTTAAATGGGGTGCACCACAAGAAGAAGCATTTCTTGAGCTTAAGAAACAATTAACTGAAGCACCTTTGCTGATTCTACCTGATTTCACTAAAACTTTTGAGATAGAATGTGATTCTAGTGGAATAGGTATTGGAGGTGTGTTAATGCAAGAATGAAAACCAATAGCATATTTTAGTGAGAAGCTGAGTGGTGCACAACTGAATTATTCTATTTATGATAAGGAGTTGTATGCCTTGGTTAGAGTGCTTGAAACTTCACAACACTACTTATGGCCTAAAGAGTTTATTGTACATTCTGATCATGAGGCCTTGAAACATTTGAAAGGCCAAGCTAAACTGAATCGTAGGCATGCTAAATGGGTAATATTCATTGAAATTTTCCCGTAGGCATGTTCTTTTGATACAATTAGAAGTGAAGGTACCAGGACTTGAGAGCTTAAAAGAACTGTATTGCACTGATCATATATTTTCAGAACCATATGCAAAATGTAAATATGGAAAAGGTTGGGATAAATACCATGTGCATGATGGGTTCCTTTTTAGGGCTAACAAGTTGTGTGTTCCAGATTCATCGGTTAGGCCTTTGTTGTTGCAGGAATCACATGCAGGAGGATTAATGGGACACTTTGGTCATGAGAAAACTTATGAGCTGTTGGCCGATCACTTTTATTGGCCAAAGATGAGGAAGGACGTTGAGAT
Organism: Aegilops longissima; assembly: GCA_021605205.1. Lineage (NCBI taxonomy): Eukaryota > Viridiplantae > Streptophyta > Magnoliopsida > Poales > Poaceae > Aegilops > Aegilops longissima. The sequence goes on along the minus strand of CM038678.1, from coordinate 330,387,325 downwards.
ATTTGTGCAGCGATGCATCATATGCCACAAAGCTAAGTCTAAACTGAACCCCCATGGTTTATATACTCCCCTACCTGTTCCAAATGCTCCTTGGGAAGATATTAGCATGGATTTTGTTTTAGGACTGCCTAGGACTAAGAGGGGGAGGGATTCAGTTTTTGTTGTGGTTGATAGGTTCTAAAAAATGGCACACTTCATTCCGTGCCACACGAACGACGATGCTTCACATGTTGCTGATTTGTTTTTCAGGGAAGTTGTTCGCTTGCATGGAATGCCAAGGACTATTGTTTCAGATCGAGATGTGAAGTTCATGAGCTACTTTTAGAAAACATTGTGGGCAAAATTAGGAACCAAGTTGCTGTTTTCAACAATGTGTCACCCCCAAACTAATGGGCAAACAGAGGTAGTGAACCGCACACTCTCAGCCCTGCTGCGTACAATGATCAAGAAGAATTTGAAGGAGTGGGAAGAGTGTTTGCCGCACGTGGAGTTTGCTTACAATCGGGCAGTTCACTCTACCACAAACATGTGCCTGTTTGAGGTGGTATATGGATTCAAACCACTTGCACCAATTGACTTGCTGCCACTTCCATTGCAAGAGAGATGTAACATGGAGGCTTCCAAGCGTGCTGCATATGTGAAGAAGATTCATGAGAAGACCAGAGAAGAGATAGAAAGGAAGTCCAAGTACTATGCTGCTAAGGCAAACAAAAATCGCAAGAAGGTAACTTTTGAGCCCGGAGATTTGGTTTGGATACATTTGCGCAAAGATCGGTTCCCAGAGAAGCGCAAATCCAAGCTAATGCCTCGTGGAGATGGACCATTCAAAGTCTTGGCCAAGATCAATGACAATGCTTAAAAAATCGAGCTTCCTGAAGACTATGTTGTGAGTCCAACTTTCAACTTTGCTGATTTGTCTCCATGCTTCGATCAAGAGGGTCAAGAGTCGAGGACGACTCCTTTTGAAGAGGGGGAGGATGATGAGGACATCCCAGGTTCACCTCATTTATCATCTTCTCCTGATGATAAATCTCAGCCATCAAGTGAAGCTTCTACAAAGAAGATCTATTTGGGTCCCATGACAAGGAGCTGTGCCAAACAAATAGCACAAGAGGTGAACGCGCTCCTAGCTTATCATAATTCAAATGACCATGAGAACTTTATACTGCCTAAATCTCGTGTGCTGATTTTACTTAGGTACAATGTCGAGGACAACCAACAACATTCAGCACATGAAGAACCAAGTTTTGGAGCCCATTCAACAAGTTTAAAGAGAACAAGTTTCAACTCTGATGAAAGCCTTGTTTTAATGACAAGGACAACTAGTTACACCGCAAGGAAGAATAGCAAGCCATCTCAACACTCTATTGTTGCATGTGAAGTTCCAGAATTCATCCCAGAACTTGCTGAATCATGCAACGCAAATATATGAGCATCCAACATGTGTGGGAGTACAAAATGGAGAGCATATGAAGTCTACTTTCGGAAAATCAAACGGTGCATCATTTGGAGTCCTGAGTCAAAGGATATGAGAGTTCCAATGCAAGCTGTCCAGGGCATTAATTGCTGCGCGAGGCTCCATGAGTTTGCTCCCTTGACCAGCTGGTTAGCACAAATTTGAGCCCCTCTTTTGGCCTGGTTTCACGCCTAAACTAGGAGGGCTGTTCCTACTATAAATACCCCTTCCCCCACTTCAGCCACAACTCTTTGGCAATTTGATTTCAGCATAGGTTAGCTAAGGGCAACCAGAATATTGTTTGAGAGTTCACTTCCTCCTTAGCTCTTGTAATCTTGCCTTGTGAGAGGGTAAACTCACTTTGTGATTTTACAACATGAGCCGTTGAGGCGGCGACCAGTTCGTGCTTCCAACTTCGTGCGTGGTTGCGTGGATTGGAACTAAGAGTGTGGTTGGGCGAATACTTGTCGCTGGTTGTTGCATTTGCAATAGGTAGCTTCGGGCTCGTCAGGTTGCACTAGTTATCCTTTACCCGACAGCGTTGTTGGTTGGGGTCGAGGGTTTTCCTTCGTACCCTTCAGGTGGCATTGATTCGCAACATAGAGCAGATCCTCCGTGAAGATTGGGCAACCCCGTATCAGTTTTGTTGTATCTTCGATGGGTGTTCATGTTGATGAATCTAAGATCAATGCTATTAAAACTTGGTCCCAACCAACCAACTTGCAATAAGTGCGAAGTTTTCTTGGCCTAGGCAGTTTCTATTGTAGATTTGTGAAGGATTTTAGCAACATTGCTTCTCCTTTACATGCTTTGAGTAAGAAGAATGCTCCTTTTGTTTGGGGACCATCCCAAGATACCGCTTTCAACGAGCTTAAGAATTTTCTTACTCATGCTCCCATGCTTGCATTACCCATCTTTGACAAGCCTTTTGAAGTTCATTGCGATGCTAGTGGTAATGGCATAGGAGGTGTGTTAACACAAGAGAAGCGCCCCATAACATACTTTAGTGAGAAACTCTCCGGAGCGCAACTCAATTATCCCATCCATGACAAAGAGCTATATGCTTTAGTGCCAGTTTTGCGTGAATGGGAACACTATCTTCGCCCTCATGAATTTATCATTCATACCGATCATGAAATGCTTAAGTATCTTAAGGGTCAAACTAAGTTGAACAAGCATCATGCTAAATGGAGTGAAATTATAGAGTCATTTCCTTATCTCATCAAATACATTAAAGTCAAAGAAAATGTTGTGGCGGATGCGCTTTCCCGTATATGCATGCTTGTTACTAAACTTGAATTAAATGTCATTGGCTGTGAGCACATAAAAGACTTGTATGCGCATGAATCCTACTTTTGCAATTCCTTATGCCAAGTGTTTGACGCATACATCTTGGGAACGCTCTTACATCAAAGATGATTATCTTATGAGAGCTAATAAACTATGTATTCCCGAGTCTTCTCTTCGTTTGTTACTTTTGCAAGAATCTCATGGAGGAGGACTAATGGGAAACTTTGGACGAGACAAGACATTTGCTACACTCTCCAAGAACTATTTTTGGCCTAAGATGTTCCATGACGTCTCACGTTTCACCAACCGATGTTCTACATGTCGCAAAGCTAAGTCCAAAGCTCAATATCATGGCCTTTATATGCCCCTTCCAATTCCATACCAACCATGGGAAGATATTAGCATGGATTTTGTGCTTGGTTTGCCTAGAACTAGAAATGGGAAGGATTCCATCTTTGTTGTTGTGGACCGATTCTCTAAAATGGCACATTTCATACCATGCACCAAGATAGACAATGCTTCACATGTTGCTAATCTTTTTTGTCAGGAAATCTTGCGCCTACACGGAGTTCCAAAGACGATTGTCTCGGACAGCGACGTCAAGTTCTTGAGTTACTTTTCAAAGACCTTATGCGCCAAGCTCGGAATCAAGCTCTTGCTCTCTTCGGCATACCATCCTCAAACCGACGGCCAAACGGAGGTGACGAACCACACGCTCTCCACTCTACTACGCGTGTTGATAAAGAGGAACATCAAGGAGTGGGAGGAGTGCCTACCTATTGCCGAGTACACCTACAACCGTGCAAGACATTCGACTACCGGCAAGTCCCCCTTCGAGGTCGTCTATGGCTTCAACCCGTTGTCCCCATTGGACATTCTTCCTCTACCACTACAAGAGCGCACCAACATGGATGCGAGTTCTCGAGTGAAATTCCTCAAGAAGATGCATGATGATACAAGGCACACCATCGAGCGCCAAGTACAGCGACTAGCGACCAAGCTCAACGTCAACAAGCAACCCATGGTATTCAACATTGGAGATCTTGTGTGGATACACCTTCGCAAGGACCGCTTCCCCAACAAATGAAAGTCCAAACTTCTACCACGGGCCGATGGACCCTTCAAGGTGCTTGCACGCTACAACAACAACGCCTACAAGATCGGCATCCCAAGCGACAAGTACTCCGTGAGCGACATCTTCAACGTCAACGATCTATCTCCCTACCATGGTGATGAAGATTTCAATCTGAGGTCGGATCTTTCCCAAAGGGAGGGGAGAAGATGTGGAGCATCCTATGGTCATCCCCATGGACCTACAATCGTCTCACCAAGTTCCAAGAGGACCCATGACACGAGCACGAGCTAGAGGTCTCGAGACCGAGGTGACTTCTTTCCTTAGTGATATCACATATGATCCACTCCAGACATGGCTACTACCTAAGTCCGGAATGTTGTGCATGATTAGGTACCAAGAGGACCCTCCCGAAGATGCACGTGAAGATGGACAAGTCCTCAACTCCATGGATGAGGAAAACCAACGGAAGGAGTCAAGAACAGCTCCCAGGACCCGGACATCCGACCATGACCCCGGACATCCGGCTGCTGGAAGTGTCATCAGCAGCACGGAGCCAGAGGCCAAGTGTACAGGGCCCGGACATCCGGTGGCCAGCCGGACATCCAGCCCCTGGCGAAATCCGGACTTCTTGCCGGACATCCGGACATGCCAATCCAGAGAACAGAGGAACCGACCCTTCAGCCCGGACATCAGGCAGGTCCCGAGCCACCGGACATCCGGCCCATCGCCCGGACATCCGGACCCCATCTATCCAAAGAGCGTCAAGGCCAGACCCGATCGCCCGGACATCCGGAGCCAGCCCGGACATCCGGCACCTCGCGAAGGCCCGGACATCCGGCCTCCTCTGTCTGCGCACAGTGTAAGGGCCCGAGGACCATGTACCCCTTCGCCCACCTAGACTATATATACTCCTCCTCCTCCTCCCTCTTTCTAGGGTCAGCGTTGTGATAGCTCGTATGTGAGATAGAGCCTCGCTCATCCATCCGGATCTACTCCGCTGCGAGGGACCAACACCTCTTCGGAGAAGATCCACCTTGGATTCAAGACCCCTTCATGGGAAGACCCCTCAAGACCTCCTCACGGAGATGAACTAGCTACCACTTGTATCGTCCTTTGTTGGATACCGATCGTGTATCTCTTTGTGTTTCGAGGATCTAGCATATGTGTGACCGAATCTTGTTGGTTTGAGTGATTCTCTCATGTTTTCCCTCGTGTTTCCCCTCGTGTTCTTTATGTTCCTCATTAGGATCCGCTCCTTTCATGAAAGATCGACCATCTAGGGTTCCATCCTACATCATTATGTCTGCTTACCGGGCCAGGGTAACGCACGCCCATAACCTTCCCTCGTTGGAGGCACCAGCGAGAGACATGACAATAGATTATATTAGGGCCTTCCCATAAAGGCAAATGTGGTTGCACTGGAAAAGCGTGGTTCGGTGGCACCTGGCCAACTTAATGACTTAATTTATCCCCCAAAATAGACCTAAGATACCTGATACTCCGATATCATCTATCAACCTGTGATCCAAGTCATAGCAATATCCAACAAATAACCCAGAGAATTATATAGTCATAACCTAAAACTCCGAGGGTAGCGTATCAACTAAGATCATGATGAATCCAAGTACCAAGAAACTACTAAACCAATAGCAAGAACAAACTATCCAGCTAAGATCCACATGCAGTCATTATATCAAAACTCATACTCCAAAATATAATATCAGATACCAACATGAAAATAATCATAATATAAGCCAATAATAATCCAATGGCAACATGTCATCCACATAAGCTGCAAAATATTAGTCCTAGAACTCCAACATCATCATGGCAATAACAAGATCAAAATATCACTTCGAGAAATGCCATGAACAAGAGACATGTAGCTAAAGCTAATTTTAAATAAGTTTATTTATAGAACCATGATATTGCATTGCAATGATGCAAATGGAGGGTGTGGCTTGCCTGAGAGGGATGGATTCACCGGAAAGAAATGCGAGGAGCTCGCGGAAAGAACCGCAGGAAATCATTCTCTCTCGGAGGGGGCTGAATGAGGGCAAGGGCATAATGGTCATTTTCAGAATGTTAATACATGGTGAAAATGACACCAACAGAACGGGCTCGACGAGATGAAGAAGTGGGCTTTGGAATCACCGCATTTGGAGTTAGGATGAAAAAGTTATAAAGGTTTTTCTCCCCGAGACCTATTTGTAATGAAATCATCACAAACAGGCCCTCAGCTGAAAAACCGAACGAATCTTTTTAGAAAATACGTTTTCCAAAGAGGAAATCACATTCTGGCCCAAAGAAGAGGAAAATATGCTTTCGGTGGATCAAGGCGTACACGGGCAAAACCCGTGTCCACTTATCCACGTCAGTAGGGGGCGGGGCTGGCGGGATGTGAGGCTGATGGGTGGGACCGCGAGGTCCACGGCCAGCTCGCGGGGAGGGGCCGTCGTCTTCGTCTCCTCCTCGCGCTCACCCGCGGAGCAGAGGGAGGGGCGCGGCGTTGGCGGCCGTCCCGGCGCCACTGGACATCTCCGGCGACGCTCCAGACACCAGAGTGACCACGAAGATGAGTCGCACCTGCCTGTCCTGTTCTTGGCTGGAGTTGAGGACCGAGACGACAACGAGTTTAGCACCGACGGACAGGAGCTTCGGCCGGAGTTGGGCATGCGGCCAAAGGCCATGGAGGGAGGGGCGAAGGGCAAGGGAGGCTCGCTGGGGTTCGGATGGAGGTTTGGTGGTGGAGGAACGGAGGGAAAGGGCCAGCACTGCCCGAATTTAGGAGGGGGCAGGCGACGGGCACGATGGTCATGGGAGGCACAAAGAGCTCCTCGAGCTTGTTTGGGTGGTCGGGGAGGCCTAGAGGAGAGAGGAGAGAAGGCTAGTGAGCTCGGGGGGTCTCGGGGTGGCCTTAAATAGCCAGGGGAGGGGATGGCCGAGCTGGCAACAACGCGGACGCGTGGCCGGAGCCACGGACGAGTGTGCACGTGCTTGAGCTCGAAGGTCGACGACGGGAAGGCACAAGGAGGAGCTCACGGGGGCAGAGGAAGCCAAGAGACACGTGGAGGAAGGAGGCGAGTGCATTAAAGCCCTGTCGGCCACTATACGCCCGTGGGCGCGCGGCGGCGAGCGCCGACGAGGAGGTTTCCGAAGGGGAGTGGGGGTCCAGGGAGGTGGCGACGACGAGGCATAGCTGCTAGACAAGGTCACGCGCGCGAAGGTGACGAGGGGAGGAGGGGCCGGAGCTAGAAGACATCATGGACAGGGCCACAGTGCACAAAGCGCGTGAAATGGCATGCCAGGGGGCAGTTACCATGCGACATGTCACGGGGAGCACTGGAGGGGATGGAAAACCTTGTCTAGGGTGTTGTCTCTCCACCCTGGAGGCTGTAGAAAGAGAAAGCTCAAGAAAAGGGGTTCTGTAGCTAAGTGAGGCATTGATGAAAGTTTGCTGCATCAAACTTTATCAAGCCACTGTGCTTAACAGAGAACTGATTGGGGCCAAAGGTGTTGTCTGGGGTGATTAGCTTAGGAAGGACTATAATCCTGGAGGTTTAATAGTACAATGGACCACAAACTAATATAGTTGTTGTGCAACTCACATTATAGTCCAGAAACTTGATCATGAAGGGGCACTCACATAGTGTAGCCACTTGAGCTGAAATTTGGCAAGGCTTGATGATTTGGACATATAATGATGCTGTAAAAATTTCATACCAAGTGGATTCACCAAAATGGTACTTGTTTCACAAACATCCTCTCTATATAGAAACTAGAAATAATATTGGTGATAAGGCTTGATGAAATGGTCCCAAATTTGGCGGAGAGATGTTATAAGGCTAGGAGCATGATCTGGTAATTTTTCTGAATTAATGAAGCAATATAAAATATACTTGCTTCACAACCTAAAAATAATAATAGAATGAAGGATTTGAAGCTGTGCTCACATAGATGATTGGATGAAGCTGAAAATTGGAGGAGAGTAAAGATATGAGCACATGAGGAGGCATGCAAAATTTCAACTCATTTGGATACTCCTAGCTAGTACTCCCTTCACAATGCCTTTTGTTTGACAGAAACTTTGTAAAATTGCTGAGGAAGATTGGCTAGGCAAATAAAGTTGAAATTTGGCATGAGGCAATTATTTGGATGATATGTCATGCCCAAAAAGTTTGGGAGCAATCAATAAAAGATAGGTGGCACTTCCTTCACAGAAAGCCACACTGGACAGAAATGAAGAATAAATATTAGGGAATTATTTTGGGCTAGGACATGAAAGTTTGGGCATATTTCAACAACATATGACCCAAAGAAATTATGAGAATTATTTGGGAATTTTGGGAGTGACAGAAACATAGGTTGCTTCGCAACCTAGGTCAAACATGGTTATTCCTTTAATAGAAAAAGGAATGTTCCCTAGAAAAGAATTTTGATGTTGAGCTAGAATGGAAATGACATGGTCTTGGGAAAGTTTTGAGAATGATGAGCCACTTTGGAGAAGAAATGATGATGATCTCCTAGATTGCAAGGCCACATATCCACTCCAAAAAGAAAATCAGAGCAAAAACCAAAAACCAGGGTGTTACGATTTACAACCAAATGGGATTCCTCGGATCATAGAGCATCTACAGAATGCATCGTTTGTCCTTACCAGGTGGACTAGTGTTTATACTCACCATAATCTCTCAGGCTTCCTTCCAAAGGAGTGCCAATGGGTTAAGAAACTTGTCTGAAAAGCAGTGGCAAATGATGTTCTTTGACTTTCAGGGGCAAAAAGTCTTGCTTAGGGGCCGAATTTGAGGGTCTTCAGGGCCTCCCACGCTCTTCGGATAATTTTGAGTACTTGTGGGTCCGAAACGGACTCCGAATGACAAAGTTATGACTGTTTTAGTGAACACTAGTGCTTTATATGGCAATCCTTGAAATTACTTCATTTTCTCATGACGCGTTCTGGCGCGTGGACAAAAAATTCCGTGTCCTCCATAGTGGAGATATTGTTTCCACATATATATTGACCCATGCTAGGAACGTCCTCCTATTATTGGCTGTCACACACGTACGTTACAACATGCCACACGGCAAAAACAAGGAGAATAAGGATTATAGTCGCCTTATTTTCTTGAATTTACAACCACATGGGATTCTCTGGATCATAGACCATATGCAGAATGCAACGTTTGTCCTTACCAGGTGGAGTTATGTTTATACTCACCATAATTTCTTGGATTTCTTTCCAAAGGAGTGCCAACGGGTTCCGAAACTTGTCTAAAAAGCAGCGGCAAATGATGTTCTTTGACTTTCATGGGCAAAAAGTCCTGCTTAAGGGCTGAACTTGAGGGTCCTCCACGCCTCCTGCACAAGCTAGAAGTATTTTCAAGATTCCCACGCTCGTCGCGAGCATTTCGAGTACTTTTGGGTCCGAAACGGACTCCGGATGACAAACTTATGACCGTTTTTGTGAACATCGATACTTTATATCGCAGTCCTTGAAAAAACTTCATTTTGTCGGGACGCATTCTTACCCGGCGCCCCAAAATTTCTGTCCCCATAGTGGAGATATTGTTTCCACATATATATTGACCGATGCCAGGAATGCCCTCCTATTATTGGTTGTCACACACATACGTTATGGCATGCCACACAGCAAAAACAAGGAGAATAAGGCTTATAGTCTCCTTATTTTCTTGAATTTACAACCAAATGGGATTACCCGGATCATAGAGCATGTGCAGAATGCAACGTTTGTGCTTACCAGGCGGACTAATGTTTATACTCACCATAATCTATCGGATTTCCTTCCAAAGGAGTGCCAATGGGTTCAGAAACTTGTCTGAAAAGCAGCGGCAAATGATGTTGTTTGACTTTCAGGGGCAAAAAGTCCTGCTTAGAGGCCGAATTTGAGGGTCCTCCAGGACTCCGCGTAAGCCACGTGTATTTTCAATATTCCCACACTCGTCGCGAGCATTTCGAATACTTGTTAGTCCGAAACGGACTCCGAATGACAAAGTTATGACAGTTTTAGTGAACACCGCCCTTTATATGGCAATCCTTGAAAGAGCTTCATTTTCTCGTGACGCGTCCTAGCGCGCCGCCCCAAAATTTTGTGTCCTCCATAGTGGAGATATTGTTTCAACATATATATTGACCGATGCCTGGAATGCCCTCCTATTATTGGCTGTCACACATGTACGTTACAAGAATATGCAAAATGCAACGTTTGTCGTTACCAGGTGGACTAATGTTTATACTCACCATAATCTCTCGGATTTCCTTCCAAAGGAGTGCCAATGGGTCATAAACATGTGTGAAAAGCAGCGGCAAATGATGTTCTTAGACTTTCAAGGGCAAAAGTCCTGCTTAGCGGCCGAATTTGAGGGTCCTTGGGCCTCCTGTGCAAGCCGGAAGTATTTTTACATTCCCACGCTCGTCGCGAGCATTTTGAGTACTTGTGGGTCCGAAACAGACTCTGAATGACAAACTTATGACCGTTTTTGTCGACACCGGTCCTTTATTTTCTCGTGACACATTCTGGCGCGCCGCCCCAATTTTTTTGTCCCCCATAGTGCATATATTTTTTCCACACATATATTGACAGATGCCAGGAATGCCTTCCTATTATTGGCTGTCACAGCGTAAGTTACGACATGCCACATGGCAAAAACAAGGAGAATAAGGCTCATAGTCGCCTTATTTTCTTGAATTTACGACGAAATGGGATTCCCGGGATCCTAGAGCATATGCAGAAATGCAACGCTTGTCCTTTCCAGGTGGACTGATGTTTATACTCACCATAAAATCTCGGATTTCCTTCTAAAGGAGTGCCAATGGGTTCAGGAACTTATCTGAAAAGTAGCGGCAAATGATGTTCTTTGACTTTCAGGGGCAAAAAGTCCTACTTATGGGCCAAATTTGAGGGCCTCCGGGCCTCCTGCACGAGCCGGGTATATTTTCTAGATTCCCACACTCATTGCGAGCATTTTGAGTACTTGTTGGTCCAAAACGGACTCCGAATGACAAAGTTATGACCGTTTCAGGGAACACCGGTCCTTTATATGGCAGTCCTTGAAAGAACTTCATTTTCTCGTGACGCGTTCTAGCGCGCCGCCCCAAAATTTGTGTCCTCCATAGTAGAGATATTGTTTCCACATATATATTGACCGATGCTTGGAATTCCCTCCTATTATTGTCTATCACATACATACGTTACGACATACCACACGGCAAAAACAAGGAGAATAAGGCTTATAGTTGCCTTATTTTCGTGAATTTAAAACCAAATGGGATTCTCCTGATCATAGAGCATGTGCAGAATGCAACATTTGTCCCTACCAAGTGGAATAACATTTATACTCACCATAATATCTCGGATATTTCCAAAGGAGTGCCAATGGGTTCAGAAACTAGTCTGAAAAGTAGCGGCAAATGATGTTCTTTGACTTTCAGGGGCAAAAAGTCCTGCACTCCTGCTTAGGGGCCGAATTTGAAGGTCCTCCGAGCCTCCTGCGCATACCGGAAGTATTTTCTAGATTCCCACGCTCGTCGCGAGCATTTTGTGCACTTGTGGGTCCGAAACAGACTTCGAATGACAAAGTTATGAACATTTTTGTGAACACTGGTCCTTTTATGGCAGTCCTTCAAACAACTTCATTTTCTCGCGACGCGTTGTGGCGCGCCACCCTAAATTTTTGTGTCCTCCATAGTGGAGATATTGTTTCCACATATATAATGACTGATGCCAGGAATGCCCTCCTATTATTAGTCTGTCACACACGTACGGTACGACATGCCGCACGGGAAAAAACAAGGAAAATAAGGCTTATAGTGGCCTTATTTTCTTGAATTTACAACCAAATGGGATTCCCTTGATCATAGAGCATGTGCACAATGCAACGTTTGTCCTTACCAGGCGGACTTGTCTTTATACTCACCATAATCTCTTGGACTTCCTTCCAAAGGAGTGCCAATGGGTTCAGAAACTTGTCGGAAAAGCTGCTGCAAATGATGTTCTTTGACTTTCAGGGGCAAAAAGTCCTGCTTAGGGGACAAATTTGAGGGTCCTCATGGCCTCCTACGCAAGCTGGAAGTATTTTCTATATTCCCACGCTCATCGCGAGCATTTTGAGTACTCGTGGGTCCGAAACAGACTCTGAATGACAAAGTTATGACCATTTTAGTGAACACCAGTCCTTTATATGGCACTCCTTGAAAGAACATCATTTTCTCGTGATGCGTTCTAGCGCGCCGCCCAAAATTTTTGTGTCCTCCATAGTGGAGATATTGTTTCCACATATATATTGACCAATTCCAGGAATGCCCTCCTACTATTGGTTTTCACACACGTTCGTTACGGCGTGCCACACAGGAAAAACAAGGAGAATAAGGCTTATAGTCGCCTTATTTTCTTGAATTTACAACCAAATGGGATTCCCTTGATCATAGAGCATGTGCACAATGCAACGTTTGTCCTTACCAGGCGGACTTGTCTTTATACTCACCATAATCTCTTGGACTTCCTTCCAAAGGAGTGCCAATGGGTTCAGAAACTTGTCGGAAAAGCTGCTGCAAATGATGTTCTTTGACTTTCAGGGGCAAAAAGTCCTGCTTAGGGGACAAATTTGTTGGTCCTCATGGCCTCCTATGCAAGCTGGAAGTATTTTCTAGATTGCCACGCTCATCGCGAGCATTTTGAGTACTTGTGGGTCCGAAACGGACTCCGAATGACAAAGTTATGACCATTTTAGTGAACATCAGTCCTTTATATGGCACTCCTTGAAAGAACATCATTTTCTCATGATGCGTTCTAGCGCGCCGCCCAAAAATTTTGTGTCCTCCATAGTGGAGATATTGTTTCCACATATATATTGACCAATTCCAGGAATGCCCTCCTACTATTGGTTTTCACACACGTTCGTTACGGCGTGCCACACAGGAAAAACAAGGAGAATAAGGCTTATAGTCGCCTTATTTTCTTGAATTTACAACCAAATGGGATTCTCCGAATCATGGAGCATGTGCACAATGCAACGTTTGTCCTTACCAGGCAGACTTGTGTTTATACTTACCATAATCTAACGGACTTCCTTCCAAAGGAGTGCCACTGGTTTTAGAAACTTGTCTGAAAAGCAGCGGCAAATGATGTTATTTTACTTTTAGGGGCAAAAAGTTCTTCTTAGGCGCCAAATTTGAGGGTCCTCCGGGCCTCCTATGCAAGCTGGAAGTATTTTCTAGATTCCTACGCTCGTCGCGAGCATTTTGAGTACTTGTGGGTCCAAAATGGACTCCAAATGACAAAGTTATGACCATTTTAGTGAACACCAGTCCTTTATATGGCAGTCCTTGAAAGAAGTTCATTTTCTCGTGACGCGTTCTGACTCACCGCCCCAAAATTTTATTTCCTCCATAGTGGAGATATTGTTTCCATGTATATATTGACCGATGCCAGGAATGCCCTCCTATTATTGGCTGTCACACACACACGTTACGACATGCCACACGGTGAAAAGGAGAATGAGTGTTGTAGGGTGAAACCCTAAGATCGATGTTTTCGCACTTGGAGGGGGAAAGGAGGAACACCAAGAAATCACAAAGAGGAAATCACCCCAACAATACGCAATTACACATCAACTAGAATAGCAAGAGAAGATCCATAAGTCACAAACACAATCAAAGGAAAGATACAAAGGTAAAGTTCTTCCCACTCCTTGGAGATGAGGCCTTGATGATTGTAGTCTTCTCGAAGAAGAAGGTCTTGAAATCCACAAGTGGATCCTCTCCTAAGAGGCCTTGATATCCAATGGAGGTGGTAGAAGGAGAAAGGCTCACAAATATCTCATCTAATACTTTTCTATCCCTAAACATGGTCCTAGGTATGACTTATATAGCTATGGGGTCAAAGGAGATGAAGGGGAGGGCGAAGAGGCAATCTCAGCCGGCCATCCTGGGAGGCCTGTGCACACAGGGGTCCCATGCGCATGGTACACGCCCGTGCGCACGGGGTACTACAGTCGTAGCTCCCTGTGTAGCCCGTGGGCAGGGGTTCTCAGGGGCCCGTGCGCACGGGGTCGCCTGGCACTTCATGTCCAGCTGCTGTTTGACTTCTTGTTCTTTTGTGTGGACTTGGGGTGGTTCTCCTACTCCTTGGTGATGCTCTTTAGCTGCTAGGGACTGTTACTCTTCATACCTAATGACACATAGAGCATTTTGGTTAGGTAGCAACCATGTTCCATTTGTATCCATATGCATGTCGAGTAGGAAGAGTTCACCTCAGTTTCCATTGCATGTGCTCTAGCTCCTGTCACGGGTCCACGTGGTTCTTGATGTGTTGGTGTAGAGTCCATGGGGTTGATGGAAGGATACTCCGCGTCATCTCCCCCCCCCCTTGGAAGAGATCCGTCCAGGGATCGTGATCTTCATCACGATGGTACTTGGGCAAGTCTTTGATGTTGAAGATGTCGCTTACGTTGTACTTGTCGCGTGGGATGTCAATCTTGTAAGCGTTGTAGTTGTAGCGTGCTAGCACCTTGAAGGGTCTGTCGGCTCGTGGTAGTAACTTTGACTTGCGCTCATTGGGGAAGCGTTCCTTGCGAAGGTGAAGTCATACAATATCGCCCGGTTGGAACACCATTGGTGTCTTGTTGATGTTGAGCTTGGTGGCGATGTGTTGTACTTGAAGCTCGATTGTTGCCCTTGTATATTCATGCATCTTATTGAGGAGACTTGCCCTTGCACTTGCATCCATGTTTGCACATTCTTGGAGCGGAAGTGGTAGAATGTCCAATGGGGACAATGGGTTGAAGCCGTAGACAACCTCGATGGCGGACTTGCCCATAGTAGTGTGTCGAGCTCCATTGTAGGCGTACTCGGCGATGGGTAAGCACTCCTCCCACTCCTTGATGTTCTTCTTGATCAACACGCGTAGGAGACTAGATAGCGTCTGGTTGGTGACTTCTGTTTGGCCATCGGTTTGGGGATGATAGGCCGTGGAGTATATAAGCTTGATTTCGAGCTTGGCGCAAATGGTGTTCCAAAAGTAACTTAAAAACTTGACGTCCCGATCCGACACAATAGTCCTGGGCACTCCATGCAACCTCAAGATTTGCCTACAAAAAATATTAGCAACATGTGAAGCATCGTCTATCTTGTTGCATGGTATGAAATGTGCCATTTTTTAGAAACGGTCCACAACAACAAAGACGAAATCCTTTCCATTGCTAGTTCTAGGCAAACCAAGAACGAAATCCATACTAATATCCTCCCATGGTTGATATGGAATTGGAAGTGGCATATGTAAACCATGAGATTGCGCTTTGGACTTAGCTTTGCGACATGTAGAGCATTTGTTGGTGAAGAGTGCCATGTCGCAGAACATCTTTGGCCAAAAGTACTTGAAGGAGAGTTTGGCGAATGTCTTGTCGCATCTGAAGTGTCCCATGAGTCCACCTCCGTGAGCCTCTTGCAAAAGCAACAAACGAAGAGAAGACTCGGGTATACAAAGTTTGTTAGCAAGCATAAGGTATCCACCTTTGAGATAAAAGTTCTCCCAACAAGTATGAGTAAGACATTTGGCATAAGGAAGTGCAAATGAAGGATCATTCGCATAAAGATCTTTAATATGCTCAAAGACAATCACATTTAACTCAAGTGTAGTAACAAGCATGCATATGTCGGAAAGAGCATCCGCCAAAACATATTTTTTGCCTTTGATGTACTTGATCACATAAGGAAAAGACTCAATAAATTTGCTCCATTTAGCATGCGGTTTATTCAACTTAGTTTGACCTTTTAGGTACTTAAGAGTCTCATGATCTGTATGTATGACAAATTCATGAGGGCAAAGATAATGCTCCCAAACATGTAATACTCGCACTAAAGCATATAATTCTTTGTCATATATAGGATAGTTAAGTTGAGCACCAGAAAAACTTTTGCTAAAATATGCAACAACTCGCTTTTGTTGCATCAAAATTCCACCAATTCCATGGCCGCTAGCATCACAATGTGCTGGGTTCTACGGTAGAGTGCGTCGACTGCAAATTAAAAATTCCTACGCGCAGAACATCCAGGAACATGCTACGGGAGATGGATCATAGTTCGTTACCACTAGACGCGCAGTGCCGTGCAGCGGAAGAAGAGTTGGGGCAGCACGTCTGCGTGGATCGTCTCCTCCTTGTTCGATCTCCTCGGCGGCGGTCGTTCGATCCCACGACGAAGTTCGCGGAGCGGCGCAAGTGCACCGCCTCTAACGGTATCCGCGTGCGTGCGGGAGGAACGTCGTCGGCAGACTGCTAGGTCCGATCACACGATCGGCGGCGAGTGGAGGTGGCTATTCGCAACACATGCAAACCCTAGTCGCAGCGCCGAAGCGATCAACCGCCTGAGTATGCCGCACCTCCACTTTATATAGGCGTCCGTCGCGAGCTCAACACTTGGGCCTCGCACGGACCCTAAAGCCCAAAGTCTACTTGGTCACGTTCCTAGTCCAGTTCGGATCACATCCGACTAGTGTCCTACGAACTGACCTCGTAGGTTCCTTCCCTTAAGCGCGCGACCCCTTAGGTTCAAGTCAGCTTGGTCACAGTTCGGATCACCTCCGACCTGTACGGTTGGTAGCGGCCTCTAGCAAGGCGTGGCGACCACCAAGCAGACTATGAAGCTGGTTAGGCGAACCTGTACAACGTGTCACACTTCTGTTCCCTTTACCGCACGATATATGTTGTCGGGCTCAAGGCGAGACTGTCATCCTTGTGCTAACCCGACCTCTTTCTCGTTCCAGTGATACCGACCACTGTCCGGATTATCTCATAATCCTTGTCGCATGGCCATGCTGTTCCTGGTCAGATCACACGAGGGGCCCAGAGTATATCTCTCCTGATCGGAGGGGCAAATCCCATCTTGCTCGACCATGTCTCACAGCATGGGACTGGACAAACCCGAAACCTACCTTTGTAACTACCCGATCCACGGAGTAGCGTTTGGTCGGCCCAAAGCAAGTCTATCACCATCTCGAGTACATGCGTCAGCTCAGGTCTTAGGACATAGAACGTATGTTGTACTAGAGACTCACAGATGACATATCGCTGCGTCTCA
Organism: Aegilops longissima; assembly: GCA_021605205.1. Classification (NCBI taxonomy): domain Eukaryota; kingdom Viridiplantae; phylum Streptophyta; class Magnoliopsida; order Poales; family Poaceae; genus Aegilops; species Aegilops longissima. The sequence goes on along the minus strand of CM038678.1, from coordinate 330,370,412 downwards.
TAGTTGGGTCTGTCCGACTCGGACCTTATCTCAACTCGGATCCGACTATGTTGAATCTGACCAGACCTTTCCAAGTCCATATTATCCGGTTAGCATCCAATGCTCCATGGCTAGTGAGACCGAGCCATCGACCGTGTCATATGCTAGTCTAGTCGGCTGCGCGTCCACACAGCCCTTTCGACTAGGGACCTTTTAGGACAGTCATCATACAATGCATAGTCCCACAAACAAGTCACGTACTTGCTGATACACATCATTGATAATGTCCAAGGACTATCTTTATTCATAAACACATAGGAAATATCATCATACATGATTGCCTCTAGGGCATATCTCCAACACAATGAACCTCAAAAGTTTTGGTGAAATCGGGTAATGCAAGAATTGGGGCATGTGTAAGCAAAGATTTGAGATCATCAAATGCGGTCGATTGAGATGGTCCCCAAACAAAAGGTGCATTTTTCTTACTCAAAGCATGCAACGGTGCGGCAATAGTGCTAAAGTCTTGCACGAAGTGATGATAAAAACCCGCTAGACCAAGGAAACTACGCACTTGTTGCAAATTAGTGGGCTGGGGCCAATATTAGTTGCTTCAATTTTAGACTCATCTCCATGAACTCCCTTGGAAGACACAACAAAGGCAAAGAAAACAATCTTGTCAACACCAAAAGTGCATTTCTCCATATTAGCATAGAGACGTTCTTTTCTAAGCGTTTGCAAAACGGCCTTAAGGTGATTCACATGCTCTTTGAGGGATTTGCTAAACACAAGAATGTCGTCAAAGTAGACCACAACAAACACACCAACGTAAGGACGAAGCACATAATGCATAAGGCGCATGAAAGTACCGGGTGCTTCTGATAAACTCATAGGCATAACTAACCACTCATACAAACCAAACTTTGTTTTCAAAGCGGTTTTCCATCCTCACCCTCTTGTATGCGAATTTGATAGTAACCACTTTTAGGATCAATTTTGGAGGAAATAGTGGCACCGCTAAGCTCATCTAACATATCATCGAGGCGTGGAATGGGACGCCTATAGCGAACGGTGATAGCATTGATAGGTCTACGATCGGAACACGTGCAAAAGCTACCATCTCTTTTTGGCACAAGAATGACCGGTACGGCACAAGGACTAAAACTTGGTGAACTAGCCCAAGAAGGTTGGAGCAAGGTTGGAAATCTGCAATCTTCCTTATTGGGTGGTTGAGGCCATTCAAGAAGCGTGCCATTGTTTGCTCATCATCTTCTTTGACATTGGCCCGTATCATGGCAATCTCCCTTTCTTGATAGTAATATTCCACCGTCTTCGTGCCTTGCTTGAGGAGTTGCAATTTCTTGAAGAGATCTCGTGTGTAGTATGTTGGCACGAAGCGGGCTCGCATGATGTCCTTCATTTGAGTCCAAGTCGTGATGGGTGGCGCGTCCTTCTCGCGACATCGCTCGATCACTTGTTCCCACCAAATGAGGACATAGTCTTGGAACTCGAGGGATGCCATGTCAATCTTCTTTTCCTCGTCGTAGTTGTGAAGACGGAATATTTTGTCGACTTTCAATGCCCATGATAGGTACTCCTCGGGGTCATTGCTTCCGGAGAACTTGGGCATGGTGAACTTGAGCTTGCCTTAGCGGAGTTCTTCATCATAGTGACGGTGTTGAAATCGCTCTTGTCGAGTAGGAGGATCTTCAAGTGTGCGATCCGCTTGGTGACGCTCGAGACGTGGAGGGGGGGGGGGTCTTGGATCACCCGTTCCGGTTGTCGAGGAGGAGGTCGGGGCATATGTTCCCGGTTAGGCCTTTCTTGTTGTTCTTCACATCGAGCGGCTTCTTCTTGTATTTCCCTACGTAGAGCTTCCTCTTGCTCACTTACTTGATGACTGCGTTGGGCAACGGCTCGAGTGGACTCTACCTACAAGTAAAAGGCTTATGAAGGAGCTCGGTTAGGAAGTGGCACAAATAATTCAAGAAAATGTTAGTCAAGATGTTGAAAAAGTTGAGAAGACTTACAAATGGAAAGTAAGACAAATAGATCAAACCCAAGGGTAACACTAGGAACACACACACGGAATATAGATGGGATCCGCACAACCAAGGGGTGAGCTCTAATATGTGGAACCACGGACAATGCTCTTGTTGTACGGATACTAGAGAGACGCTAGCTCGATTGCTCTAATGGGATAGATACGCTAGTGCACCAACCTAATAGAGAAATGGGACGTCTCCCTATCCCGATGTCACGCCCAATATGCGACCCTATCCAAAAGGAACTCGAAGGTCCCACCAAGGATAGACCCGCATATTGAAACGCTTTTGCAAGGTGGATATCATTACATCAACATTACATAATAGATGGGGATACATACCAGAGGCATACAATGCCACAAGAATACATCAACATCATATACAAGATCAACATCCGGCTACGGATGAAACATAAACAGAAGCTCAAACGACATCCACCCTGCTAGCCCAGGCTGCCGACCTGGAACCTATCCCCTGATCGAAGAAGAAGCAGAAGAAGAACTCCAATACAAGCAAACATCGCTCTCGCGTCATGAGCATCGCAAACCTGTACCTGCAACTAGTGGTGTAGTAATCTGTGAGCCATGAGGACTCAGCAATCCCATTACCATGGGTATCAAGACTATCAAAGCTTAATGGGAAAGGAAGGGGTAAAATGGTGAGGCTGCAGCAGCGACTAAGCCTATATGGTGGCTAACATACGCAAATGAGAGCGAGAAGAGAAACAAAGGAACGGTCGTCAACTAGTAATGATCAAGAAGTGATCCTGAACTCCTACTTACGCCGACATAACCCGAAACCGTGTTCTCCTCTCGATCAACCCGAAAAAGAGACACTCACGTTACGCTTTACGGTTGGTGTATTTTAGAAAAGTTTGCTTCAAGTTTACTACAACCGGATATTAACAAATTCCCATCTGCCACATAACCGCGGGCACGGCTCTCGAAAGTTTATACCTGCGGGGTGTCCCAACTTAGCCCATGATAAGCTCTCGCGATCAACGAAGGATATTCCTTCTCCCGGAAGACCCGATCAGTCTGGAATCCGGCTACAAGACATTTCGACATCAATAAAACAAGACCAGCAAAGCCGCCGGATGTGCCGACAAATCCCGATAGGAGTTGCACGTACCTCGTTCTCGGGGCACACGGATAAGTCAAGCTACGAGTAAAACCAAGCCTCGAGTTTCCCGTGGTGGCCCAGAGTTGCTCGGTTCGGACCAACACTCGAAGGAGCACCGCCCCGGGGGCTAAAATAAAGATGACCCTCGGGCTCCGAAACCCAAGGGAAAAAGGGCATAGGTGAGGCAAATGGTAAAACCAATGTTGGGCCTTCTTTGGAGGAGTCTTATTCAAAGCGAACTGTCAAGGGGTCCCATAAATCACCCGACCGCGTTAGAGGCGCAAAATCCGGGAACATAACACTGATATGACGGAAACTAGGGCGGCAAGAGTGGAACAAAACACCAGGCATAAGGCCGAGCCTTCCACCCTTTACCAAGTATATAGATGCATTAATAATATAAGATATATTGTGATATCCCAACAAGTAAACATGTTCCAACAAGGAACAACATCTCCATGTTCCAACAAGGAACAAACTTCATCTTCACCTGCAACTAACAACGCTATAAGAGGGGCTGAGCAAAGCGGTAACATAGCCAAACAACAGTTTGCTAGGAAGGGTGCAAAAGGTTAGAGGGTGACATGGCAATTTGGGAGGCTTGAGGAACAAGTAATAGGTAGCGCAGCATAGCGATAGAACGAAGCAACTAGCATAGAAATGATAGTAGTGAGATCCAGGGTAGCGGTCATCTTGCCTGAAATCCCGCTAGGAAGAAGAACGAGTCCATGAAGAAGACGAACGGATGAAGCCGAACCAAGCGTAGACGAACGAATCCTCACGATCGCAACGAAACAGGAACTAACAAGAAGAAGCACACAACATAGTAAACACACCACACATGAACATGACATGATGCACAACAAGCATGATGCATGACAAAGCTACATGAAGCTACTCATGGCAAGAGATGATGCAAACAAGAACAACACATCAAAGCAAACTTAAATGAGGCCGGGAACAACATATAACAATTCCGGTAAGTCCTCATATGCAAATTTCGAAATTGGTCCAGATCTGAATAACTTTATGTTCAAGTTGTTAAACAGCAAGTTAAGATGCACCAAGATGATCTACACGAAATTCTAGTCAAGTTACATATAAAGTTCATTAGATTCGGAGCTACGGCCTAAAAGATATGAGCAAAACAAGATAGACATGGCATTGATGCAAAAAGCATACAAACATCAATCAAACACCTCAAAACATGGATGCAACATGATAATATGAAGCTACATGCAAAATCGAGCAAGTTTCATACAGAGCACACTCAAAACGGAGCAACGGTTCAACACATACACACAATACAAGTTATAACAACAATCTGTCCAAAACAGCAAGTAGGCATATTGCAAGCATCAAAAGAACATGCTACAGCACCCCAACATGGGAACAAAAGGCATGGGCATGATGTACAGGTAAAGCATGACAAAACATGAACAGTGAGCTATCTCAAGAAATCACTAGAACATGCTCAAAAACACATGGCAAGATTGCAAATAATAACAGTTCAGACTTAGCAGAAAATAACATCAGGTTGCAATGTTTAGAGCTATCAAAAAACATGCTACAGGAACTTAACATGGCAACCAAAGGCATGGCATGAATATACTAAATGCATAGAACAAAAGTCCCTTACTGACCATGAGCCAAAAGGGCACAGAAAATATGATGGCACCCATGTAAACATGGCAAGTTATATTACAGATTCATACATGGCAGGAACAACAATAAGTAGGCATGTTGGTGAGCTTGAACCACTCACCACAGAGCAATACATGGCATGGAAAGGAAACCAACAGTAAGAAGACATGGCATAGAAGCTATACATGGCAAGAACAACATCATAGCATACACGGATCAACTACAACAACCTTGGCAAAATTGAATAACATGTAAACAATCTGCCAGGAAACATTTTATAGCAAAAGTAGAGCTCGATTGACTCAAGCTATGGCACTCCATAATTTCAAACAAGGGCATGGATGGATAGAGCATAACCATATGTTCAAAACATCCTTACTGGAGTATCTCAAAATATGCATGGATCTCTCGGTAGCATCAAGTTAACATGGCATAAAAAATATCAGCAAAACAGGGCTGAAATCAGCAACATCATGAAGCCTAGTTTGCATGCTTGTGCTAGTCACCACAGAGATCACAAAAATACATAGCATACACCCCTGTAAAGATGACATGGCATATTACAAAACACATGTAGGACTCAAGTCCATAGGGTGCACACATCAATCATGGCAAAAATGACAAAAGTGCATGTTCTGTTAAGAAACAGAAACTAACATCACATAGCACTCTTCTAACAGCATTTCGGGCATAAAGATGAGCTCAAATTAAAATGATGCAATGAGATGAAATGATCTACTCTTCGAGGCGAACAATTTGACATATTACACGCGCAAAACGGAGCTACGGATGCGGAGATATGATGCGATGAAAATGCATGAAAATATGAAAACGCTCGGGACTTGGTGGATTTGGAGGGAGGGGGAAAGTCAACCTCGGGGCTGCACGGTTTCCGAGGTTCGCCGGCATCTCGCCGGAGAAGATGCCGGAGAGGAGGGAGATGGCCGGGGCGACCGGATCCGGGCCGGATCTCGCCGGATCCGACCGGGGCGAGGAGGAGGCGGGCGGCGCGCGACGGAGCCCGGCGGCGCGGGCACCCAGCGCGAGGCGCTGGGCGGCCGGAGGTCGGGCGCTTGGCGCCATGGCGGCGGCCGGCCGGTGCCGGACGGCGGCGGCAGGGAGGCGAGACGAGGGCAGCGCGGCGGCGTGGCGGTCGCCGGGCGGCGCGCGCGGAGGTCGCCGGCGGGGAGCTGCGCAACACGGGTGGCGACGGCGGCGGGCTGGAGCGGCTCCGGTGGTGGCGGGCCCCGACGGCGAAGCGGCGGCGGCGCGTGGCTCGCCCGGGCGGATCTGAGCCCATGGCCCATGGTGGTGGGAGGCGGCGGCGACAGTTGGCGGGCGCTGGTTGGCCGGATGGTGGCAGCGGACATGTCCGGCGGCGGGGGTTTTGTCCGGCGGCGCGAGGTGGACGAAAGCTAGGGTTGGACTGCGCGAAAAATCGGGGGGATGCACATATTTATAGGTAGAGGGAGCTAGGAGAGTCCAAATGAGGAGCGGTTTTCGGCCACGCGATCGTGATCGAACGACCGAGATCATGGAGGGGAGTTTGCTGGGTTTTGGGCCACTTTGGAAGGGGGGTTGGGCTGCAAACAAAAGAGGCTTTTGCGGCTACCCGGTTAACCGTTGGAGTATCAAACGACCTCCAAATGGCACGAAACTTGACAGGCGGTCTACCGGTGCTATACCAAGGCCGCTTGACAAACCTCGGTCCATTCCGAGACCGTTTAACACCCGCACACGAAAAAAAATAAAAGGGGGCGCCGGGAGACATAGGAGTGCCGGATTGCAAAACGGACAACGGGGAAAATGCTCGGATGCATGAGACGAACACGTATGCAAAATGAAATGCACATGATGACATGATATGAAATGCAGATGATGACATGGCAAAGTGCAACACGCAAGCAAATGACAGGGCAATGACGGCGAATAACTGACGGACACCTGGCGCATCGAATCCGGGGCGTTACACCCGAGTATGCTTATGTATGTATGAACCAAGATGATGAACTAGGTAAAGTGGCTCAATGCTATCGCTTACAAGCTCTTGCTTCTCTTCTCTTTTGCTTAAAAGCTTTTATTCTTCTTTTTTTGACTATGCCACAATGCTTGATATACGAGCCACAATGCGAGGTAACAAGTAGTATATGCACGGGAGAGACGTAACACTAATGGTGCACTAAGGCGTGGCCCGGCAATACTCAACAAGCTAGTCTCAGTGGGTAAGCTACGCAAAAGGTGATGCGGAGCATCCAATGGTCATCCCCATGGACCTACCATCGTCTCACCAAGTGCCAAGAGGACCCATGACACGACCAAGAGCTAGAGATCTCGACACCGAGGTGACTTCTTTCCTTAGTGATATCACATATGATCCTCTCGAGACATGGCTACTACCTAAGTCCGGAATGTTGTGCATGATTAGGTACCAAGAAGACCCTCTCAAAGATGCACGTGAAGACGAACAAGGCCCCAAGTTCACGGATGAAGAGGAACGCCGAAAAGGAGAATAAGGCAGCTCCGGGGCCGGACATCCGGCCGCTGGAGACATCCACTACTGCAACAATTTAGCAGCCAAAGCTACAGGATCCGGAAATCCGGCCCCAGCCCCGGACATCCGGCCCCTGCCCGAAATCCAGCACCCATCACAGAACATATCCGAAGCTGAACCACTTTGGCCCGGACATCCGGCCAAAGGCCCGGACATCCGGCTCTTGGCGAAGGCACGGACATTCGGCCCGCCGCCCGGACACCGGCCCCGTCTGTGTGCGCATAGTAAAGGGCCGATGACCATGTACCCCTTTGCCCGCCTAGACTATATATACTTGTCATCCTCCCTCTTTCTAGGGTTAGCATTGGTTTAGCTCATATGTGAGATAGAGCTTTGCTCATCCATACGGATCTGCTCCTAGAGAGAGACTGCGGCCCCTCTACGGAGAAGATCCCCCTTGGATTCAAGACCCACTCTTGGGCGGTCCCATTAAGACCTCCTCTCCGAGAAGAACCGGTTACCCTATGTATCATCTCTTGTTGGATTTGGACCGTGTGATCTCTATGTGTACTCGGATCTAGCATATGTGTGACCATATCTTGTTGGTTTGAGTGATTCTCTTGTGTTTTCCCTCGTGTTCTTCGTGTTCTTAGTTGGGATCTGCTCCTTTCATGAAAGATCGGCCACCTAGGGTTCCACCCTACATCATCTTCGTATCATGAGCCACGTTGATCACGATTTTGGAGCCCCCTCTCTTTGTTTTCTAGCCTTGTTTTCTTGATTTTGTCCCTAATTCGAAAATTACCCACAAAATAGCCCCCCAATTTTTTTGTGATTTGTTGATGTGATGAAGTTTTGTTGGGTTTGATCCGTGGATTTCGTGTGTTGCAGGTAGATCTAGTTTTCCTCCACCATTTCCCCAATTTCCAGCAACAAAATCTTACGAATTTTCCCCAGATTTTACCTCTCCACGCGGAGTTCCTCGAGTTCGTCCACGGATTCAGAGCCCGGACATCCGCCCACCCCGGACATCTGGTCCTAGCCCGGGCATCCGGCCCCTGACAGTAGCACTTCCATCCACCACTCCGTTTTCCGCCTAACTCTCGCTAAATTTTGCTCCGGTGCCCACATACACTTACGCATACCACCACCACTTCCGCATAGCACCACCATAGCTTTCCCGCTACCAACTCCGACAATTTTGACATGTTTTACTTTGAGAATTTAAGTTGCGGTTCCGTGTCCTATTGTGTTTTGGATATCTAGGTACGGTTTGACACCGACATCACCGACGCTCATCTTCGCAACGGACTCGTCATCAACACCGTCAACCGTTCTTGCTTACAAACAACCAACCCCAACGGTAACCTCATCTTGGTATCGAGATATCATCATACATTCTTGCCATTGCATTGATAACCCCATAGCCCATTTTGTGTATCTTACCCATCGAGACTAGCCTTTGAGTATTGCCGGCAACGTGACTTGTGCACATTAGTGATCATACTTCCCATAGCATACATACCATATCATCGTAGTGCATATCTTGGTATCATCTCTTGTGTCACAAAGTTGTCATCGCATATACTCAATTGCTATCTTGGTTCATGGAGCATTGCATGAGAAAAGAGCTCAAACACAAAGAGCCAAACAAGCTTTTAAGCAAAAGGAAAAGATAAGCAAAGAGCTTATAAGCAAGAACCATAGCATCATACAACATTAAGATTGTCATACTCGATCATCTTGGATCATATCATCGAAATACCATACTTATAGCATACTTGCGATAGAAGTCATTGCATTCTTGCTTAGTAGGTTGTGCACAAGTTCGTATCCACCTATTGTGCAATCATGCTAGCGTCTCTCTAGTGTTGTGCAACACGAGCATTTTCGTGGACTCCACATTTTGGCTCATCCCTTGGTTGCATGACCCCACTTATCTATTTGCGTGTGTTTTTCCATGTATCATATATTGCTATTGGTCTACTTGTTGCATTTGCAAATTTGCGAATCTTTTCCAACATTATTGAGTCTCACTTACAATTGCATCAAATTTTGTGCCACCATCCTAACCGAGCTCCACTATAAGCTTTTAATTGTGTAGGTGTGAGAAACCGACAAGAATTGGTACCAATTGTGATATTTCCTTATTACACATTGGAGTGATCATTTATCCATTTTCAACATCGGTCAAGGTACATTTGGTATAAGTTCTTCTCTTTCTCCCACTCACATATTTGCTTGAAATGATGGATAGGCCCAGTACTTCTACCAACCCACTCTTCCTTGAGCAAGACGATGACCCGAACAACTACGTCACCAAGCTACACCTATTTGGAACGCAACGAGCTTTGCATGAAGAGCAACTAGCAATGAGTGACCGCATTGACAACCTCGCCACCGACTTGCGAATCTTCGAGCAACATACAAGAGACTACATCGACAACAAGCTCGCGAACAAAAGCAAGAGAACAATACAAGAATGGACGAGATTCGTTCCTTGTTGGTCAACCACTCTTCTACCACTTCGTCCTACTCAAGAAGGAGCCGTTCAAGTCGACACTCCGACGACACTATCTCCGGCTCAAGTTCCCCGACATCGAACACTCTTCGATGAGCCACGCGCCAAGACCATCACGCCAACCGCAATCCTCTACAAGACACCGACTCTCAAGAGCAAGCTCGCGCGCAAGAACATCGACATCGTCAAAACCAAGCTACATTCGCGCAAGCACAAGAACGGCAACGCCAATGAGAATGAGAAGAAGAGGAGCGAGCACGACAACACCAAGATGCACAAGATGCCGAGGCACAATGCCAAGAACAACAACTACGTGAAGCTCAAGCACTTGAGGCGCAACGTGCCCTTCGTGATTCAAGTCGAGCCATAGCTAACTGAGGCCGACAAGCTTGTGAGCATCAAGAAGCGCTTCGTGATGAACTTCAAGAGCGGATTTATCAATCACGTGTGCATCGTCGAGCTCCTCGTCGACATCGACAAGCGCCTCCTCAAGCTAGACAATAACCTCAAGTTCGCCACGAACATGAAGACAATGGAAATCCTCCAAGACAAGAGCAACATGAGGTTGACAACCCTCATCACCAAGAGCAACATGAGCATGTCAATCCTCAACGACATGGGAATCAACATCCATGACCCCAACACAACGAAGAGCAACGCTACGACAAGCTCAAGTTCACCATGCCCAAGTTCATCGGAAGCAATGACCCAAAAGCATACATTTCATGGGCATTGAAGCTCGACAAGATCTTTCACTTGCACAACTATGATGAAGAGAAGAAGATCACGATGGCATCCCTTGAGTTCCAAGACTATGTCCTCTTTTGGTGGGAACAAGTCATTGAGCGCCGAGCGGCAAGAGGTGAACCACCCATCACTACTTGGGCGCAAATGAAGGATGTCATGAGAGCATTCTTCGTGCCTACCTACTACAATCGTGACCTCTTCAAGAAACTCCAATTACTCAAGCAAGGAACCAAGAGCATTGAAGAGTACTACAAGGAAATGGAGATTGCCATGATACAAGCCAATGTCACGGAAGATGATGAGCAAACTATGGCACGTTTCTTGAATGGACTCAATCATCCTATCAAGAAGATCGACGACTTCCAACCATACTCGAACCTCATCGAGCTAGTGCATCAAGCTACCAAAGCGGAACGTCAAGTGCATCGTGATTTCAAGTATGCCAAGTTCTCATCCAAGTCCTATGGTTTCTTCAACACCCAAGCTTCAACGACTCCAACACTTTCTACCTCAACCAAGCCATCTACAAGCAACTTGGACAAGTCAAGTTACAAGAAAACTCCGATAACCTCAAGTCGTCTTCCTACTATAAGCAATGTCAAACCGAGAGCTTCATTATCATCTACCCCAACCGATGAGACCATCAAGACGAGTTCCTTCAAATGCTTCACAAGCGGAGGCCGAGGCCACAAGTCCTTTGAGTGTACAAACAAGCGCACCATGATCCTCTATGACGACGGAACCTACGACTCCATGAGTGAAGGAAGGAGAAATGGGAGCCCTTGAGCAAGTGGCCATGCACCGGCAAGTGAACGACGATGAAGATGATCAAGTCTTTTGTGATGAAGATTCGAGCCTCACGCCTCGTTGTCTCCAAGGTCTTGACTTTTCAACATCAACAAGCCGAAGACCAAAGATGCCATATCTTCCACACCAAGGTCGGCATCAATGGAAGGTCCGTCAAGGTCATCATCGATGGAGGGAGTTGCCATAACTTAGCAAGTGAAGAACTATGCTCCAAGCTCCAATTGGTCAAGATGAAGCACCTGCACCCCTACAAAGTTCAATGGCTAAGCGACAACGGCACTCTCCAAGTCGAGCATAGGGTGTAAGTCTCCTTCAAGATCAGAGCATACGAAGACACTTTGGAGTGTGATGTTGTTCCTATGACCGTTTGCCACCTCCTTCTTGGACGGCCATGGCAATTCGACCCAGGTGTCATCCTCAATGGGCGTACAAATAACTATTGCTTCAAGATGAAAGGGAAGTAGTATGTGCTATGACCTATGTCTCCAAGCCAAGTGATCGCCGACAACCAAGCCACCCATCATGGAGAGAATAGTGTGAGAGCGAACCACCAAAAAGAGAGTGAGCACCACAAGACAAAATTGAGTGACTCCACGATGAGCGACAAGAAGAGCTTTGTCCTATTTGCCACCAAACGTGAGATGAGAGAAGTGTGTGAGAACCCATCAAGTGTCATGCACTATGTCCTTTTGTGCAAGGACGAGGCACCAAAAGCTAACACCTCTCACAATCTACCTTTAGTGTTATCTTCTCTATTGCAGGAATTGGAAGATGTTTTCCCCCACGAGCTACCTCCGGGTCTACCTCCACTACGAGGCATCGAGCACCGCATCGACCTCATCCCCGGAGCACCACTTCCGACCAAGGATCCATATCACGTCAACCCCGAAGAAACCAAAGAAATACAAAGGCAAATAAAACATCTCATAGACCATGGACATGTGCGTGAAAGTTTGAGTCCTTGTGCCGTACGTGTCATTCTTGTGCCAAAAAGATACGGTAGCTTTCGCATGTGTTGCGATTATCGACCTATCAATGCTATCACTATTGGCTATAGGCACCCCATTCCACGCTTTGATGATATGCTAGATTAACTTAGCGGTGCCACTATTTTTTCCAAATTGATCTCAAAAGAGGTTACTATCAAATACGCATACAAGAGGGTGATGAATGGAAAACTGGTTTCAAAACCAAGTTTGGCTTGTATGAGTGGTTAGTTATGCCTATGGGTTTATCGGAAGCACCCGATACTTTCATGTGTCTTATGCATTATGTGTTTCACCCTTACATTGGTAAGTTCGTTGTGGTCTACTTCCATGATATCCTTGTTTTTAGCAAATCTCTCAAAGATCATGTCACCCACCTTCGAACCGTGTTACAAACTCTTCGAAAAGAGCGTCTCTATGCTAACATGGACAAATGCCTTTTTGGCGTTGATAAGCTTGTTTTCTTGGGTTTTGTAGAATCTTCTAAGGGTGTTCATGTTGATGAATCTAAGATCAATGCTATTAAAACATGGCCCCAACCAACCAACTTGCAACAAGTGCGTAGTTTCCTTGGTCTAGCCGGTTTCTACCATAGATTTGTGAAGGACTTTAGCACCATTGCATCTCCTTTACATGCTTTGAGCAAGAAAAATGCACCCTTTGTTTGGGGACCATCTCAAGATAGCGCATTCAATGAGCTTAAGAATTTGCTTACTCATGCTCCCGTGCTTGCATTACCCAACTTTGACAAACTCTTTGAGATTCATTGTGATGCTAGTGGTAATGGCATAGGAGGTGTGTTAACGCAAGAGAAGCGCCCAATTATTTACTCTAGTGAGAAACTTTCCGGAGCACAACTCAATTACCCCATCTATGACAAACAGCTATATGCTTTAGTGCGAGTTTTGCGTGAATGGGAACATTACCTTCATCCTCATGAATTTGTCATCCATACCGACCATGAAACGCTTAAATATCTTAAGGGTCAAACTAAGTTGAACAAGCATCATGCAAAATGGAGTGAATTAATTGAGTCATTTCCTTATGTCATCAAGTATATCAAAGGAAAGGAAAATGTTGTGGCGGATGCGCTTTCCCGTATATGCATGCTTGTTACCAAACTTGAATTGAATGTCATTGGCTTTGAGCACATAAAAGACTTGTATATGCATGATCCTACTTTTGCTATTCCTTGTGCCAAGTGTTTGACACATACATATTGGGAACGCTATTACATCAAAGATGATTATCTTATGAGAGCTAACAAACTTTGCATTCCCGAGTCTTCTCTTCGTTTGTTGCTTTTGCAGGAATATCACGGAGGAGGACTAATTGGACACTTTGGACGCGACAAGACATTTGCTATGCTCTCCAAGAACTATTTTTGGCCCTAGATGTTTTGGGACGTCAACCGCTTCACCAACCGATGCTCTACATGCCACAAAGCTAAGTCTAAAGCTCAATCTCATGGAATCTATATGCATCTTCCAATTCTGTACCAACAATTGAAAGATATTAGCATGGATTTTTACTTGGTTTGCCTAGAACTAAAAATGGAAAGGATTCCGTATTTGTTGTTGTGGGCCGATTCTCTAAAATGGCACATTTCATACCATGCAACAAGATAGACGATGCTTCACATGTTGCCAATCTTTTTTGTAGAGAAATCTTGCGCCTGCATGGAGTGCCAAAGACGATTGTCTCGGACTGCGACGTCAAGTTCTTGAGTTACTTTTGGAAGACCTTATGTACCAAGCTCGGAATCAAGCTCTTGTTCTCTTGGCATACCATCCTCAAACCGACGGCCAAACGAAGGTGATGAACCGCACGCTCACCACTGTACTATGTGTGTTGATAAAGAAGAACATCAAGGAGTGGAAGGAGTGCCTACCTATCGCTAAGTACGCCTACAACTGTGCAAGACATTCGACTATCGGAAAGTCCCCCTTCAAGGTCGTCTACGGTTTCAACCTGTTGTCCCCATTGGACATTCTTCCTCTACCACTACAAGAGCGCATCAACATGGATGCGAGTGCCCGAGTGAACTTCCTCAAGAAGATGCATGGAGATACAAGGCACACCATCGAGCGCCAAGTAGAACCACTCGCGACCAAGCTCAACGTCAACAAGATATTCAACATCGAAGATCGTGTGTGGCTACACCTTCGCAAGGACCGTTTCCCCAATGAACGCAAGTCCAAACTTCTACCTCGAGCGGATGGACCCTTCAAGGTGCTTGCACGCTACAACAACAATGCCTACAAGATCAACATTCCACGCGACAAGTACTCTGTGAGCGACATCTCCAACATCAAAGATCTCTCCCCGTACCATGGTGATGAGGATTCCGATCTGAGGTCGGATCTTTCCCAATGGAGGGGAGATGATGCGGAGCATCCTATGGTCATCCCCATGGACCTACCATTGTCTCACCATGTGCCAAGTGGACCCATGACACGACCACGAGCTAGAGCTCTCAACACCGATGTGACTTCTTTCCTTAGTGATATCACATATGATCCTCTCGAGACATGGCTACTACTTAAGTCCGAAATGTTGTGCATGATTAGGTACCAAGAAGACCCTCTCGAAGATGCACGTGAAGACTAACAAGGGCCCAAGTTCACGGTTGAAGAGAAACGCCGAAAGGAGAAGAAGGCAGCTCCAGGGCCCGGACATCCGGCCGCTGGAGACATCCACTATAGCAACAATCCAGCAGCCGAAGCTACAGGACCCGGACATCCGACCCCTACCCGAAAATCTGGCGCCCATCACAGAACATACCCGAAGCTGAACCACTTCGGCCCGGACATCCGCCAAAGGCCCGGACATCCAGCTCTTCGCGAAGGCCTGAACATCCAGCCCGTCGCCCAAACATCTGGCCCCATCTGTCTGCGCACAGTAAAGGGCCAAGGCCCATGTACCCCTTTGCCCACCTAGAGTACATATACATCTCCTCCTCCCTCTTTCTAGGGTTAGCATTGGTTTAGCTCATATGTGAGATAGAGCTTAGCTCATCCATACGGATCTGCTCCTTGAGGGTGATCCTCTACGGAGAAGATCCCCCTTGGATTCTGTAGCGACCCGACCTCAGACGGTCAAGCCTCTGTGTTGCTGTGCCATCCCTGGATCAGTATGCTGGCACACACAGTACATCAATGTATATATCAAAGTGCAATCACATGTATAATTAACGTAAAACTTATATATACCTCATAAGTCACAGTGGAAACAAATAGTCGGTGTGGAGTCCCATCAACGCCATCGGCAGGTTGAGTGTAGAT
Organism: Aegilops longissima; assembly: GCA_021605205.1. Taxonomy (NCBI): domain Eukaryota; kingdom Viridiplantae; phylum Streptophyta; class Magnoliopsida; order Poales; family Poaceae; genus Aegilops; species Aegilops longissima. Next base: position 330,354,786 of record CM038678.1, on the reverse strand, counting down.
CGTAACCTGTATCGTAACTCTTACTCGTCGAGGAAATATCTCGCAACATGATACGTTGCAGCCGTGTAGGTCAGTACATTGAATGTACCGGCAAGATCACAATAAGAGAAAACAGATGATAAACTATACTATATGCAGTATGGCTTTGTGGCTTTGTATCTGAGTTTTATTTGCGTAAAAGCTGGTTTTATTTTCCCTACATCAAAGGAATAAATGAAGTCTGTACTATAGAGTTTTCTATCATGACATGGTTCCGCCAACCGATGTCTCATAGCCCAAATTCATCATAAGTTGCCCACAATTAAGTTATCAATCCGGTGTTGAGAGTTCCGAGATAGATCCAAGTCCAGAGGCTCAAATTGTCCGTAACCGGGGACACGGCTAATCGATTAGGTTTTAACCCTCTGCAGAGGTTTGTACACTTTACCCGCAAGATTCATCCCTGTTTTTACGTTCTCGCACTTCAGGGTGTTTGAGAACAAGATGACCGAAACATGGTCTTCCGAAGAGTTCCCCTGACCACTGTCCGGTGCTCATTCAATCCTACCGTAGTTCTACATCTGCTAGCACCGTCCTAGCAGAGTCACAACTAGGGTCAACCAAGCCGAGCCCATAGTGACTTGCGGTTGCACTGGTAAGCTTCGGGCATGAAGATTCTTCCGTCTCTTTGAGTGCAGGTGAAGCTTTCCGCAAGATGTCATGGCGCTTCTCCATGCATCCCGCCAACCATTGGATTCTCCAGGTGCCCGTCAACCATCCTTCACCCAAGAATGTGTATTGAATTCTTGTCTCGAGTCTTGAAGTCTTGAGGCCTTGAAGATGCAGTCCTTGCAGATTCCATCATGGAGTTATCGTCATTGGCGTAGATCCTCCATTCTCACACCACTCCCGAGCACTCATACCAACCCGTCTACTATAGCGTAGCATAAAATAAATAACGTCCGGGCTTGGTAGAGTGATGGGTTCCTACCTCATGCATACTACTCAACTACAAGGATTCAATATCACTACTGGAGGGATTGTTGCGAAGATGACACTAGATGCAATAAAACACATAGGTATGAAAAACATGGTCAAAGTGAACTTGCCTGGTAATACTTGATGAAGATAACAACGCTGTCAGAAAATGACTTGGTAGAACTAATCGTCACTCCGTTGAAAATCTATATAGTCAAACATAGCATTCACATAAGCAAACATCCTAGCAAACATTTCTAACACTCATAACAATACTCAATCAAAATAAAAGCGACAAAGAAAACCAAGTCGAAAACCAAAGGATAAACTTCGAAAGAAAAATTCAAGGAAAAACTAGTGGTGACCAACTCACACAAATCTTAACATAACATTACTAAATTATTCTAATATTTTTTTTCTACAGCAAAGAAAATATAAATCTAATAAAATAACAGAAAATAAATTACTAATTTACTAACTAACAAAAAGAACTAATATAAAACTACTATAACCATCTAGTGAATACTAGAACAAATATAGCAACTAGCAAAACACTAAGACAACTATAACAACAAATCATTTATTAAAACATTAATAAACTATACTAAATAAATATAACAACTAATGTGTTCACAAATAACAGAAACAAAAACAATATAACTTGAAGTGGAAAAAGAATTACTTTTAAAACTAATAAAACTATTTTTATCCACTATCACTATGAACTAAACAAGCAATTACAAAAACAGTAGCTAAACACCAATAAATCACTACAAGAATTTATCTACTCTAGCTAAACATAAACATATAACAACAAGTGAAAATCTACAAAAGGAATGAACTAAAATAATTAAAAACAATAATTACATAACTAAAACAACTATATAAGCAAAACAGTACTGTTTTTACTAAAATCTAATTTAAAATACTCCAAAATTACCAAACTAAATCCTACAGCTAAAAATATCATAAGTGACCAGGAGCAAAAAGAATTAATTAAAAATCTATTTTTAAACTCAAGTTATGGCCAAAATACTAATGTGAACAAAATTTATCAAATTCAAATTTAAACTACTCAAATTTGAAATCCAGAGACACTAACAGAAACTTCCGCAAATTTGTGACACATAGCAATTGGAATCACTGAAAATACTAAAACTCTAAAAGATATGAATTTTCTAATATTGCTATTTTCTGAAAAAAATGAATTACGGGATTTCGTGGATCTCACGGAGTAGTCGTCGGAGTTGGGGAAGAAGATCGGATCCGATGTTGCGGTTGATCCTAGAGGAAAGGAGATCACGGGACGGTGGAGAGGAGATCATATAAACCTCAGGAGAGGTCGAGGGCGCGGCGGCGGCACTTGGCGGCGGCGGTGGTGCTGCACTGCTGCTGCTGCGGAGAGGAGAGGAGAGGAGAGGAGAGAGAGAGAGGAGAGGAGAGGAGAGGTGTTGGTTTGATGTGCTGGAGGGGGTGCTTGGGTATTTATAGTGGGGAGGGTGGGTTTTGCTTGGGGTAGGGGGCAAGAAATAGACTAGGATTAGGAAACAAAAGGGAAAAGATCTAGAAACAAATCGGAATAAACGAAAGTAGGAAAAGAGTCCTACTAGGAAAAGGAAAAGGAGCGGCGGCTCCCTGGTGTGTGTGATGGCCTTGGCCTTGGCCGGCCGGCCGCTGGCTTGGCCTGGCGGGGCGCAGCGAAATTTTTTTAAGACAGAGACAACAAAAAAAAAATAAAACCAAATAAAAATTTTATATAGGCGTATAATATATCAAAATTTTCAGAATTTTTTTTCCTACAACATGGACATTTCTATAGCATTAAATAAAATTCACACAAATTTAAATAAAGCAAAGAGTGCTTCTGCCCTAATAAAATCCACTGAAAATCATTTTAAAAATACGATAATGACTTCAAATTAATTTCTCTCAATTTCGATGTAGGGAATCATGTTACCCTATTTTCCATATATTTTATTTTTGGAGAAAATGTTTTTGAATAAAACTCAAATAACTCCAAATTGGAAATAAATTCAAAGAACTTTGGATTTAATTCTTTTAAAACTCCCAACTCATATTTCATTTAATTTGAAGAAGTCATTTTATCTTCTCTCGTGAAAATCATTGAGTTGCATAAAGTTTCAGAATTGAAATATTTCCAAATGGAATTCAAATCTTTTCAAAACCCTTTTCATTTATTTAAACGGAAGAAGTCATATCATCTTCTCTCTAGGGTTTTGTGTTTGAATTGAATTTGAATTCCCGGAGATCATAAAAGCAAAATGAAAGTTTGGGAAAGTCCTTTAATTCCCTCTCATTTAACCTTCAAAAAGTTTCGAATTTCACTCAATTTCAGTTAATCAATCAAACAATCAATCAAAACTATCTATATGTTTATAACATTCCAAATTTTAGAATTTTGGGACAGATTCAAGACCCCCTCTTGGATTCAAGACCCCTTCTTGGGCGGCCCCATCAAGACCTCCTCTCGGAGAAGAACCGGTTACCCTATGTATCGTCTCTTGTTGGATTTGGATCGTGTGATCTCTATGTGTACTCGTATCTAGCATATGTGTTATTGTATCTTGTTGGTTTGAGTGATTCTCTTGTGTCTTCCCTCGTGTTCTTAGCGTTCTTAGTTGGGATCCGCTCCTTTCGTGAAAGATCGGCCACCTACGATTCCACCCTACATCAAATGGGCTCGAGGCTATCAAGGTAATGGCAAGGGTAGGACAATGGTGTCGTCGAGTTTACATTCCTTGCTTATGGTTGTTATGAAGATGGAGTGGTCGAAGCCGATGTGAAGTCCAAGTCGATGATGGAGTGGCGGTGATGATGACATCGAATTGCGCCTAAGTAGCTGAAACCACTTAGGACACGAGAGAAACCGCAACCTGAAACTCAAACAACCACGAGGAATATTGCGGAAGAACACAAGTGGTGGTGGGGTACCAAAATGATGCAAAAAGGAAAATGGCTGAAAGTCTCTGGGTGGTCCATGCGCACGGGGTAAGTGAGGCCCATGTGCACGGGGTCCCGATGGCCCGTGTGCACGGGGTCCTCTGCGAGCGGAAGAACTGCTCCGGATCTCTGGTGATTACCAATTTTGAGGCCAAATCCGATGGATGGAAGGGTGGGGAGGATGGTAGGAGGGTAGATCCACTTTCCAAACACGAAATTCGTGGATCAAATTAACCAAATCTCACAAGATCAACAAATTGCAAGAAAATTTTTTGGGGCTATTTTTGGTGGGGATTTTCAAATTAAGACGAAAAACAACAAAATCTAGCTAGAATGTGGAAGGTAGGGACTCCAAGATGTGAATAGACCTTACTCATGATACCAAGATGTTGTAGGGTGAAACCCTAAGATGGATCTTTTCACACGTGGAGGAGGAAAAGGAGGAACACCAAGAAATCACAAAAAGGAAATCACTCCAACAATACCCAATTACACATCCATTAGAATAGCAACACAAGATCCACAAGTCACAAACACAATCAAAGGAAAGATACAAATGTAATATTTTTCCCACTGCTTGGAGATGAGGTCTTGATGATGGTAGTCTTCTCCAAGATGGAGGTCTTGAAATCCACAAGTGGATTCTCTCCTAAGAGGCCTTGATCTCCAATGGAGGTGGTAGAAAGAGAAAAGTTCACAAATATCTCATCTAATACTTTGCTATCCCTAAACATGGTCCTAGGTACGACTTATATAGCCTTGGGGTCAAAGGAGATGAAGGGGAGGGTGTCATGGATTTGTCATGGCAGATGTCCTCATGAAAGGACTTAGTCGTGGAGCCATCGCTACGGGTTAGCTTAAAAGGGGTTAAAGCGGACAAGGGACGCAAGAGAGTTCTATACTAGTTCGGCCCCTTACGGTGAAGGTAAAAGCCTACGTCTAGTTGTGATGGAATTGATGAGGTTTCAATGACCAAGGAGCGAATACGCTTGGCCCGAGTCTCGAGTTGTTGTCTGTCTGAACCGCCGCCGGGTCGTCCCCTTATATACATGGGTTGACGCCCATCGGTTTACAGAGTCCCGAGGCCGGCTCATAAACGTGTCCGGCTCGGTCTCCGCTCTTTCTACCTTACAATGCAAGTTACATATCAATGCCGGTTTATAGCTACATGCCTTAAACTGGTTCTGGGCCTTGGGCCTTTACTCAGTGTCATCATCTGTCTTCATGGGCTTCAAGTATAATGGACTACTAATGAAGTTAACCCGGCCTCTCCTGGCCGGTTTACGCCCAGTAATAATATCCCCAACATTAGGCCCCAAACTGATTTGATATGGTTCATGTCAGTCCTCAAGAAAACTTCGTCTTCAACATCTTCACATAATTTTGTAAATCGTCGTGACGTCATCTTCCCGGACCGTGGTAAACCGCCATGACATCATCTGTTATCAAAAACTGTGTATAGCCCATCTTCATTAATAGGCCTCCGACAATCGAGGCGACAGCTCCGCCTTATTTCCACATTTTTGGCTCCTCGATTTTCGCGCCTGACACTTATCCCTTTCCTTTATAAATAGGGCCGAGGGGTCATTTTCACCTTTCCCCCTCGTGCCTCTTCGCGTCATCGTCTTCCTCGCACCGCTCAGCCTCTGGAGCTCCGCCGCCACCGTCGACCATCGCCTCTACTTCAACTCTGGCCGCTGCATCACCCTGAACGCACCAGAGAACTGCGGCGATTCCCTGCTTCCTCATCAGCACTGGTAAACTCTCTGCTCTTCTGCCATAGATCTGTTCTAGGGTTTCGGTGTTCGTTGGTTTTCACCGCTTGCATAGCAACCTTTTGATCCAAACCTTGATGCTTATCCTGTTCAATGATAGCCACAGCCCTTTTTTCCATCTAATGCATTTCGTTAAAATAGAAGATCCCATCTGAACCTTCATCCAATGTTTTGGTACCACTTCTTAGGTCTGAACATATTTTCCTTTTTCTGATATGTGGCAGATCCAAAATTATGATGCCAACTTACGAAATCTGTTTTTCCTTCACTTAGGCATCTATAGACTTGCATCTTCAATGTCAGAATAGGCGGTTTAACTTTTAGAAAAATGATGACCCAGTATATACCATTAGTCCCCTTGTTGAACCGCCAATATACGTCATTTTTAGCCTTTGCTTAATAAACTCCGGTTTATGATCAACTAACCCCGGTTTGACAATGTGCTTACATCCTTGTACTGCCACATAGTTTGTCCACTGTAAATCTTAAACCGGTGATTATCATGTTGTAGATCTGTTACTGCCATGGCCAAGCAAGTTTACGAATGCAATTGGGTCCCTTCTCGAGTGATTGAAGAACAGTTAGATAACCTCGTTAGCACGGGCGCTTTAACCAAGAAAGATGTCATTCACTGGAGGGTCCTTGGCCCGGAATGTCCTCCTACCCCCAAGGATGGAGAAGTTGTTGTATTTGCTGATCACTTAGGTTGGGGCTTCAACCCTCCCGGTTCAAAAAAATTCCGGGATGTACTGTCCAGCTTTTAACTGCGCCCGCAAGACATCGACCCTAACTCTGTAACCAACATCTGCCACTTCCAAGTTTTTTGTGAGGTTTACCTTCAAGAGGAACCTACAGTAGAACTGTTCAGGGATTTCTTTCACCTAAACCGTCACACTGAATTCAAAGACGGACCCAACATAGAATTGGGCGGAATGGCGATTCAGAATAGGAAAGAAGTCACTTTTCCTCATTCCAGTCTCCATAGTCACCCCAAAGAGTGGAACCAGACCTGGTTTTATTGCAAGGACACGTCTCCAGCGGATGAAAATCCCCTACCGGTTACCGTCCTGAACGTCTGAGCAACACACATCCTCTTCCTCAATAGTTGACCGCCAAAGAAAGGGCCAGATATGCTCCTCAACTATCAAAGCTCAGGGCCTTTATAGCAAACGGTTTGACAGGAGTTGATCTTGCGCGCTGCTGGATAAGCTGGAGCGCTCTACCTTTAAGCCGGCGCCTCGGTTTGATGTGTGAATATACAGGGGACTTGAAGGATGCTCAGTGGCATATTGCATTCAGCTTACAGATGACGAAGTCACTGAAGCTGTAAAAAAGATGTTAAATGAACCGGAGGATGTCTGTGCCCAAACCGGATTACTCCCTTTCTGCACCACCAACAAACCGCCAGCTGTAAGAATCATATAAACTATTTATCTGAAATTGCTTTTGTCCCAATATTCTCTGGAAGTGTGACTATTTTTCTTGACAGGGTGATGACCCGTTCTGGAACAAGAAACCCCCTCAAGACAAACCGGTGAAGCCAACCCGTCAAAAGACCAAGGCTGTGAAAAAACCTGCCAACAGGAAAAGGACCCTGCATCCTCCTATCCACCAGCTGACGATGATGTGGGTAACCCGGATTTAGAGGTAGAGCTTGACTCACTTGGTTCATTTTTCATACGCCTTATTGATGATGATTTTTGTCAGGATGACGCTGAAGCCAGTCAAGCTGTTGTTGTAGAGGTAATCATTCTTTCCTCCGATTCAAACCCTTTGCCATCACTAAAAATCCGTCGAGCAACCCGGAAAGTTAAATTTTCTCATCCTCTTGCTTATTTGGATCCAAACTTTCTTGTGAAGACACAACAACACGAGGCTCGCCGCACAACCCGGCATAGTGGCCAGGTAGTTACCTCCGCCGGTTTACCGAATAGTCCGGTTCGGAAACGCCGATCAGAAGTCCCTTATTCCCTCGATACTTCACGACCCAAAGCGGGTTGTCTTCGTCAACCTCTTAATCCGTCTGACTCAAATTATCAGGGCACTTCTCATTCATCCTCTGGCGAGTCGTCGGCCACCAAACTTCCACCCCTCAAAACAGTTCTTGGGTGAGTTATATACTTGTTTCTACCCATAACATGCATTTTATATATGTTACTAACCTCCAGCCTTCTTAATTTTCTCAGTGCTAAGCCCAGACCAAGCAAGAAGGCTCGGTTGAACACCCCAGCTGATGAAAACGTGACTGTTAATCCGGAGAAGACTTCAGATCCTGAAGAGGCCAACATTGATGATATTCTGAATGACCCACAACCTCAAGATCATGACTTCGTTGCTGAACAGGCTGAAGTTGACACCACCGGCCATGCCGACCAGCCAACAAGCCCTATCCGGACTGATAAACCAACAACTCCAGTACGAACTGCTGAGGAGAAGGGTGATGATGTTCTGATTACGGGCATTGGCCATACTGATCCAGGAAATCCTGTCGCTTTGTCAAAGCATACCACCAAAGAGGAATTCTCTGCAATTGGCAAAGGCAAATGGAATGCTGATATGTCCACTTATGCCCATCTGAGTGCTCAAGACCTTCATTCCAGCTATCTGAACCGTCTATATACCAGTCGTGACTATGAAGTCGGCTTGGTGAATATGATGAAGGAAAAATACGAGGTAACTTCATACATGCTTCTCTTCTTGTACTGATTTGTAGCTTATCAACTCCAGTAGCCCCCAAGTGACGTTTTAAGATACCAATCTAAACCGGGACTTAGTAAAAAACTTTATATTATGCAACAATACATCTGAACTTCACTGAAGTAGCCCCCAAGTGCCGGTTTAACTTTTATAAAGATGAAACGGGACTTTGTAGAAGAAATTCTTGTATCAGCAGTCTTTGAGCAAATATCCATTAGCCCCCAAGTGCCAAGTTGAATACTTGTATTATGCTTGGGACTTGTAGAAAATTTATGCTGAAGAGCAAATATGCATTAGCCCCCAAGTACCGAGGGCATAACATGTTATGTGCTTGGTACTTCAAGTATGTACTGTCACCTCATCATATAACTGTCTCTATGCAGGCCGAGTTGAGCAAGAAAGAGAGCCAAACCGCTGACCTGCAGGAGAACCTTAAATCTCAACAAGCTGAAACTTCCAAGGCGAAGGAAGAATTGACCAGCGCTTTGAGCGCTATGGAGAAACTTAAAGAGGGCTTCAACAAAGAGCCGGCAATTGGGAGACTGAAAAATCCGCTTTGGTGCAAAGGGCTGAAAAAGCAGAATCCGCTCTTAAACCGGTGGTTGATGAATTGACCAACATGAAGCGGCAGGTGCATGCCATGACCGTCGCCGTGTTCGGTAAGTTTTTTAGCTTAAGCTTTCCATATATCCATGCATGTATTTGCCGGTTTACTAATTCTTGTGATGATACAGGAACTCGTATTAGCCACTTAGGGTCTGATGTTCGAAGAAATTGAAGGCGGCCTATACTTTAATAGAACAGTTGTATACCGGCGCGCAGCGGATCATCTACACTGCTTCATACAACAATCCGCCTCCCACCTTGATCAAGGATATTCTACAGAGGTTATCTATGTTTCCTGCCCGAGTAGATGAATTAAAAAGTCTGCTGCTAGAACAGGCGCTTTGGCCGCACTGACCAGGGCAAAGGCATGGGTACCTGATTTTGATCCATTTGAAGCATCCCAAGGTTATCCCAGCTTAAAGGAAGATGGAACAGAATTTAGCGAAGATGACCTCCGGATCATAAACCGGGAATTACGCCCATTGGCTTGTCAACTAGTTGAAGAAGCAGACCTGTCCTACTATCAAGCCAGCTATGATGACAAGAACAAGCGGATTGCTGCACCAATTCCAGAGGCTCAAAACCTTATCCCGCCAATCCGTAAGCACACCTATGCCCCTGACATTGAATTGTCCACGCTGATAAATGATGAAGCTGTATTCCAAGCCCTAACTGGGATCGACTGGGCAACTGTTGATTTCCAGCCACTGGGTAGAGAAGAGGCAGCTGAACCGGCGCGAGATGATCCACAACAGTCAGGCCAAGCTGGTGACCAACCATAAACAAGAAGCCGGTTTAATATTCCACATGCTGCGACATGTATTTGAGAAAACAATGATCCTTTTGGGCACTGAAAAGCCTTGTAACAGGTTTAGCTAAAATACTTGTGTTGATATGCCTTCGCGCATATTTATCTGCAATTGGTGCTTTGCTTGATTCGACATACGTAAGATACGACATCCGTATTCACTTATCCAAGTTGTTCCTGCAGACATGAAGCTTAAAGCGCCCTGACGGTTTACCGTCGGGTGGGTCATGATACCCACATATATATATAACAAAAGATGATAACTTAGGTTGTAACATATAACCTGCAACCTTTGGCATGATGTTGGCTGACCAACCTTGTAGCGGGAGTTATAACCCAGCTATGAGAGAAGAAACAACTCCTGGTGATATAAGGCCGGTTTATAATATAAACCGTTCCAGGTTATGATAAATGCTGGCTTACTCCATACTGAAATTTCGACGCAAAATCAGACCGGGCTGATAATCTCTGGATTATGATTTGATTGTGTACTGCCAATTTATAATTGTCAGTCTGTCCGGGTTGACAACGCCGGTTTAAAAAACAGCATAAATCTTTATCAAAAAGAAAGCAAAACTCAACCAAAGGAAAATAAAACCGTTGTAGTCGAGGCTTTTCACGGGCTGCCAGGCCCCAAATTCGAGGCTTTTCATGGGCTGCCAGGCCACTGAGTTAAACCATTTTTGCAAAGCCTTTTAAGATGGTCCGTAATCCTTAACCAATCATCGTTTTAACTTGACAAGTTCAGGGTCTGTATTTTAGAGTAACTTGTCAAAGTTCGAAGGGTCATACCAGGTTTACCTGGGCGGAGTGACTTACTTAAAGAGGCAGGTTAACCCGGGGTTTTAGGTGTATACACCAGGCTTCCATGCCATGGCTTGATAGCCCAATTACAAGCATTGATTCTAAGTTCATTGCGATAGCAAAGAATCCCCAAGTAACGTTTTGAGCAGTGCTCAGTGGGTGCCCATGTTTGAGTTGTTGTTTGACAACGCTCTCTTTGGCCCCAAATTGACTTGAGCTGATCAAGAGGTGTGACTATGGGTCGAATACGACCAAGCCCCCAAGTGATGCTGTGGCATTGCGCCTATCAAGAGTGTAGCTATGGTTCGGACACGACCAAGCCCCAAAGTGATGTAATATAATGCTTTGAAAAGCTAAATCAAGGGGTAAACCGGACGCCGTTTTAGAAACAGAAGCTCCATGTAACCACACATGATGGAAAAAACAACGGATACCCCGCTTTAGCTGAGGTCCAGTTTATTGTATTGATCATAATATATACATTGCCATAATATGTACATAAGCAAAGCCTATAGCTCAAGTATAGTAGGGCCGAAGATGAGCAATATTCCACGGCCGGTTGGTCTCCTCCGATTTACGTGAGTCTTTGCGCTCTCGAACATCGATTAGGTAGTACGACCCGTTGTGCAGATTCTTGTTGACCACAAAAGGTCCTTCCCAAGGGGGGATAACTTGTGCATGTCTGTCTGATCCTGGATGAGCCGAAGCACCAAATCTCCTTCTTGAAAGGTTCTGGTTCTAACCCGGCGGCTATGATAGCGATGCAGATCTTGCTGATAAATCGCCGAACGGGCCGCCGCTATGTCACTCTCCTCATCCAATAGGTCAAGAGCCTCTTGCTGTGCCTTCTCGTTGTCAGCTTTGACATATGCCGCTACACGAGGTGAGTCATGACGTATGTCACTAGGAAGAACTTCCTCCGCTCCATAAACCATGAAGAACGGCGTGTATCCTGTCGATCTGTTGGGTGTGGTGTTGATGCTCCATAACACAGAAGGTAACTCCTCAACCCAACAACCCGGCGTCCATTGCAAAGGAACCATAAGCCGGGGTTTTATGCCCCTCAAAATCTCTTGATTGGCCCTCTCCGCTTGACCATTGGACTGTGGGTGAGCCACTGATGATACATCAAGCCGGATGTGTTCACGCTGACAGAACTCCTTCATGGCACCCTTTGACAGATTGGTACCATTGTTTGTTATAATGCTGTGTGGAAAACCAAATCGGAAGATCACCTTTTTGATGAATTGAACCACCGTGGCTGCATCACACTTGCTAACTGGCTCTGCCTCCACCCACTTTGTGAACTTGTCAACCGCCACCAAAAGGTGGGTCTTCTTGTCCTTGGACCTCTTGAAAGGCCCAACCATATCCATCCCCCAAGTCGCAAACGACCAAGTGATTGGAATCATCCTCAATTCTTGAGCCGGTACATGAGCGCGCCGTGAGAATTTCTGACAGCCATCACATCGTCTGACCAAGTCCTCGGCGTCAGCATGAGCTGTCAACCAATAGAAACCATGACGAAACACCTTGGCCAAGAAAGATTTTGAACCGGCGTGGTGACCACAGTCTCCTTCGTGGATCTCACGCAAGATTTCACAGCCTTCTTCAGGAGACACACAATGTTGAAACGCCCCTGTCACACTGCAATGATGCAACTCTCCATTGATAATGGTCATGGACTTGGACCACCGGATTATCAGCCTGGCCAAAGTCTCATCCTCTGGTAACTCGCCCCGGTTCATATACGCCAGATAAGGAACCGTCCAATCCTGGATAACATGAAGAGCCGCCACCAACTGAGCTTCCGGATCAGGGATAGCCAAATCCTCTTCCCCAGGGAGCTTGACGGATGGATTATGCAAAACATCCAAGAAAACATTAGGCGGAACCGGTTTACGTTGAGAACCAAGGCGGCTTAAAGCATCCGCCGCTTCGTTCTTCCGCCGGTCCACATGACCCACCTGATAACCCTTAAAATGACCTGCAACAATATCCACCTCATGAAGATACGCTGCCATGAGTGGGTCCTTGGAATCCCAAGTGCCAGACACCTGTTGGGCCACCAGGTCCGAGTCACCAAAGCATTTAACTCGGCTTTGGTTCATCTTTGAGGGAGTCCCGGACTAGGGGGTGTCCGGATAACCGGACTATTGTCACGGCCGGACTCCAAGACTATGAAGATACAAGATTGAAGACTTTGTCCCGTGTCCGGATGGGACTTTCCTTGGCATGGAAGGCAAGCTTGGCGATACGGATATGTAGATCTCCTACCATTGTAACCGACTCTGTGTAACCCTAACCTATCCGGTGTCTATATAAACCAGAGAGTTTTAGTCCGTAGGACGAACAACAATCATACCATAGGATAGCTTCTAGGGTTTATCCTCCTTAATCTCGTGGTAGATCTACTCTTGTACTACCCATATCATCAATATTAATCAAGCAGGAGTAGGGTATTACCTCCATCGAGAGGGCCGAACACTGGGTAAAAACATCGTGTCCCTGGTCTCATGTTACCATCCGCCTAGACGCACGTTCGGGACCCCCTACCGAGATCCGCCGGTTTGACACCGACATTGGTGCTTTCATTGAGAGTTCCTCGTGTCTTCACCGATAGGCCCGATGGCTCCTTCGATCATCAACAACGACGCGTCCGGTGAGACTTTTCTCCCGGACAGATCTTCGATTCGGCGGCTTTGCTCTGCGGGCCAATTAAGCAGCCATCTGGAGCAGATCGAAGCTTCGCCCCTGGCCATCAGGTCAGATTTGGAAGTTTGAACTATATCGACCGATATCCGCGGAGACTTGATCTTGACGGATTCGAGCGCAATAAGCGTGCGCCTTTGTCTCGATGGGCATGATCTAGCTCTGCAGCGAGCGATGCCACGAGGCCGCACCAATATCCGCTCCGACCCTTAATCCGGGCGGATTCCCGATCGAGGACGAGTGGTTGGACACCGCCTCGGGGCTACAATCTCTATGGCGATTGAGCCAAACTCCATCCCTGTCGCTTTGTGAAGACCTCGACCTGTGGTGCGGACTCCTCTCCGGACTCGAACCCTCCGTGCCCCGCTAATCGAATCCGCTGGGCGCCGGTCATGGAGTTCCTTGCCGCGGACATCTTTCATCACTCGCCCTTTGGCGACATCCTAAATTCACTAAAGTCTCTCTCTTTATCCGAGAGAGCCTGGCGGACTACGGAGCAGGAAGGTTGGGATGCGGACGACGAAGAAATTCAACGCCCACCCACCACCCACTTTGTAGCCATTGCCGATGATTTAACCGACATGCTAGACTTTGACTCGAAGACATCGGCGGTATGGACGGCGATGCCGGAGGCGACCAAGACCAGCGCCTGAGGGCATTGGAAGGCCACCTCATCATATGATATATATATGGTGGACATCCCAAAAGATGGGAACGACGATGGAACAACAGAGGATGACCCCTCCAAGAAACAGCCGAAGCACCGACGTCAGCGGCGCCGCTCTAAATCCCGCCACAATAAAAATGGTGATTCTGGCATGGGAGATAATAACACCCCGACACGGTGCGAAGAGAACCCCTCGGCAGGACTCAGCGCGGGAGGAGGGCAGCAAGTCCGCACGACAAAGGCAAAAAAGAGAGGTCGAGGGCGATAATTACGCGCCTCCCTCCGAAGATGAGGCAAGCCTCGACGACGGACAATTTGTCATGCACGAGGATCCCGCCGAACAGGAGCGTTTCAAACGCAGTCTTATAGCCACGGCAAGCAGCCTCAAGAAAAAGCAGCAACAACTTAGAGCTGATCAAGACCTGCTAGCTGACAGATGGACTGAAGTCCTTGCAGCCGAAGAGTATGAACTCGAACGCCCCTCCAAAAGCTACCCCAAACGCAGGCCATTGCCTCGACTAGAGGACGAAGCACCCAAGTCAGCAGCGCACGACATGGCAGACCGGCCACCCCGTGGCCGCGACAGAGAAGCCTCTCGGCCCTCCGCTCAAGCCACACCCCGACGCCGCTCAAAAAGTACCAAGGCACGGGAAAATGCGCCAGACTTGCGAGATATATTGGAAGATAAGGCAAAACATACAAGATTGATCTACGGATCGCGTGGGCGGCCAACGACGCGGGATGATTACCGTCGCGCCGGATACAACAAACCTGGCGGGCGAACACGATGAACAAAGCTCATATGAGCTACGTCGTGATATAGCCCAATACAGAGGCGCCGCACACCCACTATGCTTCACAGATGAAGTAATGGATCATCAAATCCCCGAGCGCTTCAAACCCATAAACATCGAATCATACGATGGCACCACAAATCCTGCGGTCTGGATCGAGGATTATCTCCTCCATATCCACATGGCCCGCGGTGATGATCTACATGCCATCAAATACCTCCCACTCAAGCTTAAAGGACCAGCTCGACATTGGCTCAACAGCTTGCCAGCAGAATCAATTGGTTGTTGGGAGGACCTGGAAGCCGCATTCCTTGATAACTTCCAGGGCACATATGTGCGACCACCAGACGCCGATGACCTTAGCCACATAATCCAGCAGCCAGAAGAATCAGCCAGACAATTCTGGACACGGTTCCTCACAAAGAAAAATCAAATCGTTGACTGTCCGGATGCAGAGGCCCTTGCAGCCTTCAAACATAACATCCGTGACGAGTGGCTTGCCGGCACCTAGGACAGGAAAAGCGAAATCTATGGCAGCCCTCACAACCCTCATGACTCGCTAAGTGCGGGAGAGGACAGCTGGCTAGCTCGAAGCAACAACTTGGCCAAACATCACGATAGTCCGGATACCAAAGACAGCAATGGCAGGTCGCGTCGCAACAAGAACAAGCGCCGCGTGCGGCGATAATATTGAAGATACGATCGTCAATGCGGATTCAGAGGCTCTAAACCGGTCAGCGGAAGAAGCCATTCAAAAGAAATACCCAGGCCCGTCCAACTTGGACCGAATACTCGATCGCTTGTGCGGATACATGGCACCCCGAAAAACCAGCCAATCACACCAACAGGGACTGTTGGGTGTTCAACAAGCGAGCAAGTTAAGTGTCGAACTCAATGACAAGGGCTGCATAGCGATGACGAGGAAGAGCCCGGCCGCCCGAACAATAGAGGACGAAGGGTTTTCCCACGCAAGTGCGGACGGTGAACATGATATCGCAACCCATATACCCAAAAGGGAGCGGAGCGTGCACTAAGGGACATATATGCGATGGAGCCAATTGCCCAAGTTCAACCCATGGTCTTCCTGCCCGATCACCTTCGATCGAAGGACCACCCACTAGCATCCGTCACGGCGGTTTCGCGCATTGGTTCTTGACCCAATTATCGACGGATTTCAGCTCACCGAGTCCCGATGGGCGGCGGTAGCAACTGAACCTGCTTTATCGGGATACGGTCGTAAAATGGGCATATACCCCTCAAGGACTAAACCTACAAAGGCGACCTTTAAAGGCGTCATACGGGTGTAGAGGCCAGTTATGCGGGCTCGGTAACACTCGAAGTGGTCTTGGATCCCGGATAACTTCGAAGCGAAGAGTTAATCTTCGACATCGTCCCATTCCGCAGCGGCTATCATGCTTTGCTCGGACGAACCGCATTGCAAAGTTCAATGCGGTGCCGACCACGCATACCTCAAGCTCAAGATGCCAGGCCCTCGAGGAGTAATCACGGTCAATGGAAACACGAGCGCTCTCTCCGAGCGGAGGAGCACACGGCGGCCCTCGCGGCGAAGGTACAAAGCAACCTCTCACAACAACTCTCGAGTACGGCCATTAAGCGTCCGGACACGGTCAAGCGCGCCCGGAGTAACCTACAACAAGACCGCCTGGCACGATTCAAGCACGCGTAGCAACCCGGCCCCAACCCCCGCCCTCGCGAAATTGCGAAGCTAGTATTACGCGTACATAATTACGCTCTGGAGATACCATGGGCATATGGGGAGGGGCAAGACCACGGCAAGCCAAGAATGCGGCTCGACCGCACCAGGGGCTCCCGATTGTGTCACTTTTTTTTTCCTTTTTCTTCCTTTTTCTTACTTTCAGGACTCCGTCTTTCAGAAGTTCTGTCCGGCACTAGAATCGCCGAACTCACGATGCAACAGCCAGGAAAGCAGAAAGCCACGTCAAGTGTTCAGGTGGTCTCTATTACGAGCATTATACCCGTTTTACATACCATCCTGCAGCTTACCCCTGGAGGGGGACATGTTAGATAGTCCCATCCCTTGCTTATCGCACTATTTGTATCGTTCTGCTTCCATTGCAGTACCTTTTTAAATAAACAATACATAGCTCTTGCTTATTATTGCTATACTAACTTTATATATACATATGTTCATTTCACGACATGTTGCAACCGTACACTTTGGTACGGCCTACACACCAGGGGCTTAAGTATCCCAAAATTATGGTGTGATAAGTCCGAACACTTTCACAAGTGCGGCACCCCGAACATATAGCATTATATGAATTGCCTCCGAATCATGTCTTGGGTCAATAGTTGGGTTTGCCGGGCTCCCGTGTTTTGGTACCTTACGTTCCGCTATATCGGCTAAGGTAGCACCGGGAGAACCACTGCGATTGTGCCCCAGTTGAGCTGGGTCGAGCACCTCGGTGGAAAGCTAAAACTGACCGTCATGATAAGGCGAGAACCGTCGCTGTTCGAGAGGTTTTTCGGTCCCTAAAGACTTATGCCGCTTAGAGCGAGGAACCGGAATTGTCCGGCCAAGGCGTGGATATCGCCCCGAACTCGGTCTTCGAATACAAGGGGCTTCATGAAATTTAAAATTATAGAATTCTATGGCTAAGTGAGAGTGTTCAAGCATTATAAGTCCGGTTGCCTTGTTCGTTGTGTTGGCGCCTCCTAGATGGACCCAAGAATGGGAACAAGAGTGCTCAAGTTTATCCCAAACACCCCACACTTTCGTGGCATGGGGCTGAAGCCAACGACTTGCCATCTCCATTTGATAAACGGCCGCACAGAAGGTAAAATTTTAAATTAATAAGCGTTGCTTAGCGCATATGAACAAGTTTTCAGCGTACATGATAACAAATGCGAGTTTATTCAAAAATTACATCATTGGAGCACTCATCCGCTATTCGTGGGCACCCTTCAGAGGCCCTCATAGTACATTTCGGGCATGCGATGCTCATGGCCCTTCGGTGGCCTGTCCGTCACAAGCCTCTCCGCATCCAGCTTGCCCCAGTGCACTTTAGCACGGGCAAGGGCCCGACGGACACCTTCAATGCAGACGGAGCGCTTGATGACTTCAAGCCGCGGACAGGCATCCACCAGCCGCTGCACCAAGCCGAAGTAGCTCCCGGGCATGGCCTCCAATGGCCATAGCCGCGCTATAAGGCCCTTCATGGCCTGTTCGGCGACCTTGTGGAGCTCGACCAGCTGCTTCAGCTGGTCGCTCAGGGGCACCGAATGTTCGGCCTCAGCATACTGAGACCAGAACACCTTTTCCGTCGAGCTCCCCTCCTTGGCGCGGTAGAATGCGGCAGCATCAGACACACTACGGGGCAAATCTGCGAATGCTCCTGGAGAGCTCCGAATCCGGGTAAGTAATAGGTAATTCACTTTCACATGCTTGCTTTGCATAAAGAATGCCTTACCCGCCGCTATCTGCTTTAACGACTCAATTTCTTGGAGGGCTTTTGGGCCTCGGCCTTAGCAGCTTTGGCACTCTCAAGAGCGAGGCGAGCTCGGACTCTCGAGTCTTGAGTCACGCCCAAACCCTCGTGTTTTCCCACGAGCTTGGAGCTCTTGCCGTCTGCCAGCCAGCTCGCCTCCCCTTCTCTCGCTCGGTGTGTTCCGCAGCCGCTTTGTTTTCGGCCACGGACACCGCCTCCTTCAGGGTCGCCACCTCGTTCGTGGCCCCTGTAGTACCCAAGTTATTCCTGTTATTTTTTGCAACCAAAACCTTTTCTATAAGGTATTTCTTTCATAAGGTATTACTTACCTTCCTTGTCCTCGAGCTGCTTCTTGGCTTGTCCGAGCTCGTTCTCAGACCGCTCGAGGTTCTGCTTTAATGCATTGACCTCCGTAGTCAGTGCGGCAGAGGTCAGCAGCGCAACCAGCATTCCCATATTGACATACTTATGTTAGACTCCTGCGTATATCTTTTTAGATCCTTAGTCCGGCTTTTCTTTCCAAACACCGAACTAAGCATCAGGCTACTCTTATCATGCGGTTATATTCTTACATATTTCTAAACTTACCTCAAAGCTGTTAGAAGGCTGGTGCGAGCTTGGTCATCCGCTCTTGGCGGACTGAACTGTCCGGATCACCGCACTCATAATAGTGCGGTGCTCCTCCTCGATGGAAGCGCCGTTAAGCACCTCCAGTAAGCTATCCGGTGCCTCCGGTTGGACGGAGGGCACCGGCGTCTTACCCTTCTTTCGAAGGGTCCGCTTGCCGGACTCCGGAACCACTGAAGGTTCCGGCATGGAGACCGGACAAGGGTCGGGCCTAGAGCCCTGGGGTCTTGCCCCCTGCGCGCCTTGAGTCCGGGAGGTTGCCTTGTGGCACCTCCTGCGCTACCTCCTCTTGACCAAGCCCCTCTTGGGGCCCCTTGTGACGTCGTCCATGGCGTGAGGCGAGGAGGCGGTTGGAAGCGAGTACTCTCCATTTCCGGCGAGCCGAGGACCCTTTCGATGAATCGGCGAACTCGCCCTTGGGCGGGCTGCACAGTTGTTAGACATTAGAGAACACTCTACAATAATAAAAAGCCATGGGTATCCGGACACTTACGATCTCGCCAGGGGCTTGGCCCTTGTAGGCCAATCCTCCTCGTCGTCATCGGCGTTGGTGGAGAAGTCCGGAGGAAGGGTTCTTCCTTCTTGGACCCTCCGGCCTCCCGGTCAGGCGGCCTTCCTTTTCTTCTCCTCCCCGGCTGGGGAGGAGCTTCTTCTTCTTCCTCCTCGTCTTGGGAGAAGATTCCGCTTCAGAATCGAAAGACTGGCGTCGGGAGCTCCTTGAGTTCCGTGGCCTCCTTCTTAGCCTTCTTCTCGGCACCACATGGGGTGCGGAGCCAGCAGCCAACCAATCAATCAGGCGTCCGCTGGGTCTTCGGCAAAGGCCGGACAGTTAATCTGTCCGGGCGTCTTCAACCAGTCTGTCAAAGAATAGGGAGTTTTAGATCCCACATAGAGTCAATCTATGAAAAAAGAGTCCCGTAAAGGGTAAAATAACTTACCTCGCCGGCTGGACGCCGTGAGCTGTATCCGGGATCTTTGTTAGCGGATGCTGGGGCTTCAGCGCCCTTGAACAGCACCTTCCAGGCATCTTCGTACGTAGTGTCGAAGAGCCGCCTCAAGGTTCGGTGCTGTGCAGGATCGAACTCCCACAAGTTAAAGGCCCGTTGTTGGCAGGGAGAATCCGGCGGATGAGCATCACCTGGATTACGTCGACAAGCCTGAGATTCTTGTCCATCAGGTTTCGGACGCATGTTTGGAGTCCGGATAGCTCTTCCGAATTCCCCCACGTCAGGCCCGTCTCTTTCCATGACGAGAGCCGTGTGGGGAAGCCAGATCTAAATTTGGGGGCCGCCACCCATTCGGGGTCGCGTGGCTCGGTGATGTAGAACCACCCCGATTGCCACCCCTTTATTGTATCCACGAAGGCGCCCTCGAGCCATGGGACTTTGGCCATCTTGCAAACCATGGCGCCTCCGCACTCCGCTTGACGGCCGCCCACTACCTTCGGCCGGACGTTGAAGATCTTCAGCCATAAGACGAAGTGGGGCTGGATGCAGAGGATGGCCTCGCACAAGACGATAAACGGCGAGATGTTGAGGATGAAATTCCGGGCCAGGTCGTGGAAGTCCAGGCCGTAGTAGAACATGAGCCCCCAGACAAATGGGTGAAGTGGAAAACCTAGTTCATGGAGGAAGTGGGGGAGAAACACCACCCTCTCATGGGGCCCGGGGGTTGGAATGAGCTGCCCCGCATCGGGCAGCCTGTGCGCGATGTCGCTAGACAAGTATCCGGCCTCCCCCAGTCTTGTGATGTGCCCCTCCGTGACGGAGGAGGCCATCCACCTGCCTCCCGCTCCTGACATGGTTGGAGAAGGTTGAGGTGGGATGTGCGGACTTGGGCGCTGGAGCTCGAGTGCGCGGAAATGGAGAAGCAAAGGAGGAAGAAGGCGTAGGTGAAAAGGTGGATCCTTATCCCCTTATATGGACGGACGGAGCTATGCGTCCCCCACCAGCCTGGTAAAACTCGCTTATCTCCCAAGCGCCGTAATCAATGGCGAGGATGGGTTATCCACGTCCGTATTGATGAGAATCCCGGAATAAGGGGGCACGATCTATGCTTTGATAAGACGTGCCAAGGAAACCGCCTCACTAAACGCGCTAAGGTGGAACGGTAAAAAAAAACGATTCATATAAAGGCCTGGCCATGGTGTGATGTCACGCCGCGGAATACGTCAGCAAATCTGTGCAAGAATTATTCTCTCTACGGTGTTATGTGGAACTTGTTTTGCAGAGCCGGATACTATCCTTGTGTTCATAACCTTCTATGAAGTATTCGGAGGAGGAACCCGCCCGCAATGCGAAGACAATCAACGCGGACTCATCGTCATTGAAGCCTGGTTTAGGGGCTACTAAGGGAGTCCCGGACTAGGGGGTGTCCGGATAGCCGGACTATCGTCACGGCCGGACTCCAAGACTATGAAGATACAAGATTGAAGACTTCGTCCCGTGTCCGGATGGGACTTTCCTTGGCGTGGAAGGCAAGCTTGGCGATACAAATATGTAGATCTCCTACCATTGTAACCGACTCGTGTAACCCTAACCTATCCGGTGTCTATATAAACGGAGGGTTTTAGTCCGTGGGGCGAACAACAATCATACCATAGGATAGCTTCTAGGGTTTAGCCTCCTTGATCTCGTGGTAGATCTACTCTTGTACTAGCCATATCATCAATATTAATCAAGTAGGAGTAGGGTATTACCTCCATCGAGAGGGCCCGAACCTGGGTAAAAACATCGTGTCCCTTGTCTCCTGTTACCATCCGGCTAGACGCACAGTTCGGGACCCCCTACCCGAGATCCGCCGGTTTTGACACCGACAATCTCCTTAGCCATACGAAGACCATGGAGTAAGTCCTCATACTCAGTTGCATTGTTAGTGCAAGGGAACATTAAACGGAGAACATAACAAAACTTATCACCTCGCGGGGAAGTTAATACGACTCCAGCCCCCGAGCCCTCCAATTGCCTGGACCCATCAAAATGAATAGTCCAATAAGTGTGATCCGACTTCTCTTCTGGTGCTTGTAGTTCCGTCCAATCACTGATGAGAAATCCACAAGTGCCTGAGATTTGATGGCCGTTCGGGGTATGTATTCAACCCGTGAGGCCCGAGCTCGATAGCCCACTTGGCAATCCGGCCGGTTGCCTCCATGTTCTTAATTATATCTCCCAAAGGAGCAGAGCTGACCACCGTGATGGGATGCCCTTGGAAATATTGCTTGAGCTTCCAGCTTGCCATGAAAACTCCATATACCAATTTCTTCCAATGCGGGTACCTTTGCTTGGACTCAATAAGCACCTCACTGATATAGTAAACCGGGCGCTGAACCGGATATTCCTTTCCTGCCTCCTTGTGCTCCACCACAATAGCCACGCTAACAGCCCAAGCATTAGCTGCCACATATAGTAACAATGGCTCCTTGTCAATCAGAGCAGCAAGAACCGGCGGGTTAGCCAGATGCCGTTTTAAATCCTCAAACGCTTCATTTGCAGCGTCACTCCAGATGAAGTTATCCGTTTTCTTCAGCATCTGATACAAAGGAGTGGCCTTCTTGCCAAGGCGGCTGATAAACCGGCTCAACGCGGCAATCCGACCTTCCAAGGGTTGAACGTCATTGATACACTTCGGTTTAGCCAAGGAGGTGATGGCCTTGATCTTTTCCGGATTAGCTTCAATGCCCCTGTTAGACACCAAAAAACCCAAGAGCTTGCCTGCTGGTACCCCAAAAACGCACTTGGACGGATTAAGCATCATCTTGTAAACCAGCAGGTTATCAAAGGTTTCCTTCAAGTCATCAATCAACATCTCCTTCTTCCTTGATTTGATCACAATATCATCCACATAGGCATGAACATTACGACAGATTTGTTTATGAACGCAATTCTGCACACACCGTTGATAAGTCGCCTGGGCACTCTTGAGCCCAAAGGGCATGGATACATAGCAGAAGGCTCCAAAGGGGGTTATGAAGTCCGTCTTCTCCTGGTCCTTAACTGCCATTTTGATATGATGATAACCAGAATATGCATCCAAAAAACTGAGACGCTCACAACCCGCCGTAGCATCAATAATTTGATCAATACGGGGGAGGGCAAAAGGATCTGCTGGACAAGCTTTGTTGAGATCTGTGTAATCCACACACATACGCCAAGTGCCGTTCTTCTTAAGGACCAGCACCGGATTAGCCAACCACTCAGGATGGAATACTTCAACGATGAATCCGACCGCCAAGAGCGTGGCCACTTCTTCTCCATAGCCTTGCCTCTTTCTTCATTGAACCGGCGGAGAAATTGCTTGACCGGTTTATACTTAGGATCAACATTAAGAGTTTTCTCAGAGAGTTCCCTCGGTACACCTGGCATGTCAGAAGGCTTCCACGCAAAGATGTCCCGATTCTCACGGATGAACTTCGATGGCGCGGTTTCCTATTCGGATCAAGTTAGCGCCGATCTTTGGCTGCTTGGACGAATCGCCAGGTATGAAGTCAACAAGCTTAGTCTCATCAGCCGATTTAAACTTCAGGGCCGGATCATGCTCTGTAGTTGGCTTTTTCAATGAAGTCATATCTGCCGGATCAACATTATCTTTGTAAAACTTTAACTCTTCTGTTGCACAAACCGACTCAACATAAACCGCATCACCTTCCTCACACTCCAGAGCAATCTTGCGGCTCCCATGGACGTTTATAGTTCCCTTGTGACCCATCATCTTCAGCTGTAGATAAACATAGCAAGGCCGTGCCATAAATTTAGCATAAGCCGGTCGTCCGAACATGGCATGATACGGACTGCTGATTTTCACCACTTCGAAGGTCAAAGTTTCTTATCTCGAGTCATGCTCATCTCCGAAAGCCACCTCCAGAGCTATCTTACCAACAGGATCGCCGATTTACGGGCACCACACCATGGAACACCGTATTGGGACGGTTTAAGATTTTTATCTGTTAACCCCATGCGACGGAAGGTTTCATAATAAAGGATATTGATACTGCTTCCTTCATCCATGAGTACCTTGGTGAACTTATAACCTCCCACCTGAGGTGCCACCACCAATGCCAGATGACCCGGATTGTCAACCCGGGGTGGATGATCCTCTCTACTCCACACAATCGACTGCTCGGACCAGCGCAAATAACAGGGCACTGCCGGTTCAACGGAGTTTACTGCCCTTTTATGAAGCTTTTGGTCACGCTTGTCTAAGCTAGTGGTGAAGACATGATATTGCCCACTGTTTAACTGCTTCGGGTTGCTCTGGTAACCCGATTGCTGCTGCTGCTGCTGATTGCCCTGGTGACTGTAGCCACCCTGGTTGCCCTGATTACCTTCATTATTATTTCCACCCTGATTACCATGGAAGCCTGAACCAGAGCTGCCTCCACCATAACCCGGCCCATGAGATCCGTGGCCTGAACCGCCACCCGGCCCGTTATCATACCGGAAAGAATTAGAATTCTTAAACTCTTGCATTATGTAGCAGTCCTTCCAGAGGTGTGTGGACGGCATCTCCTTCGTCCCATGTTTTGGGCACGGCTGGTTCAACAGGTAAGATAGGCGGTCCGGGTTAGGACTAGGTGCTCCGTCGCGCTCGGGCGGTTTACCCTTACGTCGCTGGCCCTTGTCCCGCACGCTGGTATTAGCCACAAAGTCCAAGATGTGATCCGCTTTACGTTTGCCGCCGTTCCCATGACCCGCCGGGTTGTGGTGTTGTCCCTTGGCGTTGCCGCTCCTTTTTCCCTTCCCTGTCTTATCATCGTCAGACTCGGGATCCTTGGTACTATCAGAGTCGGCATACTTCACTAAAGCAGCCATGAGGGTTCCCATGTCATTGCAATGGCGTTTCAACCATCCCAGCTTCAACTTCAATGGTTCAAACCGGCAATTGCCTTCCAAGGTTAGAACGGCGGTATCGGCATTGATGCGGTCTGATGAATGCAAAATCTCCGAAACCCGGTGCACCCACCGGGTTGTTGACTCCCCTTCCTCCTGGACACAGGAAGCTAAGTCCACAATCGACATAGGCTGCTTGCATGTATCCTTAAAATCTGGATAAACCAGGCTCTCAACTCGGCCCATGATCTGATAGAGTTAGCTGGTAGACTCTTAAACCAAGTGCGAGCCGTCCCTTCTAGCATCATGGTGAAGTACTATGCACACGCCGCATCATCCACATCTACATCTCCATGGCCATCTCATAGCTTTCAACCCATATCTCTGGAGATAAATCAGCGGTGTAATTCGGTACCTTGCGCGGGCCCTTGAAATCCTTAGGCAGGCGCACGTTGCGCAACGCTGGGACGAGACACGACACCCCCAAAGAACTAGAGGTAACTCCTGGCTCTACCGATGTGGTTGGACGAACCGGAGTAAGCTGACGGGCTTCATGCTGCGCTGCTAACTCGGCCTCCCTGCGTGCTTGAGCCCGGTCCACCACTTCCTGAGCATCACCAGCGCCACCTGCCGGGTTGTTGCCACAGGGTGGTTCACAGTTCCGCGCATTGCTTGACACGGCCGGTTCCTCCATGCGCTTGCTGTAACTCCGGCTTGGACGGGGGGTGGAATGAATTCGATCACGACTGTATGAATAAGCCTCCTATTGAACCAAGGTTGTCCAAAGAAGCTCCTTAACCCGACGCGTCTCCACCGCGGCCGACGAATCGCCTTCAATCGCGATGGCCTCCAGCCGTGAAGCGGTAGCAACAAGATTGTCCATCGGAGTAGAATAATGACCCGGCTGTGTCACAATGTTGTTCTGACGAGGCGGATCCGTCAAACGGGGCTGAACCGGGCCCCCTGCTCCAGGTGCCTCCGCCCGGTTTGCTGCCGGCGGGTTACTGGTCCCTGCTCCTGGGGTGTTAAAGAGGTTTCTAGCATCATAAACCGGAGGCAGGCGAGATCAGTGTCTCCTCTTCATGACTTCGTGCGATGCATTCTGATCCAGCATAAGCCGGTAAGCCTGTGCATCCAAAGCGGCCCGCTCTGCGGCCATCCTGGTATCCTCAGCGGCCAAATCGGCTTTGGCCTGAGTAATCTGATCCTTTACCTTCACGATCTCCGCATTGTGTACATCCTGATCCTCCGGGTTAGCCTCCGTCATCAGCATTGCCAATGCATAAAACAAATCAGATAAAACCTGAGCCGGCGGTCGCTCAGGGCCTCCTGCCCCGGCTGGCGTTGCCGCTGCTGATCCGGAAATCATTGCTGCTACGGTCGAAGAGTGGAGCGCCGGCTACGTACCGGCCGTGAAGATTGCAACCCAGTTTGGCAGATCAGAGGGGTCCGGAATACTATCGCCATCGGAACAGCCATCAATCCGGCCATCTTGTAGCTGATATAACGACTCAGTCTCTCCGGTCGATGACTCGTCGCCGGAATAAACGACGGTTTCACCACCAGATTTCGATCTGTCCTCGTTTTCCCCTCCATGGATGACTCCCACGAAGGCATGCTTCCTGACAGGCTTGACCCAGGCAGATCTCACACGCTGAGCCGTTTCGACAAGGTCGGTGCAGGTGTCCGACTCAGGGCCCGGTTCGCCGATCTTGCCAATGAAAACGTGTATGCCACCAAAGGGGACCTGGTACACGTACTCGATTGAGCCGTCCTCTGGGCCCCAGCCTGCATCGTTGATGTAGAGCTTGCCGCGTTGACTCTTCGTCATCCGGCCCACAGCATAACCCTTGAGTCCTTCAAAGTTGCCCTCCAAGAACCTGAAACTATCGTGCGATAGCCCCACGGTGGGCGCCAACTGTCATGGATTTGTCACGGCAGATGTCCTCATGAAAGGACTTAGTCGTGGAGCCATCGCTACGGGTTAGCTTAAAAGCGGTTAAAGCGGACAAGGGACGCAAGAGAGTTTTATACTAGTTCGGCCCCTTACGGTGAAGGCAAAAGCCTACGTCTAGTTGTGATGGAATTGATGAGGTTTCGATGACCAGGGAGCGAATACACTTGGCTTGAGTCTCGAGTTATTATGCATGTCGAACGCCGCCGGGTCGTCCCTTATATACATGGGTTGGCGCCCGTCGGTTTACAAAATCGCGAGGCGGCTCATAAGCGTGTCAGCTCGGTCTCTGCTCTTTCTACCTTACAATGCAAGTTACATATCAATGCGGTTTATAGCTACAGGCCTTAAGCGGTTACGGGATATGGGCCTTTACTCGATGTCATCATCATCTTCATGGGATTCAAGTATAATGGACTACTGATGAAGTTAACCCGGCTCTCCTGGCCGGTTTACGCCCAGTAATAATATCCCCAACAGAGGGCGAAGAGGCAATCTCAGCCGGCCATCTTGGGAGGCCTGTGCGTATGGTACACGCTCGTGCGCACGGGGTGCTACAGCTGTAGCTCCCTGTGTAGCCTGTGGGCACGGGGTCTCGGGGGCCCGTGCGCACGGGGTCGCCTGGGACTTCCTGTCCAGCTGTTGTTTGACTTCTCCTTCCTTTGTGTGGACTTGGGGTGGTTCTCCTACTCCTTGGTGATGCTTCTTAGCTGCTAGGGAATGTTCCTCTTTGTACCTAATGACACATAGATCATTTTGGTTAGGTAGCAACCAATTTCCATTTTCATCCATATGCATGTCGAGTAGGAAAGAGTTCACCTCGGTTTCCATCAGACGCTCTAGCTCTTGTCATGGGTCCACATGGTGGTTGATGTGTTGGTGTAGAGTCCATGGGGATGATGGAAGGATGCTCCGCATCAATAAGGCTTATATTCGCATTATTTTGTTGAATTTACAACCAAGTGGGATTCCCCGAATCATAGACCATGTGTAGTGTGGCACCCCGGCTCGGAGGAATACGGCACTACTTGACATACGGCCTTGCTTGACATAGAACAAATCAGCTCTTATTACAGCGAGTAAGGGATACAAAGGTGCGATGTTACAAAGGATCACATCAAGACGCGGCGACACTCGCTGCTAAGGTAGCTCTATGCTAGCAGTGGAACAACTCGTACCAGCGGAAAACTTCTAGCAGCAGAACAACGACGAAGGTGGTGAACTCCACTATGCAGGGACTCTGGCTGGGACACTATCTAGCTATCACACATGGAAACCTCGACATAAAATCAATCAATCACGACATCACCTGCAATCTAGCATGACATGCCAGGTTAGTACAATGAGTGTAATTGCAAGCTCACAACAACCAAATGCATCAAGGCAAAACAACAACATAGCATTTAACAGATTAAGTTATTAACAACTACTATGATGAGAAAGCGACTACCAAGCATAATATGATACTACTAGAATTACTGCTGAATCACCATCTCAAGAACCATCTCACTCTTAGCTATTCGGCCAAGCAGTAAATCACCTCGTGATCAATACCTCCACGTGATCACCGCATGACCACACCACAAACTGAATGATCATCCTCAAGATCATCCCAATATCCTCATCGGCATCCTGCCAAGCTGTTATTGCTCATAATATCAACATATAAGTCACCTAAAAGTCATTCAGTCATGTGAGTGTTGATCGAACAGTGTGACCTAGTACGAACTTGTGCCCATGACCGAGGATGCCGCTATTGATAGATTACACACGCACTCTACAAAGGTTAGCACACTGTAGCCACAGCACAGAACCCATGGACTCGTACTCCTATTCGTGTGGACCAACTGCGTTCTGAAAAAACCGTTCTACTGACATGACACTCTCCCGGCCACTCTGACCAACTCCCCTTTGGGCTAAGTCAAGGGTTGCCCCGATGCCACTCCGGACATCCAACGGCCACTGTGGAGGCAAAAGAATCGTCCCAAACGAGGACATGGTACCAAAACAACTATGGGCACACCAGGCTTATACCGGCCTACCTGTTCAAGGTAGCGCACGCGTATAAACTTCCCTAGTTGGAGGCACCGGCGAGAGACATAACAATAGACCGCATTAGGGCCTCCCCATAAAGGCAAATGTGGTTGCACTAGAAAAGCCCGGTTCAGTGGCACCTGACGAATGAAATGACGGAATTTCTCCCCAAAGATAGATCTGTGATAACTGATACTCCGATATCATCTATCAACCTGTGATCCAAGTCATAGCAATATCCAACAAATAATCTAGAGCATACTATCATCGTATCAAAATACTCCGAGGGTAACATATCACTACTATCATGATGAATCCAAGTACCAAGATACTACTAATCCAATAATAAGAGCAAGCTAGCTAACCATAGATCAACATGATGACATCATATCCAAGGTAACACTCCAAAGCATAATACATCATGGAAATAATCATAATAGCCACTAATATCCAATGGCAACATGTCATCCTCATCAGCTGCAAAATATAAGTCCTAGAACTCCAAGCAACATCATGGCAATAGCAAGATCAAAGCAACTCCAAGAAAAATGCCAGGAACAAATTATACATAGCTAATGCAATATTTTAAATAAGTTTAATTAATTAAACCTGCAAATGGAGGGTGTGGCTTGCGTGGGATGGATGGATTCACTGGGAGGAAGTGCGAGAAGCTCGCGGAAAGAACCGCAAGAAAATGTTCTCTCTTCGGAGGGGCTGAATAAGGGCTGGGGCAAAATGGTCAATTTTCAGAATGTTAGCACATGGTGAAAATGATTCCATCAGAACGGGCTTGACGAGATGCTGGAATCACCTAAATCGGAGTTGCGAGTGAAAAGATATAGTTGTTTTTCTGCCAGTGACCTTTCTATAATTATTATTTTTACATACGGGTCCTAGACATTTATTCCACTGATGAAGAGAAAGCGCACTTTAGAGAATACACTTACAGTAAAGGAAAGCGCATTTCAGACCGCGGCTCCGGGCGAATGCGGCTTCATAAGCGGAAGACGTATTTCCATGGAATACGCCTCCACTTAACGGGTCGGGCCCGGCCAGCTAAGACGTTTACAGGAGGGGCCCGCCCGCAAGGCCTTTGTCCTCCTCCTGTGCACGCCCGACAGAGGAGAGGGCGGAGCTCACCGGCGCGGTTGGCCGGCGAGGAAGCCTTGGGAGAGATGGGCGACGGAGGGAATGGGTCGGGCGCGTTGAGCTGAACCTCCCTGTACCCGCTGGACCATGAATGGAGATCTGAGGACGTCGGCATCATCGTCCTAGTAGCAATTTGATGAGGACATCACTAACAAAGTTACACCCACAGCCCCTACTGATACATATACAGGACCAATTTCTAGAGCTCGCGCACGCCAATTAAATTACCATGTACTTTCGTTTCTTGGTAATGATCTAATGTTCATGATAATAGGATGCTGCCTAAATTGGATACATTTGTCTTGCTTAGAAATGAAGGGCCTAGCTTGGACAAGAAGGATGATCACTGGAGCAAGATCAAGCATGGAGATGATGGCATGCGCAAGGGGAACAAGAACGGAGTAACAAGTGATGATTTCAGGACTTTGAAGCCACCATAATGAGTGCGTGAAGCCTTGGACGAAATATACAAGATGCCACATCATAAATTTCGTCCAGAGGCTATTATAGGTGCTGCGTCACCTTATTATTGGGCCAGGCCCATGTAATTTCAAAATACTTGAGTATAGGCTGTTTTTAGAGTCCGTATGTGTGGGGAAACAAGAGTTAGGGTTGGTTTCGGACCCCTCCTCCAAGGGCCACGAAATTTCCCCCTCTTTCTCCATATATACCGCCCTTAGGGCGTCGTTTAGACTTTGGGTTTTGTTTAGATTAAAGTTCGCCATAGCTGGAACTTTGCGTACTTCGTTTGTGCTCAACAACCAGACAAAGGCGTCACAGAACCCCACCTTGATCAATAAAGCTTTCCTCTTATATTCGCAATATCCAGATTGCAATCTTAGTTTCTTTCTTGTTCTTCGTTTTCCTGTAGGAAACAAACCTTCGTGGTCAAGTTGATCATGCTCCGGCGTGGTCAATAACCTCCCGGAGTTGGTTTAGCGATTGCTAAGGCGCGACGTCCTCGCACATTCGTAGTTGGATCGTCAAAGTCGACTTCCTCCAAAATGATAGCCACCATCTCATCGAAAGATGGGACACCTTCGCCTCTATCACGTTTGGTTTCGGGCACCGATGGGAATTGGGGATTCTGGCCACAACCTGAGCAATGGAGGGTTGGCGCCAGGGCGCCAGGGGATCGAAGGTGAGCTCGGGAAATGCTGGGAGGAGCCCGAGTGAGTGGGAGTTGGAGAGGGCCAAGCGGCGAGGTGGATGGCCGGAGAGGTGGAAGAGAGGCTTTGCTCTACGAATTGAGATGGCTAGGGGGTTCTAGGAGAGAGGAGAGGAGGTTGGCGAAGAGAGGCGAGGCCGGGGTGGCTTAAATAGCCGACGAGAGGGGAGGCAGGGCCTGACGCTGCCATAGTGAGCAGCACAGCTCCGGCGATGGACGAGCTCGTCACAGGAAGGGTGGAGATGACTGGCGAGAGGTAGAGGGAGCTCATGGGGAAGAGATGGAGCCAAGGGGCCAGGAGGAAATGGCCGGGACGAGGACATGGCCAAACCGAGCACAATGCGCTCATGGTGCTCGACGGCTAGCTCCGGCGATGGCGCTTAGCTGCACGGGGAGGACGGGGACGACTAGAGAGAGCAGAGGGGAGGTTACAGAGCAAAAGACGATGCCACGATCACGAGGAGGATGAAGACGGGATGCAACAGGGGCGGTCGGCCACTGTTCGTCCACGGACGCGCGGTGGCTAGCGCCAGCAAGGGAGCTACAGAAGAAGGAACATGGCCAGAGAGCGACGGGTGAGAGCTGGGGCATTAGGTCGGTACTCGGGGACGCGTGAACACCGACGGGAAGGGACTGCCTGACGCGTCCCTTTGCCCAGAATGTGTCCAACATTGGTAGAGCGCATGCACCGGCAAAAATTCACGCGGTCACCGCCGGACATGGCACGCAGAGGCAATGGGCTGGTGAACCTTGTCTGGTGGCTAGTCCTTGCTCCCCAAGGTAGCCCAGAAGTGAAATATCAAGAGAAGGAGCCAAGGATAGGTGTGATGCTCCGATGAAAGTTGGTTGTAGCAAACTTGGCTTCACACCTGTGATCAGCAGAGAAGAGCTAAGGGCCAAACTTGATGTCTCGAGTGATTAGGTTAGGAAGGACTATGATCCTGTTAAGTTTGAGGAGAAATGGACGAATATAAATCAGAGTCGCTTGGTAACAGCAGAATTGGTCTAGAAAAGATATTTGGATGATGCACTCACATGGAGTATCAACTTGAGCTGAAATTTGGCATGGGATGATTATTTGGACATATTATGATGTTTAAAAAAAATTCATACCAAACGGACTTGCCAAAATGGTAGTTCCTTCACAGCTATCATCTTTGCCCAAAACTTGAGAAAATTCTAGAGGAATGTTGGCTTGATTAGTTGATCCAAAAATTGGTGTAGATAGGTTCTATGGCTACGAGAATGCTCTGGTAAATTTTCGGCCAAAATGAAGCAATATAAAATATACTTGCTTCACAACCTGAAAATATTGACAGAAGCAAAGATTTGATCCTGTGCTCACATAGATGATTGGATGGAGCTGAATATTGGAGGAGTGTAATGATATGAGCACATGAAGAGGCATGAAAAATTTCAACTCATTTGCATTCTCCTAGCCAGTACTTCCCTCACAATGGCTTCTGTCTAATAGAAACTTGAGAAAAATGCTAAGGAAGATTCACTATGCAAATGGAGCTTAATTTTGTCAAGAGGCAATGATTTGGATGAAAGAGCATTCCCAAAAAGTTTGGGAGCAAGAAAGAAAATATAGGTGGCACTTCCTTCATAGAAGACCACATTGGATAGAAATGAAGAAATAAGATTGGGGAATTATTTTTGGGCTAGGAAAGCAAAGTTTGGGCCTATGTGAGGAATATATTATCCAAACAAATTATGAGAATTGTTTGGGAATTTTGTGAGAGACAGAAATATAGGTTGCTTCACAACCTAGGGCAAACAAGACTATTCCTTTTAATAGAAAAAGGAATATTCCTCATAAAAGAGTTTTAGGGTTGAGCTAGAATGGAAATGACCTGATCTTGGGAAAGATTTGAGAATGATGAGCCACTTGGAAGAAGAGATGATGATGATCTCCCAGGTTTCAAGTCCACAGATCCACTCCAAAAAGAAAATCAGAGAAAAAACCAAATAAATCAAACAGAAAAAGAAAGGGTCAAAAACCAGGGTGTTACAAACCTTCCCTTAAAGAAATCTCGTCCTCGAGATTTGGTTGTTCAGGCAACAAGTATTATTTGAGGACACCGTTTCCTACTCGGGTATGTATTTCCTTTGTATGTTGTTTCCCCTGATTTTCACATGATTTGATTACCTTGCTCGGGGTGGTTTGCTTCACCTTTCCCAAATTTTGACAGGTTTTTGCTCATCTACCAAATCCTTATGCTGGCATTGATTCTTTCATATCTGCGGTGATATCCAATGGATCTGAGCATAAATTTCCTTTTGTCATGAAACTTTTTTAATTCTGCCATGGGGTGCCCAAACAAATGCATGTCTTCCGGGATCAATCAATGCTTGAGAATCATAGCCATTCTCCTAACGGAATTTGACTGCCCGTAGGTGGTACTGACTTATGTTGATTTGTTTCTTTGACTCGAACAGGAGATATGTACCAAAGATTTGATTACCTTCTGTCGTGAGCAATATAACGGGGTATGTTCTTATAGTTGTAGCATACCTCCAACATTAGTGTCTTGAGACTGGCTCGACAGGTCTTTGGCGAAAGATACTTTTCATGACAAAGTTGTCCGTGTACTTGGTTCCACCGGTGAGTATACCAGTGCGAGCTGATTGTTCGACTTTTGGCTTACCCATGCGGTCGGTATACCCAGATGTGGCAATAGGCTGTGAGATGCTTTAACATCGCCATCAAGTCAAATCATGGAGTTTGCAAAGGAAATCTTGGATCTGATAGAACAGACATGGATATTCCGCACTAACCAGTCGGGGCAGGTGCCTTGGGGCAGACGGGTCAGCAGGATATGAAGTCCTTGTAGAACATAGTAGGTCTCTGAGAATATGCCTTAGTGGATCCATAAGGAATCCGGCCTCCAACCGACTTGGGTATCCGGACCCTGATGTTCGTGCAAAATCATCATACCTTTGCTGCTGGTCTCACCCTTTGACGGTCATGATTTTCTTTGTCAGGATAACTTTCTGAAATAGCTTAGCCACATATATCCTTGATTCTTCGTGCAACCATGGATGTGGTTAGTGCAATATTTTTGGCATTATTCCTTGTGCTTATTTTCTGACCTAGGTCCGGACATATATGTACACGGGGCTTGTAGCTGTACTCAGCTTGCCGTTGAGGCCAATCATACAAGAGGGTGACAAGAGTTCATGAGATCTCCATGTCTGGTGCGGGAGTAATGACTTTGGTAGCCATTGTCAAGACTGTTGATTCTGCGTTGTCAGCTTTAGAACATATATATAAGAATTTGTAACAGAACACTCGATCTTTGCGATAGGCATATATCTTGACTGATTCGTGCTTCTGACAAAATTATTGCAAATCTGATCCTTCAATTTGCATTGTCATATATCGCTAACTTGCCATGTCATATCTTGTAGCAATACTAAATACGACATGCGATGTGGTTCTGAGAAGCTTCTCCTCTAGTTGCTTGTTGAGAAAGATTCCATTGCCTTATGCCGGAAGCTTCTTCCCTGATATCTTGCTATGGAAGACTGGGTATCTCAGACAGGAAGCTGTCCATATATTATATTGAGAAAAATTGAGGAGCCTTGCATCATAAGCTTCTTCCGATAGCATGTGGAGGAAGACTGAGTTTCTCATATCCAAAGCTTCATACTGTGATACGCAGACTGAAAGCCATACACACCCATAATATTTCACAGCTGGTTACTTGCATGAGAAAAAAAGTTTGACTATCTTCCTTGATCAAAGAACATCATTGCTTTCTTTCGGAGTATAACATATTTCAAGCATCATCCATTACTGAGCCCAAAACTTATATATGACCTATACCTTTGACTGAAAGTATACCGTTGATCTTGCACCTGACTTGTCTTCCTACTGTCTAGATCATAACTGTTGTGAGGATTAAGTACTAATGTAGACTTGATGTGTTTAGCTGAGCTTCTCCCAAATATTTGAAATCCTTATTGCTTCTTCGAGTCCAGTGTCGGTTGATGAGAAACTTCCATAAGAGGAAATAAGGTAACACCGAGGGCCCAAAAGAAAGAAGCAAAAGAAACAACTCAATTAAACAAAAGCACACAAACAAGGACGAATCAATGTGTAGAAGGGTTGGTGTAAACACAGCTACACCAATGCGGGATTAGCAAGGTAACATCCTTGACTAACTCGGAGGCGAGGACGTATTTGGTAACCATGTAGCGGACAGAATGTCACGCCCTACATCATCATCAACGGCGGAAGGGCTCCATACTCGCCCAAGGAATAGGATAGCTGGGAAAACGGTTAGCTCGGCATTGCCCTTTCTTGATGACTAAGATCATTAAGCGTTGCCAACACAAGAAGATAAAAGGCATGATTTGGGGCAGAAGCATGTCTACCACCGAAACGATTGGTGGGGAAATGAAGAAATGAAATTGGTGCGATACCTGGGCACCATCCTGCAAATGGTGTCCGGAACACTTGGCATCCTTCCGCTAGGACAGAGATGACAGCAAACACCAAAGAACAGACTCAAAGGAAACTGGAGGGATGCAAGGGCTCAGCTGTAGTGGATCCATACCAATGCCAGCTACACTCACAACATAAACCGCTAGAAACAACTAATAAAGATATATGCATGCTATGCAACAAACAAATGCATCAACCAAATGCAACAAACAAGACAAACTCTATACTACTGGTTTCTACGCTATACCGACTAGGGCATCCCGCAGCAGCACCTGCTCGATACCTAGCTCGTGGCACCACAGCTCAGAGGAACGGAACAACCCAGATTTCAGCCCGTAGATCAAGTCTTCGGGATACGGCACTGCTTGACATAGAACAAATCAGCTCTTATTATAACAAATATGGGATACAAAGGTCTGATGTTACAAAGGATCACATCAGCATGGTGACTCTACGGCTGCCAAGGTAGCTCTATGCTAGTAGCGGAACAACTCGTAGCAGCGGAAAACTTCTAGAAGCGGAACAACAACGAAGGTGGTGAACTCCACTCTGCAGGGACTCTGGCTAGGACACGATCTAGCTCGCACGCGCGGAAACCTCGACAAACAATCAATCAATCACGGCATCACCTGAAATCTAGCATGACATGCCAGGTCAGTACATTGAATGTACGTGCAAGCTCACAACAACCAAATGCATGAAGGCAAAACAATAACATAGTATTAAACAGATTAAGTTATTAACAACTACTATGATGAGAAAACAACTACCAAGCATAATATGATACTACTAGAATTATTGCTAAGCCACCATCTCAAGAACCATCTCACTCTTAGCTATCCGGCCAAGCAATAAATCACCTCGATCACCTCGTGATCAATACCTCCACGTGATCACCATGGGACCACACCACAAACTGAATGATCAACTTCAAGATCATCCCAATATCCTCATCGGCATCCTGCCAAGCTATTACTGCTCATAATATCAACATATAAGTCACCTAAAAGTCATTCCGTCATGTGAGTGTTGATCGAACGGTGTGACCTAGTATGAACTTGTGCCCATGACAAGGACGCGGCTATCGATAGATTAAACACACACTCTATAGAGGTTAGCACACTGTACGCACAAAACAGAACCCATGGCCTTGTAGTCCCATTCGGGTGGATCAACTGTGTTCCGACAAAACCGTTCTACTGCCATGACACTCTCCCGGCCACTCTAAGCAACTCCCCTTTGGGCTAAGTCATGGGTGGCCCCGATGCCACTCCGGACATCCAACAGCCACTGTTGTGGCAAAACAATCGTCCCAAATGGGGACATGGTGCCAAAACCACTACGGGCACACAAGGCTTATACCGTCCTACCTGATCATGGTAGCGCACGCCAATAACCTTCGCTAGTTGGAGGCACCGGCGAGAGGCATAACAATAGACCGCATTAGGGCCTCCCCATAAATGCAAATGTGGTTGCACTTTGGAAAAGCCGAGTTCGTGGCACCGACCAACAAAATGACGGAATTTGTCCCCAAAGATAGATCTCGATAAGCGATACTTTGATATCATCTATTAACCTGTGATCCAAGTCATATCAATATCCAACAAATAATCCAGAGCACACTATCATCATATCAAAATACTCCGAGGGCAACATATCACTACTATCATGATGAATCCAAGTACCAATATACTACTAATCCAATAACAAGAGCAAGCTAGCTAACCATAGATCAACACGATGACATCATATCCAAGGTAATACTCCAAAGGATAATACGATCATGAAAATAATCATAATAGCCACTAATAATCCAATGGCAACATGTCATCCTCATCAGCTGCAAAATATAAGTCCTAGAACTCCAAGCAACATCATGGTAATAACAAGATCAAAACAACTCCAAGAAATGCCCTGAACAAGTCATACATAGCTAATGCAATATTTTAAATAAGTTTAATTAATTAACCCATTGCATTGCATTGCAATCATACAAATGTAGGGTGTGGCTTGCCTAGGATGGATGGATTCACTGGGAGGAAGTGCAAGAAGCTCACGGAAAGAATCACCGGAAAACATTCTCTCTCGGAGGGGCTGAATAAGGCAGGCAAAAAATGGTCAATTTCAGAATGTTAGCACATGGTGAAAATGATTCCATCGGAACGGGCTCGACGAGATGAAGAAATGGGCTTTGGAATCACCTGAGTCGGAGTTGCGAGTGAAAAGATAGTGGTTTTTCAACCAGGGACATTTCTGTAATTATTTTATTTACATACGGGTCCTGGACAGTTATTCCACTGATGAAGAGAAAGCGCACTTTAGAGAATACACTTGGAGTAAAGGAAAGCGCATTTCAAACCGCGGCTCCGGGGGAATGCGCCTTCATGAGCGGAAGACGTATTCCCGTGAAATACGCCTCCACTTAACGGGCTGGGCCCGGCCAGCTGAGACGCTTACAGGAGGGGCCCGCCCATAGGGCCTTCGTACTTCTCCCATGCACGCCTAACTGAGGAGAGGGCGGAGGTCACCGGCATGGTTGGCCGGCAAGGAGGCCTCGGGAGAGATGGGCGACGGAGGGAATGGGTCGGGCGCGCCGAGCTGAACCTCCCTGTACCCGCCGGACCTTGAACGGAAATCTGAGGACGTCGGCGTCATCGTCTCGGCGGTGACGGGCTTTGGGCGTCGGTGGGAATCAAGGATTCTGGCCACAACCCGAGCAATGGAGGATTGGGGAGGGATCACCAAGTCACCAGGGGATCGAAGGTGAGCTCAGGAATTGCTGGGAGAAGCCGGAGTGAGTGGGAGTTGGAGAGGTCCGAGCGGTGAGCTGGATGGCCGGAGAGGTGGAAGAGGGGCTATGCTCTACGAATTGAGGTGGCCAGGGGGTTCTAGGAGAGAGAGGAGAGGAGGCTGGCGAAGAGAGGCGAGGCCGGGGTGGCTTAAATAGCCGAGGGGAGGGGAGGCAGGGCCTGACGCCGCCACAGTGAGCTGCACAGCTCCGGTGATGGCCGTCGTCACGGGGAGGGTGGAGACAACTGACGAGAGGCAAAGGAAGCTCACGGGGAGGAGATGGAGCCAAGGGGCCAGGAGGAAATGGTCGGGACGAGGATAGGGCCAAACTGAGCACAGTGCGCTCGTGGTGCTCGGCGGCTAGCTCCGGCAATGGCGCTTAACTGCACGCGGAGGACGGGGATGACTGGAGAGAGCAGAGGGGAAGTCACGGAGCAGAAGATGACACCACGGTCATGAGGAGAAGAAGACGGGGCACAACAGGGGCTGTCGGCCACTGTTCGTCCGCGGACGCATGGTGGCTAGCGCCGGCGAGGGAGCTACAGGAGGGGGAACAGGGCCAGAAAGCGACGGGAGAGAGCTGGGCGTCAGGTCGGCACTCGAGGAGGCGCGAACACCTACGGGAAGGGACTTTCCGACTCGTCCCTTTTCCTAGAGCGCATCCAACACTGGCAGAGTATGTGCACTGGTAAAACTTCACGCGATCATCGCCGGGCATGGCACGCAG
The DNA here is from genome assembly GCA_021605205.1 of Aegilops longissima. Lineage (NCBI taxonomy): Eukaryota > Viridiplantae > Streptophyta > Magnoliopsida > Poales > Poaceae > Aegilops > Aegilops longissima. Next base: position 330,315,808 of record CM038678.1, on the reverse strand, counting down.
AGGAGGCAATGGGCTGGTGAACCTTGTCTGGTGGCTAGTCCTTGCTCCCCAAGGTAGCCCATAAGTGAAATATCAAGAGAAGGAGCCAAGGAGAGGTGTGAGGCTTCGATGAAAGTTGGTTGTAGCAAACTTGGTTTCACACCTATGATCAGTAGAGAACAACTAAGGGCCAAACTTGATGTCTGGGGTGATTAGGTTAGAAAGGGCTATGATTCTATTAAGTTTGAGGAGAAATGGACCAATATAAATCATGGTCGCTTTGTAACAGCAGAATTGGTCCAGAAAATGGATTTGGATGATGCACTCACATGGAGTATCGACTTGAGCTGAAATTTGGCATGGGATGGTTATTCGCACATATGAAGATGCTGTAAAACATTCATACCAAATGTACTTTCCAAAATGGTACTTCCTTCACAGCTATCCGCTCTACCCAGAAACTTGAGAAAATTCTAAAGGAATATTGGCTTGACAAGTTGATCCAAAAATTGGTGTAGAGAGGTCCTATGGCTATGAGAATTCTCTGGTAAATTTTCAGCCAAAATGAAGCAATATAAAATATACTTGCATCACAACCTGAAAATATTGACAAAAGCAAAGATTTGATCATGCGCTAACATAGATGATTGGATGGAGCTGAATATTGGAGGAGTGTAATGATATGAGCACAGGAAGAGGCATGAAAATTTTCAACTCATTTGGATACACCTAGCTAGAACTTCCTTCGCAATGGCTTCTCTCTGACAGAAACTTTAAAAAAATGCTGAGGAAGATTCACTAGGAAAATGGAGCATAGTTTTTTCATGCGGCAACTATTTGGATGAAATAGCATTCCCTAAAAGTTTGGGAGCAAGAAAGGAAATATAGGTGGCACTTCCTTCACAGAAGACCACATTGGACAGAAATGAAGAGATAATATTGGGGAATTATTTTTGGGCTAGGAAAGGAAAGTTTGGGCATATTTTAGGAATATATGATCCGAACAAATTATAAGAATTGCTTGGGAATTTTGTGAGAGACAAAAATATAGGTTGCTTCACAACCTAGGGCAAACAGGACTATTCCTTTTAATAGAAAAAGGAATATTCCTTAGAAAAGAATTATAGGGTTGAGCTAGAAAAGAAATGACATGATCTTGGGGAGATTCGAGACCGATGAGCCACTTGGAAGAAGAGATAATGATGATCTCCCCGGTTTCAAGTCCACAGATCCACTCTAAATAGAAAATCAGAGCAAAAACCAAATAAATCAAAAAACTAAAAGAAAAGCTCAAAAACCAGGGTGTTACTTGCAGAATGCAAAATTTGTCCTTACCAGGCGGAGTAATGTTTATACTCACCATAATCTCTCGGATTTCCTTCCAAAGGAGTGCCAATGGGTTCAGAAACTTGTCTGAAAAGTAGCGGCAAATGATGTTCTTTGATTTTCAGGGGAAAAAATTCCTGCTTAGGGGCCGAATTTCAGGGTCCTCCGGTCCTCATGCGGAAGCGGGAAATATTTTCTAGATTCCCATGCTCGTCGCGAGCATTTTGAGTACTTGTGGGTCCAAAATGGACCGCGAATGACAAAGTTATGACCGTTTTTATAAACACCGGTCCTTTATATGCCAGTCCTTGAAAGAACTTCATTTTCTTGTGACACGTTCTTGCGCGCCGCCCCAAAATTTTGTGTCCTCCATAGTCGAGATATTGTTTCCACATATATATTGACCGATGCCAGGAATGCCCTCCTATACTGGCAGTCACACACGACGCGTTCGACATCCGTGCAAAAACAAGGAGAATTGGGCTTCTGAAATGCTTTATTTTCTTGAATTTACAACCAAATGGGATTCCCCGGATCATAGAGCATGTGTAGAATGCAACGTTTGTCCTTACCAGGCGGACTAATGTTTATACTCACCATAATCTCTCGGACTTCCTTTCAAAGGAGTGCTAGTAGGTTCAAAAAGTTGTGTGAAAAGCAGCGGCAAATGATGTTCTTTAAATTTCAGGGGAAAAGTCCTGCTTAGGGGCCGAATTTGAGGGTCCTCCGGGCCTCCTGCACAAGCCGAAAGTATTTTGTTGATTCCCATGCTCGTCGCTAGCATTTTGAGTACTTGTTGGTTCGAAACGGACTCCGAATGACAAAGTTATGACAGTTTTAGTAAACACCGGTCCTTTATATATATGGCAGTCCTTGAAAGAACTTCATTTTCTCATGACGCGTTCGGGCGCACCACCCAAAATTTTTGTGTCCTTTATAGTGGAGAAATTGTTTCCACATATATATTGACCGATGCCAGGAATGCCCTCCTATTATTGGTTGTCACACACGTACATTACATCATGCCACAGGGCACAAACAAGGAGAATAAGGCTTATAGTTGCCTTATTTTCTTGAAATTACAAACAAATGGGTCTCCCCGGATCATAGAACATGTGCAAAATGCAACGTTTGTCCTTACCAGGCAGAGTATTGTTTATACTCACCATAATCTCTCGGATTTCCTTCCAAAGGAGTGCCAATGGGTTCAGAAACTTGTCTGAAAAGCGGCGGCAAATGATGTTATTTGACTTTCAGGGGGCAAAAGTCCTACTTAGGGGCGGACTTTAAGGGTCCTCTGGGCGTCCCGCGCAAGCCGGAAGTATTTTCTATATTCCCACGCTATTTGCGAGCATTTTGAGTACTTGTAGGTCAAAAACAGACTCCAAATGACAGAGTTATGACCATTTTTGTGAACACCGGTCCTTTATATGGCAATCCTTGAAAAAACTTCATTTTCTTGTGACGTGTTCTGGCACACCGCCCCAAAATTTTGTGTCCTCCATAGTGGAGATATAGTTTCCTCGGATATATTGACCGATTCCAAGAATGCCCTCCTATAATTGGCTGTCACACACGTACGTTATTGATGAGGACATCAATACCATTGTTACACCCACAGCCCCTGCTGCTATACATACTGGACCAATTACTAGAGCTCATGACGCCAATTGAATTATCGGTACTTTCGTTTCTTGGTAACGATTCCAATGTTCATGAGAATATGATGCTGCCTAAATTGGATACATTTGTTTTGCTTACAAATGAAGGGCCTACCATGGACAAGAAAGATGAACCTTGGAGCAAGTTCAAGCATGGAGATGTTGGCATGCTAAGGGGAACAAGAACGGAGTTACAAGTAATGATTCCAGGACTTTGAAGCCACCCTAATGAGTGCATGAGGCCTTGGACGAAATATACAAGATGCCACTTCATAATATTCGTCCATAGGCTATTCTAGGTGCCGCGTCACCTTATTATTGGGTCAGGCCCATGTAATTTCGAAATACTTAAGTATAGGCTGTTTTAGAGTCCGTATGTGTGGGGAAACAAGAGTTAGGGTTGGTTTGGACCCCTCCTCAAGGGCCACGAAATTCCCTCCTCTTCCTCCATATATACAGCCCTTAGGCGTCGCTTAGACTTTGGGTTTTGTTTAGATCAAAAGTTCGCCATAGCAGCAACCGGCAGATTTCGCGTTTGTGTTCAACGACTGGACCAAGGCCATGTAACCCACCTTCATTAATAAAGCTTTCCTCTTATATTCGCAATATCCAGATTGCAATCTTAGTTTCTTGCTTGTTCTTCGTTTGCTCGCAGGAAACAGGCCCTCGTGGTCAGGTTGATCGTGCTCCAGCGTGGTCAATAACCCTCGGAAGTTGGTTTAGCGATTGCTAAGGCGCGACGTCTCGCACGTACGTAGTCGGATCGTCAAGGTCGACTCCCACAGAAACGATAGCCACCATCTCATAGAAACATCGGGACACCTTTGCCTCTATCAAGTGGTATCAGATTTTCAGGTTGCTCGGTGAGATTTTACTGTTTTTCGTAGATTAGATCGAGTCTGTTCTTCATACCTAAAGTCCACGAAAAAGCCACAAAAAAATTAGGGTTAGTTCATCATATCTGAACCAATCTGAGCCTTTGCATAATCTTTTTAGGGTTTTTGCTTTGTTGAATTTGCGGTTGCATCATCGTGTCAAGTTGCTGGTCTTAGAGTCTAGTCTTTTAGAGTTTGAGTTCGGTCATAAGTTGTCACGCTGCCGCCGCTTTCATCATCATCGCCTTGCCATCTACCACCATTGCTTATCCGCCACCGCCTCGAATCCGTATTCATATACCACCACCAATCTGTATCCATATACCACCACCGCTACCATATACCACCACCGCTGCCATATACCACCACCATATTTCCACCACCAATCCGAAGTTCTTCTCATATTAGGTTTGTTTTGAGATCCATCTAAATTCGATTCGTGTTTCCTTGCTGCAGAGGTCTCGGAAAAAAAAAGTTTAGGCCCAAAATTTTCCGAAAACGCACTTGTCGAAAATTTTTCTGGCTATCCTATTTTTAGGTGTTTCTAAGCATATTGAGACAGTCGCCGTTATAGAAAGTTTTTTGACCCGCTTCAGCTTTTTGGGTCGGGCGGTCGAAAAAAAAATTTTGGTCAAAACATTTTGTGCCCATCCTGTCAGTTTGACCTGGGAAGAGTTTTGAGACACTCGCCATTATAGTGATTTTTCGCAAAAAAAAATAAAGAGCAGCGCAAAAAAAACAGCGCAAATTAAAAGAGCGAATTTTTTTTCCAGAGTGTGCTTTTCCCTTGTTTGCGTGCAGCGCCGTGATTTTGTTAGTGTTCTAGGCTCGCGTCTCTAGCACGGTCTAGCCTAGGACCAGACAAGATCTGCGTCGTTGAGCGCTTATTCAACTTTGCATCTCTGAATTGATTATTGCTGACCCTTTTGCTACCATATTATAAGCCTTCCAAGCTCCACATACATCTCCACGCATCGCTTGACTCTCCCCGTAATCGCTCTATCCAAGCTTTGAGAGTTTTGACTACATCGGTTGCCGATCACCACTTTCTTCTGGGTAAGAACTGGTAAGAATTTGAGATTTGCTTGACGGATTTGTGACTGTCCACCACACCACCACCACCACTTCCTAGTAGTCTGTCAATCATATTCTTGTGTGTTTCTATTGTTGCTAACCATGGCAGGATCACAAGCGATTTAGACCGACCGGGAGAACATGACAAACAAAGCGCTAAATGATAAGTTTCAACAAATGATGAGTGGGCAGGTGGAAGATGTGCTAAATAGATTTGAAGATGCCATGGAGAAGATAGATGGCATTGAGAAGGCGTCAAACAAAGCTCGATAACAAGTTTAATGAATTGCTCGTGCGTCTACCACCACCACCACCGGCTGCACCTAACGCACCTCTACAACAACAACAAGGACTACCTCCACATCGTGAAACAACCCTCCACCGAGCGACCCGTGTCCCTCTTCAGCTGGCCAAGCTGCCGGTGCTCTTTGTTGATATTCGTGGCTCCTGCTGCTGATGTGGGGAGGATGATTATGTGGGAGATTACGAGGATGAGGTTGATCAACATCGAACTACGTGCAACCACCAGCACCACAACCACCAGGTCGCCCACATGCAAATAATGGCAATGTTAGGGTTCCCCTCAGTGCGAGATCATGACCATCTCCCTAAACTGAAATTGAATATTCCACCATTTGAGGGTAGATATGTTCTGATATATATCTTACTTGGGAGTTAGAAACTGAACAACGATTTACATGTTTACAATATCCCGAGGAGAGACGTGTTCCTGCTGCTGTTTGTGCTTTCACTAGCTTTGCATGTGTTTGGTGGTCTGAACATTGTAGATTATATCCTGTTCCAGCTACTTGGGCTGCTTTGAAAACTGCTATGTGTACTCGTTGGGTTCCACCATACTATCAACGTGAATTACTTCAAAAATTGCAGCGCTTAAGACAAGGAAAAAATTCGGTAGAAGAATATTATCAGGAATTACAAACTAGCTTGATTAGATGTGGTATTGTTGAGGAGAATGAATCTATGCTTGCACGTTTTCTGGGTGGATTAAATAAAGAGATTCAGACCATTCTATACTACAAGGATTATAATAATATCACTCGATTATTCCATCTTGCTTGTAAAGCTGAACGTGAAGTGCAGGATCGACAGGTGTTGGTGCGGACTAACTTTTCTGCAGGTCGACCTTCATCATGGACACCACGTGCATCATCTACTTCCACACGCTCTACTACACCGCACCTCCGCGGCTGCCACCTCCAACCGTGATACAAGAAAGGGCACAACCACCACTATCGCCAAGAGCACACGTCTTGGGCCTACACAGAGCTCTTCTTCTTCCATGGCGTCAATAGGGCACACAAGTGATATTATTTGTCGTCGTTGTAAGGGAAGAGGACATTTTATGAGAGAATGCCAATCTCAGCGTGTGATGATTGCTACCGAGGATGGTGGGTATGAGTCCGCTAGTGACTATGGTGAAGAGACTTTGGCTCTTATTACACATGAAGAACACGGTGGAGATGATTACGATCATGAGACGCAATACATGGCTGCTCAAGATGCCGACAGGTATGAATGTTTAGTTGCTCAACGTGTTTTGAGTGTGCAGGTTACACAAGCTGAGCAAAATCAGAGGCATAACTTGTTCCATACAAAGGAGTTGTGAAGGAACGTTCTATTCAAGGCCATCATAGATGGAGGGAGCTGCAACAACTTGGCTAGCATGGATATGGTGGAGAAGCTTTCTCTCACCACAAGACCACATCCACATCCTTACTACATCCAATGGTTCAACAACAGCGGCAAGGTTAAGGTAACACGACTGTTCGTGTGTATTTTAGTATCTCTACATATGCTGATTATGTTGATTGTGATGTGGTACCTATGCAAGCATGTTCCTTATTACTTGGTAGACCATGGCAATTTGATAAAAATTCTGTACACCATGGTAGAAACAATCAGTATACTCTTGTTCACAAGGATAAAAATATTACTTTGCTTCCTATAACTCCTGATTCCATTTTGAAAGATGATATTAATAGAGCAAATAAAGCAAAACAGGAGAAAAATAAGAGTGAAAATCAGATTGTGGCAAAAGAATTTGAGCAACAAATGAAGCCTAATAATAAACCATCTAATATTGCTTCTGAAATTAAACTGAAAAGTGCATGTTTACTTGCCACCAAATCTGATATTGATGAGCTAGATTCTAGAAAATCTGTTTGCTATGCTTTTGTGTGCAAAGAGGCATTATTTTCATTCGAGGACGTGCCTTCCTCTTTGCCCCTGCTGTCACTAACATTTTGCAGAGTTCGCCGACGCCTTCCCACAAGACGTGCCACCGGGATTACCACCTATTCGAGGGATTGAGCATCAAATTGACTTAATTCCCGGTGCATCGCTACCCAACCGTGCACCATACCGTACCAATCCAGAGGAGACGAAGGAGATTATGCGTCAAGTAAAGGAGCTGCTCGACAAAGGTTATATACGCGAATCTCTTAGTCCTTGTGCTGTTCCTATTATACTAGTGCCTAAAAAGGATGGTACGTCGCGTATGTGTGTTGATTGTAGAGGCATTAATAATATTACTATTCATTATCGTCATCCTATTCCTAGGCTAGATGATATGCTTGATGAATTGAGTGGCTCTACAATATTCTCCAAAGTTGATTTGCGTAGTGGATACCATCAAATTCGTATGAAATTGGGAGATGAATGGAAAACAGCATTTAAAACTAAGTTTGGTTTATATGAGTGGTTAGTCATGCCTTTTGGGTTAACTAATGCACCTAGTACTTTCATGAGACTAATGAACGAAGTTTTACGTGCTTTCATTGGACGATTTGTGGTAGTCTATTTTGATGATATACTGATTTATAGCAAATCTTTGGAAGAACATTTGGAACATTTACGTGTTGTTTTTAATGCTCTACGTGATGCACGTTTGTTTGGTAACCTTGGGAAGTGCACCTTTTGCACCGACCGAGTATCTTTTCTTGGCTATGTTGTTACTCCACAGGAATTGAAGTTGATAAAGCCAAGATTGAAGCTATTGAGAGTTGGCCGCAGCCCAAAACGGTCACACAAGTGAGGAGTTTTCTTGGACTCGCTGGTTTCTATAGGCGTTTTGTGAGAGACTTTAGCACCATTGCTGCACCTCTCAATGAGCTTACAAAGAAGGATGTGCCTTTTGTTTGGGGTACCGCACAGGAAGAAGCCTTCACGGTATTGAAAGATAAGTTGACACATGCTCCTTTACTCCAACTTCCGACTTTAATAAGACTTTTGAGCTTGAATGTGATGCTAGTGGAATTGGATTAGGAGGTGTGTTATTACAAGATGGCAAACCTGTTGCATACTTTTCGAAAAATTGAGTGGGCCTAGTCTGAACTATTCTACTTATGACAAAGAATTATATGCTCTTGTTCGGACTTTAGAGACATGGCAACATTATTTATGGCCCAAAGAATTTGTTATACATTCGATCATGAATCTTTGAAACATATTAAAAGTCAAGCTAAACTGAATCGTAGACATGCTAAATGGGTTGAATTCATTGAGACTTTCCTTATGTCATTAAACACAAGAAGGGTAAAGAAAATGTTATTGCTAATGCTTTGTCTCGTCAGCTATACTATGCTTTCACAACTTGACTTCAAAATATTTGGTTTGGAGACCATCAAAGATCAATATGTGCATGATGCTGATTTTAAAGATGTAATGCAGAATTGTAAAGAAGGAAGAACATGGAACAAGTTCATTATTAATGATGGTTTTGTGTTCGTGCTAACAAGCTATGCATTCCTGCTAGCTCTGTTAGTCTTTTGTTGTTGCAGGAGGCGCATGGAGGAGGATTAATGGGACACTTTGGCGTGAAGAAGACGGAGGATATACTTGCTACACATTTCTTTTGGCCAAAGATGAGACGGATGTTGAGCGTTTTGTTGCTCGCTGCACTACATGTCAAAAAGCTAAGTCACGACTCAATCCTCATGGTTTATATATGCCTTTGCCTGTACCTAGTGTTCCTTGGGAGGATATATCTATGGACTTTGTTTTAGGTTTACCTCGAACAAAGAAGGGAGGATAGCATATTTGTTGTCGTGGATAGATTCTCTAAAATGGCACACTTTATACCATGTCATAAAAGCGATGATGCTGTTAATGTTGCTGATTTGTTCTTTCGTGAAATTATTCGCTTGCATGGTGTGCCAAATACTATTGTTTTAGATCGTGATACTAAATTTCTTAGCCACTTTTGGAGATGTTTATGGGCTAAGTTGGGGACTAAACTGCTTTTAGTACTACTTGTCACCCCCAAACCGATGGATAAACTGAAGTAGTCAATAGAACATTGTCTACTATGCTTAGGGCTGTTTTGAAGAATAATAAGAAAATGTGGGAAGAATGCTTGCCTCATATTGAATTTGCTTATAATCGTTCATTGCATTCTACTACTAAGATGTGCCCTTTTGAAATTGTGTATGACTTCCTACCTCGTGCACCTATTGATTTGTTGCCTCTTCCATCTTCAGAGAAGGTTAATTTTGATGCTAAAGAACGTGCTGAATTGATTTTAAAAATGCATGAGTTAACTAAGGAAAACATTGAGCGTATGAATGCTAAATATAAACTTGCTGGAGATAAGGGTAGAAAACATGTTGTGTTTGCACCTGGAGATCTTGTTTGGTTACATTTGCGTAAGGATAGGTTTCCTAATTTGCGCAAATCAAAGCTAATGCCACGTGCTGATGGTCCATTTAAGGTGTTAGAGAAAATAAATGATAATGCATATAAACTTGAGCTGCCTGCAGATTTTGGGGTTAGTCCCACTTTTGACATTGCAGATTTGAATCCTTATTTGGGTGAGGAAGATGAGCTTCCGTCGAGGACGACTTCATTTCAAGAAGGGGAGGATGATGAGGACATCAATACCATTGTTACACCCACAGCCCCTGCTGCTATACATACTGGACCAATTACTAGAGCTCGCGCACGCCAATTGAATTATCAGGTACTTTCGTTTCTTGGTAACTACTCCAATGTTCATGAGAATATGATGCTGCCTAAATTGGATACATTTGTTTTGCTTATAAATGAAGGGCCTACCATGGACAAGAAAGATGAACCTTGGAGCAAGTTCAAGCATGGAGATGTTGGCATGCACAAGGGGAACAAGAACGGAGTTACAAGTAATGATTCCAGGACTTTGAAGCCACCCTAATGAGTGCATGAGGCCTTGGACGAAATATACAATATGCCACTTCATAATATTCGTCCATAGGCTATTCTAAGTGCTGCGTCACCTTATTATTGGGCCAGGCCCATGTAATTTCGAAATACTTAAGTATAGGCTGTTTTTAGAGTCCGTATGTGTGGGGAAACAAGAGTTAGGGTTTGTAACATCCCAAATTTCCCATTTGGAATGTTTTACAATTATAGCTAAGCGTCTATGCATATTGTTTGAAATTGAGTGACATTTGAAGTATTTCAGAAGTTTTGAGTTTGTTGGAATTTATTTCAAAACAATGCCTGACAAATACTTGAGAAAAAGTATGAGAGGAGTAAACATGACACTCCAAAAATGTCAGATGAAAAACTTTGCCAAAAAGTTTGAATTCAAAATCTGATTTTATTTGGGATTTCTAGAAAATGATTTTTAAGTTTGAGTTTTGCCCCTAGAAAAATGTTCAAATTGTAGGGAATATTCCCCTGATCATTTTGATATATATATGTCCTATATAACCCGCACCCCCCTCGACCCGTTCCCCACTTTTCCCCCTCGCCTAACCCTCCGCCTCGCCATGCAATCTCTCTTGAGCCCGACGCCCGCCGCCGCCATTGCTACCACCCGGCCGCCCGACCCCCGCCCGAGCTCCACCGACCCCACCATCGACTTCCCTCGCTCCGCCAAGACCGCCCGACGCCTCCGCCGTCGCCCCGGACCACCGGAGCCGCCGCGCCGTCGTCGCCCGAGCCGCCATCGACCGTCGCCGTCGTCGCCACCGCGGTAAGCCGCCGGAAAACCCCACCGCCGTTCGATCTAAATTCTAGGGTCTAGATTAGAATAGCGAAGGGGTAGGTTTTAGTTTAAAAAACCCGGTTTAGTTACGGTTTTCTTTCAGGTTTAGTTAGTGGCTAGTTAGACCGGCCCGATCGGTTTATTTCCCTCGGGCGCGTTTTAGTTATTGGACGCCCGAGCGTTAGATAGGCCCGTTAGCGCCAGTTTTCTTTTTTAGTTATTTTCTTTCGTTTCTGTTTTTAACAGAATAGTTTCAGTTTTGTAAAATCCATATCTTTTAGGTTAATTAATATTTTTAATTGATTCTTTTTTTGTTGGTTTGCAAATTTGTTGTAGTTTCTGTAGAAAATATGTTTGGCCATGTTTAAATTATTAGAAATTGTTTTATTTTAGTTTTAGACAGATTAGTATTTCTGCTATAAAATGAGTTAGGATCATTTTATTTTAGTGATTCTTTTTGTCACTACTTTGTTTTGACCTTGCCTAACCGTAGGAATTTATTTGGTCATTTTAGATTAAATAAAAAAATAGTTTTAATCAAAATCATGTGGTTCTTATTTATTTAACTAGCTACTGTTTTCCTATTGTTTTATTTAGCAAATAATTTTATTTTACCTATGTCATAGTTTATTTTAGATTAGTTTCTGTAGTTTTAGAACATGAACTTTTATTTACAATAAATATAATTTTTTTATTTTATTTTTCTTGCTAGGATTGTTATAGGCATAATAGGAGTTCTATAATAGCTTTTGATGTGATTCTTTTTGCTCCTAGTTGCATGATGTTTTTCCCTTTTGTTAGTTAGCAAAAACCCATGCTTAGGTTCTGTTAAGAAAAATTTGGTTGTGTAAAACTATTTCTTAGTTGTTGTTTGATGTGGTGAAAGCATTGATTTGAATTTCTTCGAGTTTTCTTTGGGTTTTGATTCAATTGTTTTGTGTGTTATGTTAGCATGCTGTTATGTTAAGTGATTGTATGTTCTTATGCTTATTATGATTGTTGTTGTCTCGGTAGAATTTCCGGAGTGCGAAGCTTGCTATCACGAGTCCCTAGCTTTCGAAGACCGTCAGCAAGGCAAGTCAATTGATCATGTTTTCTTTTACAATACCTATGATTTTATTTGCATTAGAATTATACCTCCCCACCATGCATGCAGTAGGAGAATTTTAAGTTATGTTCTTGAGTAGTATCATGAGGTAGGATGAAACCAATTCCCCTTGTTACCATAGCCCGGGACGAAGTAGTTTATTTTTGCTATGCTCGTAGACGGGGTTGGTTGAGTGATTCATAAGGGAGATGTGAGAGTCAAGATGATGACAACCCCATGACTTCAAGCTCAAGATGGACCTCAAAATTCACTACTGGATGGAGGACGGTTGACGGGCACCCTGGAGAAAACCAGCGGTTGGCCGGGATGCATGGAGAAGTGCCATGACATCTTGCGGAAAGCTTCACCCAGCCACGAAGAGACGGATGGATACCCCATTGACGGAAGCTTACTGTGCAGCCGCAAGCCATTATGGGCTCGCTTGGTCAACCCTAGGTGTGACTCTGGCGGACGGTGCTACGAGATGTAGAAGAACGGTAGGATTGGATGGGTACCGGCGGTGGCGGAGGAACTCTTCGAAGACCTGTTTGTTCGTTCCGTCTTCAAACACCAGGAAGTGCGAAGACTTAAAGGAGGGAACGATTCTTGCGGGTAAAGTGCGCAAACCTCTGCAGAGTGAAGATCTAATCGGTTAGCCGTGTCCCCGGTTACGGACAATTTGAGCCTCTGGAACTTGGAGTATTTTCGGAAATCTCAACACTGAACTTAATAAATTAATTGAGGGGGTTATTTAATAATTGGGAATGAGACATTGGTTGGCGGAACCATCTCAATAACTACCAACATTTTGTAGCATTTGCAAACAAGTCCATTGTTGTAGGGAAAACTGGCTTTTTCGCAAAACAATGAAACTTAGAGCCCCACAACCAAATTGCATATAGTGTTAGTAATTTTATTGTTATTCTATCTTCATGACTTGCCGGCATATTGAAAATGCTGACCTACACGGCTGCAACGTATTATGTTGCAGAGGAGTATTTCGATCAGGAGTGAGGCTACGATCCACGCTTGGCGATTGCCCTATGGAGTCGGATGGACTCGCTATTCTTCTATGCTTCCGCAGCTTTATTTAGTTTATTTCTCATGAGTTGGCCTTCGGCCGAATTTATTCTATTGTAATAAAGACTCGATATGAGAATCGTGTAATAAATTCAGGTGTGATTGAACTTTGATTATTTCATCAATGTCTTGTGTGCCAAAGATGATCTTGGGATGGTACAGCTACACGAGACTTGACCGATTTTGGGTCGGGTCGCCCAGAGATGGTATCGAGCACACGCCGACCGTAGGACGAACCCCTAGGATCGGAAAGCCATAGGAAGAGACTATTTATTTTATGTCCTTATCATTCCGTAATTCTCCCTCATCATTTCGACTTCTCTCCGATTTTCAACATTCTAGATGGGCACGAGTTCACCCCAGCTTTGCTACCGGAGTTTTGCCACCAGATGAGATGATGCCTCTCGGCAAGAAGCTGGTTCAGATCGTGAAGAAGCTGAAGATTGCTCTGCCTCGATCACCGGAAGCCTACCAATGCACTTCCGACGGATACCGCTCTGAGATTGAGGTGCACATTCCAGGAGGACCTTCGGAGGACATTCAGAGCCCATTGACTTTGAGTTTACCGATTTCAATTGGATCCTCGGAAGAGACATGGTGATTTATCTTGCACTTGGACATCTCCGAGAAGAGTACAGGGCCGAGCTCGACCCATCAGACCTCGCCATGATTTCTCGCAGAGCTAGGAATGGAGATATCATCCGTACCGTGAGAGGACGACTCCATTCTCTCATATGTCCAAGACTTGGAGTGTCTCCTCAGAAACGGAGATCCAGACTCGCCAGAACTCAAGGTACACAGAGGCTGTTGTTCCGTGAACTGGAACTGGAGGAGAAAGCACACGCAGACTTCCTTGACCATGAAGAAGAAATCAAGGATTTCATGGAGAGAGTCGACAAGCTGAAGATGGATGTTGCCGCATTAGAGGAGAAGATGGACTTGGGAGAAGACCTTTTTCCAAGTGGAGATGACGGACCCTCGTGAGCAATGACCAGGATTATGAAGAGAGCTCCACCAAGAAAGCCGAAGAGGAGGCGCCGCATCGAGGACGCCACACCAGGACGCCGCACTGGAGGACGCAAGGATAATTGATAAAGACATTTAGTCGACCGCCATGTTATTTTATTTTAAATCGATCAGTTAGGCCGTTATTTTCGATTAGTCGTGAGAATTTGTAATCCGAGATTGAACCATGTTTGAGTGGATTGAATAAATGATTGGTGTGATTATGTTTGTGCATTCATTTGGGTAGTGATATTTTCTCATTAGACCCTTGTTCTATTCTAATTTTCTCATCCACTCCAAAACACCAGATGCCTCCGAGACGTGACCCCGGTCTCAACTTTCCGCGGAGCTCACCCAGCTGATCCAGCAGCGAGAATGCCCTCATGCGATGCTCATCTAGAACCGTAACAACAACAACAACAACAACAACAATCCACCACCACCACCCCCGCTGACAACTTGACCCACTTCCTAAGGCTGAATCCGCCCGGTGTTCTCTAGCAGACCGAGCCGATTGTGGTCGATGATTGGCTCCGCAAGGTCGGAAGGAGTTAGCCACTGCTGGATGCACAGATGCGAGAAAAGGTGCGCTTTGCGCACATCAACTTGATGGACCTACAGCCTCTTGGTGGGAGAACTACACCGCCACTTATCCCATCGCCACCATCACGTGGGATCAGTTCCAAGAAGCTTTCCGCACCGCCATGTATCAGCTGGAGCCATGAGTCCAAGAAGCGTGAGTTCCGCAACTTACGCCAGGGAACCGTGCCGTGGGGCAAGATGCGTGGATGAGTTCACAAGTTAGCTTGCTATGCCCCGGATGATGTGGCCACAGATGCCGCAGCAGGAAAAGTTTCTCGAGGACTCAATGACGAGCTGGGTATGCAGCTTATGGTGGCTACCTTCAACAACTACCAGAGCTGGTAGACAAGGCCACCATACTTGAAGGCAAGCAGCAGCAGATTGATAGTCGCAAGCGGAAGTATGGCAGGGAAGTACAACTCGAGCTCAGCAGAAGCCCGTTATGCCCCATACTGGAGGGCATACCCATCACACCCATGGAGGACATAATCATGGAGGACATAACCATGGAGGAAATGGGAACAATCGCAACCAAGACAACAAGACAGGCAATGGAAACGGCAATGGCAACCAGCATCGTCCTGCCCCGGCTCAGAAGGATCTGTGTCACATCACTGCTTCAAGTGCCGTAAAACAGGCACTATGCCACCGACGCCCGGAGGCCAAGCAGAGGAATGGAAACGGCAATGGAAGCTCAGCAAAGAAGCCCAACCCTTTTCCTCGTGCTCGGGTGAACCACATTGACGTGGAGGACGATATGATCAGCCGGATAATCGTGGTTGGTAAGTTTTATTAAATTCACATCCAAGATTGGTACTCTTTGATTACGGTGCAACGATTCATTCATATCAAGGGTAGTTGTGGAAAAGTACGGGTTGCCCACTAGAACCCTTAGAAGCCCTCTTCACGCCGGGCCCGCAGAGGAGAAATGATGGCAGGCTTAGGCTGTCATGCAACCCTCAACATCGGAAACCATAAATTTCCTGCAGACCTCATAGTATTGGAAACCGGACCTTGGATGTAATCCTAGGCATGGATTGGTTGACAAAGTTTGAAGGAAACATAGATCGTGCTCAAGAAGTCGATTCTCGCTCACCACCTCGGAGCGTAAGAGGATCAAGTATGTATCCGCACGTATCCCGATGAAGAATCAGGTGCATTACCTCACGGGAGTTGTTCAGGAGGAAGTGCCAGTAGTGCAATATTTTCCCGATGTATTTCCGGAGGAATTACCAGGAATGCCACCGGACAGAGACATCGAATTTCTGATTGAGTTATTGCCCGGCACAGCCCCAATATCCAAGAGACCCTATCGGATGCCCCCGAACGATTTGAAAGAGATCAAGAATCAAATTAATGAACTCTTGGAGAAGGGATATATTCGGCCAAGCTCGTCACCTTGGGGAGCCCCAGTTCTTTTGGTAGAGAAGAAGGATGGGACCCTGAGAATGGTTGTAGATTATCGTTCGTTGAACGACGTAACCATCAAGAACAAGTACCCTCTGCCGATGATTAATGACCTATTTGATCAGCTAGTTGGAGCCAAGGTATTCTCCAAGATCGATCTTCGATCAGGGTATCATCATTTGAAGATCCGTGAAAAGGATATACCTAAAACAACATTCACCACCAGGTATGGTTTATATGAGTATACCGTCATGTCATTCGGATTGACTAATGCCCCTGCATACTTCATGAATTTGATGAACAAGGTATTTATGGAATATCTGGACAAGTTTGTCGTGGTGTTCATCGATGATATACTGATTTTCTCCAAGAGCGAGGAAGAGCATAAGGAACATTTGCGCCTAGTTCGAGAAACTCCGTGAACATCGATTGTATGCCAAGTTCAGCAAATGTGAATTTTGGCTGAAGGAAGTCGGATTCCTCGGACATGTTATTTCAAGAGAAGGAATAGCAGTTGACCCGCCAAGGTTGTATCATCACCGATTGGCGATCGCCCACCTCACCAAGGAGATCCGCAGATTTTTCGGACTCGCAGGATATTATCGAGGTTTATTGAGAATTTCTCAAAGATTGCCAAGCCCATGACTGAGCTGTTGAAGAAGGACGCCAAGTACATTTGGACCGAGGATTGTGAAGCCAGTTTCCAGGAATTGAAGAAACGTTTGGTTACAACCCCAGTGTTGATTTTGCCGGACATACACAAGGGTTACCAGGTATATTGTGACGCTTCTCATCAGGGACTCGGAGGAGTACTCATGCAGGAAGGAAAAGTTGTAGCTTATACCTCCAGACAGCTACGACCACACGAGATGAATTATGCCACACATGATTTGGAGTTAGCAGCAATAGTGCATGCACTCAAGACCTGGAGACATTTCCTTATCGGAAACCGTTGTGATGTCTACACAGATCATAAGAGCTTGAAGTATATTTTCACGCAGAAAGAGTTGAACCTCAGGCAGAGGAGATGGCTAGAGTTAATCAAGGACTATGACATGAGATTGCATTACCACCCAGGAAAGGCTAATGTTGTAGCAGATGCTTTGAGCCGTAAGAGTTATGTGAATACTCTTATAGCGGGAGGATTACCCCAGGATTTAGTCGATGACCTCAGAGACCTTCGACTGGAGATAGTTCCGAGAGGATATGTTGCAGCTATGGAAGTTCAGTCCACTTTGGCCGAAAGAATTCGTGAAGCCCAGAAGTCGGACAAGGAAATTGATGAGATAAAGAAAAGGATGAATGAAGGAAAAGCTAAAGGGTTTCTTAAGGATGAATACGGAGCTATATGGTTCGAGGATCGATTTATGTACCCAATGATCCCGAACTCAGAAGCTAATTCTTCAGAGGCTCATGATTCACCGTACTCGATTCACCCGGTAACACCAAGATGTATCTCAGATTTGAAGGAAAGTTTCGTGGACGGTATGAAGAAGGATATTGCCGAGTACGTAGCAAGATGCGATGTTTGCCAACGAGTAAAGGCGGAACATCGAAGCCAGGAGGGTTACTTCAACCTTTGCCGATTCCCGAGTGGAAATGGGAAAACTTGGAATGGATTTTATCACAGGATTACCCAGACCTGCTCAGGTTATGATTCCATCTGGGTAGTGGTTGATCGATTGACCAAGGTAGCTCATTTCATTCCGTGAAGACTACCTATACCAGCGCTTAAGTTAGCCAAGATATACATGACCAGGATCGATGTCCGCATGGAGTTTCGAGGAGTATCGTGTCGATAGAGGAACACAATTTACCTCAAAGTTTTGGAATCAGTTGCATGAAACTTTGGGTACGAGGCTGGAGTTCAAGAGCTTTTCATCCGCAGCATGATGGACAGACCGAGAGAGTCAACCAGATCCCGGAGGACATGTTGAGAGCTTGTGCGCTAGACTATGGGTCTAGCTGGGATGATAATTTGCCATACGCGGAGTTCTCGTACAATAACAGTTACTGCATCAGTCTCAAGATGGCCCCTTCAAGCTCTATACGGAAGGAGGTGCGAACACCATTCTTTGTGGGATGGTGTTGAGATCAAAACTTTTCGGTCCCGATCTTATCGAGATTCAAGAGAAGGTCAAGATGATTCGATATAGACTCAAGGTAGCTCACCGAGGCGTAAGAGTTATGCCGACAAGAACGCAAGGAAGTAACTTATGAAGCGGGAGACCGGGCATATCTTCGTGTGTCACTTCGTGGAATCAAGAGATTCGTGTTAAAGGAAAGTTAGCACCCGGTTCATTGGCCCTACAAAATCCTCGAACGTCGTGGAGAAGTTGCTTACAAGTTGGAATTGCGGAAGGATTGTCCGGAGTTCATGATGTCTTCCATGTTTCTCGGTGAAGAAATGCTATGCCGACATGGCCGATATTCCGTTGAGAGACACAAGGCCCCTAGAGGCCATACAGCTCGATAGTGATCTGACTTATGAGGAGAAACCCGTCCGAATTCTCGAGACTATAACAGAGTCACCCGCAGAAGATCATCAAGTTTTGCAAGGTCTTGTGGAGTCATCATTCGAGGAGGAAGCCACCGGGAGCGAGAAGAAGACCTCCGCCGAGACCACCCGCACCTATTTGTTAGTTAACCTGAATCTCGAGGGCTAGATTCATCTTAAAATGGTAGGTTTGTAACATCCCAAATTTCCCATTTGGAATGTTTTACAATTATAGCTAAGCATCTATGCATATTGTTTGAAATTGAGTGACATTTGAAGTATTTCAGAAGTTTTGAGTTTGTTGGAATTGAATTCAAATTGGCAGATGAATTTATTTCAAAACAATGCCTGACAAATACTTGAGAAAAAGTATGAGAGGAGTAAACATGACACTCCAAAAATGTCAGATGAAAAACTTTGCCAAAAAGTTTGAATTCAAAATCTGATTTTATTTGGGATTTCTAGAAAATGATTTTTTAAAGTTTGAGTTTTGCCTGGAAAATGTTCAAATTGTAGGAATATTCCCGATCATTTTGATATATATATATGTCCTATATAAAAATATATATTTTATTCTCTCTCCTCTCCCTAATTAAAAAAGGAAAAACCCAGCGCCACCAGCTAACTGCCCGGCCAGTAGCCGAGGCAGCCCGGCCAGTGGCCAAAGCGCTGCCCAGCCAATGAGCCGAGCCAACTGCCCAGCCCAATACCGAGCCGCCGACCGAGCCACCACGCCGAACTCCCTTCCCCTCGGTCGCCCGACCGAATCCCTCCCTCTCTCTCCCACTGACGCGCGGACCCCACCCCCTTCTTCCTCTCCACGCCAACCACCGCGCCGCCGCCTCGCCGGAATCCCGAAGATCCCGGGATCTCCTCCCCCGATCCGCCCCCTCGCCCAAGTCGACGCCCCTATATAACCCGTTCCCCACTTTTCCCCCTCGCCTAACCTCCGCCGCCGCCATGCAATCTCGCCGAGCCGACGACGCCGCCGCCATTGCTACCACCCCCGCCGCCCGACCCCATCCTCCCGAGCTCCACCGACCCCACCATCGACTTCCCTCGCCCGCCAAGACTCCGCCTGACGCCTCCGCTGCCGCCCCGGACCACCGGAGCCGCCGCGCCGTCGTCGCGCCGAGCCGCCGACCGCCGCCGCCTGCCGCCACCGCAGTAAGCTGCCGGAAAACCCCACCGCCGTTCGATCTAAATTCTAGGGTCTAGATTAGAATAGCGAAGGGGTAGGTTTTAGTTTAAAAAACCCGGTTTAGTTACGGTTTTCTTTCCGGTTTAGTTAGTGGCTAGTTAGACCGGCCCGATCGGTTTATTTCCCTCGGGCGCGTTTTAGTTATTGGACGCCCGAGCGTTAGATAGGCCCGTTAGTGCCAGTTTTCTTTTTTAGTTATTTTCTTTCGTTTCTGTTTTTAACAGAATAGTTTCAGTTTTGTAAAATCTATATCTTTTAGGTTACTTAATATTTTTAATTGATTCTTTTTTTTTGGTTTGCAAATTTGTTGTAGTTTCTGTAGAAAATATGTTTGGCCATGTTTAAATTATTAGAAATTGTTTTATTTTAGTTTTAGACAGATTAGTATTTCTGCTATAAAATGAGTTAGGATTATTTTATTTTAGTGATTCTTTTGTCATTACTTTGTTTTGACCTTGCCTAACTGTAGGAATTTATTTGGGCATTTTAGATTAAATAAAAAATAGTTTTAATCAAAATCATGTGGTTCTTATTTATTTAACTAGCTACTGTTTCCTATTGTTTTATTTAGCAAATAATTTTATTTTACCTATGTCATAGTTTATTTTAGATTAGTTTCGTAGTTTTAGAACATGAACTTTTATTTACAATAAATAGAATTTTTTATTTTATTTTTCTTGCTAGGATTGTTATAGGCATAATAGGAGTTCTATAATAGCTTTTGATGTGATTCTTTTTGCTCCTAGTTGCATGATGTTTTTCCCTTTTGTTAGTTAGCAAAAACCCATGCTTAGGTTCTGTTAAGAAAAATTTGGTTGTGTAAAACTATTTCTTAGTTGTTGTTTGATGTGGTGAAAGCATTGATTTGGATTTCTTCGAGTTTTCTTTGGGATTTGGTTCAATTGTTTTGTGTGTTATGTTAGCATGCTGTTATGTTAAGTGATTGTATGTTCTTATGCTTATTATGATTGTTGTTGTCTCGGTAGAATTTCCGGAGTGCGAAGCTTGCTATCACGAGTCCCTAGCTTTCGAAGACCGTCAACAAGGCAAGTCAATTGATCATGTTTTCTTTTACAATACCTATGATTTTATTTGCATTAGAATTATACCTCCCCACCATGCATGCAGTAGGAGAATTTTAAGTTATGTTCTTGAGTAGTATCATGAGGTAGGATGAAACCAATTCCCCTTGTTACCATTGCCCGGGATGAAGTAGTTTATTTTTGCTATGCTCGTAGACGGGGTTGGTTGAGTGATTCATAAGAGAGATGTGAGAGTCAAGATGATGACAACCCCATGACTTCAAGCTCAAGATGGACTTCAAAATTCACTATTGTGTGGAGGACGGTTGACGGGCACCCTGGAGAAAACCAGCGGTTGGCCGGGATGCATGGAGAAGTGCCATGACATCTTGCGGAAAGCTTCACCCAGCCACGAAGAGACGGATGGATACCCCATTGACCGGAAGCTTACCTGTGCAGCCGCAAGCCATTATGGGCTCGCTTGGTCAACCCTAGGTGTGACTCGGCCGGACGGTGCTACGAGATGTAGAAGAATGGTAGGATTGGATGGGTACGGCGGTGGCGGAGGAACTCTTGGAAGACCCTGTTTCGTTCGTCCGCCTTCAAACACCGTGAAGTGCGAAGACTTAAAGGAGGAACGATTCTTGCGGGTAAAGTCGCAAACCTCTGCAGAGTGAAGATCTAATCGGTTAGCCGTGTCCCCGGTTACGGACAATTTGATCCTCTGGAACTTGGAGTATTTTCGGAAATCTCAACACTGAACTTAATAAATTAATTGAGGGGGTTATTTAATAATTGGGAATGAGACATTGGTTGGCGGAACCATCTCAATAACTACCAACATTTTGTAGTATTTGCAAACAAGTCCATTGTTGTAGGGAAAACTGGCTTTTTCGCAAAACAATGAAACTTAGAGCCCCACAGCCAAATTGCATATAGTGTTAGTAATTTTATTGTTATTCTATCTTCATGACTTGCCGGCATATTCAAAATGCTGACCTACACGGCTGCAACGCCTTATGTTGCGAGGAGTATTCGATCGGGGACCGAGGCTACGATCCACGCTTGGCGATTGCCCTATGGAGTCGGATGGACTCGCTATTCTTCTATGCTTCCGCAGCTTTATTTAGTTTATTTCTCATGAGTTGGCCTTGGCTAATTTATTCTATTGTAATAAAGACTCAATATGAGAATCGTAATAAATTCAGGTGTGATTGAACTTTGATTATTTCATCAATGTCTTTGTGTGCCAAGATGATCTTGGGATGGTACAGCTACACAGAGACTTGACCGATTTTGGGTCGGGTCACATAGGTTGGTTTCGACCCCTCCTCAAGGGCCACGAAATTCCTCCTCTTCCTCCATATATACAGCCCTTAGGGCGTCGCTTAGACTTTGGGTTTTGTTTAGATCAAAAGTTCGCCATAGCAGCAACTTCGGTACTTCGCTTGTGTTCAACGACTGCACCAAGGCGCCACAGTAACCCCACCTTCATTAATAAAGATTTCCTCTTATATTCGCAATATCCAGATTGCAATCTTAGTTTATTGCTTGTTCTTCGTTTGCTCGCAGGAAACAGGCCCTCGTGGTCAGGTTGACCATGCTCCGGCGTGGTCAATAACCCTCGGAAGTTGGTTTAGCGATTGCTAAGGCGCGACGTCTCGCACGTACATAGTCGGATCGTCAAGGTCGACTCCCACAGAAACGATAGCCACCATCTCCGAAACATCGGGACACCTTTGCCTCAATCAGTTATGGCATGCCACATGGAAAAACAAGGAGAATAAAGCTTATAGTCGCCTTATTTTCATGAATTTACAACGAAATGGGATTCCTCGGATCATAGAGCATGTGTAGAATGCAACGTTTGTCCTTACCAGGCGGACTAATGTTTATATTCACCATAATCTCTCGGACTTCCTTCCAAAGGAGTGTCAGTGGGTTGAGAAGCTTGTCTGAAAAGCAGCATCAAATGCTGTTCTTTGACTTTCATGGGCAAAAAGTCCTGCTTTGGCTTTGAATTTTAGGGTCCTCCAGGCCTCCTATGCAAGCCGGAAGAATTTTCTAGATTCCCTCGCTCGTCGCGAGCATTTTGAGTACTTGTGGGTCTAAAACGGACTCCAAATGACAAAGTTATGACCGTTTTAGTGAACACCAGTCCTTTATATGGCAGTCCTTGAAAGAACTTCATTTTCTTGTGACGTGTTCTGGCGCACCGCCCCAAAATTTTGTGTCCTCCATAGTGGAGATATAGTTTCCTCCGATATATTGACCGATGCCAGGAATGCCCTCCTATTATTGGCTGTCACACACATACGTTACGGCATGCCACATGGAAAAAACAAGGAGAATAAGGCTTATAGTCGCATTATTTTCATGAATTTACAATGAAATGGGATTCCTCGGATCATAGAGCATGTGTAGAATGCAACGTTTGTCCTTACCAGGCGGACTAATGTTTATATTCACCATAATATCTCGGACTTCCTTCCAAAGGAGTTCCAATGGGTTCAGAAACTTGTCTAAAAAGCAATAGCAAATGATGTTCTTTGACTTTCCTGGGCAAAAAGTCCTGCTTTGGGTCTGAATTTGAGGGTCCTATAGGCCTCCTGCACAAGCCGGAAGAACTTTCTAGATTCCCTCGCTCGTCGCGAGCATTATGAGTACTTGTGGATCTCAAACGGACTCCAAATGACAAAGTTATGGCCGTTTTAGTGAACACCAGTCCTTTATATGGCAGTCCGTGAAAGAACTTCATTTTCTTGTGACGCGTTCTCGCGGGCCGCCCCAAAATTTTGTGTCCTATATGGTGGAGATATTGTTTCCACATATATGTTGAGCGATGTCAGGAATGCCCTCCTATTATTGGCTATCACACACGTACGTCATAGCATGCCACACGGCAAAAACAAGGAGAATAAGGCTTATACTCGCCTTATTTTCATGAATTTACAACCAAATGGAATTCCTCGGATCATAGACCATGTGCAGAATGCAACGTTTGTCCTTACCAGGCGGAGTAATGTCCATAATCTCTCAGATTTCCTTCCAAAGGGGTGCCAATGGGTTAAGAAACTTGTCTAAAAAGCAACGGCAAATGATGTTCTTTGACTTTCAGGGGCAAAGAGTCCTGCTTAGGGGCCGATTTTGAGGGAGGGTCCTCCGGGCGTCCTTTGCAAGCCACAAGTATGTCCTAGATTCCCACGCTCGTCGCGAGCATTTCAGTACTTGTGGGTCCAAAACGGAATTCGAATGACAAAGTTATGACCGTTTTTATGAACACCGGTCCTCTATATGGCAGTCCTTGAAAGAACTTCATTTTCTTCTGACGTGTTCTTGCGCGCCGCCCCAAAATTTTGTGTCCTCCATAGTGGAGATATTGTTTCCACATATATATTGACCGATGCCAGGAAAGCCCTCCTATTATTGGCAGTCACACACATACGTTACGACATCCCACACAACAAAAAAAGGAGAAAAAGGCCTATAGTCGCCTTATTTTCTTGAATTTATAACCAAATAGGATTCCCCGGATCATAGAGCAGGTGTATAATGCAATGTTCGTCCTTACCAGGCGGACAAATATTTATTCTCACCATCATCTCTCGGATTTCCTTTCAAAGGAGTGCCAGTAGGTTCAAAAAATTGTGTGAAAAGCAGCGGCAAATGATGTTCTTTGAATTTCAGGGAAAAAATCATGCTTAGGGGCTGAATTTGAGGGTCCTCCGGGCCTCCTGCACAAGCCGAAAGTATTTTCTTGATTCCCACGCTCGTCGCTAGTATTTTGAGTACTTGTTGGTTCAAAACGGACTACAAATGACAAAGTTATGACCGTTTTAGTGAACACCGGTCCTTTATATATATGGCAGTCCTTGAAAGAACTTCATTTTCTCGTGACGCGTTCTGGCACACCACCCAAAAATTTTGTGTCCTTTATAGTGGAGAAATTGTTTCACATATATATTGACCGATGCCAGGAATGCCCTCCTATTATTGGTTGTCACACACGTACGTTACATCATGCCACAGGGCAAAAACAAGGAGAATAAGGCTTATAGTCGCCTTATTTTCTTGAATTTATAAACAAATGGGACTCCCTGGATCATAGAACATGTGCAAAATGCAACGTTTGTCCTTACCAGGCGGAGTATTGTTTATACTCACCGTAATCTCTCGGATTTCCTTGCAAAGGAGTGCCAATGGGTTCAGAAACTTGTCTGAAAAGCGGCGGCAAATAATGTTCTTTGACTTTCAGGGGAAAAAAGTCCTACTTAGGGGCCAACTTTAAGGGTCCTCCGGGCCACCTGCGCAAGCTGGAAGTATTCTCTAGATTCCCACACTAGTCGTGAGCATTTTGAGTACTTGTGGGTCCGAAACAGACTCCAAATGACAAAGTTATGACCATTTTTCTGAACACCGGTCCTTTCTATGGCAATCCTTGAAAGAACTTCATTTTCTTGTGACGTGTTCTGGCGCACCGCCCCAAAATTTTGTGTCCTCCATAGTGGAGATATAGTTTCCTCGGATATATTGACCGACACCAGGAATGCCCTCCTATTATTGGTTGTCACACACGTACGTTACTGCATGCCACACGGAAAAAACAAGGAGAATAAGGCTTATAGTCGCCTTTTAGAATGCAACGTTTGTCCTTACCAGGAGGACTAATGTTTATATTCACCATAATCTCTCGGACTTCCTTCCAAAGGAGTGTCAATGGGTTCAGAAACTTGTCTGAAAGCAGCAACAAATGATGTTCTTTGACTTTCTTGGTCAAAAATTCCTACTTTGGGTCTGAATCTGAGGGTCCTCCAGGCCTCCTGCGCAAGCCGGAAGAACCTTCTAGATTCCCTCACTCGTCGCGAGCATTTCGAGTACTTGTGGGTCCTAAACAGACTCCAAATGACAAAGTTATGAACGTTTTAGTGAACACCAGTCCTTTATATGGTAGTCCTTGAAAGAACTTCATTTTCTCGTGACGCGTTCTCGTGCGCCGCCCCAAAATTTTGTGTCCTCCATGGTGCAGATATTGTTTCCACATATATGTTGAGCGATGCCAGGAATGCCCTCCTATTATTGGCTATCACACACGTACGCTACGGCATGCCACACGGCAAAAACAAGGAGAATAAGGCTTATAGTCGCCGTATTTTCATGAATTTACAACCAAATGGGATTCCTCGGATCATAGACCATTTGTAGAATGCAACGTTTGTCCTTACCAGGCGGAGCAATGTCCATAATCTCTCGTATTTCCTTCCAAAGGGGTGCCAGTGGGTTAAGCAACTTGTCTGAAAAGCAGCGGCAAATGACGTTCTTTGACTTTCAGGGGCAAAAAGTCCTGCTTAGGTTGCCGATTTTGAGGGTCCTCCGGGCATCCTGTGCAAGCCACAAGTATGTTCTAGATTCCCACGCTCGTCGTGAGCATTTTGAGTACTTGTGGGTCCAAAAAGGACTGCGAATGACAAAGTTATGACTGTTTTTATGAACACCGGTCCATTATATGGCAGTCCTTGAAAGAACTTCATTTTCTTGTGACGCATTCTTGTGTGGCGGCCCAAAATTTTGTGTCCTCCATAGTGGAGATATTGTTTCGACATATATATTAACCGATGCCAGGAATGCCCTCCTATTATTGGCAGTCACACACGTACGTTACGGCATCCCACACAACAAAAACAAGGAGAAAAAGGATTATAGTCGCCTTATTTTCTTCAATTTACAACAAAATGGGATTCCCCGGATCATAGAGCATGTGCAGAATGCAACGTTTGTCCTTACCAGGCGAACTAATAATTATACTCACCATAATCTCTCGGATTTCCTTTCAAAGGAGTGCCAGTAGGTTCAAAAAATCATGTGAAAAGCAGCGGCAAATGATCTCTGAATTTCAGGGGAAAAAAATCATGCTTAGGGGCTGAATTTGAGGGTCCTCCGGGCCTCCTGCACAAGCCGAAAGTATTTTCTTGATTCCCACGCTCGTCGCTAGTATTTTGAGTACTTGTTGGTTCAAAACGGACTACAAATGACAAAGTTATGACCGTTTTAGTGAACACCGGTCCTTTGTATATATGGCAGTCCTTGAAAGAACTTCATTTTCTCGTGACGCGTTCTGGCACACCACCCAAAATTTTTGTGTCCTTTATAGTGGAGAAATTGTATCACATATATATTGACTGATGCCAGGAATGCCCTCCTATTATTGGTTGTCACACACGTACGTTACATCATGCCACAGGGCAAAAACAAGGAGAATAAGGCTTATAGTCGCCTTATTTTCTTGAATTTACAAACAAATGGGACTCCCTGGATCATAGAACATGTGCAAAATACAACGTTTGTCCTTACCAGGCGGAGTATTGTTTATACTCACCATAATCTCTCGGATTTCCTTGCAAAGGAGTGCCAATGGGTTCAGAAACTTGTCTGAAAAGCGGTGGCAAATAATGTTCTTTGACTTTCAGGGGAAAAAAGTCCTACTTAGGGGCCAACTTTAAGGGTCCTCCGGGCGTCCTGTGCAAGCCACGAGTATGTTCTAGATTCCCACGCTCGTCGCGAGCATTTTGAGTGCTTGTTGGTCCGAAGCAGACTCGAAATGGCATCGTTATGGTCATTTTAGTGAACACTAGTCCTTTATATGGCAATCCTTGAAAGAATTTCATTTTCTTGTGACGCGTACTCACGCACCGCCCCAAAATTTTGTGTCCACAATAGTGGAGATATACTTTCCACAGACATATTGACCGATGCCAGGAATGCCCTCTTATTATTGGCTGTCACACACGTACGTTACGGCAGGCCACACGAAAAAAACAAGGAGAATAAGGCTTATAGTCGCCTTATTTTCATGAATTTACAACCAAATAGGATCCCCCGGATCATAGAGCATGTGTACAATGCAACATTTGTCCTTACCAGGCGGACTACTGTTTATATTCACCATAATCTCTCGAACTTCCTTCCAAAGGAGTGCCAATGGGTTCAGAAACATGTCTGAAAAGCAGCAGCAAATGATGTTCTTTGACTTTCCTGGGCAAAAAGTCCTGCTTTGGGTCTGAATTTGAGGGTCCTCCAGGCCTCCTCCACAAGCCGGAAGAACTTTCTAGATTCCATCGCTCGTCGCGAGCATTTTGAGTACTTGTGGGTCCGAAACGAACTCCACATGACAAAGTTATGACCGTTTTAGTGAACAACAGTCCTTTATATGGTAGTCCTTGAAAGAACTTCATTTTCTCGTGACGCGTTCTCGCGCGCCGCCCCAAAATTATGTGTCCTCCATGGTGGAGATATTGTTTCCACATATATCTTGAGCGATGCCAAGAATGCCATCCTATTATTGGCTATCACACACGTACGTTACGGCACGCCACACGACAAAAACAAGGAGAATAAGGCTTATAGTCGCCTTATTTTCATGAAATTACAACGAAATGTGATTCCTCGGATCATAGACCATGTGCAGAATGCAACGTTTGTCCTTACCAGGCGGAGTAATGTCCATAATCTCTCGGATTTCCTTCCAAAGGTGTGCCAGTGGGTTAAGAAACTTGTCTGAAAAGCAGCGGCAAATGATGTTCTTCAACTTTCAGGGGCAAAAAGTCGTGCTTAGGTGCCGATTTTGAGGGTCCTCCGGGCGTCCTGTGCAAGCCACGAGTATGTTCTAGATTCCCACGCTCGTCGCGAGTGTTTTGAGTACTTGTTGGTCCGAAACAGACTCGAAAGGGCAACGTTATGGTCATTTTAGTGAACACTAGTCCTTTATATGGCAATCCTTGAAAGAACTTCATTTTCTCGTGACACGTTCTGGCGCACCGCCCCAAAATTTTGTGTCCTCAATAGTGGAGATATACTTTCCACAGACATATTGACCGATGCCAGGAATGCCCTCTTATTATTGGCTATCACACACATACGTTACGGCAGGCCACACGGAAAAAACAAGGAGAATAAGGCTTATAGTCGCCTTATTTTCATGAATTTACAACCAAATGGGATCCCCCGGATCATAGAGCATGTGTACAATGCAACGTTTTTCCTTACCAGGCAGACTACTGTTTATATTCACCATAATCTCTCGAACTTCCTTCCAAAGGAGTGCCAATGGGTTCAGAAACATGTCTGAAAAGCAGCAGCAAATGATGTTCTTTGACTTTCCTGGGCAAAAAGTCCTGCTTTGGGTCTGAATTTGAGGGTCCTCCAGGCCTCCTCCACAAGCCGGAAGATGTTTCTAGATTCCCTCACTCGTCGCGAGCATTTTGAGTACTTGTGGGTCCGAAACGAACTCCAAATGACAAAGTTATGACCGTTTTAGTGAACACCAGTCCTTTATATGGTAGTCCTTGAAAGAACTACATTTTCTCGTGACGCGTTCTCGCGCGCCGCCCCAAAATTTTTTGTCCTCCATGGTGGAGATATTGTTTCCACATATATATTGAGCGATGCCAGGAATGCCCTCCTATTATTGGCTATCACACACGTATGTTACGGCACGCCACACGGAAAAAAACAAGGAGAATAAGGCTTATAGTCGCCTTATTCATGAATTTACAACATAATGTGATTCCTCGGATCATAGACCATGTGCAGAATGCAACGTTTGTCCTTACCAGGCGGAGTAATGTCCATAATCTCTCGGATTTCCTTCCAAAGGAGTGCCAATGGGTTAAGAAACTTGTCTGAAAAGCAGCGGCAAATGATGTTCTTCAACTTTCGGGGGCAAAAGTCGTGCTTAGGTGCCGATTTTGAGGGTCTTCCAAGGCGTCTGTGCAAGCCACGAGTATGTTCTAGATTCCCACGCTCGTTGCGAGCATTTTGAGTACTTGTTGGTCCGAAACGGACTCGGAATGGCAACGTTATGGTCATTTTAGTGAACACTAGTCCTTTATATGGCAGTCCTTGAATGAACTTCATTTTCTTGTGACGCGTTCTGGCGCACCGCCCCAAAATTTTGTGTCCTTAATAGTGGAGATATAGTTTCCACAGATATATTGACCGATGCCCGGAATGCCCTCTTATTATTGGCTGTCACACACGTACGTTACGGCAGGCCACACGAAAAAAACAAGGAGAATAAGGCTTATAGTCGCCTTATTTTCATGAATTTACAACCAAATGGGATTCCCCGGATCATAGAGCATTTGTACAATGCAACGTTTGTCCTTACCAGGCAGACTACTGTTTATATTCACCATAATGTCTCGGACTTCCTTCCAAAGGAGTGCCAATGGGTTCAGAAACATGTCTGAAAAGCAGCACCAAATGATGTTCTTTGGCTTTCCTGGGCAAAAGGTCTTGCTTTGGGTCTGAATTTGAGGGTCCTCCAGGACTCCTCCGCAAGCCGGAAGAACTTTCTAGATTCCCTCTGATGGTGTCCTGGACTAGGGGGTACTCACCATGTCGTCTCCCGATCAGTTGGATTGGGCCGAGGACCCCCATGGCCGTATACTCATGGGCCAGTCTGGACAATTGCCGCATACAAGGAAGATTCTACAAGACTTTGCGATCAAGACAAGGACTCCTCCCCACCGGCGTATTCGGCTAGGACTCTTGTTATCCTAGGCCTCTGGTGCATTATATAAACCGAGGCCAGGCTAGTCGATAGACATATACAACAAACAATCATACCATAGGCTAGCTTCTAGGGTTTAGCCTCCTTGATCTCGTGGTAGATCTACTCTTGTACTACCCATATCATCAATATTAATCAAGCAGGAGTAGGGTATTACCTCCATCGAGAGGGCCCGAACCTGGGTAAAAACATCGTGTCCCTTGTCTCCTGTTACCATCCGCCTAGACGCACAGTTCGGGTCCCCCTACCCGAGATCCGCCGGTTTTGACACCGACATTGGTGCTTTCATTGAGAGTTCCGCTGTGTGTTCGGCAAAAGGTCGATGGCTCGCCTGCAGATCAACTGCGACTTTGGCATCTTCGTCACCAGCTCGACTGGTCACCTTGGTTCGACCAAGGACTGCACCCTACCTCCGATCGTCATGTTCGGATGAGGGCCTTCATCAACATCAACCCCGATCTCTATCAAGATCATGGAGGAATCATCCAGGTAGCCCGGGGGCTCAACGTCAACATTGCCCTCGGGCGACCGTACTGTTTTTCTGGACAACGGACTTGTGTCCGCCGCCACCGCCTTCTCAAGTGTCGTGTTAACGATTGCTTCGGTGGAATTGTGCAAAATTGAGTCTACAACAACCCTGGAAAATTTCGTCGAGTTCCGATGGAGGAATCTCTGGCAATCTCTGATATACCCGAGCCGCATTGAATCTGGACGAGAATCCGGACGAGTTTAGGGCGTGGTGTCCAGCTTCTAGCTCGGACTTCCTTTTAAAGATCCAACCTTTGATCGGGTGCGGAATTCCTATATCTACCACCCCTCAATATTTCAGCTCGATCCGACCGTCCAAACTCCGGGAACCTTCCGATTAGTTCATCACTTTTCGGATCTGTTTTCAGACGAAACGAATCCGACCCGAAGTTCTTTTTATGAACAGGATTCGACATCCTTTTGAAGGAAGTTTTGTACGGGTATTGTGTTTTGTTCCGAACACATCCTACTAACTTCAAGATCTTTTGAACATGATCTTCAACATCATGCTGGTGTCAAACCAGTCCGACAATATTGCTCCACGGCTGCCGACCCGCGCCGACATCGTCGTCACTTTGTTGAGCCGAGCTCAACTTCTTCGGATCATCATCTCGGCAAGCCGAACAAGAGTCCGCATCGCGAAGGATAAATCATCACCAACATCGCCGCCCCACGGATTACACGGAGCGGGCATACCGGCATCGCCGCACGGTCGCTTCATCAAGCCGGCATCGACCACGTCACGACCTGCATCGGCAGGGCCGCACTATTGCTCCTTCAAGCTGGTGTCCATCACGCCGACCTACTTCGACATCTCGGCTGGACCGGGGGCTTCGCCATCTCTTCATCAACCTACTCTGGACACTACGACGACCAGGCAATGGGTGTGCAGATCGAGTCCCAATTTTGGGAATCGTCTTCCTTCGGATTGCTACAACAAATAAACCAGGTGCTATTAATCCTAGTATTTTTTTTGCTTGTTTGGGTTAAGTTTTCCCAAGGAATTATTACTCTGGTTTGTCCATCATATGTACACAAGTCTATCAAATGGTGGCCGCATTATCGACGGTCGCATGATGGTTCGGTCAGTTTCCGTACATAGTCCTGCGAACGCCGCATCCGGAACTCGGACCGACCTGTGAATCCAGGCTTTGCCACGCCTTTATTGCATTACGCCGACGACCTGCATCGACATTGACTTCGGCGCCATGCCATATTTCTTTTATTACTCACTTTGCATAAATTATTTATAATGCAACAATTTTTTTTAATTATCATTATTACTATTATCTCCGGTTTGCACCATTTTTTGTGCACAAGAAAATGATCCGGGGACTTTGGCGTCACTCTGCCGGTCTGCATTGACCGTGCTATGTCACCACTTCGGCATGTCGAGCCCTCTGCTCCGCCACCTCGGGACTGGCTTGGGGGATGGAACCTTGTCCCGTATCAAGCTCGGACCGCGTCATCAATACCGAACACATTAACCAGCTAAGTCGCTTTCATGCTCAAAGCTTTAATTTCTAACTTGTGTTCGGTTCGACCAAGCATTATACTTTTTTGGAAAAATGTTGCTTGTAAAAATTTGTCCTTGTCCAAACTTTGTTTGTGACGCATAAATTCAAATACCCAATTCATTTGGGGGCTTCCTTCATGAAGCTTTTTCTCTTGCATATGATTATACTTGTACGGCTTCATTCCTTGTTCGTGTATTACGCCACAATATGCACCATATTGACATAAACGATTTGCAAGCTGGGTTGCCTGGCTCCTGTGTTTACCCCTACGTTCCCGATTGTTCGGCTAGGGAGTAAAGGGAGCACCTCTGCGATTGTCACGATCGGGTCACCCGAGCCGGACCTCAGACTGGGTGAAGCCGAAAGCTAGAGCTCTTATTGTTTTCAATAATGGTCGGCACACAACGGATCTCATGAGTACAAAAAATCTATTGCACAAGTCTCATATTAACAATGAGCACCGAAGAAAGGTATCGGTGGGGGGTACTATTTGCTTCGAAGATGCTTCTTACACTTTATCGAGAATATATCATAAGTTCCCGAGCGCTTTGTGCGTTACAGCCTTATGACCTGATTGCTGGTTATTGGAAACATCATCGATATTCTCGATGATGGAGTACATAACACTTTTCGTCCTTGACCGAAGATGGAGAAGCCGACGGTCGGTTAAGACGCGTTTAAAGTTCGGTTGAACATAAATATGATATAAGTACTTCGGTACATAGAATCATTCTTTTACCCAAGTCACTTGGGGGCTCTTATGTTTAATTGAGCCATTTTATAATAAGTGTTTTTCTTCTTAGTCGTTGCAGAGTTTTTATTATTTATCACTCCTTTTCTCGACACGAGTGTGCGGTCACTAGCCGGGGAGCCTAATTTCTCTCTCAAAACCGCTAGAGTTTGGTTTTCTAAACTGGCCTAATGAGAAGTACTCCGCCTTCGGGATGGGAGACTGAAGCCGTAGGCCGACCCGCTTGAAGTCTTGAGATAGGATGTGTCATGTTAAAGCACGGCAGAAGCACTTTTTTTCTAAAGTCCAATTTTCGGATTGGCACCGAACACTTGATCTTGTTCGGACGTCATGTTTTTACTGACGTTTTTTGGTTTTCCAAGCTTTTGGCACTTTTTAACTATTTGTGTGTTTTCAGCACAAGTCTCGCAGTGCAACGCCGGACACCTTTAGAGATTCGGCAAAAACATTCTCGGATATTGCTATATATGCATCAGTTTGGAATTGTCTTCCGTCAATAGTTGGGTTGCCCGGCTCCCGCGCTTGCCTCCTACGTTCCGCTTTGTTCGGCTAGGTGTGCAAAGGGAGAACCACTGCGATTGTGCTTCTAGCTCGCATGGTCAAGCACCTTAGTGGAGAAAGCCGAAAACTGACTGTCACAATAGGTGTAAAATGGTCGGCGATCCGATGACTATATTAGATGGCGGGCCATTCATAACATTGGCCGAAGTGTTTCCGGCTTGACCTCGAATGTCGCCGAACACTACCGGGGGCTAGTAACTGACCTCCCAAACTAAATCCTCAATATTTTTCTCTTACATTGGAGCTGAGGCTTCATGATCATGCTTAGCATGACAACCCAAAGAAAGGAACCGATAGCGGGACTATTTTCTTTGGAAGACATTTCTTCTATTAAACAGTAATATAACATATCTCTCTGCGTACCTTTGTTTATAAAACCGTATGGCCAGATTGCCTTGTTTGTCATAAATCTTTGCCCTCATAAAGGCTTTATAAAGTAGGACAAACACTCCTCGGCTACTGGCCGAGGAGGTTGAAGCCGATGGTCGGTCAACAAAGTTTTGTACAATGCGGATCCGAGCATTAATGACATAAAGTACTTGGATACATTGAGTCATTACACATAATTTGTGATTTTACTATGGATATCGATCCTTAATTCAGCCACCCGTGCCCGCATTAAGGCTCTAGGGCTACTAGGCTTTAGGCTTATTATTTACAAATATTAAAGGGGCACATCAATCCCCTGATCTGGTGTTGCCACCGACCAGTGTCTCGGGCTCTTGCATTGCCTGCTCTATGAGAAAATTTGAAGTGCAATACAGTTTCGAGGAGATTTTGATCCTCGGGTTGGTCGGCCGCACCCAACCCGAGTCTCGAGGACTGAGCACGCCGCTTTTGTGTCCCAAGTATTCTGCCGAGTTAGATTTGATCCTCGGGCCGATTTTGCAAATCAACTGAGTCTCAGCTGCTCATGGGATCAGCGGTCTTATGTATCCTTCAGTGCATCTCGGGTTTTAGACCGACACACACCTTGTGGGCTACTAGTTATGTATCTCGGCAGAGAATAAATTGCACCAATCAAAATATTGACAAAATCGACCCACATTCGGGTGGTGCACCACTCGGAAGCGATCCGCATAAAGCTCGGACGCTAGTGGCTGGCTCCATAGAGGGCATTTCCGGCATTAAGTTCGGCTAAACTCCTTCAAACTTCTTTGAACCAAGGTGATTTACGACACCTCGGATATAGTCCAGCGTTGGAGCTCGGATATAGTACGGCGTTGGAGCTCGGATACAGTCCGGCTTTGGAGCTCCGATACATAGTCTGGCGTTAGAGCTGGGAAGCAGTCCGGCATCAGTGCTCGGCTGCAAAAGATACCTCGAATGCAGTCCGGCGTTAGAGCTCGGACGCAAGAGGACGCCGCCGGGAACAACTTCAAACCCGAGGTGTGGCATAAAAATAACAAGGCATTGATAAAGGCCGAAACTTAAAGGGCTCCTCGGATACCCGATGTAAACTCGTCGAATGCATTTGGCGATCCTCAAGATCAAGATGAGAAGATTTGTTGAACCAGTTTCAAGACCGACGATCAAGATGAAGAACGGTTCGAAGAATCGAGGATCGCCCCTAAACTTGAAGACCGGTTCGGGGGCTCTCGACGGTGTCTGGACTAGGGGTACTCACCACGTCGTCTCCCGATCAGTTTGATTGGGCGTGGACCCCATGGTCAGATACTCATGGGCCAGTCCGACAATTGCCGATACAAGGAAAATTCTACAAGACTTGGCGATCAAGACAAGGACTCCTCCCCACCGGCGTATTCGGCTAGGACTCTTGTTATCCTAGGCCTCTGGTGCATTATATAAACCGAGGCCAGGCTAGTCGATAGACATATACAACAAACAATCATACCATAGGCTAGCTTCTAAGGTTTAGCCTCCTTGATCTCGTGGTAGATCTACTCTTGTACTACCCATATAATCAATATTAATCAAGCAGGAGTAGGGTATTACCTCCATCGAGAGGGCCCGAACCTGGGTAAAAACATTGTGTCCATTGTCTCCTGTTACCATCCGCCTAGACGCACAGTTCGGGACCCCCTACCCGAGATCCGCCGGTTTTGACACTGACACCCTCGCTCGTCGCGAGCATTTTGAGTACTTGTGGGTCCAAAACGAACTCCAAATGACAAAGTTATGACCGTTTTAGTGAACACCAGTCCTTTATATGGAAGTCCTTGAAAGAACTTCATTTTCTCGTGACGCGTTCTCGCGCGCCGCCACAAAATTTGGTGTCCTCCATGGTGGACATATTGTTTCCACATATATATTGAGCGATGCCAGGAATGCCCTCCTATTATTGCCAATCACACACGTACGTTACGACATGCCACACGGCAAAAACATGGAGAATAAGGCTTATAGTCGCCTTATTTTCATGAATTTACAACCAAATGTGATTCCTCGGATAGACCATGTGCAGAATGCAACGTTTGTCCTTACCAGGCGGAGTAATGTCCATAATCTCTCGGATTTCCGTCCAAAGGAGTGCCAATGGGTTAAGAAACTTGTGTTCAAAGCAGTGGCAAATGATGTTCTTCAACTTTCAGGGGCAAAAAGTCGTGCTAAGGTGCCAATTTTGAGGGTCCTTTGGCCGTCCTGTGCAAGCCACGAGTATGTTCTAGATTCCCACGCTCGTCGCGAGCATTTTGAGTACTTGTTGGTCCGAAACGGACTCAAAACGGCAACGTTATGGTCATATTAGTGAAAACTAGTCCTTTATATGGCAATCCTTGAAAGAACTTCATTTTCTTGTGAAGCGATCTGGCGCACCGCCCCAAAATTTTGTGTCCTCAATAGTGGAGATATAGTTCCACAGACATATTGAACGATGCCAGGAATGCCCTCTTATTATTTTCTGTCACACACGTATGTTACGGCAGGCCACACGGAAAGAACAAGGAGAATAAGGCTTATAGTCGCCTTTTTTTCATGAATTTACAACCAAATGGGATTCCCCGGATCATAGAGCATGTGTACAATGCAACATTTGTCCTTACCAGACGGACTACTGTTTACATTCACCATAATCTCTCGGACTTCCTTCAAAGGAGTGCCAATGGGTTCAGAAACATGTCTGAAAAGCAGCAGCAAACGATGTTCTTTGACTTTCCTGGGCAAAAAGTCCTGCCTTGGGTCTGAATTTGAGGGTCCTCCAGGCCTCCTCCGCAAGCTGGAAGAACTTTCTAGATTCCCTCGCTCGTCGCGAGCATTTTTAGTACTTGTGGGTCTGAAATGAACTCCAAATGACAAAGTTATGACCGTTTTAGTGAACACCAGTCCTTTATATGGTAGTCCTTGAAAGAACTTAATTTTCTCGTGACGCGTTCTCGCGCGCCGCCCCAAAATTTTGTGTCCTCCATGGTGGAGATATTGTTTCCACATATATGTATTGAGCGATGCCAGGAATGCCCTCCTTTTATTGGCTATCACACACGTACGTTACGGCATGCCACACGGAAAAAACAAGGAGAATAAGGATTATAGTCTCCTTATTTTCATGAATTTACAACAAAATGGGATTCCCCGGATCATAGAGCATGTGTACAATGCAACGTTTGTCCTTACCGGGCAGACTACTGTTTATATTCACCATAATCTCTCGGACTTCCATCCAAAGGAGTGCCAATGGGTTCCGAAACATGTCTGAAAAGCAGCAGCAAATGATGTTCTTTGACTTTCCTGGGCAAAAAGTCCTGCTTTGGGTCTGAATTTGAGGGTCCTCCAGGCCTCCTCCGCAAGCCGGAAGAACTTTCTAGATTCCCTCGCTCGTCGCGAGCATTTTGAGTACTTGTGGGTCCAAAACGAACTCCCAACGACAAAGTATGACCGTTTTAGTGAACACCAGTCCTTTATATGGTAGTCCTTGAAAGAACTTCATTTTCTCGTGACGCGTTCTCGCGCCCCCCCACCCAAATTTTTTGTCCTCCATGGTGAACATATTGTTTCCACATATATATTGAGCGATGCCAGGAATGCCCTCCTATTATTGGCCATCACACACGTATGTTACGGCATGCCAGGAATGCAACGTTTGTCCTTACCAGGCGGACTAATGTAGATTGAGGGAGTTCCGGACTAGGGGGTGTCCGGATAGCCGAACTATCATCATCGGCCGGACTCCAAGACTATGAAGATAGAAGTTTGAAGACTTCGTCCCGTGTCCGGATGGGACTTTCCTTGGCGTGGAAGGCAAGCTTGGCGATGCGGATATGTAGATCTCCTACCATTGTAACCGACTCTGTGTAACCCTAACCCTATCCGGTGTCTATATAAACCGGAGGGTTTTAGTTCGTAGGACGAACAACAATCATAGCATAGGCTAGCTTCTAGGGTTTAGCCTCTTTGATCTCGTGGTAGATCTACTCTTGTAACACACATCATCAATATTAATCTAGCAGGACGTAGGGTTTTACCTCCATTAAGAGGGCGAACACTGGTAAAACATCGCGTCCCTTGTCTCCTGTTACCATCCGCCTAGACGCACAGTTCGGGACCCCTACCCGAGATCCACGGTTTTGACACCGACATTGGTGCTTTCATTGAGAGTTCCTCGTGTCGCCACCGTCCGTAGGATGCCTCATCTCGCCTTTAGAGACGATATTATCGCCTAAAGGAGCCTTGGCCGCCGCCGACTCTTCGCTAGGTGGTTTTCTTATGACCGCCATCCGCCATCGGCACCGACGATGACCTCTCGAGTCATCGAAACCAATCTCGTGTTAGTTCGAACTTGCCGAACAGTTAGATACGACCGAGCTCTCCTCCATAAACGAGCTCTTGGATCGCATCGCTGCCCGGGAGTCGCCACAGACCACGACGGATCGGGCCTAAAACCGATCTGAGAGAGATCAACTCTCCCCAGGCTACCCATCATGTTGCTGTGATAGAGCAGCAATGCGGCGATTCTTCTTGTATCTTAAAGACTAGTTGCATCCGGATTCCCGATCCCTCCATGCCGGATTCCCGCAGAGGGATGGACATCGACCAAGCCCTGAACTTAAAGTCAGGCGGCGGGTTGGACTCATTGGATAACACTCAAAAATCCAAACTTCCATGTTCGGAAACTTCTCGGCCCTTGAGTCCTGAATTGGACAGGGTTCCGGATCTAGTCCCACCCGCCCACCCAAACATTAGCGATCTCTCTCGAATTCGCAAGAGCCCGCTGAAACGAAGACATCATTATTGGGCGATTCCTCCTGGTTAAGAACAGGATAAAGGACTGCCGAGAGGAGGACGCAATCCCAATTTTCTGCAATAATTGCACGGACAAGGAATCCTAAACGCCATAAGTCGTCGCGAAATTACACGCTTTATCGACTTGGCGACCATAGTACAAAAGTACTTGTGCAATGGAGAGCGCTCGAAAACCGAAGTAAATTTTGGGATAATCCGCCCCGAATATATCCCTAGTCCGAACAAAAGGGTGCATCATTATCAAGCACCGGGTTGAATACCAAACAACCAAAACCCCTAAAGGGTACGGAACAGATCGAGGGTTGGCTGAACGGACCTGCAAAATCCACAAGATGGAGGGCGCCACTCCAACACACAACCTTCGGCGTGTTGGATACTACGGCAGTGGCCAAAAGTGGCGAGGCTTTTAGCCCCGCAACCAACCCAGCAGTACCAAGACGGTATTAACAGTCTTGAGACTTTCGCATCAAATAACATGCGGAAACGAACAATCCAGCCTCGCGAAGTCTACCAAGTAGCAACAACAAATCCATGGAGCGACACAGCTATCATCTTCAACGCCAGTGATTTAACCTAAATTCAACAGCTAGAGCACCAGCCGCATTGGTCCTCGGTCCGATAGTAGACGGTTTTCGTCTTACTAAGGTACTCATGGATGGCGGAAGCGGATTAAACCTCATCTATGAGGAAACCCTTCAAAAATGGAAATTGATCGAGCCGCATTGAGCGAAGCAGCACAACCTTCAGAGGGATAATCCCTAGTCGAGAAGTACGCTGCGCAGGGAAAATCACACTAGATGTAGTGTTCGGCTCACCGGACAATTACAGGTCGGAGGAGGTCACGTTTCAAGTGGCCCCATTCGGCAGCGGATATCACGCTTTGTTAGGGCGAGAGGCATTCACAATCTTCCAAGCTATACCCCACTATGGGTACATGAAGCTCAAAATGCCCGGACCCAATGGGATAATCACTCTCGCCAGTAATCCAGATACGGCACTCCGCGCTGAAAATAAGACAGACACACTGGCCCTAGAGGCATTGTCCGAAGCCCTAGTGGCAGAGGAACTAGCTACGCTGCGCTCCACGGTGGATAGGGACGATGTGATACTCGATAAGAGGTCCAAATCCACCTCTTTTAAACCAGCAGACGAGATAGTCAAATTTCAGTTCCATCCAACGGACCCCACAAAGACGGCCTCCATTGGGGCACAATTAAGTCCTGATGTCGAGGCCGCACTACGAGAATTCCTTCGGGAAAATTGGGACATTTTGCTCGGCATCCCTCGACATGCCAGAATCCCACGCAGTGGCAGAGCACAGCCTAAATATCCTAAAAGGATTCAAGCCACCAAACAAGCTCTTGGCGATTTTCCGAGCCCAAAAGATAGGCAATGGGAGAAGAGCTAGCCAAACTCTCGAAGCCGGATTCATCGGAGATATAAAGCATCCGGACTGGCTAGCCAATCTAGTAATGGTACCAAAAAGGACAAATCCTGGCGCTCTGCGTCGATTTTAAAGACCTTAACAAGGCCTGTCCAAAGGACCCTTTCCCCCTCCCTCGCATCGACCAAATCATCGATGCTACCGCAGGGCACGATTCATTGTGCTTCCTCGACGCATACTCCGGATACCATCAAATCAAGATGGCGGAGAAAGACTAGGCTGCAACGGCATTCATTACTCCATATGGGCCATTGTGCTTCAACACAATGCCCTTCAGACTCAAAAATGCCGGCGCAACATATCAGCGCATGATTCAAACATGCCTGGCTACCCAGATAGGCAAAACAGTAGAGGCATACGTAGACGATGTGGTCGTCAAGACCAAACACGTCAGAACTCTAGTAGAAGACTTGAGGGTGACATTCGACAACCTCCGAGCATATGACATTAAGCTCAATCCGAAAAATGCGTCTTGGCGTATCAGCCGGAAAGCTCTTGGGCTTCATCGATCCGTCGAGGAATTGAAGCAAACCGGCCAAAATCCGAGCTCTGTCACAATTGGATATTCCAAAAGACCTCAAGCAGATACAAAAACTAACCGGATGCGAGCGGCCTTAAGTCGCTTCATCTCCCGTTTGGGAGAAAAGGCTCTGCCCCTCTACCGCCTCCTCCGGTGCACCGAACATTTCGAATGGACGGATGCTGCCACAGCCAGACTCGAAGAAATAAAGGCCATACTTGCAAGAAATCCGGTTCTGGCCGCGCGCAACCTGGGCGAGCCTATGTTATTATATATCGCAGCAACACATCAAGTTGTTAGCGCGGTACTCGTCGTTGAACGAGAAATGAAGGGCACAAATTCTCTTCAAAACAAAGGTATTACGATCCACCGTTCTAACTCCATGCAAATCCGGTACTCACATTATCAAAAGGTAGCGTGCGGTGTTCATGGCATCCCGGAAGCTGCGTCACTACTTTCAAGAGTGTTCAATAACGGTGGCCTCCGAAGTACCTCTCAACGATATTATAAACAATCGCGACGCAACGGGCAGGATTGCAAAATGGGCTATCGAGCTCTTACCATTTGACATAACCTACAAACCACGGCGAGCTATAAAGTCGCAGGTTCTGGCAGACTTCATCGCCGAATGGACCGAAGCCGAACTCCCTAAAGAGTACGGCGCGTACTCCAACTGGATCATGCATTTCGACGGATCCAAAATGTTGGCTGGCTTGGGGGCTGGCGTCGTCCGACGTCCCCAACGGAGACACAATCCAATACGTATTTCAAATAATGTACATGGACTCCAACAACGTGGCGAACACGAGGCCCTCCTACATGGCCTCCGGATGGCAATCTCCATGGGCATTCAACGCCTAGAGGTGCGCGATTCAAACCTCACAATATCCCAAGTAAATGGATACTTGACGCCAAAGATCCAAAATGGCAGCTTACGCAACGCCGCCCTAAAATGTCAGCTCGGTTCAAGGACTAGAATTCCATCATGTAGCCCGGGATAATAACCACGCAGCAGACGTGTTAGCACGCATCGGCGCGAGACGAGACGCTGTCCCTCCTAACATCTTCCTCGAACGGCTCTTTAAGCCATCCGTCTTATGGGAAGAGGAGTCCGGAAATAACAATCCGGAGCCACCTGCATCACCTAACTCGCACTATTCTCGACACAATCGGCGGCTCAGCCAGCGAAATAACACCTTCAGCTCACGAAATAATGGCAGTCATTGCCCGTGGACAGAACCATTCCTAGCCTACTTAATGCGGCGGGAACTTCCGAAGACCACAATGAGGCCCGCTGCATAGTTCGCGATCTAAAGCCTACAAGGTCCATGAGGAGAGCTTTATAAGAAAAGCACAACCGAGTCCTTCAAAGGTGTATCTCCAAGAGGAAGGGCAAAATCTCTGGCTGAAATTCACGCCGGACTCGGCGGGCACCACGCTGCAGCCCGGGCCCTTGTAGGCAAGGCCTTCCGTACAGGATTTTATTGGCCGACAGCCCGGGCAGATGCTTAGTATTTAGTCCAACGATGCGTCGGTTGCCAGCTCTTTGCTAATCAGAGCCACATGCCACCCACCGCCCTCAAAGCTATACCCATTACCTAGCCGCTTATGTCCGGGGCTTGACATGGTCGGACCCTTAAAGGGGGAACCCACAAGCACAAATACTTATTGGTCATGGTGGACAAATTCACCAAATGGATTGAGGCCAAGCCGTTAAAACGGCAGAATCCGGACGGTGATAGACTTCATATCCGGGTAGTACACCGTTTGGTGTCCCCACAGCATCATCACCGACAACGGCACGAACTTCACGGCCGACGAGGTTAAACTCTGGTGCAAAAACATGGGCATTAAGCTCGATTACGCTTCAGTCTATCACCCCAAACTAACGGTCAAGTTGAGCGAGCAAATGGTCTAATCATGAGCGGCATCAAACCCGCACTAGTGCGGTCCTCAAGGAATCTAACACGACTTTGGGTAGAGGAGCTCAACTCCGTACTGGGGCTGCAGACCACGCCAAACCGAACTACCGGATTCACACCATTTTTCATGGTATACGGCGCAGAGGCAGTCCTGCCTGCGATATAATTCATGACCCACCTCGTAATGCGCATGTACGAAGAAAGAGAAGTCGAGCTAGATCGGCAGGACAGTCTGACGCCTTAGAGGAGGAGCGGACGTGGCAAAGGCTCGTTCCGCATTTTATCGCAGCAGGCTCAAGATATCAAAGCAGAGAAGTACGGGCCAAAACTTACAATGTTGGCGAACTTGTTCTACGCCTGCCGGACAAGAAAAGGGACAAACTCAAGCCCAAGTGGGAAGGTCCCTTCATCATCGACCAAGTCCTGATCGGTGGAGCGCACTGTCTACGTAACGCATCGGACAACCGACTCGAGCCGAACCCATGGAACGCAGCCCGTCTCCGAAGATTCTACGCCTAACGCCGGACTCCGGGTTCGTCTCACTCCCCCGTCCACTCCTTGTTTTTTTACTGTCTCTCCTCCTCCTCCTTATTCCCACTTTATTTTTACCTTTTATGGGCTGATTTGTGCTATGTTCGCACACACTTGATGTGCCCCTGGCACTCATTATACCTGGGGGCTTCTTTAACAGAAGCTTATTCATACGGGCTTCATGCCCAATACATGTGTCATACTTCCGCATGTACCTTTTATTCACCATTATATGCATCGATATGACTTAAGTTTTGGCCAAGCTGGGTTGCCTGGCTCCTGCGCTTACCCCTACATTCCCGATTGTTCGGCTAGGAGGTAAAGGGAGCACCTCTGCGATTATTCTCGCCGGGTCAGCCGGATGTGTACCTCGGTGGGTGAAGCCGAAAGCTAGCGTTCTTAAGAGAATATTGGTCCGTGACTTGAAAGAT
Organism: Aegilops longissima; assembly: GCA_021605205.1. Classification (NCBI taxonomy): domain Eukaryota; kingdom Viridiplantae; phylum Streptophyta; class Magnoliopsida; order Poales; family Poaceae; genus Aegilops; species Aegilops longissima. Next base: position 330,272,057 of record CM038678.1, on the reverse strand, counting down.
GATTTATTACTTACTTATTTATCTGCCCCAGATGCTTTTTTCTGCTATTTTGCAGTCCGGCATTGCACTTTAGGGCATGCCTCCTGTGGAAAGGAACCCTTAACGGAACTATTCTCCCTCGAAGATGTTTCTTACTAACCATGTAATATAACATAACTAGTTGGGCACTTGTCTGATAAAGCAATTATGACCCTGACGCCTTGTCTCCATGTATGCCCCTGTTCTTTTATAACCGTAAGGGTATTCGGACACACTCCGGACTGTTAGGTCCCGAGGTTGAAGCGAAACGGTCCGCAAAGACAAACGATCTACAATCCGGCTAGAAGGCATTTTACATGTCATTTCAAATTACATCGTCAAACCGACTGATTGTACTCCTCTTCAATCCCATCTAACAGCTGTCTAATTTGATACCCTGTTGGGAATATTTCATGCCGTTCTACTTGGTCGTACATCAAGCTCACAGGGATCTCCTTCCCATCAGGCCCCGCAGATCCGACCTAGGCCATGTGGTTTGGGTCAGACTTCGGGTAACGTGTCTTCACCATGGCCCAGGCCTCCCTGGCGCCCTGACGGCAGGACGATATCTTCCACAAACGGAGGCATCGCCGTGCTCCCTGAAACTTCTCAGCAAGCTCACCAAGGCCCTCGGGTAGGGAGACGGATGGCCATAAAGCATGAACGACGCCACTCATCGCCTGCCGAACACGTTCGAGCAATTGCACTAGCTCGGGAAGTTGGTCACCTGTTGACTCAGGCATTTCCTCCGCAGGGCGACCTGTGAGCACACCTAAAGACATATTTTTGTCAATCGTCTTCCTCGCTGAATTCTTCTTTTCAAAGGAATTCGTTCAAGCACTTACTATAAATGCCGCGACGAAGCCGCTGATTCTCCTTCACGGAGCCAGACAGCTGGGCCCGAACACCTTTCAGCTCTTCTCCTTGCTGGGTGTGGGCATCTTGGAGCTTGTTTCTCTCCTGCTGCACCTTCATAAGCACCTCTCATGGCCTTTAGGCGACGCAGAGCTGTTGCTTGTCCGGATCTAGTCCGCGCCTCTTCAATATTATTGTCAGATTCACACCACACTTTGCTAAATAATTATCTTTTAAAAGTACGTCTTACCAGCGGGGGTCTCTGTGGCTCCCCCTGTGGTGGCCAGTGCGGCTTCAAGTTGGGCCTTGCACTCTTGGAGCTCCTGGGACAGCTGGGTATTCTTCTCCGCAAGATCCTGCTTAATAATTGATCCTTAAATCAGTTATTCCAACTATTTTAAGTCTCGGGGGCTACTGGCATATATAACTATTAAAATTAATTACCCGTATGTCTTTCACATACTGCTCCGTGGCTCTGGTTAACCCATCTTGAGCGGCACGGAGGTGCGCGCTTCCGCTTTAAAGGCATTTAACGCCCGGGAGAAACACGCGTCACGAAGAACTGTCCGCAACGCTTTGTGATTCATGGCGCTCTCCACCTCGCACGGGTGGCGGACAGCCTGTCGGCATCCTCTCGTCGGAGGAGCGTCCGGTTTACGCCTTGTATTCACCTCCCCTCCCGGACCATGGGTTGGAGCATGGCCGGCGGAGGCTTGATTGGCAACCTCTCCGGACACTGTCCGGCGAGTGCTCTTTCTGGAAAAGTTATGAGCATTAATATACCTTCCGGGATCCTTCCTTAAAAATAGCGGTGCTCGTGCCGTTCTGGCGACGTCTCGGTTCGCGCTGCACTGCTCTTCCTCCTACCAGGCCGGACTGATCCTTGTTGGTCGGCCGCCGCTGGTTCGCTTCCCGCCTTAAAGGCACATCCTGCGATACACCATCGGCATGGGATGGTCGAATTGAGCGGATCGACGATGGTGTCAAGACCTCGGTCGTAGTCACCGGGAGGCCGAAAACAAACCGGGTAGTCACCGTAATGGCGACTAGGGCATTGTCTATGCTACGTTGGTGGAACACCCATCAATCAGCTCCACCTTTATGTCCGGATCCTCTTGGAGGCGGATCAAGGATCGTTCGGATCCTCGGCTGTGGAGCTAGGCTTCAGATGCCCTCCACGCCCCGGCGCAGCTCTGCGCCGAAATCACAGAGTAAGATACCTGACTTTAAAAAAAGGTATGGATCGGGTAGATGAACATCCGCTTACCCAGCTCCGAGGGTTATGCATAGAAAATCCATTCAACGGATTCTTGCAGAGGAAGTCCTCCTCCTCTCCCTTGTACAAGCCGGACAGGATCTTTGCCAGATCGGCTGCCGAGCCTAGCCCTTTGCGGCCATGACGGGTGGCGTCATCTTCCCCGTTGAAATCCCACATAGGGTGGCCCCTATATTGGAGTGGCTGCACCCCTCGCGTAATGCACGTGGCCATGACTCCGATCATGGTCAATCCGAATGGGCCAAGAACCTAATCCGCCCATCGATAATGGACGCTCCTGTCCTCTTCCCGTTGAGGGCTCCGCGGGCGCCAACTTAGGCGTTTCTTCAAGGGAGCATTGTTGAACTCCAGGAGGCCGATCCGGACTGGATCCGGCAGAGGGGCGTCTCCATATAGAACCATTCCGAAGGCCAGTCTTCGGACGCCTTCTTCGGGGTGCCGGATAGATATCCGGTCCCGGCGATGCGCCATATTTCGGCTCCGCCCACTTGGTATATCGACCCCTCATGAGAACGGGGTACGAGACAAAACAATCTCTTCCACAAGGCAAAATGGGGCTCGATGCCCAAGAACAGCTCGCAAAAAGCTACGAAGCCCGCGATGTGCAAAATGGAGGCGGGCGTGAGGTGGTGAAGTTGGAGTCCAGAGAACTCTAGGAGCCCCGGAGAAACAGATGTATGGAAATCCGAGTCCCCTTATTAGATAGGGGACAAAGCATAGCCGCCCCCTCTGGAAGGGTTGGGGACGCTCCGCACTGCTTCCCACCCTTGTAGGTGGCGGTCGGGCTCGAACCGAACCATGAAAGCTGGGGAAGATATCCTCGATTTGAAGCACCACTAGCTCGTTGTGTGGAACTCGAGCATCTCCCCAATCTCCTGGCTTAGGGCTGGGGCGCGAGAGGAGGAGCCGCATCGGCTATCCATGATGGAAAGGATTTTTGTCAGAGGCGCTTCGATGAGAACTTGCGGATGGAGGATGGTGTGAGCTGGATCTAGATCCTCGCCTCTCTTGTAGGCAGCTCGTTCGCACGGCTAGGGGGTAAAATGTAAAAATATCCCAGCCTTTCGCATTCATACAACACGTGGAAGAAGGCCATTATTGGGCGTAGAAGCCAAGGAGCGCAACATTTATAAAGAAGCCGAACACTATTCGATGGGAACATGAAGACTGAAGGAGAACCCGCCTTGCAATGCCGAAGACAACATGCGTGTCGGACTCATCGTCATTGAAGCCTGGTTCAGGGCTCTTGAGGAGTTCGGACTAGGGGTGTCCGGATAGCCGAACTATCATCATCGGCCGGACTCCAAGACTATGAAGATAGAAGATTGAAGACTTCGTCCCGTGTCCGGATGGGACTTTCCTTGGCGTGGAAGGCAAGCTTGGCGATGCGGATATGTAGATCTCCTACCATTGTAACCGACTCTGTGTAACCCTAACCCTATCCGGTGTCTATATAAACCGGAGGGTTTTAGTCCGTAGGACGAACAACAATCATACCATAGGCTAGCTTCTAGGGTTTAGCCTGTTTGATCTCGTGGTAGATCAACTCTTGTAACACACATCATCAATATTAATCTAGCAAGACGTAGGGTTTTACCTTCATTAAGAGGGCCCGAACCTGGGTAAAACATCGTGTCCCTTGTCTCCTGTTACCATCCGCCTAGACGCACAGTTCGGGACCCCCTACCCGAGATCCGCCGGTTTTGACACCGACATAGATACTCACCATAATCTCTCAGACTTCCTTCCAAAGGAGTGCCAATGGGTTCAGAAACTTTCCTGAAAAGCAGCGGCAAATGATGTTCTGTAACTTTCAGGGGCAAAAAGTCCTCCTTAGGGGCCGAATTTGAGGGTCGTCCAAGGCCCCTGTGCAAGCCGTAAGTATGTTCTAGATTCCCACGCTCGTCGCGAGCATTTTGAGTACTTGTTGGTCCGAAACGGACTCCGAATGACAACGTTATGGTCATTTTAGTGAAGACCGGTCCTTTATATGGCAGTCCTTGAATGAACTTTATTTTCTCATGACGTGTTATGGAGCGCCGCCCAAAATATTATCTCCTCCATAGTGGAGATATTGTTGCCATATATATTGACCAATGCCAGGAATGCCCTCCTATTATTGGCTATCGCACACGTATGTTACGGCATGCCACACGGAAAAAACAAGGAGAATAAGGCTTATAGTCGCCTTATTTTCATGAATTTACAACCAAATGGGACTCCCCGGATCATAGAGCATGTGTAGAACGCAACGTTTCTCTTTACCAGGTGGACTAATGTTTATATTCACCATAATCTCTCGGACTTCCTTCCAAATGAGTGCCAATGGGTTCATAAACTTGTCTGAAAAGCAGAGGCAAATGATGTTCTTTGACTTTCAGGGGCAAAAAGTCCTGCTTTGGGGCTGAATTTAGGGTCCTCCAGGCCTCCTGTGCAAGCCAAAAGTATCTTCTAGATTCGCACGCTCGTCGCGAGAATTTTGAGTACTTGTATGTCTGAAACGGACTCCAAATGACAAAGTTATGACCATTTTAGTGAACACCAGTCCTTTATGTGGAAATCCTTGAAAGAACTTCATTTTCTCGTGACGCATTCTCGCGCGCCGCCCCAAAACATGATGTCCTCCATGGTGGAGGTATTGTTTCCACATATATATTGAGGGATTCCAGGAATGCGCTCGTATTATTGGCTATCACACACGTACGTTACGGCATGCCACACGGCAAAAACCAGGAGAATAAGGCTTATAGTCGCCTTATTTTTCTTGAATTTACAACCAAATGGGATTCCTCTGATCATAGACAATGTGCAGAATGCAACGTTTGTCCTTACCAGGCAGAGTAATGTCCATAATCTCTCGGATTTCCTTCCAAAGGAGTGCCAATGGGTTCAGAAACTTGTCTGAAAAGCAGCGGCAAATGATGTTCTTTGACTTTCAGGGGCAAAAAGTCCTGCTTATGGGCCGAATTTGAGGGTCCTCCGGGCCTCGTGCGCAAGCCAGAAGTATTTTCTAGATTCCCACACTGGTCGCGAGCTTTTTGAGTACTTGTTGGTCCTAAACAGACTCAGAATGACAAAGTATGACCGTTTTACTGAAAACTGGTCCTTTATATGGCGATCCTTGAATGAACTTCATTTTCTCATGACGTGTTTCGCGCGCTACCAAAACTTTTGTGTCCTCCATAGTAGAGATATTGTTTCACATATATATTAACCAATGCCAGGAATGCGCTCCTATTATTGGTAGTCACACATGTACGTTACGGCATGCCACACGGCAAAAACGATGGTAATAAGGCATATAGTCGCCTTATTTTCTAGAATTTACAACCAAATTGGATCCCCCGGATCATAGAGCATGTGCAGAATGCAACATTTGTTCTTACTAGGCGGACTAATGTTTATACTCACCAAAATCTCTCAGACTTCCTTCCAAAGGAGTGCCAATGGGTTTAGAAACTTGCCTAAAAAGCAGCGGCAAATGATGTTCTTTAACTTTCAGGGGCAAAAAGTCCTCCTTAGGGGCCTAATTTGAGGGTCGTCCGTGCGTCCTGTGCAAGCCAGAAGTATGTTCTAGATTCCCACGCTCGTCACGAGCATTTTCAGTACTTGTTGGTCCGAAACGGACTCCGAATGACAACGTTATGGTCATTTTAGTGAAGACCGGTCCTTTATATGGTAGTTCTTGAAAGAACTTCATTTTCTCATGATGTGTTATGACGCGCCGCCCCAAAATATTTTATCCTCCATAGTGGAAATATTGTTGCCAGATATATATTGACCGATGCGAGGAATGCCCTCCTATTATTGGCTATCGCACACATACGTTACGCATGCCACACGGAAAAAACAAGGAGAATAATGCTTATAGTCGCCTTATTTTCATGAATATACAACCAAATAGGATTCCCGGATCATAGAGCATGTGTAGAATGCAACGCTTGTCCTTACCAGCAGTCTAATGTTTATATTCACCATAATGTCTCGAACTTCCTTCCAAAGGAGTGGCAATGGGTTCTAAACTTGTGTGAAAAGCAGCAGCAAATGATGTTTTTGACTTTCTGGGCAAAAGTCCTGCTTTGGGTCTGAATTTGAGGGTCCTCCAGACCTCCTGTGCAAGCCGGAAGAACTTTCTAGATTCCCTCGCTTGTCGCGAGCAATTTGAGTACTTGTGGGTCCGAAACGGACTCCAAATGACAAAGTTATGACTGTTTTAGTGAACACCAGTACTCTATATGCCATTCCTTGAAAGAACTTCATTTTATCGTGACACGTTCTCGCGCGCCGCCCCAAAATTTTGTGTCCTCCATGGTGGAGATATTGTTTCCACATATATATTCAGGGATTCCAGGAATGCGCTCGTATTATTGGCTATCATACACGACACGTTACGGCATGCCACACGGCAAAAACTGGAGAATAAGGCTTATAGTCGCCTTATTTTTCTTGAATTTACAACCAAATGGGATTCCTCTGATCATAGACAATGTGCAGAATGCAACGTTTGTCCTTACCAGGCAGAGTAATGTCCATAATCTCTCGGATTTCCTTCCTAAGGAGTGCCAATGGGTTCAGAAACTTGTCTGAAAAGCAGCGGCAAATGATGTTCTTTGACTTTCAGGGGCAAAAAGTCCTGCTTATGGGCCGAATTTGAGGGTCCTCCGGGCCTCGTGCGCAAGCCAGAAGTATTTTCTAGATTCCCACACTGGTCGCGAGCTTTTTGAGTACTTGTTGGTCCTAAACAGACTCGGAATGACAAAGTATGACCGTTTTACTGAAAACTGGTCCTTTATATGGCAGTCCTTGAATGAACTTCATTTTCTCATGACGTGTTCTGGCGCGCCGCCCAAAACTTTTGTGTCCTCCATAGTAGAGATATTGTTTCCACATATATATTAACCAATGCCAGGAATGCGCTCCTATTATTGGTAGTCACACATGTACGTTACGGCATGCCACACGGCAAAAACGATGGTAATAAGGCATATAGTCGCCTTATTTTCTAGAATTTACAACCAAATTGGATCCCCCGGATCATAGAGCATGTGCAGAATGCAACATTTGTTCTTACTAGGCGGACTAATGTTTATACTCACCAAAATCTCTCAGACTTCCTTCCAAAGGAGTGCCAATGGGTTTAGAAACTTGCCTAAAAAGCAGCGGCAAATGATGTTCTTTAACTTTCAGGGGCAAAAAGTCCTCCTTAGGGGCCTAATTTGAGGGTCGTCCGTGCGTCTTGTGCAAGCCAGAAGTATGTTCTAGATTCCCACGCTCGTCACGAGCATTTTGAGTACTTGTTGGTCCGAAACGGACTCCGAATGACAACGTTATGGTCATTTTAGTGAAGACCGGTCCTTTATATGGTAGTTCTTGAAAGAACTTCATTTTCTCATGATGTGTTATGACGCGCCGCCCCAAAATATTTTATCCTCCATAGTGGAAATATTGTTGCCAGATATATATTGACCGATGCGAGGAATGCCCTCCTATTATTGGCTATCGCACACATACGTTACGCATGCCACACGGAAAAAACAAGGAGAATAATGCTTATAGTCGCCTTATTTTCATGAATATACAACCAAATAGGATTCCCCGGATCATAGAGCATGTGTAGAATGCAACGTTTGTCCTTACCAGGCAGTCTAATGTTTATATTCACCATAATGTCTCGAACTTCCTTCCAAAGGAGTGGCAATGGGTTCAGAAACTTGTGTGAAAAGCAGCAGCAAATGATGTTTTTTGACTTTCCTGGGCAAAAAGTCCTGCTTTGGGTCTGAATTTGAGGGTCCTCCAGACCTCCTGTGCAAGCCGGAAGAACTTTCTAGATTCCCTCGCTTGTCGCGAGCATTTTGAGTACTTGTGGGTCCGAAACGGACTCCAAATGACAAAGTTATGACTGTTTTAGTGAACACCAGTACTCTATATGCCATTCCTTGAAAGAACTTCATTTTATCGTGACACGTTCTCGCGCGCCGCCCCAAAATTTTGTGTCCTCCATGGTGGAGATATTGTTTCCACATATATATTCAGGGATTCCAGGAATGCGCTCGTATTATTGGCTATCATACACGTACGTTACGGCATGCCACACGGCAAAACTGGAGAATAAGGCTTATAGTCGCTTTATTTTTCTTGAATTTACAACCAAATGGGATTCCTCGAATCATAGACAATGCAGAATGCAACGTTTGTCCTTACGGGCAGAGTAATGTCCATAATCTTTCAGATTTCCTTCCAAAGGAGTGCCAATGGGTTTGAAACTTGTCCGAAAAGCAGCGGCAAATGATGTTCTTTGACTTTCGGGGAAAAAGTTCTTCTTAGGGGCGAATTTGAGGGTCCTCCGCCTCCTACGCAAGCCGTAAGTATTTTCTAGATTCCCACACTGGTCGCGAGTATTTTGAGTACTTGTTGGTCTGAAACGGACTCGGAATGACAAAGTATGACCGTTTCACTGAAAATTGTTCCTTTATATGGCTGTTCTTGAATGAACTTCATTTTCTCACTGAATTTGTATGGCTGTCCTTGAATGAACTTCATTTTCTCGTGACGTGTTCTGGTGCGCCGCCCAAAACTTTTGTGTCCTCCATACTAGAGATATTGTTTCCACATATATATTGACCAATGCCAGGAATGCGCTCCTATTATTGGTAGTCACACACTTACGTTACGGCATGCCACACGGCAAAAACAATGATAATAAGGCTTATAGTCGCCTTATTTTCTTGAATTTACAACCAAATGGGATCCCCAGGATCATACAGCCTCCGCAGAATGCAACATTTGTTCTTACTAGGCGGACTAATGTTTATACTCACCAAAATCTCTCAGACTTCCTTCCAAAGGAGTGCCAATGGGTTTAGAAACTTGCCTAAAAAGCAGCGGCAAATGATGTTCTTTAACTTTCAGGGGCAAAAAGTCCTGCTTAGGGGCCTAATTTGAGGGTCGTCCGTGCGTCCTGTGCAAGCCAGAAGTATGTTCTAGATTCCCACGCTCGTCACGAGCATTTTGAGTACTTGTTGGTCCGAAACGGACTCCGAATGACAACGTTATGGTCATTTTAGTGAAGACCGGTCCTTTATATGGTAGTTCTTGAAAGAACTTCATTTTCTCATGATGTGTTTTGACGCGCCGCCCCAAAATATTTTATCCTCCATATTGGAAATATTGTTGCCAGATATATATTGACCGATGCGAGGAATGCCCTCCTATTATTGGCTATCGCTTTACGCTACGTTCGCATGCCACACGGAAAAACAAGGAGAATAATGCTTATAGTCGCCTTATTTTCATGAATATACAACCAAATAGGATTCCCCGGATCATAGAGCATGTGTAGAATGCAACGTTTGTCCTTACCAGGCAGTCTAATGTTTATATTCACCAAAATGTCTCGAACTTCCTTCCAAAGGAGTGGCAATGGGTTCAGAAACTTGTGTGAAAAGCAGCAGCAAATGATGTTTTTTGACTTTCCTGGGCAAAAAGTCCTGTGTTGGGTCTGAATTTGAGGGTCCTCCAGACCTCCTGTGCAAGCCGGAAGAACTTTCTAGATTCCCTCGCTTGTCGCGAGCATTTTGAGTACTTGTTGGTCCGAAACGGACTCCAAATGACAAAGTTATGACTGTTTTAGTGAACACCAGTACTCTATATGCCATTCCTTGAAAGAACTTCATTTTATCGTGACACGTTCTCGCGCGCCGCCCCAAAATTTTGTGTCCTCCATGGTGGAGATATTGTTTCCACATATATATTGAGGGATTCCAGGAATGCGCTCGTATTATTGGCTATCATACACGTACGTTACGGCATGCCACACGGCAAAAACCAGGAGAATAAGGCTTATAGTCGCCTTATTTTTCTTGAATTTACAACCAAATGGGATTCCTCGAATCATAGACAATGCGCAGAATGCAACGTTTGTCCTTACGGGCAGAGTAATGTCCATAATCTTTCAGATTTCCTTCCAAAGGAGTGCCAATGGGTTCAGAAACTTGTCTGAAAAGCAGCGGCAAATGATGTTCTTTGACTTTCAGGGGAAAAAAGTTCTTCTTAGGGGCCGAATTTGAGGGTCCTCCGGGCCTCCTACGCAAGCCAGAAGTATTTTCTAGATTCCCACACTGGTCGCGAGTATTTTGAGTACTTGTTGGTCCGAAACGGACTCGGAATGACAAAGTATGACCGTTTCACTGAAAATTATTCCTTTATATGGCTGTTCTTGAATGAACTTCATTTTCTCACTGAATTTATATGGCTGTCCTTGAATGAACTTCATTTTCTCATGACGTGTTCTGGTGCGCCGCCCAAAACTTTTGTGTCCTCCATACTAGAGATATTGTTTCCACATATATATTGACCAACGCCAGGAATGCGCTCCTATTATTGGTAGTTACACACGTACGTTACGGCATGCCACACGGCAAAAACTATGATAATAAGGTTTATAGTCGCCTTATTTGCCAGGAATGCCCTCCTATTATTGGATATCGCACACGTACGTTACGGCATGCCACACGAAAAAACAAGGAGAATAAGGCTTATAGTCGCCTTATTTTCATGAATTTACAACCAAATAGGATTCCCCGGATCATAGAGCATGTGTAGAATGCAACGTTTGTCCTTACCAGGTGGACTAATGTTTATATTCACCATAATCTCTCGAACTTCCTTCCAAAGGAGTGCCAATGGGTTAAGAAACTTGTGTGAAAAGCAGCAGCAAATGATGTTCTTCGACTTTCCTGGGCAAAAAGTCCTGCTTTGGGTCTGAATTTGAGGGTCCTCCAGGCCTCCTGCGCAAGCCGGAAGAACTTTCTCGATTCCCTCGCTCGTCGCGAGCATTTTGAGTACTTGTGGGTCCGAAACGGACTCCAAATGACAAAGTTATGACCGTTTTAGTGAACACCAGTCCTCTATATGCGAGTCCTTGAAAGAACTTCATTTTCTCATGACACGTTCTCGCGCGCTGCCCCTAAATTTTGTGTCCTCCATGGTGGAGATATTGTTTCCACATATATATTGAGGGATTCCAGGAATGCGCTTGTATTATTGGCTATCATACACGTATGTTACGGCATGCCACACGACAAAAACCAGGAGAATAAGGCTTATAGTCGCCTTATTTTTCTTGAATTTACAACCAAATGGGATTCCTCGGATCATAGAGAATGTGAAGAATGCAAAGTTTGTCCTTACCAGGCAGAGTAATGTCCATAATCTCTCGGATTTCCTTCCAAAGGAGTGCCAATGGGTTCAGAAACTTGTCTGAAAAGCAGCGGCAAATGATGTTCTTTGACTTTCAGGGGCAAAAAGCCCTGCTTAGGGCCGAATTTGAGGGTCCTCCGGGCCTCCTACGCAAGCCAGAAGTATTTTCTAGATTCCCACACTGGTCGCGAGCATTTCGAGTACTTGTTAGTCCGAAACGGACTCGGAATGACAAAGTATGACCGTTTCACTGAAAACTGTTCCTTTATATGGCTGTCCTTAAATGACCTTCATTTTCTTGCGAAGTGTTCTGGCGAGCCGCCTGTCGGTGTCAAAACCGGCGGATCTCGGGTAGAGGGTCCCGAACTGTGCGTCTAGGCGGATGGTAACAGGAGACAAGGGACACGATGTTTTTACCCAGGTTCGGGCCCTCTCGATGGAGGTAATACCCTACTCCTGCTGGATTAATATTGATGATATGGGTAGTACAAGAGTAGATCTACCACGAGATCAGAGAGGCTAAACCCTAGAAGCTAGCCTATGGTATGATTGTTGTTTGTCCTACGGACTAAAACCCTTCAGTTTATATAGACACCGAATAGGGTTAGGGTTACACAGAGTCGGTTACAATGGTAGGAGATCTACATATCCGTATCACCCAAGCTTGCCCTCCACGCCAAGGAAAGTCCCATCCAGACACGGGACGAAGTCTTCAATCTTGTATCTTCATAGTCTAGGAGTCCGGCCAAAGATGATAGTTCGCTATCCGGACACCCCTAGTCCAGACTCCTCAAGAGCCCTCGAACCACGCTTCAATGACGACGAGTCCGCGCGCATATTGTCTTCGCATTGCAATGCGGGTTCCTCCTCGAATACTTCATAGAAGGTTTTGAACACAAGGATAGTGTCCGCTCGCAAAACAAGTTCCACATACCACCGTAGAAAGAATAATTTTGCACAGATCTGCTGACGATTCAGGGCGTGACATCACACCACGACCAAGCTTTTATACTGAATCTTTTTTTACTGTTCCACCTTAGCGTTTAGCGAGGCGGTTTCTCGCACGCCTTATCAAAGCGGAGATCGTGCCCCTTATTCCGGGATTCCCATCAATACGGACGTGGGTAACCCATCCGCGCCATTGATTATGGCGCTTGGGAGATAAGCGAGTTTTACCAGGTGGCGGGGACGATAGCTTTGTCCGTCCATATAAGGGATAAGGATCCACCTTTTCACCCACGCCTTCTTCCTCCTTTGCTCATCCATTTCACAAGACGCGAGCTCCAGCGCCTAAGTCCGCACATCCCACCTCAACCTTCTCCAACTATGTCCGGAGCGGAGGCAGGTGGATGGCCTCCTCCGTCACGGAGGGGCACATCGAAAAGCTGCGGAGGCCGGATACTTGTCCAGCAACATCGCAAGACCGGCTACCCGACGAGGGGCAGCTCATTACAACCCCAGGCCCCATGAGAGGGTGGTGTTTCTCCCCACTTCCTCCATGGACTAGGTTTTCCACTTCACCCATTTGTCCGGGGCTCATGTTCTACTACGGCCTGACTTCCACGATCTGGCCCCAATTTCATCCTCAACATCTCGGCGTTCATCTCGTGTGCGAGGCCTTCCTCTGCATCCAGCCCCACTTCGCTTATGGCTGAAGATCTTCAATGTCGTGTCAAGGTAGTGGGCGGCCGCCAAGCAGAGTGCGGAGGCGCCATGGTTGGCAAGATGGCCAAAGTCCTATGGCTCGAGGCTCCTTTGTGGAAACCATAAAGGTGGCAATCGGGTAGTTCTACATCACCGAGCCGCGCAACTCTCGATGGGCGGCGGCCCCCGAATTCCGATCTGGCTTCCCCACACGGCTCACATCATGGAAAGAGACGGGCCTGACATGGGGGATTCGGACGAGCTATCCGACTCCAAACCTGCGTCCGAAACCTGGTGGACAAGAATCTCGTGCTTATCAACGTTATCCGTGTGATGCTCATCCGCCGGATTCTCCCATGCCAACAACGGGCCTTCAAATTGTGGGAGTTCGATCCGCACAGCACCCAACTCTGAAAAGGCTCTTGACACTATGTACGAAGATGCCCGGAAGGTGCTGTTCAAGGGCGCCGAGGTTCTACATCCGCCATCAAGATCGCGGATTCAGCTCGCAGCGTCAAGCCAGCGAGGTAAGTTATTTTACCCTTTATGGGACTCTTGTTTTCATAGATTGACTCTATGTGGGATCTAAAACTCCCTAACCTTTGACAGACTGGTTGAAGACATCCGGACAGATTAACCGTCTGCCCTTTGCCGAAGACTCCAGCGGACGCCCGATTGACGGGTTGCTGGCTCCGCACCTCACGTGGTGCCGAGAAGAAGGCCAAGAAGGAGGCCACGGAACTCGAAGGAGCTCCGGCGCCCGTCTTGTCGGACTCATCGCCCAACAACCTCGAGGCGGAATCCTCCTCCGAGGAAGAGGAGGAGGAAAAAGCCTCTCCCGGTGGGGGAGAGAAGAAAGGAAGGCCGCCCTAACCGGGAGGCCGGAGGGTCCAAGAAGGAAGGACCTTCCTCCCGACTTCTCCACCAACGCCAACAACGACGAGGAGGAGGGCCAACAAGGGCCAAGCCTGGAGAGATCGTAAGTGTCCGGATACCCATGGCTTTTTTTTCATTCCATAGTGTTCTCTAATGCCGAACAATCATGCAGCCCGCCTAAGGGTGAGCTCGCCCGCTGCCGGCGGGTCCTCGAATTTGTCGGAAGTGGAGAGTACTTCACTTCGGCCGCCTCCTCACCTCACGCTGCAGACGACGCCGAGGTGGGGCCTCGAGGGGGCCTGGTCAAGAGGAGGTGGCGTAGGAGGCGCCTGCAAGGCAGCCTCCCGGACTCAGCGCGAGGGGAGCGAGACCCCAGGGCTCTAAGCCCCACCCTTGTCCGGACTCCATACCGAACCTTCAGCGGTTCAAGTCCGCAAGCGGTCCTTCAGAGGAAGGTAAGACGCCGTGTCCTCCGCCCAACCGAGGCACCGGATAGCATTAGAGGCGCTTACAGCGCCTCCATCGAGGAGGAGCACCGCCTTTGTTATGAGTGCGGTGATCCAGAAGTTCATCCGCCAAGAGCGGGCTGATCAAGGCTATACCAGCCTTCTAACAGCTTTGAGGTAAGTTTAGAATATGTAAAAATATTACCGCATAGACAGAGCCCTCGATGCTTAGTTCGTGTTCGGAAAGAAAAGCCGGACTAAGGATCTAAAAAGATATACGCAGGAGTCTAACGTAAGTATGTCAATATGGGAATGCAGGCTGCGCTGCTGACCTCTGCCAGACCGATCATGGAGGTCAATGCATTGAAGCGAGCCTCGAGCGGTCCGAGAACGAGCTCGGCCTTGCCAAGAAGCAAGTCGAGGACAAGGAAGGTAAGTAATACCTTATTAAAGAAATACCTTATAGAAAGTATTTGGTTGCAAAAGATAACAAAAATAACGTGGGTACTGCAGGGGCCACGGGCGAGGTGGCGACCCTGAAGGAGGCGGTGTCCGCGGCCGAAAACAAAGTGGTTGTGGAGCGCACCGAGCGAGAGAAGCAGGAGGAGCGGGTGGCAGAGGTGCAGCAAGAGCTCCTGTGCTCGTGGAAAACACGAGAGTTTGGAGCGTGACTCAAGACTTGAGAGTCCGAGTCGCCTCGGCTCTTGAGAGTGCCAAAGCCGCTAAGGCCAAGCCCAAAAGCCCTCCAAGAAATTGAATCATTAAAGAAGATAGCGGCGGTAAGGCATTCTTTATGCAAAGCAAGCATGTGAAAGTGAATTACCTATTACTTACCCGGATTCGAGCTCTCCAGAGCATTCGCAGATCTGCCCTATAGTGTGTCCGATGCTGCGCGTTCTACCGCGCCAAGGAGGGGAGCTCGACGGAGAAGGTGTTCGGTCTCAGATGTCGAGGCCGAACATCCGGTGCCTCGAGCGACCAGCTGAAGCAGCTGGTCGAGCTCCACAAGGTCGCCGAACAGGCCATGAAGGGCCTCATAGTTTGGCTGTGGCCATTGGAAGCCATGCACAGGAGCTACTTCGACTAGTGCGGCGGCTGGTGGACCTTTGTCCATGGATTGAAGTCATCAAGCGCCCGCTCTGCATTGAAGGTGCCCGTGCTAAAGTGCACCGGGCAAGCTGGATGCGGAGAAGCTTGTGACGGACGGGCCACCAAGGGCAAGGATCATCGCAAGCCGAAATGTACTATGAGGGCGCCCCTGAAGGGTGCCCGCCAGATAGCGGATGAGTGCTCCAAAGATGTAATTTTGAATAGACTCGCATTTGTTATCCCAGACGCTGAAAACTTGTTCATATGCGCTAAGCAACGCTTGTTAATTTAAAATATTACCTTCATGCGGCCGCTTATCAAATTTGAGAGATGGCAAGTCGTTGGCTTCAGCCCCATGCCACGAAAGTGTTGGGGTGTTGGGATAAACTTGAGCGCTCTTGTTCCCATTCTTGGGCCCGCCGAGGAGGCGCCAACGCAACGAAGAAGGCAAACGGACTTATAGTGCTTGAACACTCTCACTTAGCCATAGAATTCTATAATTTTAAATTTCGCGAAGCCCCTAGTATTCGAAGACCGAGTTAGGGCGCTATCCACGCCTTTGGCCGGACAATGCCGGTTCCTCGCTCTAAGCGGCATAAGTCTTTAGAGACTCAAGAAACCTCTCAAACAGCGATCGCTCTCGCCTTATCATGACGGTCAGTTTTAGCTTTCTCCACTGAGGTGCTCAACCCAGCTCAACCGGGGCACAATCGCAGTGGTTCTCCCGGTGCTACCTTAGCCGATATAACGGAACGTAAGGTACCAAAACATAGGAGCCGGGCAAACCCAACTATTGACCCAAGACATGATTCGGAGCCGATGCATATAATGCTATAAGTTCGGGGTGCCGCACTTGTGAAAGTGTTCGGACTTATCACACCATAATTTTGGGGTACTTAAGCCCCTGGTGTATTGGCCGTACCAAAGTGTATGGGTGCAACATGTCATGAAATGAACATATATATAGATAAAGAAAGGAGTGCAATAATAGGCAAAAGCTATGCATTGTTTATTCAAAAAGGTACTGCAATGAAAGCAGAACGATACAAATAGTGCGATAAGCACGGGATGGGACTATGTAACATGTCCCCCTCCAGGGGTAAGCTGCGGGATGGTATGTAAAACAGGTATAATGCTCGTAGTAGAGACCACCTGAACACTCGACGTAGCTTTCTTCTTCCCTGGCTGTTGCATCATGAGTTCGGCAATTCTAGTGCCGACAGGACTTCTGGAAAACGGGGTCCTGAAAGTAAGAAAAAAGAAGAAAGAAAAAGAATGACACAATTGGGAGCCCCTGGTGCGGTTTAGCCGCATTCTGGGCGTGCCGTGGTCGTGGCCCGTCCCCTTATGCCCATGGTATCTCCAGAGCATAGTTATGTACGCGTAGTACTGGCTTCGCAATTTCGCGAGGGCTGGGGTTGGAGCCGGATTGCTACGCGTGCTTGGATCGTGCCAGGCGGTCTTGTTGTAGGTTATTCCGGGCGCGCTTGACAGTGTCCGGACGTTTTGTGGCCGGACTCGAGAATTGCTGTGAGAGGCTGCTTTGCACCTCGGCCTCGAGGGCCGCCGTGTGCTCCTCCGTTCGGAGAGAGCGTTCGGTGTTTCCATTGACTGTGATTACTCCTCCAGGGCCTGGCATCTTGAGCTTGAGGTACGCGTAGTGCGGCACCGCATTGAATTTTGCGAATGCGGTTCGTCCGAGCAGTGCGTGATAGCCGCTGCAGAACGGTACTATGTCGAAGATTAACTCTTTTCTTCGGAAGTTATCCGGGGATCCGAAGACCACTTCGAGTGTAGCTGAGCCTGTACAATTGGCCTCTACACCTAGTATGACGCCTTTAAAGGTCGTCTTTGTGGGTTTAATCCTTGAGGGGTCTATGCCCATTTTGCGCACTGTATCCTGATAAAGCAGGTTCAGGCTGCTACCGCCATCCATCAGGACTCTAGTGAGGTGAAATCCGTCGATGATTGGGTCAAGCACCAATGCGGCGAATCCGCCGTGACGGATTCTAGTGGGTGGTCCTTCGATCAAATGTGATCGGGCAGGAGGACCATGGGTTGAACTTGGGCGATCGCTCCATCGCATATACGCCCCTTAGTGCACGCTTCGCTCCCTTTTGGGTATATGGGTTGCGATATCATGTTCACCGTCCGCACTTGTGTGGGAAAGCCCTTCGTCCTCTATTGTTCGGGCGGCCGGGCTCTTCCTCGTCATCGCTATGCAGCCCCTTGTCATTGAGTTCGCACTTAACTTGCTCGCTTGTTGAACACCCAGCAATCCCTATTGGTGTGATTGGCTGGTTTTCGGGGTGCCATGTATCCGCACAAGCGATCGAGTATTCGGTCCAAGTTGGACGGGCCCCGGTATTTCTTTTGAATGGCTTCTTCCGCCGACCGGTTTAGAGCCTCTGAATCCGCATTGACCGCCAGATCTTCATCATTATCGCCGCACGCGGCGCTTGTTCTTGTTGCGACGCGACCTGCCATTGCTGTCCTTGGTATCCGAACTACCGTGGTTTTTGGTCAAGTTGTTACTACGAGCTAGCCAGCTGTCCTCTCCGCGCAAAAGCGGGTCATGAGTGTGGTGAGGGCTGCCATGGATTTGGCTTTTCCTGTCCTAGGTGCCGGGCTAGCCACTCGTCGCGGATGTTATGTTTGAAGGCTGCAAGGGCCTCTGATCCGGACAATCAACGATTTGATTTTTCTTGGTTAGGAACCGTGTCCGTAATTGTCCGCCGATTCTTCCGGCTGCTGAATTATGTGGCTGAGGTCATTGGCGTCGGTGGTCGCACATATGTGCCCGGAAGTTATCAAGGAATGCGGCTTCCGTGTCCTCCCAACAACCAATTGATTCTGCCGGCAAGCTGTTGAGCCAATGCCGAGCTGGTCCTTTAAGCTTGAGTGGGAGATATTTGATGGCATGTAGATCATTACCGCGGGCCATGTGGATATGGAGGAGATAGTCCTCGATCCAGACCGCAGGATCTGTGGTACCATCGTATGATTTGATGTTTACGGGTTTGAAGCCCTCAGGGATTTGATGATCCATTACGTCATCTGTGAAGCATAGTGGGTGTGCGGCGCCTCTGTATTGGGCTATATCATGACGTAGCTCATATGAGCTTTGTCTACTGTGTTCGGCCCGGCCGGAGTTGATGTATCCGACGTGACGATTATCATCACGTGTTGTGGGACGCCCACGCAATCCGTAGATCGATCTTGTTTGCCTTGCCTTGTCCTCCAATATGTCTCGCAGGTCTGGCGCGTTTCCCCGTGCCTTGGTACTTTTCGAGCGACGCCGGAGTGCGGCTTGAATGGAGGGTCTAGAGGCCTCTCTGTCGCGACCACGGGGTGGCCGGTCGGCCGCATCATGCGCTGGTGATGTAGGTTTGGGTGCTGCTTCCTCTAATTGGGGTAGCAGCCTGCGTTTGGGGTATCTCTTGGAGGGGCGTTCGAGTTCATACTCTTCGGATGCAAGGACTTCAGTCCATTTGTCAGCTAGCAAGTCTTGGTCAGCTCTAAGCTGCTGCTGCTTTTTCTTGAGGCTGCTTGCCGTGGCCATAAGCCTGCGTTTGAAACGCTACTGTTCGGCGGGATCCTCAGGCACGACAAATTCGTTGTCGTCGAGGCTTGCCTCGTCTTCGGAGGGGGCGATAATTATCGCCCTCTACCTCTTTTTTCGCCGACCGTCAGGCGGTCTTGCTCCTCGATCCTCCCGCGCCGAGTCCTCCTAGAGGGGGTCGTCTTCGACCGTCCCGGTATTATTGTCTCCGTGCGGAATCACCGCTTTTACTTGTGGCGGATTTAGAACGGCGCCACCGACGCCGGCGCTTGGTTTGTTTCTTGAGGGTCATCCTCCGCCGCTTCATCGCCATTCCCATCTTTTGGGATGTCCACCATGTATATGTCGATGACGAGGTGGCCTTCCGATTGCCCTCAGTAGGCGCTGGTTCTTGGTCGTCTCCGGCATCGTCGTCCATACCGTCGTTGTCTTTGGAGTCGAAGTCGAGCATGTCGGTTAAATCATCGACAGTGGCTACAAAGTGGGTGGTGGGTGGGCGTTGAATTTCTTCGTCGTCCGCATCCCAACCTTCCTGACCGTAGTCCGGCCAGGGCTCTCCTGATAAAGAGAGAGACTTTAGTGAATTCAAGATGTCGCCAAAGGGCGAGTGCTGAAAGATGTCCGCAGCAGTGAACTCCATGACCGGCGCCCAATCGGATTCGATTGGCAGGGGCGCGGAGGGTTCGGAGTCCGGAGAGGAGTCCGGCACCCTGGAGTCAAGGTCTTTGCAAAGGACAGGGATAGAGTTCGGCTCAATCGCCGTTGAGATCGTAGCCCCCGAGGAGGTGTCCAACAACCGTCCTCGATCGGCGAAACCGGCTCCGGATTAAGGGTCGGAGCAGGCATTGGTGCGGCCTCTGGGCATCGCTGTCGGCGGCAGAGCTAGATCGCATCCATCGAGAGGCGGGGCGCTTGCTATTGTGGCTCGAATCCGTCAAGAGCAAGTCTCCACGGACATCGGCCGATAGTTCAAGCTTCCAAATCTGACCTGATGGCTGGGGCGTAGCTTCGATCTGCTCCAGATGGCCAAGTGAATTGCCCGCATGCAAAGCCGCCGAATACGAAGATCTGTCCGGGAGAAAAGTCTCACCCTAGACCGCGTCGTTGTTGATGATCAAGGAGCCATCGGGCCTATAGGTGACGACACAGAGGAACTCTCAATGAAAGCACCAATGTTGGTGTCAAACCGCGGATCTCGGTAGGGGGTCCCGAACTGTGCGCCTAGGCGGATGGTAACAGAGACAAGGGACACGATGTTTTTACCAGGTTGGGCCCTCTCGATGGAGGTAATACCCTACTACCCTGCTTGATTAATATTGATGATATGGGTAGTACAAGAGTAGATCTACCACGAGATCAGAGAGGCTAAACCCTAGAAGCTAGCCTATGGTATGATTGTTGTTCGTCCTACGGACTAAAACCCTTCGGTTTATATAGACACCGAATAGGGTTAGGGTTACACAGAGTCGGTTACAATGGTAGGAGATCTACATATCCGTATCGCCAAGCTTGCCCTCCACGCCAAGGAAAGTCCCATCCGGACACGGGACGAAGTCTTCAATCTTGTATCTTCATAGTCTAGGAGTCCGGCCAAAGATGATAGTTCGGCTATCCGGACACCCCCTAGTCCAGGACTCCCTCACCGCCCAAAACTTTTGTGTCCTCCATAGTAGAGATATTGTTTCCACATATATATATTGACCCATGCCAGGAATGCGCTCCTATTATTGGTAGTCACACACGTACATTACGGCACGCCACACGGCAAAAACAATGATAATAAGGCTTATAGTCGCCTTATTTTCTTGAATTTACAACCAAATGGGATCCCCCGGATCATACAGCATCTGCAGAATGCAACATTTGTCCTTACCAAAGGATTTAATGTTTATACTCACCATAATCTCTCAGACTTCCTTCCAAAGGAGTGCCGATGGGTTCAAAAACTTGCCTAAAAAGCAGCGGCAAATGATGTTCTTTAACTTTCAGGGCAAAAAGTCCTGCTTAGGGGCCAAATTTGAGGGTCGTCCGGGCGTCCTATGCAAGCCAGAAGTATGTTCTAGATTCCCACGATCGTCGCGAGCATTTTGAGTACTTGTTTGTCCAAAATGGACTCCAAATGACAACGTTATGGTCATTTTAGTGAAGACCGGTCCTTTATATGGCAGTCCTTGAAAGAACTTCATTTTCTCATGACGCGTTATGGCGCGCCGCCCAAAATATTGTCTCATCCATAGCAGAAATATTGTTGCCATATATATATTGACCGATGCCAGGAATGCCCTCCTATTATTGGCTATCGCACACGTACGTTACGGCATGCCACACGGAAAAAACAAGGAGAATAAGGCTTATAGTCGCCTTATTTTCATGAATTTACAACCAAATAGGATTCCCCGGATCATAGAGCATGTGTAGAATGCAACGATTGTCCTTACCAGGTGGACTAATGTTTATATTCACCATAATCTCTCGAACTTCCTTCCAAAGGAGTGCCAATGGGTTCAGAAACTTGTGTGAAAAGCAGCAGCAAATGATGTTCTTCGACTTTCCTGGGCAAAAAGTCATGCTTTGGGTCTGAATTTGAGGGTCCTCCAGGCCTCCTGCACAAGACGGAAGAACTTTCTAGATTCCTCGCTCGTCGCGAGCATTTTGAGTACTTGTGGGTCCGAAACGGACTCCAAATGACAAAGTTATGACCGTTTTAGTGAACACCAGTCCTCTATATGCGAGTCCTTGGAAGAACTTCATTTTCTCGTGACACGTTCTCGCGTGCTGCCCCAAAATTTTGTGTCCTCCATGGTGGAGATATTGTTTCCACATATGTATTGAGGGATTCCAGGAATGCGCTCGTATTATTGGCTATCATACACGTATGTTACGACATGCCACACGACAAAAACCAGGAGAATAAGGCTTATAGTCGCCTTATTTTTCTTGAATTTACAACCAAATGGGATTCCTCGGATCATAGACAATGTGCAGAATGCAAAGTTTGTCCTTACCAGGCAGAGTAATGTCCATAATCTCTCGGATTTCCTTCCAAAGGAGTGCCAATGGGTTCAGAAACTTGTCTGAAAAGCAGCGGCAAATGATGTTCTTTGACTTTCAGGGGCAAAAAGTCCTGCTTAGGGCCGAATTTGAGGGTCCTCCGGCCTCCTACGCAAGCCATAAGTATTTTCTGTATTCCCACACTGGTCGCGAGCATTTTGAGTACTTGTTGGTCCGAAACGGACTCGGAATGACAAAGTATGACCGTTTCACTGAAAATTGTTCCTTTATATGGCTGTCCTTGAATGAACTTCATTTTCTCGTGACGTGTTCTGGCGCGGCGCCCAAAACTTTTGTGTCCTCCATAGTAGAGATATTGTTTCCACATATATATTGACCCATGCCAGGAATGCGCTCCTATTATTGGTAGTCACACACATACGTTACGGCATGCCACACGGCAAAAACAATGATAATAAGGCTTATAGTCGCTTTATTTTCTTGAATTTACAACCAAATGGGATCCCCCGGATCATACAGCATCTGCAGAATGCAACATTTGTCCTTACCAGGCGGACGAAAGTTTATACTCACCATAATCTCTCAGACTTCCTTCCAAAGGAGTGCCGATGGGTTCAGAAACTTGCCTAAAAAGCAGCGGCAAATGATGTTCTTTAACTTTCAGGGGCAAAAAGTCCTGCTTAGGGGCCTAATTTGATGGTCGTCCGGGTATCCTGTGCAAGCCAGAAGTATGTTCTAGATTCCCACGCTCGTCGCAAGCATTTTGAGTACTTGTTGGTCCGAAACGGACTCCGAATGACAACGTTATGGTCATTTTAGTGAAGACCGGTCCTTTATATGGCAGTCCTTGAAAGAACTTCATTTTCTCATGACGTGTTCTGGCGCGCCGCCCAAAACTTTTGTGTCCTCCATAGTAGAGATATTGTTTCCACATATATATTGACCAATGCCAGGAATGCGCTCCTATTATTGGTAGTCACACACGTACGTTACGGCATGCCACACGGCAAAAACGATGGTAATAAGGCTTATAGTCGCCTTATTTTCACGAATTTACAACCAAATTGGATCCCCGGATCATAGAGCATGTGTAGAATGCAACATTTGTTCTTACTAGGCGGACTAATGTTTATACTCACCATAATCTCTCAGACTTCCTTCCAAAGGAGTGCCAATGGGTTTAGAAACTTGTCAGAAAAGCAGCGGTAAATGATGTTCTTTGACTTTTAGGGGCAAAAAGTCCTTCTTTGGGGCTGAATTGCAGGTCCTTTAGGCCTCTTGCACAAGCCAGAAGTATTTTCTAGATTCGCACGCTCGTCGCGAGCATTTTGAGTACTTGTGGGTCCAAAACGGACTCGAAATGACAAAGTTATGACCGTTTTAGTGAACACCAGTTCTTTATACGGTAGTCCTTGAAAGAACTTCATTTTCTCGTGACGCGTTCTCGTGCGCTGCCCCAAAATTTTGTGTCCTCCATGGTGGAGATATTGTTTCCACATATATATTGAGCGATGCCAGAATGCCCTCCTATTATTGGCTATCACACACGTATGTTACGACATGCCACATGGCAAAAACAAGGAGAATAATGCTTATAGTCGCCTTATTTTCTTGAATTTACAACCAAATGGGATTCCTCGGAACATAGACCATCTGCAGAATGCAACGTTTGTCCTTACCAGGAGGAGTAATGTCCATAATCTCTTGGATTTCCTTCGAAAGGAGTGCTAATCGGTTAACAAACTTGTCTGAAAAGCAGCGTCAAATGATGTTATTTGACTTTCAGGGGAAAAAGTCCTGGTTAGGGGCCGAATTTGACGGAGTCAGAAGTATTTTCTAGATATCCACACTCGTCGCGAGGATTTTGAGTACTTGTTGGTCCAAAACGGACTCGGAATGACAAAGTTATGACCATTTTACTGAACACTGGTCCTTTATATGGCAGTCCTTGAATGAACTTACTTTTCTCGTTACGTGTTCTGGCGCGACGCCCAAAAGTTTTGTGTCCTCCGTAGTAGATATATTGTTTCCACATATATATTGACCGATGCCAGGAATGCCCTCCTATTATTGGCAGTCACACACGTACGTTACGACATGCCACACGGCAAAAACAAGGAGAATAAGGCTTATAGTCGCCTTATTTTCTTGAATTTACAACTAAATGGGATCCCCCGGATCATAGAGAATGTGCAGAATGCAACATTTGTCCTTAACAGGTGGAATAATGTTTATACTCACCATAATCTCTCAGACTTCCTTCCAAAGGAGTGCCAATGTGGGTTCAGAAACTTGTCTGAAAAGCAGCGGCATTTGATGTTCTTTAACTTTCAGGGGCAAAAAGTCCTGCTTAGGATCCGAATTTGAGGGTCCTCCGGGCATCTTGTGCAAGCCAGAACTATGTTCTAGATTCCCACGCTCGTCGCGAGCATTTTGAGTACTTGTTCGTCCTAAACGGACTCTAAATGACAACGTTATGGTCATTTTAGTGAACACCGGTCCTTTATATGGCAGTCCTTGAAAGAACTTCATTTTCTCATGACGTGTTCTGGCACGCCGCCCCAAAATATTGTCTCCTCCATATTGGAGATATTGTTGCCAGATATATATTAACCAATACCAGGAATGCCCTCCTATTATTGGCTATCACACACATACATTATGGCATGCCACACGGAAAAAACAAGGAGAATAAAGCTTATAGTCGCCTTATTTTCATGAATTTACAACCAAATGGGGTTCCCCGGATCATAGAGCATGTGTATAATGCAACGCTTGTCCTTACCAAAGTAACTAATTTTATATTCACCATAATCTCTCGGACTTCCTTCCAAAGGAGTGCCAATGGGTTCAGAAACTTGTGTGAAAAGCAGCGGGAAATGATGCTCTTTGACTTTCAGGGGGAAAAAGTCCTACTTTGGGGATGAATATGATGAGGACATGAATACCATTGTTACACCCACAATCCCTACTACTACATATACTGGACCAATTACTAGAGCTCACGCACGCTAATTAAATTATCAGGTACTTTCGTTTCTTGGTAATGATTCTAATGTTCATGAGAATATGACGCTGCCAAAATTGGATACATTTGTTTTGCTTACAAATGATGGGCCTGGCATGGATAAGAGGGATGAACATTGGAGCAAGAACAAGCATGGAGTTGATGGCATGCGCAAGGGGAACAAGAACGGAGTTACAAGTGACGATTTCAGGACTTTGAAGCCACCATAATGAGTGCATGAAGCCTTGGACGAAATATACAAGATGCCACTTCATAAACTTTGTCCAAAGGCTATTCTAGGTGCTTCATCACCTTATTATTGGGCCAGGCCCATGCAATTTCGAAATACATAAGTATAGGCTGTTTTTAGAGTCCGCATGTGTGGGGAAACAAGAGATAGGATTTGTCGTGGTTTTGTCACGGCAGATGTCCTCATGAAAGGACTTAGTCGTGGAGCCATCGCTACGGGTTTGCTTGAAGGGGTTAAAGGGGACACAAGGAT
The DNA here is from genome assembly GCA_021605205.1 of Aegilops longissima. Classification (NCBI taxonomy): domain Eukaryota; kingdom Viridiplantae; phylum Streptophyta; class Magnoliopsida; order Poales; family Poaceae; genus Aegilops; species Aegilops longissima. The sequence goes on along the minus strand of CM038678.1, from coordinate 330,246,572 downwards.
GCAAGAGAGTTTATACTAGTTCGGCCCCTTCGATGAAAGTAAAAGCCTACGTCTAGTTGTGATGGAATTGATGGGGTTTCGATGACTAGGGAGCAAACAAGCTTCGCCTAAGTCTCGAGTTGTTGTCTGTTGTTCTTGAACCGCCGCCGAGTCATCCCCTTATATACATGGGTGGCGCCCGTCGGTTTACAGAGTCCCGACGCCTGTTTATAGATGTATCCGGCTCGGTCTCCACTATTCCTAACTTACAGTACAAGTTACATACCGACGCCGGTTTACGGCTACAGGCCTTAAACCGGCTATGGGCCTTGAGCCCTCATCTGCCTACTTGGGCTTTAACATACTCAACTACTGACGAAGTTAACCCGGCCTGTCCTGGCTGGTTTACACCCAATAGTAATATCCCCAACATTAGGCCCCAGATTGATTTGAAGAGGTTCATGTCAATCCTTAGCAAAAAACTTCATCTTCAGCATCTTTGTGTAGTTTGGTGAACCGCCATGATGTCATCTTCTCTGGTCGTTGTAAACCGGCATGACGTCACCTGTCATAAAAATCTATCCACGATACCTTTTTCGTTTAATGGATCTGCGACAATCGAGGCGACAACTCCGTTTCCAAACTCGCGGCCCCTTGATTTTTGTGCCTGACACAAGTCCCTTGCTTTATAAATAAGACCGAAGGGTCATTTCTTTTTCCCCTTCGTGCCCTTCTGCTTCATCTTCCTTGCGTCGCCCAGCTTCGGAGCTCCGCCGCCGCCATCGACTTCTGCACCAACCTTGGCCGCTGCATCACCCTGAATATACCAGAGCATCGCGGCGATCTTCCATTTCCTCCTCAGCTCTGGTAAGTCTTCTATCTTTTCATCATAGATCTGTTCTAGGGTTTCCCTGTTCTTCAGCGTTCATCGCTTGCTTCTTTTTCATATGATAAATCTTGGACAAGTCTGTAAATCTTTGTTCTACGTAGCGGTAGTTTTTATCATCCGTCGTCACTTGCGCATCTCAAAGCCATACATCTCCCTGTATCCTTGCTCATTGATTCGGTATTGCTCCCTTTTAGACCTTGAATATTTATCTCTTTTTGAACATGTTCCAGATCCAAAACTGTGATGTAATTTTGTGAAACCTGTTTTCGCACCCCTAGTCATCCGCAATCTTGACTCTTCAATGTTTTAGACCAGGCGGTTTAACTTTGTAGAAAAAATTGACAACTCGGTATATACCATTAGTCCCCTTGTTGAACCGCCAGGATTCCTTAGTTAATTATTGCCACTTTGCAGAACTCCGGCTTATAAGTAACTGCTTCCGATTTAGCAATGAATGCATCAATGTATACCCTTCCAACATATTCTTGAACCGGTATTACTGCTTTGTAGATTGCACCATGGCCAAGCAAGTGTACGAGTGCAACTGGGTCCCTTCTCGAGTAACCGAGACTCAACTGAATAACTTAGTCCAAACCGGCGCTTTAGGCAAAAAAGATGTCGTTCATTGGAGGGTCCCTGGCCCGGAATGTCCTCCAGAACCCAAGGACGGAGAGGTTGTTGTTTTTGCTGACCATCTAGCCCGGGGCTTCAGTCCGCCCGGTTCAAAGTTTTATCGGACGTCTTGGCCAACTTCCAACTGCATCCACAAGATATTGGCCCCAACTCCGTAACCAACATCTGTCACTTTCAAGTGCTCTGTGAGGTGTTCTTTCAAGAGGAGCCCACAGTTGAATTATTCAGAGATTGCTTCCATCTGAACCACCGCACTGAATTTACTGACGGTCCCAATACTGAGTTAGGTGGTATGGCGATTCAAAAGAGGAAAGAGGTCACTTACCCTCATGCCAAACTGCATGGCCATCCCAAAGAATGGAATCAAACATGGTTTTACTGCAAAGATACCTCTCCTGAAGGAGAAAATCCCTTGCCGGGTTATCGTCCGGAGCGGCTAAGCAACACACGTCCCTTCCCTCAGAGATTGACTGCTAAGGAGAGAAGCAAATATGCTCCTCAATTATCCAAGCTCAGGGCCTTCATGGCTAACGGGTTGACATGAGTTGACCTTGCTCGCTGCTGGATATCTTGGAGTATATTACCCTTAAGCTCGCTCGGTTTGATGTGCAAATACACAGAGATGTAAAAGACCCTCTACGGCATATTGAGATCCGGTGACGAGATGACGAGGTTACTGAGGCTGTGAAGAAGATATTGAACGAACCGGAAGCTGCTTGCGCCAAACCGCCTGCCTCCTTTTTGTACCATTAACAAACCGCCAGCCGTAAGACTCATATCTTATGCTTTCATGAAATCTTGACTATGTTTAAGCACCCTTTGTTGACATTAATATCTTTCAAACAGGGTGATGATCCATTTTGGAGCAAGAAGCCTCCACAAGAGAAACCGGAGAAAACAACCCGGCCCAAAACCAAAGTTGTGAAGAAACCGCCAATAGGAAGAGAACCACTGCATCCTCTGATCCACTAGCTGACGATGATGTGGGTAATCCGGACCTTGAGGTAGAGCTTGACTCACTTGGTTTATTTTTCACACGTTTTATTGATAATGATTATTGCCAGGATGACGCTGAAGTCAGTCACGCTGATGTTGTAGAGGTAATCGCTCTTTCTTCCGATTCAAACCCTTTGCCTTCAACAAAAATCCGTCGGGCAAACCGAAAAGTTAAATTTTCTCATCCTCTTGCTTACTTGGACCCAAACTTTCTTATGAAGACACAACAACATGAAGCTCGCCGCACAACCCGGCACAGCGGCCAGGTAGTTACCTCCGCCGGTTTACCGAACAGTCCGGTTTGGAAACGCCGTTCAGAGGTCTCTAACTGTTTCGTCAATGCTTATCCTAAAGCGGGTTGTTTTCGTCAACCTCTTAATCCATGCGAGTCGTCAGCCACCCAGCTCCCACCACTCAAAATGGTGCTTGGGTGAGCCACATTCCTTATAATGTTGTTTGATATATCACTTTCAATATTCACTGGACTGATCCGTCTTTTTCCTTTCAGGGCCAAGCCTAGGCCAAGCAAGAAAGCTCGTCTGGACAAAGTGGTAAAAGAAAACGACGCTCCTGAACCGGACAAAATACCAGATCCCGAAGAACACATCCACGACGACATGCTGAACGACCCACCATTGCAAGATCATGATGTTACTGCTGAAGAGGCACATGTTGATGCCACATGCCCTCTTAATCAGCCCACGAGTCCTGTTCAGACTGACAAAACAACGAGCCCATCAAAGCATACCGATAAACCGGCGACCCCAGTGCGGACCGGTGAAGCCAAAGATGATGATGTTGTTATTACTGGCTTTGGTCGTTCCGAGCCAGGCAATCCTGTCGCTTTATCTAAGCACACTGCCAAAGATGAATTTTCTGCATTTGGCAAAGGCAAATGGAATGCCGATTTGGCCACTTATGCCGCTCTGAATACCCAAGATCTTCATTCCGGCTATCTGAATCGACTATATACCAGCCGTGATTATGAAGCCGGTCTGGTAAATATGATGAAGGACAAATATGAGGTAAATTCCATATGACTCTCTGCTTATATATTTCAATCTTTCAACTCCAATAGCCCCCAAGTGACGGTTTTAAAATAGCAACTTAAACCGGGACTTTCCAACGTGAACTATAATGCAGCTGTACTTTGGGAATGTAGCCCCCGAGGGCCGGTTCAACTTAATGTAGTTAAACCGGGACTTTATACAGTAAGAATTCCAGTGTCACTAAAGGACAGAGCAAATAGGCATTAGCCCCCAAGTGCCAAGTTGAATACTTGTATTGAGCTTGGGACTTATATAGAAATTGTAGGATGAAAAGCAAATATGCATTAGCCCCCAAGTGCCAAGTTGAATACTTGTATTGAGCTTGGGACTTATATAGAAATTGTAGGATGAAAAGCAAATATGCATTAGCCCCCAAGTACCAAGGGCATAACTTGTTATGTGGTTGGTACTTCAACTCTGCACCATAATCTTTATCAAATGATTATCTGTATGTAGGCTGATCTGAGCAAGAAAGAAAGTCAAATCACCGATCTGCAAGAAAATATGAAGTCCCAGCAAGCTGAAACCTCCAATGCAAAAAATGAATTAACCAGCGCTTTAAGTGTCATGGAAAAGCTTAAGGAGAGTTTCAACAAGGAGCGGGCAGATTGGGCCAGTGAAAAAGCCGCTCTGACTCAACGAGCAGAAGAAGCCGAGGCTGCACTCAAACCGGTGGTGGATGAATTGACCAGTGTGAAGCGGCAAGTGCATGCCATGACCGCTGCTGTCTTTGGTAAGTATTCCTGATTTCTGAAGTAATGAAGCCTTCTCATGTAACTGCCAGTTTACTAACCCTTTAAATGATACAGGGACACGTATTGGTCACTTGGGATCAGATGTGCGGAAGAAATTGAAAGCCGCCTATACATTGGTAGAACAATCAGATATCTTTGCGAACGGATCATCTCAGATCGCTTCTCACCACAACCCGGCACCCACTTTGATCTAGGACACTATTAAAAGGTTGTCGATGCTTCCTGCCCGAGTTGAAGAGTTAAAGAAATCTGCTGCTAGAACCGATGCTATAAACGCCTTAATCCGGGCAAAAGCATGGGTGCCAGATTTTGATCCTGTTGAAGCGGCCCAGGGCTTCCCAAGCTTGAAGGAAGATGGGACAGAATTCAGCGAAGAGGATCTCCGAGCTATAAACCGGGAAGTGCACCCTCTGGCTTGTCAATTGGTTGAAGAAGCAGATTTGTCTCACTATCAAGCTCAATATGATGGTCAAAACAAACGAGTGGCTGCACCATTCCTAAAGCGGAGAACCTTATACCTCCAATCCGTAAGCATACTTACGCTCCTGACATTGAACCGTTGCTGATCCATGATGAAGCTGTCTTTCAAGCATTAACGGGAATCGACTGGACAACTGTTGATTTCCAGCCGCTGGGTAGGGAAGCAGAGGTTGAAGCGGCGCAAGATGACCCGCAACCATCAGGCCAAGCTGGTGACCAAGCATGAACCGGAAGCCGGTTTAAATTACTGCTCCTTTATGTTACGCAGAAAACAATTATCTTATCTGGGCATTGTGTTGCCTTGTAATAGACTAGCTGCCACACTTGGTTTTGATATGCCTTCGTGCATACTTACCTCAACTTATGCTTCCATTGAATCATCAATCTTAAACTGTTGTCTGCAGCCAAAAAAGCTTAAAACGCCACTGTGGTTGTATCACCAGGCGGTTCATAATATCTATGTATATGAAACCAAAGATAATATCTTAGATTTAAACATATGATCAAATATGGAAATATATGATACCTGCCATCGTAGGGCATGAAGTTGGCTGTGCCAATCTTGAAACGGAGTTTTAAGAAACCCACTCTACTGGAGGAGAAAACAGCTCCTATGAATATAAGGTCGGTTTATCAGGTAAACCGTTCCGGGTTACGATGAACACCGGTGTTACTCCATAATAGGATGTTATCAAAAAATCAAACCGGGCAAAGAGTCTCCGGATTAAGAGTGGATCGTGTTCCGTCAACTGACAGTCGAACCGGTTTAATAATTGTCGGTTTAAAAACACAACAAGAGAAATATGCAAAAAGAGAAACGAATTTCAAGCAAACACAAAGATAGAATTATTTGCAAAAAGAGGCTGTTGAGCCGATCAAGTGGCATTACCATGGTCGGACACGACCAAGCCCACGATAGGCGTAGCTATGGTTCAAGTCAACCAGGTCCCCAAATGATGCAGTGGCATTACGCCGATCAAGAGGTGTAGCGAAGGTTCGGGTTCGACCAAAGCCCCCAAGTGATTCTGTGGCCTTAGGCCGATCAAGAGGCGTGACTGGTTCAGACGTGACCAAGTCCCCAAGTGATTATGTGGCTTTCGCCTATCAAAAGGTGTTGCATTGGTTCGGACATGACCAAGCCCCCAAGTGATATGATATAAAGCTTGTTGAAAAAGCTAACTCAAGGGGTAAACCGGAGGCCGCTTTAAGATAAAAACTCCGTGTAACCACACATGATGTAAAAATAACAGAGACCCCGCTTTAGCTAAGGCTCCGGTTTATTGTATTGATCATAATATATACATTGTCATAATATGTACATAAGTAGAGCCTATGGCTCAAGTATAGTAAGGTCAAGATGAGCTATGTTCCACGGCCTGTTGGTCTCCTCCTCGATGTACGTGAGTCTTTATGCTCTCGAATATCGATCGATAGTATGACCCGTTGTGCAGATTCTTGCGACCACGAAAGGTCCCTCCCAAGGTGGGGATAGCTTGTGCATATCACCTGGTCTTGGATGAGCGGAGCACCAAATCTCCTTCTTGAAAGGTTCGGTTCTAACTCGCGCGATCGTGATAGCGACGCTCCTCGTCCAACAGGTAAGATCCTCGCTTCAACATAAGCTGTAAATCGATATCCGAACGGGCAGCTGCGATGTCATGCTCCTCGATCCAACAGGTCCACCAAGCGCCTCTTGCTCGTTGCTACTCGTTGTTCGCTTCAACATAAGACCCAATCCTAAGCTGCTAGCACGAGGTGAATCATGATCTTTTCCTTAGATATCACTCGGGGAGAACCGCCCTGGGTGACTATAAAGGTGCCCGATGAGATCATCGTGGAACATGTGGGAGCCAACATGGGTTTGGCTATTGACCGGAGAACGCCTCGGTCATGTTCAGATGGTTCCCGAACCCGTAGGGTCTACACACTTAAGGTTCGATGACGCTTAGGGTTATAAAGGAAGTTTGTATGTGGTTACCGAATGTTGTTCGAGTCCCGGATGAGATCCCGGACGTCACGAGGAGTTCCGGAATGGTCCGGAGGTAAAGATTTATATATGGAAAGTTGTTGTTCGGGTTAGGAAAAGTTCGGGTTTTTTCGGTATTGTACCGGAAGCTTCTGAAGGTTCCGGAGGATTCGGAGGGGTCCGGAGGTCCGGAAATAGTTCCACCACGTCCAATACAGTAGCATGGGCTGTAGGGGGCGCCTAGCCTTAATGGGCCAGGGCACCAGCCCCCAAGGCCCATGCGCATGGGAAGGGTAAAACCCCAAAGGGGAGGCCTCCACTTGACTTGGGAGGTACTCCTCCCCTTGGCCGCCCCCTAGATGGGATCTAGGCTGGCCGCACCCCTTGGGGTGGGGAAACCCTAAAGGGGCGCAGCCCCCTCCCCTATATAGTTGAGGTTTGGGGCTGCACACACATGAGTTCTCTCCTCTTGGTGCAGCCCCGCCTCCTCCTCCTCCTCTCCCTTGGTGCTTGGCGAAGCCTCGGGATTGCCACGCCTCCATCACCACCATGCCTTTGTGTTGCTGCTGGATGGAGTCTTCTCAACCTCTCCTCTCTCCTTGCTGGATCAAGGCGTGGGAGACGCCACCGGGCTGTACGTGTGTTGAACGCGGAGGTGCCGTCTGCTCGCACTAGGATCTCCGTGATTTGGATCACGACGAGCACGACTCCTTCAACCCCGTTCTCATGAACGCTTCCGCTTAGCGATCTACAAGTGTATGTAGATGCACTCTCCTTCCCTCCTTGCTAGTTTCTCCATAGATAGATCTTGGTGACACGTAGGAAAATTTTGAATTTCTGCTACGTTCCCCAACAGTATTGATGCTCCATAATACAGATGGTAACTCCTCAACCCAACAACCCGGCGTCCGCTGCAAAGGAACCATAAGTCGGGGTTTGATGCCTCGTAAGATCTTTTGGTTAGCCCTCTCGCTTGGCCATTGGACTATGGGTGAGCCATCGATGAAACGCTGTCGGATGTGCTCACGCTCACGTAACTCCTTCATAGCACCCTTGGACAGGTTGGTACCATTATCATAATGATGTTGTGTGGAATACCAAACCGAAAATCACCTTTTGATGAATTGAACCGCCGTGGCTGCATCACACTTGCTAACGGGCTCGCTTCCACCCACTTCAGAACTTGTCAACCGCCACCAAAAGGTGGGTCTTCTTGTCCTTGGACCTTTGAAAGGCCCAACCATATCCAGCCCCAAGTCGCGAATCACCAAGTAATTGGAATAATCCTCAATTCTTGAGTCGGCACATGAGCGCGTCTTGAGAACTTCTGACAGCCATCACATCGCCTAACCAGGTCCTCCGCATTAGCATGAGCAGTCAACCAATAGAAGCCGTGACAAAACGCCTTAGCCACCAAAGACTTTGAACCGGCGTGGTGACCACAATCCCCTTCGTGGATTTCGCGCAAGATTTCACAGCCTTCCTCAGGAGACACACAACATTGAAACGCCCCTGACACACTGCAATGATGCAACTCGCCATTGACAATAGTCATGGACTTGGATCGCCAGATTATCCGCTCGCCGTAGTCTCATCCTCCGTAACTCGCCTTGTTCATGTAGGCAAGATAAGGAACCGTCCAATCCGGAATGACATGAAGAGCCGCCACCAATTGAGCCTTCGGATCAGGAATAGCCAAATCCTCTTCACTAGGGAGCTTGATAGACGGGTTATGCAGAACATCCAAGAAGACATTAGGCGGGACCAGTTTACGTTCAGAGCCCAGCCGGCTTAAAGCGTCCGCCGCTTCGTTCTTCCGTCTGTCCACGTGATCCACCTGATATCCTTTGAAGTGACCTGCAACAATATCCACCTCACGACGATATGCTGCCATGAGCGGATCCTTAGAATCCCAAGTGCCAGATACTTGTTGGGCCACCAGGTCCGAGTCACCGAAGCACTTAACTCGGCTGAGATTCATCTCCTTAGCCATCCGAAGACCATGGAGTAAAGTCAGACTCAGCTGCATTGTTAGTACAAGGGAACATTGCGGAGAACGTAATGTAACTTATCACCCGTGGGGAAGTTAACACGACTCCAGCCCCCGAGCCCTCCAATTGCCTCGACCCATCAAAATGAATAGTCCAATAGGTGTGATCCGGCCTTTCTTTAGGTGCTTGTAGTTCTGTCCAATCATTGATGAAATCTACAAGTGCTTGAGATTTGACCGCCGTCCGAGGAACGTATTTCAATCCGTACGGCCCAAGCTCTATAGCCCACTTGGCAATCCGGCCAGTTGCCTCCCTATTCTGAATTATATCTCCCAAAGGAGCAGAGCTGACCACTATGATGGGATGTCCCTGGAAGTATTGTTTAAGCTTCCGGCTTGCCATAAAAACACCATACACCAGCTTCTGCCAATGCGGGTACCTTTGCTTGGATTCAATAAGCACCTCCCTGATATAGTAAACCGGACGTTGAACCGTATATTCCTTGCCCGCCTCTTTGTGCTCCACCACAATAGCTACGCTGACTGCACGAGCATTAGCTGCCACATATAGCAGCAATGGTTCCTTGTCAATCGGAGCAGCAAGAACAAAGCGGATTGGCTAGCCGCTTTAAATCTCAAACGCTTTATCGCAAATTCAACTCCGGATGAATTGATCTGTTTTTTCAAAGATTCGATACAAAGGGATTGCCTTCTCACCGAGGCGCCTGATAAACCGGCTCAACGCGGCAATCCGTCCTGCCAAGCGTTGAACGTCATTAATACACTTTGATTTAGCCAGGGAGGTGATAGATGTGATCTTCTCCGTATTAGCCTCAATTCCCATGTTGGATACCAGAAAACCCAATAACTTGCCTGCCGGTACACCAAAAACACACTTGGCCGGGTTGAGCATCATCTTGTATGTCCGCAGGTTATCAAAGGTTTCTTCAAATCACAACCGTAGTCTCCTTCTCCCTTGACTTAACCACAATATCATCCACATAGGCATGTACATTACGGCCGATTTGCTTATGAAGGCAATTCTGACACACCGCTGATAAGTTGCTCGGCACTCTTGAGCCCAAAGGGCATAGATACATAGTAGAAGGCTCCAAAGGGAGTTATGAACACCGCCTTCTCCTGGTCCTTAATCGCCATCTTGATCGATGATAACCGAATATGCATCCGTAAAACTCAAACGCCACAACCCGCAGAGCATCAATAATCTGATCGATGCGGGGAGGGCAAAAGGATCTGCTGGACAAGCCTTGTTAAGATCGTGTAATCCACACACACGCGCCAGTGCCGCTTTTTCTTAAGGACCAGCACCGGATTAGCCAGCCATTCAGGATGGAAAACTTCAACAATAAAGCCAGCCGCTAAGAGCCTGGCCACCTCCTCTCCAATAGCTTTGCGCCTTTCTTCGTTAAACCGGTGGAGAAACTGCTTCACCGGTTTGTACTTAGGATCGACATTAAGAGTGTGCTCAGCGAGTTCCCTCGGTACACCTGGCATGTTAGAAGGCTTCCATGCAAAAATGTCCCGATTGTCATGGATGAACTCGATGAGCACGCTTTCCTATTTCGGGTCCAAGTTGGTACTGATACTGAACTGCTTGGACGAATCGCCAGGTACGAAGTGAACAAGCTTAGTCTCAGCTGCCGATTTGAACTTTAGGGCCGGATCATGCTCTGTAGTTGGCTTCTTCAATGGAGTCATGTCCGCCGGATCAACATTATCCTTGTAGTATTTCAACTCTTCCGTGGCACAAACCGACTCTGCATAGGCCACATCACCTTCTTCACACTCCAAAGCAATCTTGCAACTTCCATGAACAGTTATTGTCCCCTTGTGACCCGGCATCTTGAGCTGCGAATAAATATAACAGGGTCGTGCCATAAATTTGGCATAAGTCGGCCGCCCAAATAGGGCGTGATATGGGCTCCGGATCTTCACCACCTCAAAAGTCAATGTCTCTGACCTGGAATCATGATCGTCTCCAAATGCCACTTCCAGAGCTATATGCCGACAGGATATACTGACTTACCAGGTACCACACCGTGAAATACCGTATTGGACGGTTTAAGATTTTTATCTGTTAGCCCCATACGGCGGAAGGTCTCATAGTATAGGATATTAATACTGCTCCCTCCATCCATGAGCACCTTGGTGAATTTATAACCTCCCACCTGAGGTGCCACCACCAACGCTAGCTGACCCGGATTGTCAACCTGGGGAGGGTGATCCTCTCTGCTCCATATGATTGGCTGTTCAGACCAGCGTAAATAATGATGTACGGCCGGTTCAACAGAATTCACCGCTCGCTTGTGAAGCTTCCGGTCTCGCTTATCCAAGCTAGTGGTGAAGACATGATATTGCCCGCTATTCAACTGCTTCGAATTGCTCTGATAACCCGACTGTTGCTGCTGCTGGTTGTAACCACCCTGGTTATTCTGATTATTTTGATTGTTATGTCCACCCTGATTACCATTGAAGCCTGAACCGGAATTTCCTCCACCGTGACCTGGCCCATGGAATCCGGATCCTAAGCCACCACCTGATCCGTGATCATATCAGAAAGCATTAGAATTCTTGAACTCTTGCATAATGTAACAATCCTTCCAAAGATGGTTGGCTGGCATCTCCTTCGTCCCGTGCTTTAGGCAGGGCTGGTTTAACAGATAGGTCAGGCGGTCCGGGTTAGGACTTGGAGCCCCACCGCGATTCGACGGTTTACCTTTTCGTCGCTGGCCCTTGTCCTGCTGCGCTGGTATTAGCCACAAAGTCCATGCTGCTATCCGCTTTACGCTTGCCTCCGTTTCCATGACCTGCCGTGTTGTGTTGTTGCCCTTTGAGTTGCTGCTCTTTTTTCCTTCCTGCCTTGTCATCATCAGACTCGGGATCCTTGGTACTATCAGAATCAGCATACTTCACTAACGCAGCCATGAGGTTCCCCATATCATTACAATGGCGCTTCATCCGTCCCAATTTAACCTTAAGAGGCTTAAACCAGCAGTTGCCTTCCAAGGTTATAACCGCGGAATCAGCATTGATGCGGTCCGATGAATGCAAAATTTCCGAGACCCGCCGCACCCAACGTGTTGTTGACTCGCCTTCCTCCTGGACACAGGCCGCCAAGTCCACTATCGACATGGCCTGCTTACATGTATCCTTAAAATTCTGGATAAACCGGGCTCGCAACTGGGCCCATGAACTGATAGAATTGACTGGTAAACTTTTTAACCAAGTACGGGCCGTCCCTTCAAGCATCATGGTGAAATACTTTGCACGCGCCGCTTCATCCACATCAAGCATCTCCATGGCCATCTCATAGCTCTCCACCCATGTTTCTGGAGACAAATCGGCAGTGTAATTTGGCACCTTGCGCGGGCCCTTGAAATCCTTGGGCAGGCGCACATTGCGTAAAGCGGGGATAAGACATGTCACCCCCAAAGAACTAGAAGTGACCCCTGGCTCGACCGAGGTGGTTGGACAAACCAGCGTAAGCTGACGAGCCTCGTACTGCGCCGCTAACTCGGCCTCTCTACGCGCCCGACCCCGGTCCACCACTTCCTGAGCATCACCAATACCCCCTGCCGGGTTATTTCCACGGGGCGCTTCACGGTTCCGTATATTACTTGATACGGCCGGTTCATCCATACGCCTGCTATAGCTCCGGCTTGGACGGAGGGTGGAATGAATCCGGTCACGGCTGCATGAATATGCTTCCTGTTGAATCAAGGCTGTCCGAAGAAGCTCCTTAACCCGGCGCGTCTCCACCGCCTGCGGAGAATCACCCTCAATCGGGATGGCCTCCAGTCGTGAAGCGGCGGCGACAAGATTGTCCATTGGATTGGAATAATGACCCGGAGGTGTCGGGACAGGCTGAGGCACACCATTGTTCTGTCGAGGCGGCTCCATCAGTCGAGGCTGAACCAGCGCGCCCGTTCCAGGTGCTTCCGCCCGGTTCACCACCGGCGGGTTACTAGTTTGATAGAGGCAAAGGTGTCCCGATGTTTCGATGAGATGGTGGCTATCGTTTTCTGTGGGAGTCGACCTTGACGATCCGAATAGGAACATGCGAGACGTCGCGCCTTAGCAATCGCTAAACCAACTTCTGAGGGTTATTGACCACGCCGGAGCACGATCAACCTGACCACGAGGGCATGTTTCCTGCGAGCAAACGAAGAACAAGCAAGAAACTAAGATTGCAATCTGGATATTTCGAATATAAGAGGAAAGCTTTATTAATAAAGGTATGCGTTCGTGACGCCTTTGGTCCGGTCGTTGAACACAAACGGCACGCGAAGTTGCAGCTATGGCTAACTTTTAATCTAAACAAAGCCCAAAGTCTAAACGGTGCCCTAAGGGTTGTATATATGGAGGAAGAGGGGAATTTCGTGGCCCTTGGGGAAGGGGTCCAAACCAACCCTATCTCTTGTTTCCCACACATACGGACTCTAAAACAGCCTATACTTATGTATTTCGAAATTACATGGGCCTGGCCCAATAATAAGGTGACGCAGCACCTAGAATAGCCTCTGGACGAAATTTATGAAGTGGCATCTTGTATATTTCGTCCAAGGCTTCATTCACTCCTTATGGTGGCTTCAAAGTCCTGAAATCATCACTTGTAACTCCGTTTGTTCCCCTTGCATGCCATCAACTCCATGCTTGTTCTTGCTCCAATGTTCATCCTTCTCCAAGCTAGGCCCTTCATTTGTAAGCAAAACAAATGTATCCAATTTAGGCAGCATCATATTCTCATGAACATTAGAATCATTACCAACAAAAGAAAGTACCTGGTAATTTAATTGGCGTGCGCGAGCTCTAGTAATTGGTCCATTATATGTAATAGTAGGGGCTATCGGTGTAACAATGGTATTGATGTCCTCATCATCCTCCCCTTCTTGAAATGAAGTCGTCCTCGACGGAAGCTCATCTTCCTCACCCAAATAAGGCTTCAAATCTGCAATGTTAAAGGTGGGACTAACCCCAAAATCTGCAGGCAGCTCAAGTTTATATGCATTATCATTTATTTTCTAACACCTTAAATGGACCATCAAGACGTGGCATTAGCTTTGATTTATGCAAATTAGGAAACCTATCTCACGCAAATGTAACCAAACAAGATCTCCGGTGCAAACACAACATGTTTTCTACCCTTATCTCCAAAGAAGTTTATATTTAGCATTCATACGCTCAATGTTTTCCTTAGTTAACTCATGCATTTTAAAATCAATTCAACACGCTCTTTAGCATCAAAATTAACCTTCTCCAAGATGGAAGAGGCAACAAATCAATAGGTGCACGAGGGAGGAAACCATACACAATTTCAAAAGGGCACATCTTAGTAGTAGAATGCAATGAACGATTATAAGCAAATTCAATACGAGGCAAGCATTCTTCCCACATTTTCTTATTATTCTTCAAAACAGCCCTAAGCATAGTAGACAATGTTCTATTGACTACTTCAGTTTGTCCATCAGTTGGGGGTGACAAGTAGTACTAAAAGCAGTTTAGTCCCCAACTTAGCCCATAAACATCTCCAAAAGTGGCTAAGAAATTTAGTATCACGATCTGAAACAATAGTATTGGGCACACCATGCAAGTTTAATAATTTCATAAAGAACAAATCAGCAACATTAATGGCATCATTGCTTTTATGACATGGTATAAAGTGTGCCATTTTGAGAACCTATCCACGACAACAAATATGTTATCCCTCCGCTTCTTTGTTCGAGGTAAACCTAAAACAAAGTCCATAGATATATCCTCCCAAGGAACACTAGGTACAGCAAAGGCATATATAAACCATGAGGATTGAGTCGTGACTTAGCTTTTTGACATGTAGTGCAGCGAGCAATAAAACGCCAAAAATCCGCCTCATCTTTGGCCAAAAGAAATGTGTAGCAAGTACGCCCTCCGCCTTCTTCACGCCAAAGTGTCCCATTAATCCCTCCATGCGCCTCCTGCAACAACAAAAGACTAATAGAGCTAGCTAGAATGCATAGCTTGTTAGCACTAAACACAAATCCATCATTAACGCATTTAACTTGTTCCATGTTCTCCCTTCTTTACAATTCTGCAATACACCATTATTATCAGCATCATGCACATATTGATCTTTGATGGTCTCCAAAACAAATATTTTGAAGTCAAGTTGTGAAAGCATAGTATAGCGACGAGACAATGCATCAACAATAACATTTTCTTTACCCTTCTTGTGTTTAATAACATAAGGGAAAGTCTCAATGAATTCAACCCATTTAGCATGTCTACTATTCAGTTTAGCTTGAATTTTAATATGTTTCAAAGATTCATGATCAGAATGTATAACAAATTCTTTGGGCCATAAATAATGTTGCCATGTCTCTAAAGTCCGAACAAGAGCATATAATTCTTTATCATAAGTAGAATAATTCAGACTAGGCCCACTCAATTTTTCAGAAAAGTATGCAACAGGTTTGCCATCTTGTAATAACACACCTCCTAATCCAATTCAAGCTCAAAAGTCTTCTTAAAATCAGGAAGTTGGAGTAAAGGAGCATGTGTCAACTTATCTTTCAATACCGTGAAGGCTTCTTCCTGTGCGGTACCCCAAACAAAAGGCACATCCTTATTTGTAAGCTCATTGAGAGGTGCAGCAATGGTGCTGAAATCTCTCACAAAACGCCTATAGAATCCAGCAAGGCCAAGAAAACTCCTCACTTGTGTGACCGTTTTGGGCTGCGGCCAACTCTCAATAGCTTCAATCTTGGCTTTATCAACTTCAACTCTCAATAGCGAAGAAAAGATACTCGGTCGGTGCAAAAGGTGCACTTCCCAAGGTTACCAAACAAACGTTCATCACGTAGGGCAATAAAAACAACACGTAAATGTTCCAAATGTTCTTCCAAAGATTTGCTATAAATCAGTATATCATCAAAATAGACTACCACAAATCGTCCAATGAAAGCACGTAAAACTTCGTTCATTAGTCTCATGAAAGTACTAGGTGCATTAGTTAACCCAAAAGGCATGACTAACCACTCATATAAACCAAACTTAGTTTTAAATGCTGTTTTCCATTCATCTCCCAATTTCATACGAATTTGATGGTATCCACTACGCAAATCAACTTTGGAGAATATTGTAGAGCCACTCAATTCATCAAGCATATCATCTAGCCAAGGAATAGGATGACGATAACGAATAGTAATATTATTAATGCCTCTACAATCAATACACATACGCGACATACCATCCTTTTTAGGCACTAGTATAATAGGAACAGCACAAGGACTAAGAGATTCGCGTATATAACCTTTGTCGAGGGTTTTAGTATAATAGGAACAGCACTAGTATAATAGGAACAACACTAGTATAATAGGAACAGCACAAACACCATAACCTATCCGGTGTCTATATAAACCGGAGGGTTTTAGTCCGTAGGACGAACAACAATCATACCATAGGCTAGCTTCTAGGGTTTAGCCTCCTTGATCTCGTGGTAGATCTACTCTTGTACTACCCATATCATCAATATTAATCAAGCAGGAGTAGGGTATTACCTCCATCGAGAGGGCCCGAACCTGGGTAAAAACATTGTGCCCCTTGTCTCCTGTTACCATACGCCTAGACGCACAGTTCGGGACCCCCTACCCGAGATCCGCCGGTTTTGACACCGACAATCTCCTTAGCCATACGAAGACCATGGAGTAAGGCCTCATACTCAGCTGCATTGTTAGTGCAAGGGAACATTAAACGGAGAACATAACAAAACTTATCACCCGCTGGGAAGTTAATACGACTCAGCCCCGAGCCTCCAATTGCCTGGACCCATCAAAATGAATAGTCCAATAAGTGTGATCCGACTTCTCTTACGGTGCTTGTAGTTCCGCCCAATCACCGATGAAATCCACAAGTGCATGAGATTTGATGGCCGCTCGGGTATGTATTTCAACCCGTGAGGCCCGAGCTCGATAGCCCACTTGGCAATCCGGCGGTTGCCTCCATGTTCTTAATTATATCTCCCAAAGGAGCAGAGCTGACCACCGTGATGGGATGCCCTTGAAATATTGCTTGAGCTCGCTTGCCATGAAAACTCCATATACCAATTTCTGCCAATGCGGTACCTTTGCTTGGACTCAATAAGCACCTCATCGATATAGTAAACCGGACGCTGAACCGGATATTCCTTTCCTGCCTCCTTGTGCTCCACAACAATAGCCACGCTAACAGCCCAAGCATTAGCTGCCACATAATGTAACAATGGCTCCTTGTCAATCAGAGCAGCAAGAACCGGCCGGTTAGCTAGATGCCGCTTTGAATCCTCAAACGCTTCATTTGCGCATCACCGAGATGAAGTTATCCGCTTTTCAAAGATCGATACAAAGGAGTGGCGTTCTTGCCAAGGCGGCTGATAAACCGGCTCAACGCGGCAATCCGACCTGCTAAGGGTTGAACGTCATTGATACACTTCGGTTTAGCCAAGGAGGTGATGGCCTTGATCTTTTCCGGATTAGCTTCAATGCCCCTGTTAGACACCAAAAAACCCAAGAGCATGCCTGCTGGTACCCCAAAAACGCACTTGGACGGATTAAGCATCATCTTGTAAACCCGCAGGTTATCAAAGGTTTCCTTCAAGTCATCAATCAACGTCTCCTTCTTCCTTGATTTGATCACAATATCATCCACATAGGCATGAACATTACGGCCGATTTGTTTATGAACGCAATTCTGCACACACCGTTGATAAGTCGCCTGGGCACTCTTGAGCCCAAAGGGCATGGATACATAGCAGAAGGCTCCAAAGGGGGTTATGAAGGCCGTCTTCTCCTGGTCCTTAACTGCCATTTTGATATGATGATAACCAGAATATGCATCCAAAAAACTGAGACGCTCACAACCCGCCGTAGCATCAATAATTTGATCAATACGGGGGAGGGCAAAAGGATCTGCTGGACAAGCTTTGTTGAGATCTGTGTAATCCACACACATACGCAAAGTGCCGTTCTTCTTAAAGACCAACACCGGATTAGCCAACCACTCTGGATGGAATACTTCAACGATGAATCCGGCCGCCAAGAGCGTGGCCACTTCTTCTCCATAGCCTTGCATCTTTCTTCATTGAACCGGCGGAGAAACTGCTTGACTGGTTTATACTTAGGATCAACATTAAGAGTGTTCTCAGAGAGTTCCCTCGGTACACCTGGCATGTCAGAAGGCTTCCACGCAAAGATGTCCCGATTCTCACAGATGAACTCGATGAGCGCGGTTTCCTATTTTGGATCCAAGTTAGCGCTGATGCTGAACTGCTTGGACGAATCGCCTGGTATGAAGTCAACAAGCTTAGTCTCATCAGCCGATTTAAACTTCAGGGCCGGATCATGCTCTGTAGTTGACTTTTTCAATGAAGTCATATTTGTCGGATCAACATTATCTTTGTAAAACTTTAACTCTTCTGTTGCACAAACCGACTCAACATAAGCCGCATCACCTTCCTCACACTCCAGAGCAATCTTGCGGCTCCCATGGACGTTTATAGTTCCCTTGTGACCCAACATCTTGAGCTGTAGATAAACATAGCAAGGTCGTGCCATAAATTTAGCATAAGCCGGTCGTCCGCACAGGGCATGATACAGACTGCTGATTTTCACCACTTCAAAGGTCAAAGTTTCTTATCTCGAGTCATGCTCATCTCCGAAAGCCACCTCCAGAGCTATCTTACCAACAGGATACGCCGATTTACCAGGCACCACACCATGGAACACCGTATTGGACGGTTTAAGATTTTTATCTGTTAACCCCATGCGACGGAAGGTTTCATAATAAAGGATATTGATATCGCTTCCTCCATCCATGAGTACCTTGGTGAACTTATAACCTCCCACCGAGGTGCCACCACCAATGCCGATGGCCCGGATTGTCAACCCGGTGGATGATCCTCTACTCCACACAATCGGCTGCTCGGACCAGCGCAAATAACAGGGCACTGCCGGTTCAACGGAGTTTACTGCCCTTTTATGAAGCTTTTGGTCACGCTTGTCTAAGCTAGTGGTGAAGACATGATATTGCCCATCGCTTAACCGCGCGGGTTGCTCGTAACCCGATTGTCTGCTGCATCGATTGCCTCGGCGATCGTAGCCACCCTAGTTACCCTGATCACCTTGATTATTATTTCCACCGTGATTACCATGGAAGCCTGAACCAGAGCTGCCTCCACCATAACCCGGCCCATGAGATCCGTGGCTTGAACCGCCACCCGGCCCGTTATCATACCGGAAAGAATTAGAATTCTTAAACTCTTGCATTATGTAGCAGTCCTTCCGAGGTGTGTGGATCGGCATCTCCTTCATCCCATGTTTTGGGCACGATGGTTCAACAGTAAGATAGGCGGTCCGGTTAGGACTAGGTGTCCGTCGGCGCTTCGGGCGGTTTACCCTTACGTCGCTGGCCTTTTTCCCTTCCCCGTCTTATCATCGCCGACTCGGGATCCTTGTTACTATCGTAGTCAAGATACTTCACTAAAGCAGCCATGAGGGTTCCCATGTCATTGCAATGGCGTTTCAGCCATCCTACTTCAACTTCAATGGTTCAAACCGCAATTGCCTTCCAAGGTTAGAACGGCGGTATCGGCATTGATGCGGTCTGATGAATGCAAAATCTCCGAAACCCGGCGCACCCACCGGGTTGTTGACTCCCCTTCCTCGTGGACACAGGAAGCTAAGTCCACAATCGACATAGGCTGCTTGCATGTATCCTTAAAATTCTGGATAAACCGGCTCTCAACTCGCCCATGATCCGATAGAGCTAGCTGGTAGACTCTAAACCAAGTGCGAGCCGTCCCTTCTAGCATCATGGTGAAGTACTATGCACACGCCGCATCATCCACATCTACATCTCCATGGCCATCTCATAGCTTTCAACCCATATCTCTCGAGATAAATCGGTGGTGTAATTCGCACCTATGCTGGCCCTTGAAACCTTAGGCTGGCGACGCTATGCAACGCTGGGACGAGACACGACACCCCCAAAGAACTAGAGGTAACTCCTGGCTCTACCGATGTGGTTGGACGAACTGGAGTAAGCTGATGGGCTTCATGCTGCGCTGCTAACTCGGCCTCCCTGCGTGCTTGAGCCCGGTCCACCACTTCCTGAGGATCACCAGCGCCACCTGCCGGGTTGTTGCCACAGGGTGGTTCACAGTTCCGCGCATTGCTTGACATGGTCGGTTCCTCCATGTGCTTGCTGTAACTCCGGCTTGGACGGGGGGTGGAATCAATTCGATCACGACTGTATGAATAAGCCTCCTATTGAACCAAGGTTGTCTGAATAAGCTCCTTAACCCGACGCGTCTCCACCGCGGCCGACGAATCGCCTTCAATCGGGATGGCCTCCAGCCGTGAAGCAGCAGCAACAAGATTGTCCATCGGAGTAGAATAATGACCCGGTGGTGTTGGGACAGGCTGTGTCACAATGTTGTTCTGACGAGGCAGATCCGTCAAACGGGGCTGAACCGGCCCCCCTGCTCCAGGTGCCTCTGCCCGGTTTGCTGCCGGCGGTTACCGTCCTCGCCATGGGTGTTAAAGAGGTTTCTAGCATCATAAACCGGAGGCAGGCGAGATCAGTGTCTCCTCTTCATGACTTCATGCGATGCATTCTGATCTAGCATAAGCCGGTAAGCCTGTGCATCCAAAGTGGCCCGCTCTGCGGCCATCCTGGTATCCTCAGCGGCCAAATCGGCTTTGGCCTGAGTAATCAGATCCTTTACCTTCACGATCTCCGCATTGTGTACATCCTAATCCTCCGGTTAGCCTCCGCCATCAGCGCTGCCAATGCATCAAAAATCAGATAAAACCCGAGCCGGCGGTCGCCAGGCCTCCCCGGCTGCCGCTGCCGCTGCTGATCCGGAAATCATTGCTGCTGCGGTCGAAGAGTGGAGCGCCGCCACGCATCGCCATGAAGATTGCAACCCAGTTTCGCAGATCAGAGGGGTCCGGAATACTATCGCCATCGGAACAACCCTCAATCCGGCCATCTTGTAGCTGATATAACGACTCGGTCTCTCCGGTCGACGACTCGTCGCCGGAATAAACGACGGTTTCACCACCAGATTTCGATATGTCCTCGTTTTCCCCTCCATGGATGACTCCTAGGAAAGCATGCTTCATGACAGGCTTGACCCGGGCAGATCTCGCACGCTGAGCCATTTCGACGAGGTCGGTGCAGGTATCCGACTCAGGGCTCGGTTCGCCAATCTTGCCAATGAAAACGTGTATGCCACCAAAGGGGACCTGGTACACGTACTCGATTGAGCCGTCCTCTGGGCCCCAGCCTGCATCGTCGATGTAGAGCTTGCCGCGATGACTCTTCGTCATCCGCCCACAGCAGAACCCTTGAGTCCTTCGGTTGCCTCCAAGAACTCGAAACCATCGTGCGATAGCTCACGGTGGGCGCCAAACTGTCGTGGATTTGTCACGGCAGATGTCCTCATGAAAGGACTTAGTCGTGGAGCCATCGCTACGGGTTAGCTTAAAAGGGGTTAAAGCGGACAAGGGACGCAAGAGAGTTTTATACTAGTTCGGCCCCTTACGGTGAAGGCAAAAGCCTACGTCTAGTTGTGATGGAATTGATGAGGTTTCGATGACCAGGGAGCGAATAAACTTGGCTTGAGTCTCGAGTTATTGTCTGTCTGAACCGCCGCCGGGTCGTCCCCTTATATACATGGGTTGACGCCCGTCGGTTTACAGAGTCCCGAGGCCGGCTCATAAACGTGTCTGGCTCGGTCTCTGCTCTTTCTACCTTACAATGCAAGTTACATATCAATGTCGGTTTATTGCTACAGGCCTTAAACCGGTTCTGGGCCTTGGGCCTTTACTCAGTGTCATCATCTGTCTACATGGGCTTCAAGTATAATGGACTACTGATGAAGTTAATCCGGCCTCTCCTGGCCGGTTTACGCCCAGTAATAATATCCCCAACAGAGGGCGAAGAGGCAAACTCAGCCAGCCATCTTGGGAGGCCCGTGCGTACGGTACACGCTCGTGCGCACGGGGTGCTACAGCTGTAGCTCCCTGTGTAGCCTGTGGGCACGGGGTCTCGGGGGCCCGTGCGCACGGGGTCGCCTGGGACTTCCTGTCCAGCTGTTGTTTGACTTCTCCTTCCTTTGTGTGGACTTGGGGTGGTTCTCCTACTCCTTGGTGATGCTTCTTAGCTGCTAGGGACTGTTCCTCTTTGTACCTAATGACACATAGATCATTTTGGTTAGGTAGCAACCAATTTCCATTTTCATCCATATGCATGTCGAGTAGGAAAGAGTTCACCTTGGTTTCCATTGCATGGGCTCTAGCTCTTGTCATGGGTCCACGTGGTGGTTGATGTGTTGGTGTAGAGTCCATGGGGATGATGGAAGGATGCTCCGCATCAATAAGGCTTATATTCGCATTATATTGTTGAATTTACAACCAAGTGGGATTCCCCAAATCATAGACCATGTGCAGTGTGGCACCCCGGCTCAGAGGAATACGGCACTACTTGACATACGGCACTTCTTGACATAGAACAAATCAGCTCTTTTTACAACGAGTAAGGGATACAAAGGTCTGATGTTACAAAAGATCACATCAGCACGGCGACACTACGCCTGCTAAGGTAGCTCCATGCTAGCAGTGGAACAACTCATACCAGCGGAAAACTTCTAGCAGCAGAACAACGACGAAGGTGGTGAACTCCACTATGCAGGGACTCTGGCTGGGACACTATCTAGCTCGCACGCATGGAAACCTCGACATACAATCAATCAATCACGACATCACCTGCAATCTGGCATGACATGCCAGGTTAGTACATTGAGTGTAATTGCAAGCTCACAACAACCAAATGCATCAAGGCAAAACAACAACATAGCATTTAACAGATTAAGTTATTAACAACTACTATGATGAGAAAGCGACTACCAAGCATAATATGATACTACTAGAATTACTGCTGAATCACCATCTCAAGAACCATCTCACTCTTAGCTATTCGGCCAAGCAATAAATCACCTCGTGATCAATACCTCCACGTGATCACCACATGACCACACCACAAACTGAATGATCATCCTCAAGATCATCCCAATATCCTCATCGGCATCCTGCCAAGCTGTTATTGCTCATAATATCAACATATAAGTCACCTAAAAGTCATTCAGTCATGTGAGTGTTGATCGAATGGTGTGACCTAGTACGAACTTGTGCCCATGACCGAGGATGCGGCTATTGATAGATTAAACACGCACTCTGCAAAGGTTAGCACATCAGAGTAGCCAAGACGTAACCCATGGACTCGCATTCTATTCGTGTGGACCAACTGCTCGACAAAACCGTTTCATCGACATGACACTCTCCCGCCACTCGACCAACTCCCTTTGGGCTAAGTCAAGGGTTGCCCGATGCCACTCCCGACATCCAACGGCCTTTGTGGAGGCAAAAGAATCGCCCCAAACGAGGACATGGTACCAAAACAACTATGGGCACACCAGCTTATACCGCCTACCTGTTCAAGGTAGCGACGCAGATAACCTTCCCTAGTTGGAGGCAACGGAGAGAGACATAACAATAGACTGCATTAGGGCCTCCCCATAAAGGCAAATGTGGTTGCACTAGAAAAGCCCGGTTCAGTGGCACCTGACCAATGAAATGACGGAATTTCTCCCCAAAGATAGATCTGTGATAACTGATACTCCGATATCATCTATCAACCTATGATCCAAGTCATAGCAATATCCAACAAATAATCTAGAGCATACTATCATCGTATCAAAATACTCCGAGGGTAACATATCACTACTATCATGATGAATCCATGTACCAAGATACTACTAATCCAATAATAAGAGCAAGCTAGCTAACCATAGATCAACATGATGACATCATATCCAAGGTAACACTCCAAAGCATAATACATCATGGAAATAATCATAATAGCCACTAATATCCAATGGCAACATGTCATCCTCATCAGCTGCAAAATATAAGTCCTAGAACTCCAAGCAACATCATGGCAATAGCAAGATCAAAACAACTCCAAGAAAAATGCCAGGAACAAATTATACATAGCTAATGCAATTTTAAATAAGTTTAATTAATTAAACCTGCAAATGGAGGGTGTGGCTTGCGTGGGATGGATGGATTCACCGGGAGGAAGTGCGAGAAGCTCGCGGAAAGAACCGCAAGAAAATGTTCTCTCTTAGAAGGGGCTAAATAAGGGCTGGGGCAAAATGGTCAATTTTCAGAATGTTAGCACATGGTGAAAATGATTCCATCAGAACGGGCTTGACGAGATGCTGGAATCACCTAAATCGGAGTTGCGAGTGAAAAGATATAGTTGTTTTTCTGCCAGTGACCTTTCTATAATTATTATTTTTACATACGGGTCCTAGACATTTATTCCACTGATGAAGAGAAAGCGCACTTTAGAGAATACGCTACAAAGAAAGGAAAGCGATTTCGCATCGCTGCCCGGGCGAATGCGGCTTCATAAGCGGAAGACGTATTTCCATGTAATACGCCTCCACTTAACGGGTAGGGCCCGGCCAGCTAAGACGTTTTCAGGAGGGGCCCGCCCGCAAGGCATTTGTCCTCCTCCTGTGCACGCCCGACAGAGGAGAGGGCGGAGCTCACCGGCGCGGTTGGCCGGCGAGGAGGCCTTGGGAGAGATGGGCGACGGAGGGAATGGGTCGGGCGCGCTGAGCTGAACCTCCCTGTACCCGCTGGACCTTGAATGGAGATCTGAGGACGTCGGCATCATCGTCCTGGTAGCAATTTGATGAGGACATCACTAACAAAGTTACACCCAGAGCCCCTACTGATACATATACAGGACCAATTACTAGAGCTCGCGCACGCCAATTAAATTACCATGTACTTTCATTTCTTGGTAATGATCTAATGTTCATGAGAATAGGATGCTGCCTAAATTGGATACATTTGTCTTGCTTAGAAATGAAGGGCCTAGCTTGGACAAGAAGGATGATCATTGGAGCAAGATCAAGCATGGAGATGATGGCATGCGCAAGGGGAACAAGAACGGAGTAACAAGTGATGATTTCAGGACTTTGAAGCCACCATAATGAGTGCGTGAAGCCTTGGACGAAATATACAAGATGCCACATCATAAATTTCGTCCAGAGGCTATTATAGGTGCTCACGCCACCTTATTATTTGGCCAGGCCCATGTAATTTCAAAATACTTGAGTATAGGCTGTTTTAGAGTCCGTATGTGTGGGGAAACAAGAGTTAGGGTTGGTTTCGACCCC